>OX104134.1:82551144-82670209 GCA_944470555.2 Heterobilharzia americana | reverse complement strand
TGGCTTACCAGAGGCGAGCAAAGGAAAACGACTTCATCCATATGTGAACACCTTGTTGAATTGGGACAATTGGCACCTCGAGATTCATCCTTTAAAATAATTTACAAAGTTAAACTGAACTACTCCAAAGGTTTAAGTTTCTACCACTTATGTATAGCTGAAGCATTAGCTATACATGAACAAAAGGCAAAACTTTGCATTCAAAAACGTCTTATGAAACCACTTTCTCTACATTGACTTTAATAATTCATTTTGTTGATTTCGTCAATTTCAGTTCACTTTGGTATACTTCTCTTCCATTATCATCGTTATCACCAATTTTCGCTTCATTGACAATATTTGACCCATATTTCACTTTTTAATATCAATTCATTCCTTAATCATTGACCTATTTTACACGTTTCAGCTTAATTATCACCGTTTTACAATTCTTTGACAGCACTTGTCGCTTATCTCACCACTTGTTATCCATTCGTTCATTTTTCAATGGCACATTTTCTATCTCTTCCACTTGAACACGCACCACCACCTACACCGATTGTATATTTTGCATATTGACTGAGCAACTTTTTAGTGTAATTATCTGTCACTTTACCGAGTATAAATACGACTGCACAGCTTGATAATGAAGTCGTTGTATAGACCCAATCTATCAACTAATGAAAAAAACGATAAACGGCAGAAAGGTCATAGGTCAAGCAGAGGAACAGTCAACTGGAAAGTCTATACAGTCAATGACACAACAATCGAAGGAAACAAACAATCACAGACCACATCTTCAGAGCAAGCCACTAAATCACTCACGGAGAGATATTGACAGCTCACTTCATACTGAAGTTAATGGTGATGATGTCATCCAGAAAGACGATGAAAACTTCACGATTAAACAACCCAGCTCCGAGAACACAGTACAATCGAAACCATCCATCTGAGCTGCAATATTCTCCACTAGCAACATTATTATTATAACCACCATCATTGTTGTTTCAACCTCCTGTTATTTTAGTGAAATCTTCCTTACAGATATGGTCAGAAGAAGAAACTGATTAATAGACTTAGTTATTTTCGTTCCGTCAAGTGAATAGTTATTTGAAATATGAGTTTGTGGACTGTCAAGGTGATTGGGATGGTAAGAGAGTGAAATATTATGGTTTTTTAAAAAAAAAATAGTTAACATTGACTTTATGCTTTGATTTACTTCAGTATACACGAATAAATTATTGCAGTTCTATGGGAATCAAAATGACAACATTTTAGCTTTTTTGTTTTAAGTTTTTGTAAAAATGATAAATAAAAGTGAGGGCAATACAAATTAGGATTGAAAATTTCTTCAACTTAGATTCAATGGATATTTGCGACATCTGAACCTCACTATGATAATCCTCAATATTCTGTCAGGAAACCCCAAACTTCTACAAGGATTAAGTGAATTCTAGATAAGATGATGGAAAGTGACAGATACTGCTCTTTATGGTATTCTAGATCTTGTAATTACGAAAACTGTTTCAAAGACGCCTTGTTGTTAGTGTCTTATGATACGAACTTTCGACCTTTGCCAGTGCATTTGAACTCATCTGAATGACATAACATTGTGTTCATTATCAATACACAGCTTACACATGAACTGTTCTACTGTTCCATAGCTAATGTACCTGCCTAGTTATTTGTGCTCAGCACTGATCAGAGTCTAATAATCAGATTTTCTTAGTGGCCATTAAGTCTGGTGATGCAACTCTTTGATGCAGTCGATAGAATTCTGTAAGTGCTAGGCTCTGATGGCAGTTAAACAAGTGAGTCATCAAAATCTAGTATAAATTCCAAACGAATGAATAACAGAGCACAGAACTGTTGACCAGCTGGGCAGCACTGAGATGTGAATTACACACTTTCAATAAAAAGTGGAATATACTCAACACAGCTTATTACATTGAGAGCACAAGTATAAAAATGCATCATGGAGACTGGCTACAAATCACTTGCATGATTCACTAGATTTGGTCAAGCAGTTTCAGTGTAATTTAGTGATAAGGTTTCTACGAAACTGTGGAAATGACTATTCAACATTTGTATATTGCTGACAAGCAAAACTGATCTCTCTGAGTAGTTTTTAGGTACATCTATGCAAGTTATTCAAGTTCTCCATAGTCATATGAAAATGAATAACAGATTTTTTCCAAAACCCAATCTACTGAATTATACAGTTTTTCTGTGTGATACATCAAGTAAGTCAGGTGAAAAGGAATTGCATTCTGCTATGGTGTTTGATTTTACTCTTATACAAGTTAAAGATTGTTGATAAACGTTTTCTTAATATTTTAAATGCATGGGATGTAATTTAGATTCATTCCGTTTTCAATTATATCTGATTAAGTAAAAATATGGTTTCATGAAAGCGGGAAAAGCTATACATGTATGTCAGCTCAGCTACCTACAGAAATGTTTGAAGATGGATTGCTACAAGACATACACCAGGCTACGTGAAATGCATATGATTTACTAACATTTGTGTATGAGCAAAGTGAAGATAAGATCCTGATAGGTTTTTTGTCACTTTAAGATATAGGGAAAACTAATTTATGCTCATCATCACGCGCATGCTACTAGATAAAACCAAACGGTTTGATATGAAACTTAATGTTCGGCACCGCTTCGTGAGTTGACTTAGATGCACCCAAACAACACTTCAACATATGTACAGAATGAAAAAGCAACGCAGGTATTTGGTGACAGATTTTGCCGTCTCGGTTAAGATAAAAATAATTCCAAACACTCATATATGTGTGGGGGGGGGGGGTTTAAAAAGTTTGAAAAGTTATTAACTGGTTTCAGGTTGGAGTTCATCATGAAATGATATTAGCTGGAGGAACATTGGGAACCTAAGAGCACTGGACATTTGTTTCGTCCTAGTATGGAGCCCCTTAGAGGTGCGCATCCGTGATCCGCCGCACTAGGTATCGAAATCGGGACCCTCAGGTCCTGCCACCGGTACGTTACCATCATATACTGAGTCGGAATCTAACTGTCCATGTTTCCGACGTTTGTTCCCAGAAGGGCTTCTATGCAGACGTCTGGATGCTCACCGCATATTCTTCATGCTGCAGGTATATCTGGCTGACAAGTTTGAACGGACGAAACAGGCATCCTGGATTCTGTTGCTAGCCACAAATTACACTACTCACTACTTACATGTGTACCGATAGATTTTGGATTCTTATAGGGATAGAATGTCAACAAATTCCAAGTTTTTCTATCTACTTAGGAAGTAAAGTTCAAAATGTAGAAAAGTGAAGTGCAATCCGTGATATAGAAATAGCGCGTCAACCATAAACTTAAATTTGAAAATAATTTTGGTCTCTAAAGAGATATTATTGTAAAATTCTTAGCAGAAATGTTCCAGCTTTACGGTCATGCGTAGTATTTCGATGCTTAAGTTTTAACTACTGTCAAAATTAAAACATCTATGAAAAATTGTTTTAAGACTTCAAACAATTCAATACCCATACACATATACCCTTATATGAACTTCAGGAGAGGAGGAATAATGATTAAAGTATTGTAAAATGCTGGTATTTTAAGTCGTTGGTTACTTATCAGTTGCTCGCAACCTGAAACATAAATATCATATAACAAATGAATATAAATGTGCTTATAGCAGTTAAATGAAGTTACTTAACAGAAAGCTTTTCTATTATCAAGAAATACTGAAAGACTCCTTGCTCATCTTCATCAGCAGAAAGGTCCAACAAAGTGTATAGGTTACATGGTTGGAGACAATCGGTAGGAAGCTCTAGGCATAGGTTTCATGTTCCTGAAGAGATTTAAACCGTATCTACCAATGCTTGAGTCAGAGAAGTTACCACTGAGGTATTTGGGCTGCAATGGACTACTTGTAAGACTGGACTAGACAAATTAATCAATCACTTGAAAATTACCAATTTCAGGTTATCTAGTCTTAACTAATAATCTTATTCTGTCCATCATTTTGGAATATGCTCATCAGGCTGGTAGATCCAGCATCATGGTGCACTTTTTTGATTTTGGGTGGTTTGAGACAAACGGTAGGAACTTCATAAACAAGTTTCAGAATCGACTCCAACTCACAAAGACGATCATCGTTGGTTTCAGGTCAAGATTTCTTGAGACTGAATGTATTTCTTAATTCCAAAAAAAATAATATCACATTGCACTAAAACAACTGAAAAAGAATAATGAAGGTGTTATTCTGGAACCTGACAGAGGAGAAAGCATTGTTATGATGAGATTTAACTATCAAGGATAAGTGAGTCAGAATCTTAATTATCAGGCTAAATTTGTAGATACTGTCTTAGTTATTAAAAACGAATTAAGTGTCAGTTTCAAACTTTATAAATGCTTAGGTTTATAGTTCAAACAGCAAATAAACAGCTCAAACCGATTGGGATATACACCACAATTATATGGAATATCAGGAATCTATAGTTGTGGGAACTAGTTAAGACCGTTTTAAATATGTTGAACTTGCTACACCATAAACTTTCAAAGTCGATTAAAAGAATTCTTCAAGCCAGTAACACACGTCTTATCAAATTATTCAGTAGGAAGCTCATTTGAACTTAGTAATACTTTAGTCGACATGAAAACAGAGTCATGTGATCTATCAGTATAGAATCTTTGTTCACTAATGTTTGATTACGTGAAAAAAGGGATTATATTTGTCATTATATAAACATAAATAACATGTGACAACCAATACACAATTCTGTCGTGAAGGAACTAATTGCATTACACACAGAGAACATTAGATCCAGCTTCCAGAATAAAGCATGCAAATAAATTGAAGATGTTGAGATGATAAGGCCACTTGGGACCATGTTATTTGTTGGAAAGAAAATGGAAGGTACGTTACAAAACTTCACGTTCTATGAGCTTCTTGAGGTAGCGATCGCGGATTAGTTAATAATTTCATTATTCACTACTCAATCTTATTCATCCAAATATTTCTGTGACATCTTATTATGAACGGAATTAATAACTGGATTTTTTGCACATTTTAATCACCAGACTGAATAGTTCTGTCATCTGACGGATATTTTGGAAATAAACATGGAATGGCAAAACCTTCATTTCAGTAGCTGTGTTTCTATTCATCATAGATATTCTTTGGTTAAGTATCTACATTTAAGAGCTTGTTGAGTACTTAACAGATGATGAAATATACTTCAAACATTCAGTTTTACAGACCAGTTTTAATCCGGAAAAAATGCCACGACAGGATAGTCACTGCAACAAAGAAATCGGTCTTAAGTGAACTAATACTGTTGAACTATCCAACCTTATTGTGTGATTGTGTGCAATTGCGACTACTTTGACCTATGTGTTCAACCTCGTAGTTATTGCAAGGGGCTTGGCATTTTAGTCTCAGCCTTATCCATGTTTCAATTATTGCCTACGTAAACTTATAAATAAATTCATAGGAAATTGAAAGAAAAATATAAGTAGTAATAGTACCAACATAGGTGTTATTAATAAGGATCCTACTAATAATAGTAACGATGGTGACAGGGTATAGTGAGAATTCAAAGCCTCCTCTATGTTAACATACAAAAAAAGGCACCTTAAAAGCGTTACGAGGACTTCTTAATAAGGCTGGGATTAAAGTGGCATTTTAACCAACAAGCTTGCTGAGATACAAGCTTGGTAGGTTAAAAGATCCCATAGATCCAATTTGGTAAAATAATTCGGTTTACCAAATCCCTTGCAATGACTGTGATAATAAATACATGAGTGAAAGTAGTCGACCAGTGTCAATTAGAATCAGAGAGCTAGATAAAGGCTAGTAGTTCTTAATAAAACAAGAAATTTAGAGAAAAGCTCGGTTGTAGCACTGACAGCAATTACACGCAATCACACAGTAGATTGGCGTAAAGCAACAGTATTAAAAGTTAACCTATTTGGGTGGAGGGAGATTGATAAGTTAATTTTGTTTATCGAATCAACACCAGATTCATACAACAGAAATAGTTCTGTACCTGTCTCAGATATATGGAAAATTCTACTACCCGTATCATCACAAAGAAAGAGAGAGGATTAGAACTATGTAAAGCAATGTTTCAGAGTTGTGGAGTTCCCTGATATGAATATGGACAATAAATTATGTCCGAAACAATATCCATTAAATGATACTGTTCCTTCACTTTGTGACATTTCTAATAAACAACCTAAATAGGACTGATAAAACTGTCATTTAAAGTTGACCATACTATGCAGCTGACAGCTCAATGGCTTCTTTCCCCTACCAAGATCACTTTATGCGCCAGGTCTCTTGATTTAGTCTTGGAGTCACTTCCTCTCCCTGTATCAACAACTGAAGAGCAAAATCTAGTTAGTTCCGCCTCACATCTTACCTTATAGTTCATCTGTAGTTGTCGGTACACTTAGATAGGTATAACTGGGAGAATGATGCAATGCCATCTTTAGTGCTTATCAAATCTCAGAATAAAACCAAATGTCCATTACAGGAATAGGAATCCAGCATGATCTATAGCTTGGCCTGTATTGATGAATGATCACAAAATCAATACCAATTGAGTGGTTATTACTACATCTCTTTACTTCACATAACTATAAATACTGAGAATAGTTTACCAATGCTAAAATTCTCATTTAGAAATTTAGTAAACAAACATTTTGAGTGAACAAATATTTCTTTTCACTTAGATCCTTGTCGATTAATCCACACTAAAGTATGCAAAGTAACTGTCTATTGGTGGTAATTGGTCAATTACAGATTATAAGTATCAAAGTGATGAGGGGTGGTGGATAATCAAGGCAATTAAAAAAGAAGCTAGGGCTTATACTGATTACACAGAGTCAGATTTGCGAAACTGTGAACAGGTTGTTGCGGGATCCTTAGTTTGCCTAATAACAGTTAATAAGAAGAGAAAATGAATGATTTTATCATTTGGTCAGTTGTCGACGATAGTTAAACAAGAGAAATTAGCGTCAACAAAGGGATGGACGAGAGAGCCAAAACTTATAGTAACAATTAATAGTGGCAACCGTTTGTGGGATGGAAGACAGAAGGAGTCTTCTTTTAAAAGAAAGGTGTTGCAGATGACCAGGACAAAGCAAGAGACTGCTCAAATTTCCACTGAACCCACAATCTCAACTTGTTTAGGCGGATTAAGATGGCTTCTGATATCAGCTAGAGATAAACTCGTTAACCGTGGGTGAGATCAGAAGGAATGTTATGAATAATTATAAAGTTATTACTAATATCAATTTAGTGACCAGTGTCAAGTAAGTGGGTGAGTACTGAGCTTCGTATAGACCTGGTCTATGTATTGATTAACCATAACTTACTATTAAAAAACCGTGTTGGTTGTTATGTGATTGTCAAGCAACTACGAAATATTCTGTCGCGATATTTGTTATCTCAGCGCCTAAATGCAGTTTTCCTGAATTTACCGTTTTCTGACATTCTTGCCCCCAACCTCGCCTAGTCATCTAGTTCTCTAGATACTAGCCAATACTAAGCATGGATTAAGAGGAAAGGTTGGGCATTGGGCTACCAACCCTACCCCCGAAAACCAATCCAATCCATAACGAAACTTCAAAGCACCAAAGCTATATGAATAATAATAAACTTATTCCTCTCTGGAATCGACGAGATGAAATGACGTTGGTTGGTGAAACGCTTCAGGAAGCCAATTCATGATGTGCATTCTCTCTCTCCCACTCAATTAAAGCAAAAAAACGTGGGGACATGAAATATCCACACACTATTTGAAGCTGGCTAGTGAGGCTGCCCAAATTGCCTGAGAGATGAGAAGATATGGTATAGAAGTGCTAGAAATCTGCGAGAAATCTGCAGATGGAATGGAAGTGGACTCTCCAAACTGTCAACTACAGAGACAATAATCTACAACCACAAACTCAGCACACTGAGTTTTCGAGTGGCTATCATCATGTACCCAACAGCATCGAAGGCTCTCTCTCTCTCTCATACAGTGGGAACCAATCTCCTCCCCCCCCCTGCAGGATCAGTATCATGACAGCAAGATTCAAGTGAAAATGAAGGAAAGTCACAATCATACCATGCTACGCTACACTACGCTATGCTAGGCTAGGCTATGCTATGCACCTACAAATAATGCAGATGAAGGGAAGAATGAGGAATTCTACAGACAACTGGAATCAGTACTGGACAAGACCACACACACCAGTTGGCGATGGCAACATCAAAATTCTGATGGGTGAGTGACATGAATGCCAGCCAAACTGGGAGTGGATAACCGGGGAAGAGGACCAATGATGGTGGAGAGGCACTCAGTGAAATGATGAATGAGAATGGAGAAGTGTTTGCAGACTTGTGTACATTCAACGATTTTGTGATTGGAGGTGAGGCAGTGTGCAGAAACACAAGGATATTCACAAGTCAGCAACATGGATTCGATCCGATTTCACCAGACACCAGGACACACTGAAAATCAGATGGATTTGATGTGAATGCGAAGGAAGTGTAGACGCAGCTGACTGGACACACGATGAGATGGAGAAGAGAGATGAGCAGATGTAGGTGCACACCACTCACTATCTGGTGCAAGAAACCTACCTTGTAAACCAAGTTGAAGCGCTTCGAAGAAGAAGCTGGTGACAGACGACCACACTTCAAGCTGAACACGGAGAACAGGAAGTGAGCTGAGCTGAACTGAGCTGAACTGAACTGAACTGAGCTGAACTGCACTGAAGTGAACTGGCGGACGAAACTACAGAGGACATCTTCAAGTCAGCCAGTCATCACTGAGAAGTGAGAGAGATTAAGCAGGTTGTGTGAAGAAACGTGCATGGAAGAACACTGGAAGTGTGTGAGAGAGATGTGGAAGGAGACCTGGATAATTGTGTTAGGATGGTGGAAGAAGCAAGGCAGGACAAGGAATGTATCTCGGTGGACATATGGAAGCTGAAAGAGGTGGGAGAGGAGGATGGTGATGCTGAAGATAAACCAGTGCAGTGTAGTGTAGTGCAGTGTAGTGTAGTGCAGTGCAGTGCAAGAAGGAACAAAGAGAAGAGAAAGTGAACGCTGGACAAATAAGTGAAGGAGAGTGCGCGTAAACACAGAAGACACTTCTACGACACACTTGCAAGTGAAGCAGAACAGGCTGCAGGAAAGAGAGACAGATATCTGACAACATTATATCAAACAACCATGTTACCATCAGGGAGGGAAAAGATCAACGTAGATGAAAGGAATGAGATAGTGAATGAATCTGAGTTAGCACCAGAGAGGAAAAAGAAAGCAAACGATGGTCTGACCACTTCAAAGAATTCTTGAATCGACCACCACCATCAACATAACCATTCGCAAGTCGTCGAGAAATACAACCAGCAACCCACACACAGAACTATCAGTGAACACAAGCCATTCGACAAAAGTCGACGTGAAGTCCTCAACGCCACAAAACTGCTAAAATCCAAGAAAGCAGCAAGATCAAATGGAATTCCTCCAGAAGCAACGAAAACTGACTTGGAGACAACAGCAGTGGACATGCTCACAACACAACACACCAGTATTGCAGGAGATTTGTGAGGAGGGAATGAAAGGTACCTGACTGCCGACTGGTGGGAAGAAGGGCTACCTGGTCAAGCTTGGAAAGAAGGTCGACCTAAGTATTTGAAAGAACTGGCTTGGAATCATGCTGCTATCCATGTCCACCGCAAGCAAAATATAATGCCGCATCATCGTGGAGAGACTAAACAATGCGCTGCATTCAAAATTACGACCGGAACAGGGTGGCTGGCTGCCTAGATGGCTGGCTGACTCGCTGGTTGGCTGGCTTCAGGAAGAGCAAATCATATGTGGATGAAATTGTAACGCTACGCTACACTATGCTATGCTGTGTTACGCATCATTTCGGAACACAGTATAGAATGGCAGTCAACTCCTCACCTCACCTCACTTCACCTCGTCTCATCTCATCTCATCTCATCTCAACTTCATCGACCCCGAAAACGCCTTCGACAGCGTCAACCGAGAAGTGATTTGGCAGACAGCTGCTTCAACACTACGAATTTTGTGCCACAAACCGTCATCAAGCTGATTGAACAGTAGCTATATGCTATGTTATATGATGCTAGATGCCGAATGATTCTCAGTGGAAGGCTCAGTGATGCATTTGAAGTGAAGTGAAGACAGGTTGGCAGGTAAGATGAGGTTGTCGCCTACTATCTATCACTGATGACCCTCCTGATTGTGTTTGACTGCATTGGACTGCACTGGACTGGACTCAATTATCCAGCAATCTGTCGAGATCTACTGTACTCACTCAGCATGTGGATCAAGATCCGGATTTTCAACACTAATTCAGTCAAGTAAGTGAGTAGTGCTTCTATGCGATGGTTTACAGACTTGGCATGTTATGAAAAGCGTTTCCACCAAACCACAGACATTCATCAACAACTGCGGCCTACGTTCACTAGATACTGAAGATCAGATAGATGGTCAGAATGATAAGAATAAGCAACAAGGAGCTCTAGCTGACTGGCAACGAACCAACCATGAACCCATCACCCGAGAAGGAAGTGGAGATGGATTGGATTGGGGATACACTGAGAGGATGAATTGGGGACATCACACGCCAGACCAGGCCCTCGAGTGTAATCCGAATGGGATGCGACGAGTTGGGTGTCCGAGGTGAGGATGACATGAGTGAGATTGTGTGAGGAAGAGATGAAAGATTGTGTGGATTTGTGGAGCGAGTTAGGAAAGACTGTAGAGAAGAGAGTGAACTGGAAGCGTGTTGTTAAGACCGTGTATTTCACTAGGAATCTAGGTGGCAAGTAATAATAATGATAATACTAATAGTTTTCATGCCTTTTTAGTAAATTTCTATGGACAATTGTTTTCTCGTATGACTTTTTTTCAGTAATCAACAAAGCTTCTAGAAATGTACCTACTGAATTTATTTTGTCAACTATGAGGAGCCGTGTTTTGAAAGAGGTTTACCGACAACTGTTTGGAATAAACCTCTTGAAATTTAGGTTCATTCTATTTCATTTGCCTTTTCGATGAAGGAACAATCAAAGTGCTTTTAAGCTTTAAGCTGTCTTCAAAAAGCTGAACTTGTCACCTTTATTTTATTCTCTTAGGTGAACTCACTGCTTGTAGTAGAATTACTTGAAAATTATAGTAGGCATGACACATGGTGTGTCGTTGATATATATCTCACATAATAAATCTTTTCATCTGCCTGTTTAGGCTGGAAGTACCCATTAATATCGTGTTTGAATTTTTAAATTGATAGAGAGAGTAGGTTCGAATGCTCTCAAACAATATAAACAGTCTCATGAATGGGAAAATTTGTGCACAAAAACAATACGTGAAAGAACACTATGAAAAGATAAGAGGCGTTATTTTTACTCAGGTGTTCAGTAAGCCGGAATGAATCCTTTACAATAAGTGTAATTATTTGCAAGCTAAAGATGTCTGTTGTGATGAGGAGAGTTAATCATTGATAGAATGAGTCTTAGGGAAATATTTTGATCACCTATGTTTGTCATATCTTATGTGAGGCATACGAAATGCTTGAAACTGCAGACCATTGTACATAGAGATAGGTCGCAGTCAATATCCTTTTCAACAGCTTCATGAACACATTTGCGAATGTTATTCTCTTTGAATCGTTTGTGTCTTTATTGTAAGTTTCTGGTTTGAATTTCAAAGGGTTTTAATATCTACTCTATCTTTGTGAGGCAGTCTTATTAGTTCATCAACACAACATCCAAACCCTTTTTCGGTCACAGTATCATAATACTGTCTTTACTTTTGAGACTTTTGATTGCTTTTGATATTGGGTTTGCTGAAACAAAGTTTTGGCTTATAGTATCCATAAGTTTAGATGTGAATGAGTCATTTTGGTCTCAAAAGTTTTGAATTGCGATTTTGAGTCAACTTCATTGGTAGCTTTACTCGGGATATAAAAGTTTAGACGTTAGGAGAATGCTTCAAATTTATTTGAATATAATCACGCACCTCATAAATCTTGATTACACTTTTTGAAGTTTTCTGAGAAACTACGGATACAAGAGTTCAATTCGATTCTTCTGAATGAAACTGCCTCTGGGAATCTTAGTAAATTAGTATTTTTTTTGTTTGCTGATTATCTTAAATACACTTTAGATCTGAACACCATGCTCTATATTCATCAGATGTTCAGCAATGAAACGTTTCAGGCTCCTCTGTGCTCAACGTATTTGAAATGTACTCAAGAAATGGAAGGATAAGAGTCGGCACCAGGGCTATTATCGCTGAGGAAAAGAATCATTCAGATGCTTAATCGGATCAGTAATTCACGAAGTACAGGCAGACTTAGAAGTTTTTGAGAAGACATAAATCAGATAAAACCCAGATTTCATGATGACAGAAGAGTGAATACAATTCATGTCCCATCTCTTGATCTGTTGCCCAACAACACATAGTCATCGAATAATGAGTCACTGCATTCATGCAGTCGGAGAAAATACCAGGATACTCCAGATTACCAGCCAGAATGACACTGGAAGAATCATTTTATGAAATCTGTCTAGTAAATCTAAAGATACCCTCATATTTGTAGTTTAATTTTCAAGTTGGAGGGGACATACTAGGCAGTGTTATCAACTAGATCCCAAAAAGAAATACTGAATCCCATGAGAACGTTTACACACAAGACAACGTGCTCATACAAGTGCATATGAGGTTGACTAAAGCAGCTATGTCAGTGAAAAGAAAGGTGTACAAATAACCAAGTCCATTGAAAACATATATGTAGTTGAATTTTCAAAACGTCTTGACTTGAAGATAATCTTTTCATCGTTGTATCGGTTTTTCCTGTTTTTAAAGAACAGAAACCAAAGACTGTTGTTCAAGGGTTCACGCGTTTATCAGCTACTCACATATCAGTTTGGAGGAACAACAACAACAAAAATCTATTGCATGAATTTGGATTTTGTTGAATATTTTGTGTTTCAGTGGCTTGATGATTCAACTTCGGCCTAAACGGTTTAGTTATTTTGAGAATATTCACTACTTTAGGAGTTTATTTTATTATTATTATAAGTAGTATAGTAAGGGGTGTCTTAATTACCATTTTGTGTAAAGAAAAGAATTATTAGAGATTATTTAAAACCGGATATTAGTAATTAAAGTTTAAGCTGTATGCGCATTATTTATTTTCGTTATCGCCATTGTCACTATTCGTTTATTTGTTTGTGAAGACTTCACTTTGCGGAAAAGTGTTTTTGTTTGTTAAGCATTCGCAAAATATATTTGATCCAAATACATTCAAAATTTAATTGTATATATATATATATATATATATATATATATATATATATATATATATATATATATATATATATATATATATATATATATATTATCCGCCTCATTCAGCAACTATATGAAGATGCCACATGCCAAGTATTTCACAATGGGAAGCTCAGTGATGCTTTTGAAGTGAAGACAGGAGTGAAACAAGGTTGCCTACTATCCCCCATGATATTCCTGATTGTGGTCGACTGGATCATGCAGCAAACAGTGGGGAGCGAGAAGAGGTATACGCTGGACTGCGGAAGAGAACCTAAAAGATCTGGATTTCACCGATGACTTGTGCCTGATGTCACACAAACTTGATGATCTACAGGCAAAAACTAACAAGTTGACAGAAGAGGCGGGGCAGCGAAGACGGTACTTCAAGTGAATATAGAGAAGACAGAGGTGATGAATATACCGCAACAACAACTCCAACAGCAACAACAAACTCCAGTCACCATCAACAGGAGAAACTTAAATGAAGTAGCCTCCTTCACCTATCTAGGAAGCACTGTTTCAACTACAGGTGGCAGTGGCACAGACGAGGATGTCAAAGTCAGAGTCGGAAAAACAATGAGACAGGCGTTCATTGGCCTGAAACCAGTGTAGAGACTTTCTGAACTTCACTCACCATTTGGAACAACATCCGGATTTTCAACACCAACGTCAAATCACTGCTTCTGTATGGTTCAGAGACTTGGCGTGTTACGAAAAGCATTTCCAACAAACTACAGACATTCATCAACAACTGCCTACTCTGGCTCATTACTGAAGATCAGATGGCCAGAATACTGAGAAAAAGCAACAAGGAACTCTGGCTGGGTAACGAACCAACCAAGAAGCTATCGCTGAACAAATATGCATTGGAAGGAAGTGGAGATGGATTGGATTGTGCATACACTGAGAAGGCTGACTGGGGCCATCATGCATCAGGCCAGACGCTCGAGTGGAACCCCGATGGGGAGCGACGTGTTGTGCGTCCCATCTGAGGGTGAGATGGAGGTGATCGTGTGAGGAGGAAATGAGAGTTTGTGGGCTGTTGTGGAGCCAGGTTCAAAATATTTCATAGAAGAGAGTGCGTTGGAGACGTGCTACTGAAGCCCTATGTTCAATTAGGAACCCAAGGGACTTATAATAATAATAATAATAATAATAATTATATATATATATATATATATATATATATAAGCAGAACTATACAGTTTTGCTATCCTTGAGATAACTAAGCAGCAATAAACTAATGGGCTTTCATTTTTCCAACAAAAAAGAACTAAATTTGAATGTATTCTGAACGGATGTCTACTAGTAATAGGTGAAATCGTGCGTTTTCATGATGAGTAATATATATTGTGGAATCTTGTGAATTTCGAAAACTGGTGTGATATTGTTAGAGTTACAGGGTCTTCTAAAAACGTTTGATGGAATGTAGTGTTAAACATATTATGAAGTAAAAACGTCAAATGTAGGTAAAGTAGAAAGTGAAACCACACAGAATATTGATGAAGTACAATAGGTATCACAGTGATTCGTGCCATGTACCAAGATTTCTCTGTCGTAATGCTTTTATGATACGTTTTGAACGCACTTTAACCATGGAATGAAGGAATACAACGGAGAATAAGAAACTTCGGTTTATAAAAAATGGCATAACAAACGTTCTGAGCTCTTCCGAACACCGGAATAAATGCAGAAACAGTCTTAAAAGAAAATGAACGAAGGCTATGACGTAGATATAATGTGGCACAAGAATTTGTGATTATAGCTTTCGGTTAAAGCAGTTTGATGAAATATAACAACCAAAAACAGGTCCAATAACAGAAAACTGATATTAAGGGATGTAAGGACAAAAAGTAAGAAGAGAGGAAGACAAATTTTCAAGACTAACCCTGGTAGTTAGATGGGGAAAATAATAATAAAAACAAACTGTTCTTACCAAAGTTATCTTATTTCAATAGTTTTGCTTTTCTTAAAACCCTATCACAGTTTTCTGATAAGCTACAATTTTTAAGTAATGTCTGCCTTTAGAAGTACAAGTTGAGTGAAGACTACCGTTACGATTCATGAAAGAGGTGCTAAGGTCAGTTGCGTAAAGAATAATCTTGGGAAAATTACTTGATTAAAGGAAAGAAACGCTTGAAGGAAGTACTGGATCTTATAGAACAAGCGAAAATCTAGTTCTTTTCTGATGAAAAGAATTCTTGTTAGAACCAACTTTACGACAAACGCAACAAGAGGTGAATTACTGGCACTTAAAAAGAGATTCCCTATGTCAGGAAGCCAAAGTTACTCAAAATTGTGATGATTTATGGATGTCTGTTTGTATTGAGAGTGATGCTATGCTACCCCGTTTCTCTAACGAGGGTATCAAGCTCAATTTGGATAGATAGAGATTCTGAAGACTGTCATTTGGTACGTTTTGAGGGAGATGGTTTCAGGAAGATTTAATACTTGATCAAATGTCATGAAAGACTCAGAGTATTTTTGCGAATTCACCAACCCCAACATCTTGCAGTATAAATCTTCCGATGGCTATCCTGTGAATTATTAAGGTTGAGAAACATACCAACCATAATGCCTGCAGTACAAGGAGGAATGTGATGGACAAGATCAAGGCGATATTTAAATTTCTCTCTTGGGCCGCCATAAAAACGGCATATATAACATCCTAGGGTCTGTGATGGGAGAGGGGGGTTCATTGCTGTTGTAAGTGCAAGAATGAGTTATTTATTTATTTATTTTGACTACTTTGATTGTAATACTGTTTTATCTATTTTATTGTGAATTTATTATTTTTTGAAACTACTCTGTTCAGTTAAGGCGTCTAGCGTTGGTAAACACTCAAGCCTTTATATTTCCTGACTTCAGTATACCACTTAAATAATCCTGAATTTGTTAATTGTAGCTTCATTTTTGAGTTTGGAAATTTCAGGTGAGTTTACTATTTAGAGATCAGTGTTTGAAGTTAGCATTCAAAACAAGAGTCAACAGTAACCTATATAGGCTGGAATTAATTTTTCAGAATAGAGTACGACCGTTTCACTCCTGATTTTTGTAAATCGAAATTAAACCCTAGACAATTATCAAACAATTCCAGAGTTTTCAAAAATTGAAAACTGTAAATGAAAAAAACGTAGTGGAAAATAGTTGGTGTAATTTCCGAAGAAACAAATGAGCAAAAGTTGTCGAGGAGGCGTGTCTAAAAACTAGATTCAAAATTACGAGCGAACAGGCTGACTGGCTGCCTAGATGGCTGGCTGGCTCGCTGGTTGGCTGGCTTCAGGAAGAGCAAATCGTATGTGGATGAAATTGTAACGCTACGCTACACTATGCTATGCTGTGTTACGCATCATTTTGGAACACAGTAAAGAATGGCAGTCAACTCCTCACCTCATCTCATCTCAACTTCATCGACATTGAAAATGCCTTCGACAGCATCAACCGAGAAGTGATTTCGTAGACAGCTGCTTCAACACTACGAATTTTGTGCCACAAACCGTCATCAAGCTGATTGAACAGCAGCTATATGCTATGTTATATGATGCTAGATGCCGAATGATTCTCAGTGGAAGGCTCAGTGATGCATTTGAAGTGAAGTGAAGACAGGTTGGCAGGTAAGATGAGGTTGTCGCCTACTATCTATCTCCGATGACCTTCCTGATTGTGGTGGGTAGGATCATGCAACAAACTGTGAGGAGGGAGACGGTGGCCATACACTGGCTGGTTCGATGAGGAGACCTCAGAGGAAGATTTGGATCTCACCAATGATGATGATGATTTATGTCTAATATCTAGTGTCTCACAAACTCGAAGATCTAGAGGCGAGAACTAGCTAGTTGGCAGAAGAGGCGAGACGAGGCGAGTCGTGGCAGTCAAGAAAGACGTGACTTCCTTCAGGTGAACGTACAGAAGACGGAGGTGATGAAGATACCCAACCAACAACTACATTAACAACAAGCATCAATCACCATCTACGGGAGAAATTCGGAGGAAGTTGTCTCTTTCACATACTCACCTAGGCAATATCCTCTCAACTACAGGTGGGGGCACAGATGAGGACGTCAAAGCCAGCCAGGGTCGGAGAGATAGCAAGGCAGACCGTCATTAACCTGAAATCAGTGTGAAGATCTACTGCACTCCACTACACTCCACTGTACTCCACTCCACTCAGCATAAAGCGTGAACAAGATCCGGATTTTCAACACTAATTCAGTCAAGTAAGTGAGTAGTGCTTCTATGCGATGGTTCACAGACTTGGCATGTTATGAAAAGCGTTTCCACCAAACCACAGACATTCATCAACAACTGCGGCCTACGTTCACTAGATACTAAAGATCAGATAGATGGTCAGAATGATAAGAATAAGCAACAAGGAGCTCTGGCTGACTGGCAACGAACCAACCATGAACCCATCACCCGAGAAGGAAGTGGAGATGGATTGGATTGGGGATACACTGAGAGGATGAATTGGGGACATCACACGCCAGACCAGGCCCTCGAGTGTAATCCGAATGGGATGCGACGAGTTGGGTGTCCGAGGTGAGGATGACATGAGTGAGATTGTGTGAGGAAGAGATGAAAGATTGTGTGGATTTGTGGAGCGAGTTAGGAAAGACTGTAGAGAAGAGAGTGAACTGGAGGCGTGTTGTTGAAACCGTATGTTCCACTATTAGCCCAAGAGAAAAATAATAAGAATAACTTTTAACAAAATATCTGCAACTTATCACAACTGTTTTAGTTATTTTCGGTGTCATGAAGTGTGACTTAATGTTTTCTGAGACTGAATTTGAGACATTTCTTTATTATATACATTACTATTTTTTTGTGATGACGGTAGGCCAAATTTTTATGAACCTATAATTGATGTTTATCTTATAAATTACCATTTGCTTCAGCTTTCATTGGTAAACTCACATTTTTATCATCGCATTTTCACAAATTAACTGTTCTAGAATGGCTTATATGATATACACTTACAGAAAGCATCAAACAAGTTCTTTTTTATTTGTGTTATCACGGTATGGTAGCTACTTATGTAACAGTTACCATTATTTGTTGACATGCGCTGATGAATACACTAAATTCAGAAAGCACAAGAGTTAGGAAGCTGTGTTTCTGATTTGCTTGAAAATATGTTCTATAGTAATTATGCGTCACAAGGGTAAGACTTTAAATAGTAATAAATCGTTGAACATTACGCTTACGAAAAACCAAAAGGCTTGAAATATGATCAACTAAGACAACCAACTAGGTTATGTTAAACCTTTCAGGTATGAAGACGGTAGTTATACACTTTTGTCGACGGTGTTTGTTTTCTAAGTAGTATTAGAATGTATTGGTTGGGGTTGTTCTTTGGAACCTCCTTCATGGCGAATGCTTCAAACTTGATTACTAAAATTCTTTAGTGGATCTGTGTTGCATTAAGTTAATGATCAATTATGTGGATGTTGATTTTGACTGAGTTTACTTGGTAGCAGTATGTAGTGATAAAATGTATGCTTCGCTTCATAACATGGGCTGAGTTAGTTGCAGTTGCGTGTACAGTTAAATTAGCATGTAGAACATAGTTAGTGAAGTGCTTTCTTCAATTCGTACTCACCAATTATTAGATAAAGAGGATTGTTAAGCGTAGGAAATTACCAATTACCGGATAAAAACAGGAAGTTAATATGATAAAACTAGAAAAAAGTACAATGATAATAATAACCTACCACGACCTTGTTGTATATATCATTGCGAATCAGATTAAACTAGATTCTTATGACTTTTACTGCATTATAAGTCAATGGAGTACGTATAGTTCATGAGCCTGTATATTCTGTGCCGAGTTGATTAGAAAGGCTTAAGGATGAAACAACTGAGGAGGACAAACAAATATCATTTATATAACTAACTGCAACAACTATGATAAAGACTGTATTAGACAAAGTATTTCCACTTCACTTGACAGTTAAGTTTGAGAATGTTTTCTCCCTTTGCATGTTGATAACTGCGGATATGAATTAAACCTTGGAAATATCGAAGTTTTAGGCATAAGAAGGGCAATGCAGCTGAGAGAAGTTTTAGAGGCTTAGCACTCAGTCTGATCAGTAACCGACAGATGAGTAGACGTAAATACTCTCAGAGAAAGAGTTAGTAGAAAATTTAGGCGAGTTTACTTTTGTGGGCAATTAAGCGTGTTTCAGTTTGGAGGTTTGTGGAGACTGGCTGATTTCGAGGTAGTGTTCATCACTATCTGAAATCATTTGTACAACCATTGGAAACATGAACGCATACTACGCTGTAATCAGCAACTTGAATAATAAAAAGATATTGAATGGTTAGACAACCTTTGACACTCTCCTAATGCTTTTCTTTCAAACAGTTCCTGCGAACTGCGAAGAGTTCGTTTTTTCTTGGTTGTGGTGCATGGACTTGCTCAGAAAAAACTGGTTACTCATCTAATTTTTGATAATGATGAACCAAATTTTTATGTCCACACTTTGGACAGTCCTTGAGAAGAAAGTGGAATTCACTGGATGGTCAATACCCAATGAATAACCTCCAATCACTTCCGTTATTGATCTTTAAATGCCTGTTTTTAAGTATGATTAAAAGGGAATAGTTTTATAATATTTCCTATCAATTCAAAGTTTACAATGTGGTAAGTAAGTATCCTTATGAAACAACTTTTAGGCTTCACAGACGGAACACTTTGTGACCAATCTCAGAATCATATTCTGTTAATAACAACTCATTCCTCAATACGTGAAGGAAAGACTGCAACATTGGGCCACATTAATAAGTGTATCAGTTTGTTTATTTTTTTGGAGCCAAGTACACCTGCTGTATAATACTTCAGCATGCAAAACGCACTCGTGAATACTATCGAACTTGGCCGACAAAGAAGGAACGGAAATGCATTTTCAGCCATTTCACAGAACACCTAGTAGACTAGGAAAAGTGGCTACTTTGGGCAAGTCCTCTAAAACTTTGTTTAAAATGCTACCAAGCCATAAGAAGGAAATAAAAATTAAAAAATCTGTGCATAGGTGAAGCGTGGTTATCGTATAGGACTCATCACTCTAAATAATTTCCTTTTCATGTAGTTGTATTTATTTTCTAATCATTTCTTTTTTTCGCTATTTTAATTCTCATAAATTTCCTTTTCTCATGCATTTTAGTTGGACCTATGACTAGAAATTATTTTGAAATGTCCTGTTCTTTCTGCTACATGTTCATCAGTATCTCGTGTAGATTGTTATCTAACGCTATTAACAAAATTTCCTTATGACAGAGTTCATTTCATGCAGCTAATATACCAATTTCTACTGTTATGAAATTCAGCCTTTAAAGGAAAAACATTCCAAATCGCTTTCATGCTGTTTCTAGATTTTAGTGCTAAATAATCGCAGTGAACCCTTGAATTATTTATTAGAAATGAATACTAATTGACAGGTATTACAAAAAGCTTAAATATCTTTAGAGATTGTAATGGAGATGTTGACAGATGCAGATTCTAAATATAAATCCACTACACTCCTATCACCTTTAAGTATATAAAACAAATAAAGAAAAATAAATTCATTTTTTCAGATACAAAGTGTATGCAACTATAGATATTTGGCAACTAAACCAGATGCATGTACTTACTGGCTAGCGAGAGTTGTATACACTAGCAGTTTAAAATTGCGTCACCACGTTCAAAAGTGAATGACTGTTTGATCATTTACATACATCTCAATAAGTTCAACAAAACTTTAAGTGTCAACTCAAGATGTTAATTATTATTCAACTACTGGTTATTGATTTTGGGCATCTATTTACCACTGCATATTCTTAGACTGTTGTTCTGTGTGAAAAACTACCCCATTAGTTGAGATTTTATCATCATATCATTATTTGTTATGATTACTAAAGACCGAGACAAAAGTGAAACACTTAGATTGTTACTGAGTGGTTATAGGTGGGAATGGAGGTTATACTAAAAGTACAGGGTAAGGCGAGCTAAGACAAATTACTCTTTCCATCCTTTGGATCTTACCTGAGACAACCAAGTAGGTGCCCAAGTCGCAGTGTTTTTTGTCTGTCTTGAACACTGTTTATTTCTTGGTTTATTGTTAAGTGAAACAGTTTCATTTTTTATAAAGCTGATGCTAGATTCTTCCACTTACTATGGCATCTTCCTGGACATCCGGAAGTTTACTTAAACTCATTATTTGGGTGTAGTTTAGCTGTTACCAATTATTCTACTTCAAAAAGAACTACAAAGAATGATAGGTTACTTAAAAGATTTTCATGAGATTAGCATTTCCAAAGCGAAATTACAGGAAATAGTTCGGAAGGTAACCAACTGTTCTTCGTAAAAGCGTGCAAATTTTTAAACTATAAAATTAGGTGAAGTTTAATAGACTTATTAACTTTGACTTGCCACTCTCAATTTCTACTCTAGAACAAGTGCGTTACTATAGCAATGTAATCAACCTCATACAGTTACAGTAAAAGCTAGCAGTATTTCCATTCAGATTTCATTGGACATGAGAAATAAATGTAAAAATGTTGACACCCTTTAAAAATGGCAAGAATTTGGTTGAGTAGAAAGACACCAAGTAAACTTAAGCTTGACATTTTTATAAACACTTTTGTAAACTTTTGAATGTACTGAACTAAGAGAAAGTAACTAAAAATCTTTCATTTGTCTTGCATTTCATGTCTTTCAACCTTAATCTTTCAAATTGTGTAAGTAAACATTTAAGAGCTAAATCACTTCTCAGTATAACACAATTCTTCGAAAACTATCAACTTAGCAGTTTTACAGTAAGGAAACCCATAGTAAATAAATTTCTCAGAGGAAACTTTTGCACAGGATAGTGATTTAAGTCGCAGAGCAACCTTTGTAACTTAGAGGAGGAGGAGATTTATTTTCCGGTTGACTGTAGATACGTGCATTGTCACTAAATTTGTGCCCGTAATATACCGTTATGACTTACCGGCTGACACACATAAGTTGATATAGAATTTACATATCATAGTCTATGGGCATTATAATCGCTGATAAAGTCAAGTATACAGTCAATAAAACATCAGCCAGACTAAAGAAATGGGGACATAACCTTGGCAAACCGTAGTTATTTCATTATATATATATATATATATATATATATATATATATATATATATATATATATCATCTTTGAATAGTGGTGACCAAAGAATGGAGGAAAAGTGACCTGTGAAGCAAACCAAGTCGCACATGAGGATAGTTACTCAACTAAGGCATTGTATGTAGGTAGTAGTAAACGTGAACTCATGGAAGTAGGGAAGATGGACCACTGGATTCCAACCAAGTGGCTCAATGATAAAGCGCTAGTCATGGAACCTGAAAGTCTTGGGTTCTATCCAAAGGTTGGATCATGTGTACACACTGCTGAAGAGTCCCACACTATGAAGAAACAAAGTCCAGTGTTCCCAGGTTTCTAGTGGTTCTGCAACTGATGTCAATTCATGGTGAATTCCTACCTGAAATCATAAATCAAAACTCACAAACCTCCAAATGGAACATAAAAACCTCTGTGTACAATTTAGCCGAATTATTCAGCGCTTAGTGAAACATGCATCTGATAAATTTAATCAAGCTAAAAAGCTGCAATAATGCATATGAGGTGCCAAAAAGCTGCAGCTTGTCAATGAGTAAAAATTCATCCACCTACGACCTTGAGAAGAGCAAAAATTATCCATGTGGGTAGAAATTTATTTTATATTATTTCTCTAACCTCACCTAGTTAACTAGTTCACTAGTTACTAGCCACTAATAAGCATGGATTAAGAGGAAAGGTTGGGCATTGGGCTACCAACCCTACCCCCGAAAACCAATCCAATCCATAACGAAACTTCAAAGCACCAAAGCTATATAAATTATAATGAACTTATTCCTCTCTGGAATCGACGAGATGAAATGACGTTGGTTGGTGAAACGCTTCAGGAAGCCAATTCATGATGTGCATTCTCTCTCTCCCACTCAATCAAAGCAAAAAAACGTGGGGACATGAAATATCCACACACTATTTGAAGCTGGCTAGTGAGGCTGCCCAAATTGCCTGAGAGATGAGAAGATATGGTATAGAAGTGCTAGAAATCTGCGAGAAATCTGCAGATGGAATGGAAGTGGACTCTCCAAACTGTCAACTACAGAGACAATAATCTACAACCACAAACTCAGCACACTGAGTTTTCGAGTGGCTATCATCATGTACCCAACAGCATCGAAGGCTCTCTCTCTCTCTCATACAGTGGGAACCAATCTCCTCCCCCCCCCTGCAGGATCAGTATCATGACAGCAAGATTCAAGTGAAAATGAAGGAAAGTCACAATCATACCATGCTACGCTACACTACGCTATGCTAGGCTAGGCTATGCTATGCACCTACAAATAATGCAGATGAAGAGAAGAATGAGGAATTCTACAGACAACTGGAATCAGTACTGGACAAGACCACACACACCAGTTGGCGATGGCAACATCAAAATTCTGATGGGTGAGTGACATGAATGCCAGCCAAACTGGGAGTGGACAACCGGGGAAGAGGACCAATGATGGGTGGAGAGGCACTCAGTGAAATGATGAATGAGAATGGAGAAGTGTTTGCAGACTTGTGCACATTCAACGATTTTGTGATTGGAGGTGAGGCAGTGTGCAGAAACACAAGGATATTCACAAGTCAGCAACATGGATTCGATCCGATTCCACCAGACACCAGGACACACTGAAAATCAGATGGATTTGATGTGAATGCGAAGGAAGTGTAGACGCAGCTGACTGGACACACGATGAGATGGAGAAGAGAGATGAGCAGATGTAGGTGCACACCACTCACTATCTGGTGCAAGAAACCTACCTTGTAAACCAAGTTGAAGCGCTTCGAAGAAGAAGCTGGTGACAGACGACCACACTTCAAGCTGAACACGGAGAACAGGAAGTGAGCTGAGCTGAGCTGAGCTGAGCTGAGCTGAACTGAACTGAGCTGAACTGCACTGAAGTGAACTGGCGGACGAAACTACAGAGGACATCTTCAAGTCAGCCAGTCATCACTGAGAAGTGAGAGAGATTAAGCAGGTTGTGTGAAGAAGCGTGCATGGAAGAACACTGGAAGTGTGTGAGAGAGATGTGGAAGGAGACCTGGATAATTGTGTTAGGATGGTGGAAGAAGCAAGGCAGGACAAGGAATGTATCTCGGTGGACACATGGAAGCTGAAAGAGGTGGGAGAGGAGGATGGTGATGCTGAAGATAAACCAGTAAAGTGCAGTGCAGTGCAGTGTAGTGTAGTGCAGTGCAGTGCAAGAATGAACAAAGAGAAGAGAAAGTGAACACTGGACAAATAAGTGAAGGAGAGTGCGCGTAAACACAGAAGACACTTCTACGACACACTTGCAAGTGAAGCAGAACAGGCTGCAGGAAAGAGAGACAGATATCTGACAACATTATATCAAACAACCATGTTACCATCAGGGAGGGAAAAGATCAACGTAGATGAAAGGAATGAGATAGTGAATGAATCTGAGTTAGCACCAGAGAGGAAAAAGAAAGCAAACGATGGTCTGACCACTTCAAAGAATTCTTGAATCGACCACCACCATCAACATAACCATTCGCAAGTCGTCGAGAAATACAACCAGCAACCCACACACAGAACTATCAGTGAACACAAGCCATTCGACAAAAGTCGACGTGAAGTCCTCAACGCCACAAAACTGCTGAAATCCAAGAAAGCAGCAAGACCAAATGGAATTCCTCCAGAAGCAACGAAAACTGACTTGGAGACAACAGCAGTGGACATGCTCACAACACAACACACCAGTATTGCAGGAGATTTGTGAGGAGGGAATGAAAGGTACCTGACTGCCGACTGGTGGGAAGAAGGGCTACCTGGTCAAGCTTGGAAAGAAGGTCGACCTAAGTATTTGAAAGAACTGGCTTGGAATCATGCTGCTATCCATGTCCACCGCAAGCAAAATATAATGCCGCATCATCGTGGAGAGACTAAACAATGCGCTGCATTCAAAATTACGACCGGAACAGGGTGGCTGGCTGCCTAGATGGCTGGCTGACTCGCTGGTTGGCTGGCTTCAGGAAGAGCAAATCATATGTGGATGAAATTGTAACGCTACGCTACACTATGCTATGCTGTGCTACGCATCATTTCGGAACACAGTATAGAATGGCAGTCAACTCCTCACCTCACCTCACCTCACCTCATCTCATCGCATCTCATCTCATCTCATCTCAACTTCATCGACCCCGAAAACGCCTTCGACAGCGTCAACCGAGAAGTGATTTGGCAGACAGCTGCTTCAACACTACGAATTTTGTGCCACAAACCGTCATCAAGCTGATTGAACAGTAGCTATATGCTATGTTATATGATACTAGATGCCGAATGATTCTCAGTGGAAGGCTCAGTGATGCATTTGAAGTGAAGTGAAGTGAAGTGAAGACGGGTTGGCAGGTAAGATGAGGTTGTCGCCTACTATCTATCACTGATGACCCTCCTGATTGTGTTTGACTGCATTGGACTGCACTGGACTGGACTCAATTATCCAGCAATCTGTCGAGATCTACTGTACTCACTCAGCATGTGGATCAAGATCCGGATTTTCAACACTAATTCAGTCAAGTAAGTGAGTAGTGCTTCTATGCGATGGTTTACAGACTTGGCATGTTATGAAAAGCGTTCCCACCAAACCACAGACATTCATCAACAACTGCGGCCTACGTTCACTAGATACTGAAGATCAGATAGATGGTCAGAATGATAAGAATAAGCAACAAGGAGCTCTAGCTGACTGGCAACGAACCAACCATGAACCCATCACCCGAGAAGGAAGTGGAGATGGATTGGATTGGGGATACACTGAGAGGATGAATTGGGGACATCACACGCCAGACCAGGCCCTCGAGTGTAATCCGAATGGGATGCGACGAGTTGGGTGTCCGAGGTGAGGATGACATGAGTGAGATTGTGTGAGGAAGAGATGAAAGATTGTGTGGATTTGTGGAGCGAGTTAGGAAAGACTGTAGAGAAGAGAGTGAACTGGAGGCGTGTTGTTGAAACCGTATGTTCCACTAGGATCCCTGTGGACAAATAGTGCAACAAAATGATAAATATTCCTATGACTAAAATGAAAGGTTTATTCCCAGGAAAATGATTCAACGTTTTGTTTCTGTTTTAAAGTTTCACCAGCTTATTTCACAGATCCAAGCGACAGTTTTTATGTTTCACTGGAAGCGCTCAACCGTTGCCAAATCAGTTTGAAAACGGTGATCCCGATTTTTAAAGTTCAGTTAGTTGTCACTTGAAAGAGGAATATTAGTCTGCTCCAGTAAACAATATTCACTTCTTTGTTGAGATCGAGTTGTTCTATGAGCCAAGGTTTTACCTGGCAAGCCATTATCATCATGTTAAGAAAGCAAGTAATCCTGAACACCTGTGCCACGAGCTACAAATATTTGCTACGATTTATTTCTAATCTCTTGATAATTTTAAATACATGTTATCGCTTGTCATGAGTATTCGTCAAGAATTATGTCGGGAAATCTTTGACTTTCCGTCTTTTAAATACTCTCAGTATGCATTCGAATACGATACAACTAAAAAATGATAATAAATGACAAACTGCATCATAGTTTCTATCTTAGGTTGACATGACTTGGAAGAATTATCGTGTGTTGTAGACAAGAAATCCATTTGTGCACACAGATGATTCAGATGCTCTAAAGTGTACGAACAAATGGCAAAAGACTTTACGTTCAGTTGTACCGAGCTGGGAGGCCTAGAATGCGTGACCCACGACGTAGATGAATTGAATACATGCTATATGACACGTATATGCAAAACTGATAACATGCAAGTTCAGCATTAAGAATGAATTGACATAAAAAGTGGTTCAGACAGGTATTACTCAAGAGAGACATGACACTAATAATTTGCGATACTGAACAACAATTATTTAATGTCATCGGTAGGTATCCGTCATAAGTCGTGACTTAGTTGACCGTCAAATAGTTGTCGTGAACAGTTCTGGGGATTTCTGGACTGCGATAAAAGGCTGACCAGTACTTACAGGTTTCTGATGTTTCTCCTAGTGATTTTAATACGTGATAAAAAAAAACTACCTCTTAACTATTTGTTTTCATAAAAAATCATCATTTTAGGTGGAAGTGTTAGTAATGACAGAATGAAATATAGCCTGATCTAGTTTCAACCCATCTTCACCATCTGACACAAAAACACCCATGTGATAGTAACTCTAATCACATGTGCATATACAACTTTAACCCGTAATTCACACACCTATCACACTTTTCACACTACACATACTTGTTACCTTTTTTAACCATATGGCAACGGAGAATCCTTCATGCAGAAGAACTTTCACCAAGTTAACACATACAAACTTAGATGCCGTAAATTCCGTTTAATTACTACTTTTACCAAGCTAATGAGACTTAATAGTGAAATGTCAGTAAAAACATTCATTGTGAAATAGTTTTATAGATGAGGAATATCATTTACGGAGTGCTGACATTTTTTATAACCATCAGTTTCTAACTTGGTTTGAATGACCATAAACAAAATCAGCAATACAGTTAAAGCAGCAGGAACATAGGAGTAAAATTCGGGTACTGTGATACCGTATTTCTCCATTTTATTTCCTTAATTAGTTTCATAGCACAATCGAGCAATAATTTTTACTGAATGAAGTTTCCAGTGCAGTTTACTGGTCATGTTTATGTCAAATGAATGCCCAACTTTTGAGGATATTTATTTTGATATAAAAATGAACAACGTACAGTACCTTAAACTTCATCCAGAAAACCATTATTTTTCGCTTTATGATAAGTTCAATAAAACAACTATGAAAAAGGGTCTTAAGATTCATCTCTAGAGCCAGATTATGAATAGCCGAAATTCTATACTGTGGTATAAAGTTGGTGTGATATTGAAGAGAGATATAATTACTTGTGAAAATTAAATATAGAATGAACGGTAGGGGGAAAGGTGTCTGAAAAGCCGAAATAATGAATACTATTGTTTTTCTCAGGAAAACTTTTTTATTTACCATGTACTGACCACCCTTTTATCAGTTATCGGTATCTCAGCCTAGATTCAAAACCTTTCTCAGATCAAATAATACTTCAGTGCTTTATTCCTACAGAATTCAGCGATTGCAGCATTTTTACTAACGTGATTCAAACTGTTCGGGCAACTTTTATCTTTTGATATCTTTTCGGTACTCACTGAATTGTTTCCTTGAGTTTTTTCCACTCAACCGTTTTCAGTCGAGTGGGAAATTCCTTAGTACTCGTTTATGTCTTTTTGTCCAAATGTCAGAAATGTAATCTAAATTAATCATTATTGTTTATCAGGCCATAGCACAGCTTTGTACTAAATATTCAGATAGTTGAACAATATCCATGACATTTTATATTTTTTAAATAGCAACTTTCATTGGTAATTTCCATCAAAGTGAATTTGAGTAGCATCCTTTTTATAACGTAATTTAGAACAAAATATATTACAATAGTTAAAACTGAAAGCGCGATTATTAATTACTTCTCTTTCCGTTTTCACTATGGACTAAAATGAATTTCTCACTGAATGAGAACGAGTTAGCAGTTAAACTGATCAGTCGATTGCATGTTATGAATATAAGAAATTTGTCTCGGTATACGATGTCAGTTGAGAATCCGTAAGAAGATACCAGTACTTAATGAATAGTTAATGTGAGAGTGAAAATTGGGCACTGTGGTAGGGCATAATTCCATAAAGAATTTCTCATTTGACATGATATACAATGGTACAGCATTATTTATTGGATGAAGTTTTCAGCGGGATTTATTACTCATATTCATATGTCAGTGTGATCATACGAATTTGAAACTCCCCTTCTATAGTCCAACATTTCTTCATTCTTTTATCCTGATGGTAGTAGAATTTTCCAAATGCCTGCAATATACGATGAGTCATTCCTGTTACTTGTGTTACGTACTGATTCAATGAACGGGGATTTTGTGATCAGTCTCTCCCTCCAGCCAACGAAATAGGATTTTAAAGTTGTAACCTTGTGCCACCCCACAGTGTGATTATGGTCAGTTCATGAGAAGTGATAGCAAAGATTTCCCTAAACTTCTCATCGTAATAGGGTTTATCATTGCATGATTCCCTGAACTTTTATGCGCCGCTATTTTGACCGAACTCGAACTAGAGTGTTGATTGAAAAAACTAGGCTAGGAATAAGATTATATTTAAATTTCATGGTTTTCAAATTTAGAGAAAGTATATAAACAGACAGAAGGAGTGGCTTTAGGAACTCCAATATTCCCGATCATTGCAGATATTTTTTGTGGACATTTCCAAACCGAAGGCATAAGTAACATTTCACCCCACCCAAAAGTGTGGTGGCGATATATTGAAGACACATTTACTGTGTTGAGATAAGAACATATACAGAGTTTCCCACATACATCAACTCGATAGTAGATGCAATCCAATTCACTTATGAATTAGAAAATGAAGGAGGAGAATTACCTATGTTGGATTGCAAAATCAAGAGGAGACATGGGAACTTAAATACTAGTATTAATAGGAGACTAATACATTGGAATAGATACTTGTATTCCCCCCCCCCATCTCTATCAAGGCAGGTTTGATAAAATGTAGAAGTAATGGGGCTGTGAGTTTGACTAGCAAATCAACAAACTTAACTAAGGGACTGAAGCTCATTAAAAAGACACCACTTAATAGCTACCATCTGGAATTTAGGAAACGGTTTATGAAGACTTATAAGAGAAGGAGTAATAGTATTAGTGGTAATTGCAGAATGCCTAAGAGGGGATTCAAAAAAAGCAAATTCCCAACTTTCCTAGGATTAGAGTGGGATTGGAACCCAAAAACTCTCTTGGGGGAAAATTTTGTTGATTAAAAGATCCGATAGAGCTAATTAAGCAAAATAACATAACTTACCATGTGATAACCGTTACGTAATGCATATAAGTCAAAACAACCAACCGGAGTCAGTCATAATAGTGGAGCACAAAAATTGGACGAAACACATAGTGATAGACCCTATTTCGATGAGAAGTTTAGGGAAATCTTTGCTATCACTTCTCATGAACTGACCCATAATCACACTGTGGGGTGGCACAAGGTTACAACTTTAAAATCCTATTTCGTTGGCTGGAGGGAGAGACTGATCACAAAATCCCCGTTCATTGAATCAGTACGTAACACAAGTAACAGGAATGACTCATCGTATATTGCAGGCATTTGGAAAATTCTACTACCATCAGGATAAAAGAATGAAGAAATGTTGGACTATAGAAGGGGAGTTTCAAATTCGTATGATCACACTGACATATGAATATGAGTAATAAATCCCGCTGAAAACTTCACCCAGTACAATAATAATGTTTTACTATGCTGTATGTCAAATAAACAGTCTAATATGAAATTAACGGATAGTTGTTTCTTCACTCAACTCCGCACTTTTAGTATTCTCTGCCCCTTCTAATGTTTTCATTTCAAAACAATATCCGGAGCTTTGAAATCACTTGGTGAGTGTTTCTCCGTATCGAGTTCTGAGTTTTAATTTAACCATTGATATTTTATTGGAATAGTTATGTTGATCTTGACGACTAGCAGAGAAATCCACGACGCACGTTAAGTCCTATTCGGGATTCATCATCTGGGTGTGTCTGCGCTCAAGTAAGTGATATTGTTCCTGCTAAGGCTTGAACCCTCTAACTTTTGTTTTAAACCTCAGAGGGCCATCCACCAATCTGCCGTAGCCTAGTGGCTTAGTGGGTAATGCTTTGAGTTTGAAATTATGGGCACGGGGTTCGAGTCCGAGTGGGAACAGCATCACTCGCGGAGGTTCTCATTGAGACTCGGACCTCTAACCCATCGTACATCTAGCTCTTCCTGGACTCTATTGTTGGCCACATCCAAGTAAATTATAGCCAAATCGGATAAGATTTATTCAGTACTTAGAATTAGGCAGTATATCACTGGTTACTCTCCAGTGATCACTGAGTGTGGAAACCTCACTCATTTGAATGAGAATCGAAGTAATGAGTAACCTACCTTATACGTTCAAGGCCTTCTAGTTGTTGGCAGTCTTTCAGAAATGAGGTGATATTTTGCTTATTGGTACAAAAGTATGGAAAGAGGGATTATATTAGGTATTGTATGTTCTGAAACAAAATGACTTTCTCATCAACTTCTTGTATGAAATGTAAAACAATATCAAGTCGGATGGGTAAAGAACAACAAAATCACGGAACTTGAAGGCAGTTGGGTCATTCTGAATGCCCACAACAGATGTGATAAATTGGGTGTTCATTAGGTTTCAGCTTCACGATGTTTTGCATAAAAATCATCATTCAGAAGTTTCAACTAACCAGCAGATAAAATTCTTTTACGATTACTTGCTAATTCTAGGAACTGTGAAGTCTAGTATACAAAAAGGAATTCTCGTAAAAATCAGTTTAGACAGACAATCAATGAAATGTTCGCTTTAGACAAGAAAGAATGTACCAGGACTCGAGAACTTTGGATATGCTTCAGTCACTTGGGCCGAGAAACCAACTTTGGTCGCATCTAAACCTTTCAGATGTGAATGGAAACAATTAGGCATGAATATCCAAATAAAAACAGGGTCAATTTAATTTAAATACAAGGAATAAAAGAAAACATTCTGCCATTGTGTCATTTCAAATAGGTTCCGCGTATGGAAATGGAACAGTAAACATTGATATGAGTTATCATTTACAGTTGTTTGCTATCCAGCTACAGTGGTCAACAGGGATTAAGAAGGCTCTAGACGGACATGGTTCGTGTATGCATGTAGTGTAAAAGACGAAACAACAACTTGGATAATTCCAGATGAAGAGAAAGATAAAAAATCTTATTTTGAAGAAATGATTACACTTGAAGTCAGGGATAGGTCGGGTACTTGACATTATCAGTATACTAACACAGTTATTTGCTAATTGGCATTACAAACACAACCGTACAAAAGGCTCACTCCTATAATTACTCAAACTTTAGTGTGTAATCAGCATACTGAACAAAAATAACACTGTAATCACTTCGTACAGAAATTTGTTGGAGTCAATTATATGTGGGGTTCTTATGCTGCCAATCCCATTTTATTTATATCGGAAAAATTTATCAACACGTATGGAAAAGTAGAAGGTAAAAAGTCGTAAACAGTTGACAAGATACCATTGAAAAAAATGGAACCATTTCATCCTGCTTCTGTTGTTGTTCTTGCTGTTCCCGAATTCATGAGGGAGAATTCATCTATGAAAAAATCACTAATATAAAGAATTGGAGGTCACATATAATTTTGGAAGAAACAAATTAACCTTAGCATAACAGACAGTATATAATAAATGTTAATTCATCGGTAAAGTTGTCACAAGTATTTGCTGGGTTAGAAACTGCTTGTTAAGAATACTGGTCAATTAACTGACCTGATGTAGGACAAGTGTCCATAATAAATCGTCCATGAAATTTCTCATTTATTCACCCATTTATCTAGTAATTTATTAATTCAGTCAGGCTCAAACAGAAGTGAACGCAGTTCCCTCAGATTATGACGAAGTGGGTATATATGCAGTATCTCTTAGTAAAATTTAATACTAACAAACGAAGTTTGTGAAACAAAAGTTAAATTGGTTAGATATTACTATACAAGTATCTTAATGCATTTTATATGTCATTAGGGGTTTCCCATGAACCAATAAACATAAATTCATCGAGTGACTATCATATCAACAGTACAGCATAAAAACAGATTTTCGCCAGATATATTCTTCAAAATGTCTACTAACGGTTTTTGTAGAGCGAAGTTCTCAGTTTCCGACAAAGATATCCAGTCTACAGTGATGTGGGATTTCCAGACAAGGGCAGGTATCCACAATTCGCAATGTAATTTTATCTTAATAGATCAATACAAGAGGGTATCAGTAAAACACCAAATTTTGAGTTGTAGAACAATAGGTCAGTACTAACTAGACTATTCACTTCGTCGCGTAGAAGGCTCTTCTATTCATTGAAGCTACTGACATTATTTGTTTGCAAGTAGATTATACTTGCGCCAACTGGTAAGAATCCATTCCTGAAAGTCTTGAGATCAGTCCTTTATGTGAACAAATGCCCAATACTGAAGATTTTCTAGTACGTCTAGTAGCTACTGTCATTTCGAAAAAATTCACGAAGTAACGTAATAACTCTGTAATATGTAAGAACCAATCACCAGGGACTAACCAATGTAGTTGTTAGTCGTTAATGTTAAGCACCGAAAGAAATCTGTCAATCTAATTTGCAGTGTTATCACTGAATCAAGTGATACAGATTTGAATCACCGAAGGAACACCTGCTTTACTCGTGGCTGGAGATGACCCCGGCTAATAGGTGTTGACAAGCACGAAACTTAAGTTCCGAGCCACCTCACGACTGAATACCAGTATCTACTACCGAAATTACATACTTGTAACAGTGTACGTAAATGGAATAATTCTTGAACTTGTATTCCATACCATTTTAAAGAGTTGGATTTCAATCAAACTAAGATGAAAGTAAACAGAAATAATATCTTTGTAGAGTTGATTTAATTGTGATTCCATTTAGGTGTGTTTATGAAATTCTTTACTTAGTGTAACAGCATTATATTTGTCTTAGTGAATACCGGTGGAATCAAAGGTCCGTGATTAGTTTTATTTGGCACTTGGTAACTGGATGCACCTGCACCTCAGTGAGTGGTGCTGCTCCCACTGAAAATCGAACCTCATATACACCGCTTCAAATGCTAGAGCGTTATCCATTAGACCATTGGAGCACACAAACAATAATTTTACAATGGGTATCAGTTGTTTTGATACTAATGATTTCCCGTTGTTATACAGGGTCCATTTGCTCGACTTCTCTTGGCAAATGGACTTCTGTGAAGATACCTCGATACTACCGGATATTCATGATGTTATATTCATCTTAGTAACTGACAGTGAAATCCAGGACATGACTTTCGTCCTATTTGGGACTCGTCAGCTGGGTGTACCTGCACCCCAGTGGGTGATGTTGTTCCTACTGTAACAGTATAATTTAGTGCAATAAATTTTGAACACAATTTGTCTTTCACATTCATGTCGTATGGATTATGTTCCCAACATTATCCAGTAAATAATGCCGTTTCAGTGCATGACATATCTACTAAACAAACTTAAATGATAACGCTATTAGAAGACGAAGATTATCTGAAAAATGTGGTGTATTTGCGCAAATACATCACATTGTTTAGAAAATCTTCGTCTTCTAATAGCGTTATCGAAATTTATCAAAGGGACTAATTGTTTCGAACTTAAATGAAACTAGAACCAATCAAACTGATCAACTTTTGATCCTGTATTGACAGAATTGTATTTTCCATTGGGATAACAATAAAATTCGGCTTACATGAAAGTTTTTGAAGATAGTTTTGCATTTTATCCTGGAATTCATAAACAGGATCTATTTTGATTCAGTGTTAGGTTTTGTCACTCTCTGAAAACCCTTATGTAATTTCATTAACTGTCTTAACCATTTTTTGGGAATGGACCATTGATAACAAGTACGTATATACGAGTCTAAATATCTTCACATAATCATAGCGCCTCCAAAACACTGTTGATCTATCAGTACCAGATAATGTATAATCAGAGGATGCAGGTGAAGATAATGAAGAATGTATTTACAGTTCTATCCATTCAAAAAGTGGGAAAATCTTAAGCGTCTAGTCTGGAGGTTTGTGAAGATTTATTTGTTGATTTTATGTTGTCGTTCGTCATGAACTGGCATCGTAGTATGAACGGAACAGCTGCTCAGTCCTCCCAGGTTTCCAGTGTTTCTCCAAATGTTTCAGTCCATGATGAATACCAACTTAAGTGTCATTCAAACACGGAACAAACAAATAAACAAAACGCATTTGAAATATTAACATCAAATAATGAAATACAAGTAGCATACACTACCAACAGTAGGTCCGCCCTACAGTGCTAGAAACACATCAAGATACTTGGGCTCAAATACACGTAGTTGAGGAGAGATGCACATATGCAGAAGAATAGTGTGTTAACATTTTGATACAGCAAGATGCAGTTCCAAAGAAAATCGGGATAAATTCAGCCTCATGAAATCTCCTGTAACTCCAAGTAGAATAAGCATCAAGGGGACATTCACCGAACGTAAAGACAGATTCTAAACATTTATACGACTAAAATTCGCTCACTATGTATGTATGTATGTATGTACTCATTATGGTCTTATCATTGACTTTTGACTCTTCTGTCTTACGATTTCGTTGCAGCGAAGAATGGAAATCAGGATTAGGATTTCGTTGTATTTTCAGCTTTTTGACTCCTACAATAAATCAGTGTTAAAATAGGGAAGATTACATCACTTCTATCGGTTACACCTCACGGCATCTAGATGATTGATGATGGTCGGCGACTAGAGCTAAATACAAACCTGGTCAACAATCTGGTCTCTCAGTTGAGTTGGTAGAGCACCAGACAGGAAACATGGTAGTCACTGGTTCGAATCTTGCTGCTACCCAAGTTTTCATTTCACCTTCAGTTATCATCCAGTCTCAGTCGAATACAATACTCTTGGATATTTCAGCCTTGAATCTTCACGAAACTCAAGGTGTGGACTACATAAGTGTTCCAGATATGAATGAAACAGCTTATTGTTTGCTGTAAACGTTTGATAGCTTTTCAGTCAATATAAGTCCAGGCATATGGATTATTTTCTAAATTGAACCAGTTTTCAGTAGATCATCCATTTGAATGTCATTAAAATATCGTTTGCTTTATGAGATTGGTAATCAGTTGAATTTCCATCTAGAAAAACTCCAGCTGCTAGTGTAATTGCAGTTATTATCTATAAAGCAATCCATCATTTTAACGCTACTTCCTGTTGAGTATTCATTATGCATAATATATTGATATCGGTAATGCTAAGGTATCGTATCATTCATTTATAACGTCTGTCATAAGCCTGTGAGTTTTAGCCACACATTTTAATTAGACTGAAAAAAATATAAGTAATAAGGTTGTTGTATGACAAATTAAAGAATATATATTAGTAACACTCGCTTGCAATTATTTAGGAAGAGGAGAGGAAACTTTTGAGCGAAAACAAACTCCTCGTTTAACTTTATATTCAGAACAAAATATCAAAAATATGCATATAGAACCAAATGTTTTTCAGTTAATATTGATTCAAAGAGGGAGAACCTTAGTTTAAGCATAATAATAGATCTTTTATTTCACATTGTCTTAATAACTGCTTACTATAGAATGCTCGTATACTTGAATCAGTTTGATAGAAAAATATCGGTTCAATAAAAAGGATAACCTTGATATTATGTAGTTGATCACGTGAGTTGGGTGAATAAATATACAAAAAAAATAAAAATGGGATTTTTTGTATGCAGCAAGATTCAAGAAATATTTTGAGCAAAAGTTGGACAAAACAGAGTGACGGGGGTAGACAACAGTATTGTTCATAGTGGAAAAGGTTATATTACTGATTAAAGAATTTAGGCTAGATAAATCTCTCAGATAAGTGAGATATGAATGGAATATGAGCAGAATGAGAAGCATCACTTCCTTGCTCTCAGCATTTAAAGAACTGCAGATAAGAACACCCAAAGATCTAGACTATTGTATAGATTAATGGCGTGGAATGTATCTTAATTCTAACGCCTTTCTTTTGATAAGCTGTAAGAAATGGCTGGGAAAAACACTTTTCAACCAAATAAGATAGATATCTTTCCTCAAAAGAGGCGCTCGAATGAGAAATAACTATTGTCAAAAAATACCTCCATGATAAAGATATCCACAAAAATTCATAGATACTTGGGAATGCACACTGTAATGTAGTTAAGAGAAAACCTATCTTCACATTAAAGATGGTGATGATGCTTCTTGAAGCATTAATTACAGAACATATACTGCATTAAAGAGGATATATTCAACTTTATGCATTACCTTTTCTCAAGAAATCTAATCTTCAAAGCTACTTATAAAGTAGAAATAAACTTAACAAAGGTTGTATATCTTCATATCATTTGAATCACCGAAACCCTTGTTATTTGTAGGGAAAATCTAGGCTTTTCCCGCGAAATAATACTGTTTAATCTCTTCTACTTTTATGGTCTTAATTCAGTGCTTGAAATCTCGTCTTTCTTTGCACACCGTTCTTTTCTCACGTGAGTTTTCCTTCTCCTCATTCCACTTTTCCTAGTCACACTCGAGATTCCAAATACTTTTTTATATTACATAAATTCTCCTCCAAACTTAGTAATTCTTATTCAGTTCTAAGTATTTTGATTATTCTTGACTGTTCATCGCAATTTTCAATTCTAATGATAACTTAGTTATTGATATTTTCTGTGGCCAGGTTTCACAGACTACTGCGGATTATCGCATACTTACAGAAAAAAGATGTTGAGATCAGCCATTGTATAGCTGGGAGAATAATATCACCAAGGCCATTCTCTCTACTGAAGTATTTGTCTTTCTTATTTCGTATCATGGTGAGTATCTTCCATAAATTTGAAACTATGATATTCAAAGGTCAAGCCTGATGAGATCGTGACGCAAAATGCTTATCCTCTCACTATGTTCTTGTTCCTAACGATACAGTAGGGACCACAAAGCAATTTTAAATGGATGCTAATAGATTGTTGCTGATTTAGATGAAAGGTAAATCAAGAAATTAAAGAAGCGAGTGGTTAAGTAAGTGACATCTTGAAAGTACTCATAGGTGATGGGAAGTTTTTGGATGTTAGCAGTCAGTAAACTAAATCCTTTCATGACTTATGTTTCGTGCTCCCTGACACTTATCAGAAAAGTGTTTCTGAGACCTACTGATGACTGATGCCACCTTGAGAACTTGAATCTGTTTTACTCACTTATGAAATGAGAGACTTCGTCACTATTCATATCACCACTACCTTGAAATGAGACTTGTTAGTCATACACTTGCAAAGTAATCATTGGTTTAACGTCTTTAATACTATTTTTATGCACTGAGGTAATGGCAGTTACGTTAAATGTAAGAGGAGTTAAACCTGAATATGTTAGGCTCATCATTCAAGGATTGGTCCGAAAATTTCAATAAAAGACGTATTGACTTTTCTTTAGATAAATAAACTGGAAAAACAAGTCCTACCTGACTAATGAAAAACAGAACATCAATGTATAATGAATAATAGTGTGTAAGAACATATTAAGATTGGACCTCAGTAACAGAAGATTTCAAGCTTCAAATAAAAACTGAGTATCTACCCAGAAGCCTTAGAGAACGTAGAACGTAGATTAATCACATTCAGTTCAGAAATTTGACAGAGACATTGAAAATAAGTTGCAAAAAATGTATTTCAAAGCAATTTCCATATGTGGGAGAGGTAATAAAAACATGGGATCACTGAACAGCTGTTTCATTCCAGGTTTAGTCCTCTCAGGAGTGTGCATCAACAACCTGCTGACAAGTAGAAGTAAGAATTTCCAAAGCCACTGATGTTCACTCTTCCAGAGTCTCACAATTGGATGAAATATTTTTACAACGCTTCCCGATTTCCAGTGGTTCTTCAAATATCATCCATTCGTGGTAAAAAACGACTTGAGTTCAATTCCGTCTAATGTACAAAACATGCAACTGGTTAAATACTTCAATTTTCCATTTTATTTATCTGATTCCAGGTTCTGATGAAAATTTTCTACAGCATCTTTTCGAATAAATTCCAACTTTACACTAAAACTGTTCAGTGCCTCACTAGACAACTTCAGAATATTTCTATTGAAATAATGTTTTAAATATATCGTGAACTGGCAGACATAGGAAATATGGGTCACTGGATTATTATCCAGTGGCCCAAGGGTAACTTGGTGGTTACGGAACCTGAAGGTTCTGGGTTCGACCCTTGGCGCGTTCTTGGGTGCACACTACTGAGAAGTCCCATACTGTTCAGTGCTCCCAGATTCCAGTGTTTCTCCAGCTGATGTCTGTCCATGATGAATATCAACCTGAAATCAATAAAATCCCCACAAGTCTCCAAATTGATTGAATATAATTTTACAGAAAGGTATGGTTACTTTTTGAGGAAGAACAAAAACTAAATTCAGTCTGTTCTCTAGATGTTCATCTTAAAATACATGAATCCAAGTAAAGCGTCTCTGATATTCAGATGAGATAATAGAGGGAGAGAGACACGCACACACACAGAGAGGGAAATAACAAAAACGCGATTTTTGAATAGCCATTGCACAAGCACAAACAGTCTCACGCATACATGATAAGAATCAGACAAGTTCAACAGATATAAATTTATAAAACTGGCTACAAAATAAAAAAAGCGGTTATTTAAAGAAATAGAAAAAGGAAATAATTTTGCACAGTTTTAAGATCGCGTTTTCAAATTAATAATGAAGTTATTATTTTGGATTAAACTGCTGTGAATTTGTTTAACCATAGACTGATGAAGAAAGTTAGCCATAAGTGACGATACAGTGAAGGTAAGAATCATTTGACTGAATGGATATCAATTACAGAAACTCCCCTACTGTTTAGTATTCAGTTGAAAAAGCTTCCACAAACCACGATTAAGTGGAATGTTAGCTATAAACATATAGTAGATAGCATAGAAATTCCAGACTAGTAAACTCTAACAAGTTAAAACTAAGGACTAATGACCTACACAAACAAGAGGATGAGAAAATGGTTAGCTTCGATGTAACTAGTTTGCACACTAAAATACCAATCAATAAGGCACTGGAGGCAGTCAGAAGTCAACTAAATATTGACTCATAACTTACTCACAGAACTAAGATATCGGTTGATGAGATCATATTAGGCATACAGTTGTGCCTGACTTCCGCAGTCTTCAAGTTTCAGGACAAAATAAACAGACAAACAGGAGGAGTAGCAATGGGATCTCCAATATCTCCAATCGTAGCAGATATATTTGTGGATAGTTGGGAAACATGGCCTTACAAACGTTTAGTCCCGCACCTAAGATATAGTGGTTATATGTGGATGACAAATTTACTGTGTTGAAATCAGAACATTTGGAAAATTTCCTTATACATATTACTCAGTAGTAGGCACAACCCAATTCACTCGAAAAAAACTCGGCTATGGGAATGCATGCATTAATGCACACAATAGGGTGGGATAAAGACACTGTACTTAAGTCCAATATAATTAGGTACAGAGAGAGACATTGATTACTGAATCTTTGTTAATCGAATCAACACTCAACGGATGTGATGGAAATGACGCAACACCTATATCAGAGATATGGAAAATTTTACTACTAATGAAAACAAATCATATGTGGTGACATAACTATAAGCATTCTAGTGGGATTTTCCATTTTTAAAAAATCAAATGCATAACTATTCCTGCTAAAATAAGAAAAGTTTTGACGACTAGCAGCAAGTTGGCGTTGTTTTCAACAAGTGAAAGAGCTGTCCTACATTCTTCCTATGCTTTATTTCTTGTATTCACTAATGTAAGTCGATCGAAAGAAGTTCTTAAACTGAAAACCACTTTTACTTGCAAAATATCAGTTGAAAATATTTCAAAGTTTTCAAGCAATACCGAATACCAAACAGTTCTAAGACCTTCAGTTTCTCTAGATTACTGTTGTGGTGACGGTCAGTTTGAACTTTGAATTTGGTAACTATTATCTCAGCTGACAAAATTTGTGAAATATACCATTAAATAGGGACATTCATTCTTTTACTATTGGTTAAGGGTGTTGTTTTGTTGTTATTTGCTTTACTTACTAAAGAATGGTTAATATAACACTAAAGCCTACTTAATAACGTCTAGGTCTTGTAGGGATAAACTCACTTCTTTAGATGGTTCATTTGTACCTGTTGATGTCTGGTGAGAACCATGTTTGCTTTCTAGTATCTACTTCTGACTGTCACTGTAAAACAATCACATCGCACACACAACAGTCGTTCTAAAGGCAAGTGACGATATAAGAGCTACATAAAAAGTGGCAACGAAGAATTTCAAGCACTTTTTATAATACTATAATGAAAAAATGGAAGCAGTATCACTGAGGATTATTGAGAAATCTATATCCCAAAACCCTCAGATTTGAAACGGACTCTCAGTAAATGCTTCAGTATTGGACGTGGTGAAGATAAAATTGAGTTTAAGAAGCCTAGTAATGTGAATCATTTTACATTGATGGATACTATCAATCCCTCTGTTACTCATCAGGAGATAGTTATTATAGCGGACGTTCAATCAGATCACATTAATGAAAATCAAGAAGTACTTGAAGACCTAACATGTTTAGTGCCATCCACCCTTTTTACAACTATTCCTCACAGAAAATGTCCAGAAGACGTTCTCAAGGATTACTAGTGTAAGCTCAGTCTTCAACATCAACAATTACACAGACACTCAAGAGGATTCAAAGCCTCTACACATACATCAAACGAGATAGTTGGTTTGCATGATAGTGGCTTACTATATCAAAACAATTTGTGTCCATGCTTGATAATGGGCACCAGGATCATCTGCAAGCCAGCTCCACTTTAGACGTCACATCCATTGAGCAGTAGCAAATAGAAAACCCTGAAGCCAACCAAATTCACAGGTCAGGGGGTCAGAAGCAAATAATCGGAGAAGTATACTGTGGTGTTGACTACAGCGATTCTTACGGACACAAAAACGAAAAAACAACAGTCACAGGAGTGCTAATAATAACGACAACACAAGTAAAAAGGAGTTCACATCCTTCATTGTATTACCCTATAAAGAGGGTATCTCAGAAACTACGTAGGATCCTCAACAGAGCCGGAATTAGGGTGGTATTTAAACCTACAAAGTCACTCAGAGATAAACTTTGTCGGCTTAAGGATCCGGCAGGACTGGTTAGGCGAAATCATATAATCTATCGAATTCCATGTAATGACTGGGAGGTCAAGTATATGGGTCATACCAGCCGATCGAGGTCAGTTAGTATAACGGAATATAGGAATTTAGCTGAATATAGAATGACAAAACCGGATGAGATCAATAACCTCGAAAAAACTTAGCTATTGCTATGCATACATTACCATACAACCACACAATAAGGTGGGATAAAGACACTGTACTTAAGTCCAATATAATTAGGTACAGAGAGAGAGATTGATTACTGAATCTTTGTTCATCGAGTCAAACACTCAACACATGTGATAGAAATGACGCAACACCTATATCAGAGATATGGAAAATTTTACTACTAATGAAAACAAACCATATGTGGTGACATAACTATAAAAATCAAATGTCAAAGGTAGTGTGATTAGGTTGATATGACTATGAGTAATGATAATTTATGCTATAAACATCATCAAGTAAATAATGCGAGATCACTGTGTGCTATAAATCAAATAAACAAATCCAATATGGAATTAATTTCTACCACAGTGCCCAAGCTGTAGACGTGTATAGCGATTCATAACATAGCAAGGCACCTATCATTCCGATCATCAACACCTAGATTACTCTAGCTCAAACTAGACACGGGATCTCAGGCTGTCATCTAGAAAAATCAGGCCTGTTGGTTAACAGCACCAAAACAGTGTGACAGCATTGCCTGCTCAAAAAAGTCTGAGTGAATTTGATTTATTTCCAAATGCATTTCAGTTACTTTAAACTACGCTACAACGCAGATTCAGCACAAGAGTATTATGGAATAATTTATCAGCATCCGGTGAAACTTTATTAGTCAATCAATAGACATCATTGTACTATGAATATTTTAACAGAAAGATTAACAGAATCTTCATAAGAAACCAGATGTACTTGAAGCCTTATTCAACGAATCGCTTTGCTTCGCAATTGTGGGAAAAATACGTGAACCAACGTTTAAGTGTCAGGTTGGTTGCAAAGACGAAAAATCAATAGGATTTCAATCTAGTAGCCAAGGCCATAGTGAATAGATTCAAGCTCTTGTATTTTGTACATATTGCTGACGTTGTCATTGACGTTGTAAATACACCTATCATATTTTCGCTTTTTTCAATACGGAGGAACTGGGCAACAATTAAGGGAGGAAAATAAACTTCATTGTGCAAATGTCCACAAATACTTAAATCAAGCTATATCAAGTAGTCACTGTAAAGATATAAAACGAAGAACTTTTATTTTGCACGGTTTCAAGAAGATAAGAAGTGAGGGAAGGCCTGTTGTAATTTAGGCTTTTAGAAAAACCTTTGTAATAAAAGGAACTGTTCTAGAAAGTTTGGTTCTACCAGTTTTTTTTTATAAGTGGCTTGAAATTATGTCAATTTGCACGAAAGGTTTTGGTTTTCTGGAAACTAACGAATAGTACGATCACTTCTGTATGTATCCACTGGTTTTAGCTTCTTTTGTAATCTGTTTAGTAGATCTTGTGCATTCTAACAATGCTTAAACTTAGAAATGACAATTATACTGAATTGCTACAAATTCATCTCATTTGAGACAAAAAACAACTTTAATTGGGAATCGCATTTATTTCTCTTTCATCTTTATGTCTACAATCACACTGAATTCTTCAGGCTGTATTCTCCTCATCCACACTCACCTCATTTATTCGGTATTCAATTACGTTAGCAAAATTATTTTTATTAAATACTGAAGTGTTATTGATACTCTTCAAATGCACACCTTTTTTCTTTTCCTTCAAGAGGAGTGTTATTTCTTTCAATGATTAATATAACAACTGATGATGGTTTTCATTTACATCTGGAAATGTTTTTCAAAAACATTCAGTTCACTTTCTTTCAGATTCAATACAATTCATCCTTCCATTTTATATTCAATTTCTAAGTAAATTAGAATTCGTACGAAAATAATATTCTCAGGAGAGGGAATCTGTTCATGGGCCTACTGAAAAGCAGTTTTTGCCATAAGAAGTGGTAAAGAGCTGTTACATACCTGTCTAGTTCACATGCTGATTAAATACTAAGTTTATCAGTTTTAAGCTTATTCTACTTTTAAGAACATAGATTATGTGAAACAAGTTCCCACGAAGGCTGTTTACTTTAGGGAAAGTGTCTGGTTGTACAGCACGTCTTCAAGTAAACTGAATATGATGGAGTATATGTAAATTAAACCTCCAAGCAGATAAATTCACTAGTGAAAGAAAATAGACCATGTCAAAATTCAGTCCTAGAAACCTCTAGGAACGTTAAAAGATTGAAAAACAAGTAGACCACTGAATTAAATTTTTATTGAGATGGACATGAAATAGATTTTTTTTGGAAACCACAGTACTACGGAGTACTTTCACATCATAACAATATAGGACTGACTGATAAGATCCTAAGATATATATATAAGTCAAAATGTTTGGAACAGATGAGATGCAGTAGAGCTTGCTGTAACTTAGTGACTTGTGAATTAAAGGTTTCTGCTACTTGAACGTGTTAGATTCACACAACTTGTCAGTTTGCAAATGATTTACAAGTTGCACTGTCCAAATCGACTTTTCTCTCAGCTGAGTAGTTTTTCAACTGCCTGACTGTGGTGTCAACTCTGATCTGGCTAGCAAAATACTACAGATTAGTCTGAATGGTTTCAAACTACTAAAGTTGTTCTGCAGTAGTATCTTTCACATAAACTGTCATTAGTTTGTCAACTGTTTATCAGAAATGTAAATGCAAATCAGAATTGGAACCTGGTGTGCGCTTAACTGTCTAATGGATGTACAAGATAGAATAGCGAAAGGACCTATAAGTTCGACGATTTAATATTGCATGTTTCTGGTGTTAAATGATCAACCCAAGGAAATATGACCTCCCGACTCAGATACCAGCATGTAAAATTTGATTTTATGTTTGTATTACTTGCTAGTGACTACCAGTAGAACAGAGAATAAATGTTTTTTTCACACTCGATTTTGACTGGGTGAATATGCCTTCATCGAAGAGCTAAAGGCAGCAGTCGCATATTCACTCTGCTGAACCAAATTGGTGATTCATGGTAGTCATATCTTGGTACATTTTCGGTCCGACACTTCCTGTTTATCAGTTATAGAGATCTACTCAGATTCTTGATTTATTCAAACTTTTTGCAATCAAGTCCTGAACTGCCTTACTAACTGGCCTTTTAGTGAGTTCGCTTGTGAGTGGAAGGAATAGCACTCACTGAAGTCAAGGAAAATTTCCTCGATTACATTCGTGGTACGAGAAGATTTCGCCTTACAGTACCGACTAATTTAGATATGAATAAACCTTTTTGGGCCTAGAAATTCTGGAATTAAGTTTTCGCGTTAACTTAATTGATAGCTTTAGGCGTGAAATCAAACTTTAATCTTTGTGAGAATGCTTAAATTTTTTTGAATGCAATTTAGCACTTGATAAGCTTTAGTTATACTTCTCAAAGCTTTCGGTATAGTCACGGAACAGTATTTGCTTTATAAAGTTATTTGAGAGGATTTAGGAAAAATTTCGCTTCCTTTTCCTGTAAATTCCAGATAAAATTGATAAAATGTAACTGAAACATGGTATTCATACACTGAACAGTTCCTAGATAGCACGAGACTGTGTCCTGAATTTCATGCTAAATTATGCTACTGATTTCATATTTGATGAGCAATACTTAAATAGAACCTAAAGATGATCCACTTTTTAACAGAGAGTTATTACTACTTAATTATTTATTCTTTGAGTACAACATAGCATATAGCTGCTGTTCACCCAGCTTGATGACGGTTTGTGGCACTAAATTCGTAGTGTTGAAGCAGCTGTCTGCCAAATCACTTCTCGGTTGACGCTGTCGAAGGCGTTTTCAGGGTCGATGAAGTTGAGATGAGATGAGATGAGATGAGACGAGGTGAAGTGAGGTGAGGTGAGGTGAGGTGAGGAGTTGACTGCCATTCTATACTGTGTTCCGAAATGATGCGTAGCACAGCATAGCATAGTGTAGCGTAGCGTTACAATTTCATCCACATATGATTTGCTCTTCCTGAAGCCAGCCAACCAGCGAGCCAGCCAGCCATCTAGGCAGCCAGTCAGCCTGTTCCGGTCGTAATTTTGAATGCAGCGCATTGTTTAATCTCTGCACGATGATGCGGCATAATATTTTGCTTGCGGTGGACATGGATAGCAGCATGATTCCAAGCCAGTTCTTTCAAATACTTAGGTGGCCCTTCTTTCCAAGCTTGACCAGGTAGCCCTTCTTCCCACCAGTCGGCAGTCAGGTACCTTTCATTCCCTCCTCGCAAACCTCCTGCAATACTGGTGTGTTGTGTTTTGAGCATGTCCACTGCTGTTGTCTCCAAGTCAGTTTTCGTTGCTTCTGGAGGAATTCCATTTGGTCTTGCTGCTTTCTTGGATTTCAGCAGTTTTGTGGCGTTGAGGACTTCACTTCGACTTTTGTCGAATGGCTTGTGTTCACTGATAGTTCTGTGTGTGGGTTGCTGGTTGTATTTCTCGACGAGTTGCAGATGGTGGTGGTGACGGAAGTGGTGGTGGTGGTGGTCGATTCAAGAATTCTTTGAAGTGGTCAGACCATCGTTTGCTTTCTTTATCCTCTCTGGTGCTAACTCAGATTCCTTCACTATCTCATTCCTTTCATCTACGTTGATCCTTTCCCTCCCATATAGCGACATGGTTATTTGATATAATGTTGTCAGATATCTGTCTCTCTTTCCTGCAGCCTGTTCTGCTTCACTTGCAAGTGTGTCGTAGAAGTGTCTTCTGTGTTTACGCGCACTCTCCTTCACTTATTTGTCCAGTGTTCACTTTCTCTTCTCTTTGTTCATTCTTGCACTGCACTGCACTGCACTGGTTTATCTTCAGCATCACCATCCTCCTCTCCCACCTCTTTCAGCTTCCATGTGTCCACCGAGATACATTCCTTGTCCTGCCTTGCTTCTTCCACCATCCTAACACAATTATCCAGGTCTCCTTCCACATCTCTCTCACACACTTCCAGTGTTCTTCCATGCACGCTTCTTCACACAACCTGCTTAATCTCTCTCACTTCTCAATGTTGACTGGCTGACTTGAAGATGCCCTCTGTAGTTTCGTCCGCCAGCTCAGTTCAGCTCAGCTCAGCTCACTTTCTGTTCTCCGTGTTCAGCTTGAAGTATGGTCGTCTGTCACCAGCTTCTTCTTCGAAGCGCTTCAACTTGGTTTACAAGGTAGGTTCCTTGCACCAGATAGTGAGTCGTGTGCACCTACATCTGCTCATCTCTCTTCTCCATCTCATCGTGTGTCCAGTCAGCTGCGTCTACACTTCCTTCACATTCACATCAAGTCCATCTGATTTCAGTGTGTCCTGGTGTCTGGTGGAATCGGATCGAATCCATGTCGCTGACTTGTGAATATCCTTGTGTTTCTGCACACTGCCTCATCTCCAATCACAAAATCGTTGAATGTACACAAGTCTGCAAACAGTTCTACATTCTCATTCACCATTTCACCGAGTGCCTCTCCAACCATCATTGGTCCTCTTCCCCGGTTGTCCACTCCCAGTTTGGCTGGCATTCATGTCACTCACCCATCAGAATTTTGATGTTGCCATCGCCAACTGGTGTGTGTGGTCTTGTCCAGTACTGATTCCAGTTGTCTGTAGAATTCCTCCTTCTTCTCTTCATCTGCATTATTTGTAGGTGCATAGCATAGCCTAGCCTAGCATAGCGTAGTGTAGCGTAGCATGGTATGATTGTGACTTTCCTTCATTTTCACTTGAATCTTGCTGTCATGATACTGATCCTGCAGGGGGGGGGGAGGAGATTGGTTCCCACTGTATGAGAGAGAGAGAGAGAGCCTTCGATGCTGTTGGGTACATGATGATAGCCACTCGAAAACTCAGTGTGCTGAGTTTGTGGTTGTAGATTATTGTCTCTGTAGTTGACAGTTTGGAGAGTCCACTTCCATTCCATCTGCAGATTTCTCGCATATTCCTAGCACTTCTATACCGTATCTTCTCATCTCTCAGGCAATTTGGGCAGCCTCACTAGCCAGCTTCAAACAGTGTGTGGATATTTCATGTCCCCACTTTTTTTTGCTTTAATTGAGTGGGAGAGAGAGAATGCACATCGTGAATTGGCTTCCTGAAGCGTTTCACCAACCAACGTCATTTCATCTCCCCGATTCCAGCGAGGAATAAGTTTTTCATATTTTCATATTGCCTTTTTACTTTGAATTTTCTTAAGCAGTTTTATTGGTTTTCGGGGGTAGGGTTGGTAGCTCAATGCCCAACCTTCCCTCATAGTGTGATTAGGAGCGGCTGGTAACTAGTAAACTGGTTATTTAGGCAATGTTTTTAAATTCAATAGTATAGGATATCTACGTCACCGTCAACAATAATGTTTGCTTGCTATTCGTTGTTTTCGAGCAATATGAAGAACGAAGTTCTGACCAGTTCTCTGTTTACACAATATTTCAGCTATTTTGCTCAGCAAGATATACAGGTCACTGGTTGCGAGTTTTATCTAAAAGAGTTCTAGAACTCTATTTTACATCGTTGCAAATGTGTCAATAAGTCTAATATAAGTTCAATCATTGAATAAATTTCTAAGATTGGTCAGCTTATTTCAACGAACTATATACTTGGTAGTTTGTTAACTCGAAAAAATCCTCTAAAGACCATAATTCTTAGTATTTCTTGCAGTGTTGGAAATCCCGTCCTCTAGAATGAGAATTCTGTAGTATGGACACATGAAAGAGAATCTTCATGGCTGAAATCGGCAGGAAATCAGCACGACTATCAGATAAACTACATACCAACATACTGTTGATACTTTTCACCTAATAAATCAACCAATTCTAGTTGTATTTCATTTTATAAGTAGTACGGTTTGTTCTTGAAACTTTCAACAACAGCACTAAGTTCTATATGAAATTAGTGTTACGTATGGTGTATGGAAAGACAATCAGAGCTTCAAGATCAAACCATTCAGCTCGAAGAATGTATCACAGTTTAGTTCATCCGCTAGAAATACGAAGATTCTCCATTATTTTGAATACGTAAACTAAATAACGAGTGTAAGCAAAAGGAACGGCGGCAACAGTTTGATATTGTATTGGATAAGGAGTAAATAAAGAGGAGTGCGTAAAACGTGAAGCAACATATAAACATTTTGTAGATATGCAATGATTTACTTTTGTATGGTTTATATACGTACAATAATCTATGTTAAACACAATAAATTCCTTTCCCATTTTAAAATTGACTTTCTTTTCAACTTCTTCCAGTTCGTTTTGCATGGTTTTCTTCATCTGAAATCTAAGAAATCAAACTATGGTGCGGTTAATCTCTAACTGGATGAAGAAATCTCGTGAAAAGAGAAGGTATAAAAAGAATAAGACGCTACTTATTATGATAAATGTAAGGGTGTTTGTACTAGCTGTATTAGCAATGGGTAAAGTAGTAGGTGAAAAAAGAGAGAAAGATAGAGAGCAGTAGTATGGGGTAGTGTAAATAGGATCCTGAGAAAACATGACAAGAACTATAAAAAAGAACCTTGAAAAGGAAATTTAAGACGATATTTGTATGATTTATGAGTATATATGGGTGTTTGCATTCGTTTGTATGCATATCCCGAAAGCATTATCTAAAATGAATGAATTTTTGAATATGAAAAGCGTACCAAGAAATTTATCTGCCTTCAAAAAAATCATAAAATCTTTACCAGATAAGTTTTAATTATATTTCATCAAATAATAGTATTGTCCTGATAATACTTCTTTCAACACGTAATAAAGTCGATAAAAAAGGAGGTGCTCTAAGGCATGTCTTTGAATATTAGAGAAAGAAACTTGATTACTGAAATTTGCAGGCAGTAACATGATCTTTATAATATGACAGTCTTTGAAAAGCCTATATAACATGCAGATTTCAAATTCAATATAAAACCATTTAATTATCTTGTGCAGTATGCTAAAGGTGTTTATCCAGCGTCCGGTCCATGTGACTGGCCTGATGAAAGTGATTGGTCAGGGATTGTCTAGAAAGTCCCAATTATTAGCTTTTCAAATATCAAAGGTAACCTGGGTATCCTTAAGCTGACTGTATTCTCTTCTCTGTTAACTGCGAAAGAAAAAAATTTCAATGTCAGCTTCTTTCACAAAAACGGACTACATTATTAGGTAGAACTACAGATCGAGTAAGAAATGGCTTAACTTTGAACTTGTAGTATAAGACTTTGATAAGAGTAAGCCTTTTTCACTGTTATTTCACTTCGAGTGATTTTAGTGAAAACTATCTGTTCATATTCATATCAAGATGACTCCAAAATTTTGAGATATGGTCTCTCTCTCTCTTCATATATATAGACAGTAGAATTGTCCATATGTCTGGAAAAAATACGCAGTCATTTTTGTTGTCTATGTTCAGTATTGATTCGGTGAATAGATTTTCGGTTATCAGTCTCCCTTTCCATGCACCAATTTTTAGGTAATTGTAAGCATAGCTATATTTGAACTTCTATATGGAAACCCTATTTTCATATGGTTTACCAATCTTGATTTAGCTAAGCTTTTTTACTGGAAGAGTTTAAATGACTATGGGCGACTACTTTGACGTATGTACTGACTTTGTGGTCATGGCAAGAGATTCATTAAGCTCAGTTATTTTCTGCCTACTTGGATCAATAGGATCCCATAACCTATGAAACTTGTATCCAAGTGAGAATGTGTGTTGAAATGTTATTGAAATCGAAGATAAATTGAGAATCCTATGCATTGTCCTCTCATGTGCCTTTTTTTTAGGGTAACAACTTAGTTTTGCCATTACTATTATTATTTGTGGTAGCTGTATTAATAGCATTATTATTTACATGCATGCAATTACATCCAAACACTCAGTGGTATGAGATAGAGCGAACCAACATCAAATAAGTGACATGGGAATGACACAGCATCTACTCCGGATATAAGGAGAATTCAACTACTAATAATAGTAATTAATAGTTATAACTGTTTTATTCCAAACACTACATATGATACAATATGAAGTTCTGAACATTTAATATTTCAACAAATTCATTCCATGTAGACAGTTTCTTTAATAGAAATAATTATTGTGTGTAAACAATGTCAATATTAATAGTAATAAAAGCCATAGTGTGAAATAGACCCCCGGTATTACATTAGCATCTAGTTTCAACTGGTGAAAGAATAGAAAATCGAGCGTAATTTTCATAGCGGTAATTTATTCAGCCATTATCAAAATCTGCAGTTCAACATATTTATCCAAGGAATAGTTATGTACTATATTTCTATGCATTTATAGATCAACGTAACGTTTTTTTCTTTATTTTGTTGTTAACTTGAAAAACATCAGTTTGAAATCGGTCTAAAATTGTGCAAAATTACATGACGGGTATAAAACACATTTTTAAAACATTAAAACAAATTGAAAGAAAGAATTTGATGAAATATATTCGGTGGAAACGTTTCAGTAGGCCAAAGTTTGAGTAGACCGCTGCTACTTTTATAACAAAGACGGAGAGAGAATGAGAACTGCATAAACCATGTCTCCAAGTTGTGGGGTCACCTTGATATGACTAGGAATAACAAAGCGTGTTCAATACATTATCTAGTAAGTACAACCGCCTGACTTTGAGGTGTATCTGATAAGTAAATTGAAATGACATTGAAACATTTTTGCGTCTAGAGCAGCATTTGGAAATGCACATGTAATAGGTGGCATGTTTACCATTTTTGATCTTATAAAAATGGTTTTCTGAATCTCTAGCTCTGTTGAATCGCCAGTAAAACACTTTCTCCTGTAAGCTACGATAGCTAACTGGTTTGATACACATATTTGCCTATTTTTTCGTCACCAAGTGGATTAATCTGAAATCACTATCGGTTGAGCTGCTGTGTCATATGACTCATAACTGACGGCATTGTTTTTTAAATGGAGTTATAACCCTGCTTTCTTTGGACCTCAGTCCTCATCTACATAGATAAACGTAAGTCTAGTAACTGAACTTATCTCCGAAATTCTGAACAACGGTAGGATTAACATGGAATACAGAAATCATAAATGTTTCATCATGCATAAAAAATATTATTATTTTATCAAGAAAAAATCATCAGATAATACTAACTTTTTCCGAATGCAGCGACATCAGCAATCTGTTTTATCTTCGTGACTTGTTTTAGGACAGAATCAGAGTAATAGGTAGCAAACACTTCTGGTACTTGTTTCCTTATACTGAATTTAGTCTATAGCACTGACAATCTAACAACTTTAGTTTGGCAAAAGTATATATACATATACTGTTTCTCATACACCTATTATTTTAAAGCGGTTATTTACTCGATTGGTCAGTTTCCAGAGTTTAGGTGGATTAATTATCCCACGCAGTTTTGTGTTTACCTCATTGTTTTTCAGCTTTGGTAAATTCTGTTTTCTTGATTGATTAGATGCATGATAAAGTTGTTATTGTTGTACCCTGAGTGTTCAAAATTTGTACTTATGTTACCAAGGCAACTAAGCTTAGCTACACTATCGATTAAACATACCATAAAGCTAATGTTCTTGTCTGTGTTTTATCTTGTAATAATGATACTGACTTATTTATCAAATTCATTATGCTATTAGTGTAGCAGTGTTGAAAATACCATCGGAGTTTAGCTACAGAGTAATGAACGAACAATTTTTATGATTTGCGAAACGGATTTAAAATTTATTAGACGTTTGAACGAATAATAAAGGTACTGGAAAGTATTCTGAATGATATCATTCTCAAGCAACATTACTGAAGGACACTTTTTGTTAAGTTTCATTTTGATGCTTGAATAGGAACATTTTGTTATTTGACCCTCAAACCCTTGATGATTTCATCATACATCTTTTGAGTTAAACGAATGGTCTGTGTAGTGTAGAAACAAAACGTGTTCATTGAGAACAATATACAATAGAGCAGATTAGAAGCTGGAAACAGAATTCAGGATTAATCAGCGTTGTTTTACAATCACTCACTGGGGTGCAAACCTAGTGGTTCCAAAATACGATGATTATATGCAATAGGATCATACAGAACATTTAGTCGGTATTTGTGGAAGTAATTTGTTTGTTTGCTGCTATTATTTTTAATGCTAATTTTCACTTATCATCATTTTTTGCTGCCCATTAAGATTTTTACTGTGACCACCAGTGTATAGAACCATTCAAGCGTAATGATGATGTCAGTCCGGTTGTATTGACTGAAAACACACGATTCCAATCTCATGGAAGGCGACCAATTCTATTGTAGTAAGATGGAAACAACCAAAAAAAGCTCTGCCTGATATATTTTTTTTGCTCGCTGGGACTGCTGTGCAATTTGTATCTACCATCTAAAGAGAAATATCAGGTCAGAGATTCGAGATCACCTCATCCATTAGTACAGTTATTAACCTTAACACTGAGTTATGCCAGTGGAGATTGCACTCTTGTAGAACTGAATCACATATACTGACTGGTCATTGCACAGTAATACGTTTCATGGTGTCTAAGTCTAAGGACTGACTGAATTCTACTGATCGCTTTGCAGTGTGGTCACCAAGCTGGAAGATTAACTTTCAAATACCTCAGTTGTGAAGCCTGTGACTGTAACATTGTGAGATGCTGGTTAGAATGTCACATAGGACATCATTTACCTTGAGAATTCAGAAATGCCTTGCTGATGAATGCTAACAAGCAAAAAAACCTAGGTTAAGTAGGGCTTCCTGTATACTGACTCCGACCAACTACTATCAGTCAAAATCAACCATGATGATGTGCCTTTTACCTTGGGGACCAAACTGCAAAACAACCAATAGAGACTGGTCAGCATTTAAGGCTATGCAACATGAAAGTGAATAATCTTCAGTAATCATTTAATGTAAACAAGATAAATTCGGATAGTTTCGCTTAGCTAAATTTTTCTTACTAAGATTATTCGATACTCAGTACTACTAACTGACTGTAACGTTCGAAGATTCCTATTTTGTCAACAGTACTAAGGCGAAAGAAGTGTTGGAATTCGGATCCTTGCAATTTAATGCTTATATTCTCAAGGTCTCTACTTATCGATAGAGAAAATCTTACTTCCTCAGATCCGGACTACACAAAATATTCCTTAGAACCTCTTACTCATGAACAGTAGTTTATCTTCACATCATATCGCTTATTAATAAATGATGTATGGTAGCGCTGTATCGCAAATTGACAGAATCTGGGAACTGTGAACCATTGAAAAATGACACAGTGACTAAACAATTAAGGCGTCCACCATGAGACCTGAAGGTCTTGAGTTTGGCCCCCAGCTGGGTCGTGGGTGCATACTCCTGAGAAGTCTCACAGCAGAATGAAACAGCTGTCCAGTACTCTCAACTTTTCAATGGTTCTCCAAAGGATGTCAGTCCTTGATGAATACTACCTCAGTATCAATTAATAGTTAGGTTACTACTGATTAACTGGGTGATGACTTAAGGTAAGATGAAAATTTGGACCAAGGCCGTATTCTAACCAGCAACCAACAGAATCTCATATCCCAGCTGGCAGAGGATCGGGTCGGAAACCCGGTGGTCACTAGTTCTAGTCCGGCCGTGGTCCAAATTATCATCTCACCTTCAATCATCACCCAGTATAAATACTGGTCTGCCAAACTACGGCTACCTCAGATAGTCAAATGATATTAATTCACTCATGAAAAATTCTCATGATAACATTGTGAAGACAGTTGATTCTAGCGAATAAATTTATTTCCGATAAAGTCTCATCGGGATAAAACTTGAGGTAAGAAGTTCTCATACATGAAAATACATACTTGTAGTGACCATTGGTGATTAATTAGTGTACGTACAATAACTTCGTGTAGTGGTTGATATTACATAATCCAGTACTTGACGGTGGTGTGGAGCGCAATCAAATTTCATTAACCGATCAGTAGGTGTGAAGTTAAAATGAGATTAAAACAGGATATGATTGTGCTAAGGATGAATAAAAGATTACCAGATAATATGTGAACGAACAATTAATTCGAGCATACATATAGAAAATAAAATAGATTACGATCATCATATATAGATGTTTATTTGACCATCTGAGATAGCCAAACTTCGGCAGACTTGCATTTATACTGGGTGATGATCGACGTTCAAGATAACTGCTACACATTAACATTATAACAAGGCTGAGGAATAGTGAGTGTTTGGACAAACCCATTCTGTACACATTACGTAAGTCTCATGATGATGAAAGAGAAGGCTTAGGAACCGAGTTAAGAGAACCGGAAACTGTAGTGTATAAAAAAAAAGTCACACTGATCAGAACCTTGGCTACAGTAGCAACACTCCAACAGCACACAAAGTCAGGTGTATACAAACACTGTTCACGAGAGCAAAAACACACCTCGGTACATCACCTGTAGACCGAGAGGTTGGAAACTATTTGATGGCTGTCTAACCGTATCGAAACGAAGGTCGTTGACACATAGCGGTAAAAGGTTTTAACGTCCTAATTATATCAACTGGTCTGTGTTCCGACTTCATGCTCAGTCACCTATGAGCCTGTTTAAATATCTACATTCAAATTTGTTCGCCTGTTAATTCAGTGTTCCTATGCCACTCTATACCACATTCAAATGAGTGGACCCCAATGGAATTTTATAGGTATAGATAATCCGGCTCCACTTCACTTACACATTCTGAAAGTCCTTCAACCAGAAAACAAAATAAGGAGATAAAGTGAAGCGTAAGCTTATCATGAAAGGTATTAGATTCTTAAATCACTAACAACAATGGAGACAGATGTTGCATTTCATCATAAAATATGATGGCATACAAGCTAGATGTCAGTAGATAGAAAAATGAAGTACTAAGTCACCATGAATGTCATGATGAATCCATTTTCATCAGTTTTGAGTCCTATTTTCTAAAAACGCTAACCTACTAATTATTTTAAGAGACGATAAAGTAGTACTTATCCAAATTTGAGGAGTGACTATTGTACATAAATAAAATTTAAAGAATCAACGTAATTAGTGTGATGTCAGCATTAGTTAAAACAATGAATTCGAATTATTCCGAAACTGTGTTACTATCAAGATGTTTCCTAATCGGATGAAGACCTTTTGTAAACCATTTAATCTTGGTATGATGAATGATTTCTATTTTAAAGTAGAACCAGTGGAAGATGTGATCAGGACACACTTCTAAACCAAAACTCTCACTTTCAGCAGGTTGCGTTCATGATGTTGTGTAGAAGGATGATCAAACCTTCACTAATAACCCATCTAGTTCAGAAAACATAACACCACCGAAAAAAATAAAATTCGACCATAATACATAGATGGATATCATTCAGCTTCGGGACAACTGCATCTCATCAGCGTCATTACTGAATCATGGAAGTACAAATGTTTGAATAAACCATTTCTGAACACATTACTCTAGTTTCCTGATGTCAGTGGCAACTGACTCGGTGATTCTGAGAAGTTCAAGGCGTATCGTTAATGGCAGTTAGATGATTTGGGATTCGATCTGTAACTGAGGAATATATTTGGTCTTCCACTGAATGGTTGGTGTTGATCAAAAAACTTATGGTGATTTCCACTTTCTCTCTACTCAACTACGCTGGAAAGTGTTCGATCGCATGGCTAGGAAGGGTCATCAAAGTATGTTTGTTGTTTTTTCTTTGATAACATTTGAATACATATTTGTACAGTAATTTGAACAGATAATGAACTCCTTCTTTTCCACTTGAACATTAGATGCTTCTGCTCACAGTGTGAATTTCGTTTGTGGGCCAATGAAGAGTATTCCTTCTGGTCTGTCATTGGTGATGTGTCAGTAACACCATCGTTGTACTGGAATCTTATAAATTACGGCTTATGGAGCACTGTTTATGCGTCCGCATTTGTGGCGCTATCCATCATCTTCAATTTGAAGAAGTTACTCACTTAACCGTCCATTCGAAATGCAGTTCTGATCATTGAGATTATGCCGCACTCAGTCGAGAGCCAAGTTTTAATGTCTGTATTTATTAATCACTTGTGTACAGCTTGAGTGTGTGCTACGGTGTGTCAGAACGTCAAATTCCATGATGAAACGATATAGGACATTGTCGAAAGCATGTATTGACTCAAAATAATCTACTCGTTGTCAATGTATCTTTGTAGTCAGGGAAATTTCACAACGAATACCTTAAAGTTGATTTTCAACAAAGTACAAATTAGCGAAACGAGGCTGTTAAGCACTTAACGCTTTTGAATATTTACTTCGACAGAATGAAAAATATGCTGTCAAAGAAATGCTTAAATTCATATTTCTGTGTTCATTAATAATGCCACCGCACTGGTAGGTGATTTTACTGACCTGGTCACTATTTAACTGTATCACTCTGGGTGGTAAAATATCGTGTATTATGTTTTCAAAGTCAACAGTTGCTATAAGGATTTATTTTTCTATCTGTCAGCGTTGAGTAAATGACCTCACTATCCTGATAATAAAGTGTTTATCCAAATATTCACCACATAATGATCGTATATCGATCTTTCAGTACCATTCTATGGTAATTTGCGAATACTTTTAACGATTATTTTCCTTTATTTTTCCGACTGTCCTCGCTAATGGATTGCTTCAGCTGAATGTGAGCGTTAGAAAGAATTGATGTTTTTGGGAATAATTGCAGAAGCAATCACGGGTACACACGTTTCGTGTGCTACAATCTAGGAAGAAATAGTTGTTAATTTCCTCTGGATTTTGAATGATTTTTCAGGTGTTTTTAATTATGCATGAATACTACCTCAAAATTAATTAATTCATACAAAATATGAATTTATAAAAGATATTCTCTGGGTTTTTCAAGTGAAATCACTTTGTTATAACATTATACCACACCATACAAGTAATCATTTTATACCGTTCATGTATGTTATACTTCGTTTTATTATTATATGCACATGCTTACCAATACACTCAAGCATAACTCATCACTAAAAACGCTTATTTGACTTTTAGTAGACAAACATATGTATGCCCCAAATATGCGTGATGTAGTTTGAGGTGAATAGGGATTTTAATTTTGAGGTTGTATTCATCACAGACTGACATTAATTGGAGAACCATTGAAAACCTTGAAGGTAACGGCTTCTCATCAGGAGTTCAGAATATCCATACGTGGTTCCCTAAATGGTGTAACTCCGTGATGAATACTACCTCCAAATATACGTGTAAAAATGAAGCATAATCTTTAGATTTTGTCTTCCTATTTCTGAATTATTCTGACCATATTGACTTCATTACACACTTAACACATTATACGAATTACTATTCCACCTCATAAAAAGATACATCCATTTGATTTGTTCTCGACTTATGCATAACGCAGACTGTTTCGAAACTGAGACAACTTCACAGTATGCCTTACTCTGGCTATTACATTTCACTTATTCTCATGGATTTATAACTGTAGAGCCTGAAAAAGAAGCTACTGAAAACAATTTTTCGTTTACTCAAATTATTCTTATTCTGAATACCTGTCTGTGTATGCTCAAATTTACCATAGAAATGTATGCAACTAATGTTTTTAAAAAAGAAGGTCGAGTGAGTTCCATTTATCTCCGTTGTTTGTGTTACTTTTTCGATCTAATCTAGCTGTGAACATTACAATAGATTTAGCCTGCAACTTTCAGTGCAGTAAAGAGTTTGTGCTAATCTAGACCTTAGTTATCTTGATGGAGAAGATGATACATTTTATAAAAAGGCTCTGAAAACGGGATAGAGGTGAAATACATTACTAAAATGAGTTTTTGATGTCACATTCAATGCGCACTATGCCAATTTGAAATCGCTCAATAACCCATGATATGACTGTGTAAAGAGTTTAGATAGATCCAATTCTTTTAAATCATTTCTCGGTTAAAAAATATTCTTCATACTTCAATAATATATTTCCTTGTTTAAGATATATGTAAGATGATCTTTATTGAAGTTTTCAAGGAATTTAGAAACATTTAACTGAAAGAGTTCTGTACTTCGCTACAGTCTTAAGGTCACTGTGGGCAATGAATGCCGAGGTTTTCAAGCTTAAAAACCCTAATCGTAAGTCTGTTATTATTCTAGTAGTTACACTACTGATTGTGAACGGTCCTCATAACTGTGTTACAAGTAGTACTAAGCTTTAAAGAATGTATACTGGATTAATCTGATAGCACATTCCGATTGACTTTTAGGAGTATCTGAAATCAGTGTGAAGGTTTACTCCACTCAGCATAAAGAACAAGATCCAGATTTGAAACACCAATAGCAAGTAAATGTTTCTACATGGTTCGGAAACTTGGCGCATCACGAAAAGCATTTCTAACAAACTACAAACATTCATCAACAGCTACCTACGCTGGATTCTGAAGATCAGATGGCCAAAATAACAAGAATAAGCAGCAGGGAAAACTGGCCGGACAACGAATCAACCATGAACCTATCACCCAAGAAATATGCAGAAGAAAGTGGAGGTGGGTTGGATTGGCCTTACCTTCAGAAGGCCTATTGGGGACATCACGCGCTATGCTAGGCCCTCGCGTGGAACCCACATGGGATTTGACGAGTTAAGCGTCCGAGTCGAGGGTGACATGGAGGAGATGGTGTGAGGAATAAATGGAAGGTTGTGGGCAGTCGTGGCGTCATGTTGAAAAGACTTCAGAGAAGAGAGTGCAGTGGAGGTGTGCTACTGAAGCCCTATATTCCACTAGGAACCCAAAGGGGAATTTTAATAATAATCCTTGTACTCTTGCTTCCTAAACATAACGACTTATTTTTTCAATGTTTCTTGGAATAGATCTGAAAAGGATTTGTTTTCAATATGGCTGATGAATTTTATTGGTCAGACATAAGAGAAATTTGTGAACAACTGAATCCCCTACCATTCAAAAATCATTCGATTATTGGTGGCAGTAATGCACAAGTAAAACATGAGCACTGGTAGATTGTAATTTCCTTTTAGTGTGTTTATTAAACATGCCACACAACAAAGCAGCATTATTTACTGTATAATATTTTGGATGTGATTTATTGTGTATAGTCATATCCATACCTTGGTGTGAATATGGACAACAAATTATTGGAAAAGTAATCAAGGCTGTTTGACTTTATAACATAACTAATAAATGAAGTGAGAATGGCAGTTGCAGCCTTTCGACTTCTTGGTAACCTCAACACCTCAAGTAATGTTAGCATTAGTCTGACACTGATGTATGGTAATACTAATGAAGCACGAAGGGGGTATTAAATTTGGATGACCTAACTTTCTAGGGTTAGGCTTAAGTAGTGATCAATGACATTATCTTCTCAAAACACCACTTATTGGGAAACATTCTACTCATTGGCTGCAGTTTGTTATGCAGTAGTTTACTAAATTACTGCTGTGAAGTGACCACTGCGATGAAGTTATCTCCATCTACTCCTAGAATTTCTTCATGAAGTAAAAGTAATAGAACCGATTTATTCACAAACGTGCTTTTCCTAATATAACAGGATGATTTCTTATTATATCTGTAACTGCTTCAAACTATCTGATTCTTTTAGATTACTTTGACGAAATTATTGGGATTTTTCAAGGTCAAGTGAAGAGCATTATTGATTAGTGTGATATCAAATCAACAAAGGGAAACAGAGAGTAACCAGATATTTATTCAGCAGAGGTATTCGAGAGATGTGTGAAACTTTCAATAATTGAAGCAGAGCTAGTAAGAGAAGATACCATCAAATCCTCAGCAGTTTATTCAGTTCGCTAATATTTTATTTCATGAATTTGACAATCTACAACTATCACCTTGCTGAAATACAGGAAGAGAATGTCAGATGCTACTTGATAAGAGATTGTATCCTTCTCTAAAATTGACATTACTAAAATTTGTCAGATCTGTGTATCAAAAACAAAAAGATAAACTTTATTTTTATAAATTTACTAAAACATGCTAATTGTTTTAATTATGATGTTAAGAAACTGACAGAATAGTTTTGAAAAAAGATAACATCTTATGTCAACTTCAAGTTGCATTAGTATTATGTTTAGGCATCAGCCACATATATATATTTTCATTTTTTCGTCCGAATCCACATCATGATTTCAGAAAAGAATAGTGGTTAGAATATTTTTTAATAGCATGATCAGCACTCACATTCTGAAGACGTTAAGGGAATGAATACTCTCGCTGTTTGAACAGATAGTTAGTATTCCTACCTCATCATTTTTACGTAAAGAACAAGAAACACGAATGTACACGGGGTAAATTCGAAATTATATATATATATATATATATATATATATATATATATATATATATATATATATATATATATATATATATATATATATATATAGTTAAATGTATTGCAGAAATGAGTTAACCAATTAATTTTTTCAGGTTCAGTCGGTCACTGATTAAGGAGATAGATTCAATTTGGAGCTTCGTGGGGATTTATTTATTGATTTCAAGTTGACATTCATCGTGGGCTGACATGTGAAGGAGAACCATTGGAAACCTGGGAGGTCACAATGGAGGTAGCGACAGAACTAGGAAATTTAAACCACTGAATTCTGACCTTGTGGTTTAATCGTAATGTGCCGGCAGAGGAAACCTGAAAGTTGTTGGTTTGATCCCTGGCCTAGTCGTGTATACTTAATGCTGAGGAGTCCCATATTAGGACGAAACAGCTGTCTAGTGCTGCCAGTTTTAGAACGGTTCTCCAGCAGATGTCAGTTCATGATCAGTACCAACCTGAAATCAATAAAGAAGGAAGCATTTTTAATTCCGAACCTAATTACAATAGAAATATAGTTTAAAATGCATGGACAAGCTAGTTTAAATAGCATGTGATAATCTTAGCGAAAGAAAATGCTTTTTCATTATCCTGTTACTATCAGATAGTCAGTGAGTGAATAGAGCAAGAAAGAAAATTGAAGCAGAACTTTAAAAATATCGGTTACACATTTATTTATTTGTATTATTTATTTATATATTTATCTGACGAAACATATCCATTTATTCATAAATAAGAACAAGGTATGTATCAGCGAAGAAATATTTCTATTCAGCGACTTCATTATCAAGTTGTTCTGTCGTATTTATACTCGGTAAAATGAGGTATAATTGCAATAAAAGTTGCTGTTGTATGTATATACAAGACATACAATTGATGTTGGTGGTGGGATTTTTTCATGTAAGAGATCGAGAAAATGCGTCATTGACTAAGAAACGAAATAATAACAAGTGGTGAAATAAGGAACAAGTACTTTCAAAGAAGTGTAAAATGATAATCATCTATCTGAAGCATGTAAAGTAGACCAGTGAACAAGGGACGAATTGATATTAAATAGTAAAATATGGGTCAAATGCTGTCAATGAAGTGAAAAGTGGTGATTATGATGGTAATAAAAGAGAAGTATACAAAATGAAGTGAACTGAAATGAGACTGATAAAATAACCAAACTGAATTGTTAAGGCCAAGGTCGAGAAAGTGGTTTTACAAAACGGTTTTGAACGCAAAGTTTTGGTTTCTGCTCACGTTTAGCTAACGCTTCAGCTGTGGGCAATTGGTGGAAACGTAGACCTTTGAAGTAGCTCAACTTAATTCCGTAAACTACCTTGAAAGATGAATCTCGAGTAGCTGAATAACCTAACACTACTATATGTTCACATATGGATGAAGTACTTTTTCTTTTCTCGCCTTTGGTAAGCCAAATCGGATAATGTTCAGGGTCGCTAACAACATCCAATATAGTCAGCACCACTGGAGTATGTGAATTTGTAGCTACGCACAGATGTGGACATATATGGTAGACAATCCTTCACGCATTGTCGAATCAGATGACTGCTGGAGCAGATCAGTCTCATTCCATTCTACTACATTGCCCAAGTTACACACTTATAATAATAAAATCAATCTCAGTTTAGCAGCATAAAAGTACTACCGATACGTTTTATATATATATATATATATATATATATATATATATATATATACTATATATTTATAAATATTTCACAAATTCTCATCAGCTGCTTGCAACGTTAATAATACCGAAGCATATGCATTAGAATACAAAGTTGATATACTTTCATCAAAATGACAAGAATTTGGTCATGGAAACAGAAATTAGCACAGATTGAAGATGATAATAAAAAAATCTAAACAAAGGGGATATAGGCCTTTGAAAGAACTGGTGAGGAATCATGCTGCTGTCAATCCCAAGCAAAATATTATACCGCATCACCCTAGATAGAGTAAAGGATGCAATGGATTCAAAGTTTCAACCGGAACAGGTTGGCTGGCTGGTTTCAGGAAGAACAAATTATATGCGGACCAAACTCCAACGCTACACATCATCTCGGAACAGAGAATAGAATGGCAATCAACCCTCTACCTCAACTTCATAGAGTTTGAAAGACTTTCAACAGCGTCAACCGAGAAGTAATTTGGTACTTGCCTCAATACTACGGAGGGCCACAAACCCTTATCAACCTCATTCAACAGCTATACAACGACGTCACGTGCCGAGTGATCCACAACAGAAAGTTCAGATACGTCTTTAAAGTGAAGACAGTAGTAAGACAAGGTAGTCAACTATCACGTATGATCTTCCTGATTGTGGTAGAATGGATGATGCAGCAAACTGTGAGGAGCAAAGAGATGGGCAAATAGTATTGGACAGATGAGAAGACCCTTGAAGATATGGATTTCGCCGATGAGTTATGTCGAATATCTTATGTCGCAGAAACTCGAAAATCTACGAGTGAACAGTAACAAGTTGACGGAAGACGTGAGGCAGGGAAATGAAGACGGGACTGAAAGTGAACGTAGACAAGAGGGAGGTGTTGATGACAACTAACAAACAACAGCATCAACAACAAGAGGCACCAATCACAACCAACGGAAGAAATCTCAAGAAAGTAGTCTCTTCCACCTACCTTCCTACGCAGCATCGTTTCAACTACAGGCAGCAGCACAGACGAGGACATCAAAACCAAGGTCGGAAAGGCAAGACATACTTTCACTAATTTGAAATCAGTCTGCAGATCTACTCCACTCAGCATAAAACGTGAACAAGATTCGGATTTGAAACACCAATGGCAAGTCAGTAATTCTATATAGTTCGAGAAACTGGCGCGTCACCAAAAGCATTTCCAACAAACTACAAATATTCATCAACAGCTACCGCCTACGTTCACTCGATACTGAAGATCAGATGGCCAGAATCACTAGAATAAGCAACAAGGAACTCTGGCTGGGTAACGAACCAATGAAACAGGAACCTATCACCCAACAAATGTGCATTGGAATGAAGTGGAGATGGATTGGATTGTGCATACACTGAGGAGGTCGACTGAGGACATCACACGCCAGGCCTGATCGTTGAGTGGAATCGGAAGGGGAAACGATGAGTTGTGCATCCGAGTCGAGGGTGACCTGGAGATGGTGTGAGGGATAAATGGAAGGTTGTGGGCAGTTGTGGAGTGATGTTGAGAAGTCTGCAGAGAAGAGAGTGCATTGGAGACGTGCAACTGAAGGCATGTGTTCCACCAGGAATCCAATGGAAAAACCATAATAATGATAATAATTCTCAATCTCTCTGAAACTTCAATTCTTACTATTAGTACAGAAACAAACAGTCCATATCTTGATTTTTTTTATATTTTTGATGAAATTCTAGGCGAAGTATTGATGGAACAATATTTTTGACACTGGTTTCCATAAACCAACTTATTTCTTGTCATGAGTGATCTACTGATTAGTCTAGAAGTCCTGTTACTCAGACGTTTCACAAACATTCCTTTATAGAGATTAGACGGGACTAACTAGTATCTGGATATCAATCTAAGCATTAGGGCTTTCTCTTAAATTGAATTCGCAATTTTCCGTCTTACTTACTTTCTATCTCCAGTTCGACAACGGCACCCCATCAGTTTCTTGTTCAGAAGTAAGTCGAATCGCAAATACAAGTGAACTTTTTGTTAGTCAAAAATGGTTCTGCCTGCTCTGATTTCACTAATGCACAAGTTCTCCTGAAATACCTTCAACAAACTTATGGAGTATTGTTGAATATTCATGGAGCTATTTAGGATGATTGAGGATGCAGATAATTCCCCATAGTGTATGCTTGTTTTTATATCTTATTCTAAAAAACTATTAATAGTAGGGATTAAGCGTAGCAGCATCCTAAAGTGACACCTTAGTTCTAATCGTTAGCTCAATGTAATTGTGAGGTTTATTTCTAACTGTCCTGTGAGTCATAGTGATGGGTGTTATGTTTCTATGTTCTAATAACTATATGCTGTCTAATCAAGGAAATTGATAATTCTGGATTAATTTCTAATGGGATCTGTTAACAACGCTGATTATTTTAACAACTCATGAGTCGGAGTGCTTCTACAATTGCCTATGGGTCTGAAGATTATGTTTACGCGTCAAGGGAGGATAGCCTTCCGCAAAATTCCTTTCAAATCAATACTTTTTATTTACTCAACTCTAAGAAGTATATTTTTTTTTTTGGCAGGAACATACTCACCACATGAAGTAAAAATGACAAAGAGAATTGAAATTTGCATCAATACAAAAACATCTTCATAGTTGAAACCACTTGTTTACTGTTAACAAAATAAAGAAATCTCTTAAATATCAAACATATGGTTGAATATACTGAAGGTAATTTCGATGTTCAACATCTAAAGATATGTAGATTCTTACCACTGTATATTTCACAACATTTAATACTATGTATGCTTTATCAGTTCTGCTTCAACACATCACTTTATCCATCAAAACAGTTCTGAAATTTCTAAACTAGCAAATGAGCTAACATAAGCAACCTATGCACATGTAATATCTTTTTCCATCCAAACTAAATTTCTTCTTCATCCTCCCATATTATTTCTATATAGTTATTGTTAACTGTCATTTGTTACTCATATTTACAACTATCACATATATTAACTATCTGATAACAACTTTCTCTGATTCTCATATTTTCATAGCTGTCTTACTTTCTTTCTCTGGTTAATTATCTCCTCTGAGGAAATATGTCCTAGTTGTTATAACACCCTATACATTAGTGTACGTATATAAAAGACCAAATATATGCTGAAGTAACCATCTTCAATCTATGAAACAATATATTTTTACATTAAATTTACAATCTCTAAATGTCTAATTTAGGATTTAACTCAACTGATAATTAACAGCACAAACTGAACAAAACGTAATGAGAGGCTAGAAAGTTAATATTCGATTCAGAAGTAAACTAACAGAATTCAGACAAAAGAAATTATTTTCAGAGGGAATGGTAAAAACTAACCGGCTGAAAAGTAACAAGACATAAAACCTTGGAAAATTTAATCATTTGAAATTCCCAATAAATTTTCTAAGTTAGAATTATAAAGGATAAAATAAAACTTTCTGAAGAACTAAGACAGTTTTCAATACTACACTGAAACAGTCATCACTAAGTTATCTGTTTCTCAGAGTTAGATGACTTATTGAGACACTCACAATTGTACCATCGAAAGTTATTGACATTAGGTATAAATTCCTTAATGTACTCCACCTGTTGATGGACTTCTTCAAGGGGCACCTATTTACGTATACTAGAAAGGCATAGCTGTACTTTAACGCCTTATCAATTAAAATGCGGTTATAATATAAAACTCGATGGTTGCTACCTTCAACGATTTCTGCAAATAAAAAAACAAGAAATCCTACAGTTAATGTGATAGCGATAATCTCTAGAGGTATTAATGATTAATTAACTGTACGCTTGCACAGAAAAAAGAAATTTGATTGTTTTTACAACTCAGTATGCTAGATAATGTTAGGCTAGTTGAGGTTCCTATCCTTCGGTTTACTACCTGTACCTTCCTCCGAAGATGAAGTTAAATTCAACAAACATACAAACAATTAATACACCTACATTCACCGATATGGCAACTCACATGGTAATCTTCGTTAACCGATACTAATAATGGGCTTGTTTCCTTTTTACGTAAGCCCCATGAAGAATTTTTGCATGAATTTTGATTATTTCTTTTAAGAGTCCTCTCATCGTCTTTGTTCTCACTCATGCTTTATCATTCTCGCGTTTCCTCGGTTAATAAATTTGCATATTGTCTCATCTACAATTTGAATAGTTCTGATATACATGACACATATGTAGCTATTACTATTATTATTATTATTTTACCCTTGTGTTCCTAGTGGAACACATGCCTTCAGTTGCACGTCTCCAATGCACTCTCTTCTCTGCAGACTTCTCAACATCACTCCACAACTGCCCACAACCTTCCATTGATTCCTCACACCATCTCCTCCAGGTCACCCTCGACTCGGATGCACAACTCATCGTTTCCCCTTCCGATTCCACTCAACCATCAGGCCTGGCGTGTGATGTCCTCAGTCGACCTCCTCAGTGTATGCACAATCCAATCCATCTCCACTTCATTCCAATGCACATTTGTTGGGTGATAGGTTCCTGTTTCATTGGTTCGTTACCCAGCCAGAGTTCCTTGTTGCTTATTCTAGTGATTCTGGCCATCTGATCTTCAGTATCGAGTGAACGTAGGCGGTAGCTGTTGATGAATATTTGTAGTTTGTTGGAAATGCTTTTGGTGACGCGCCAGTTTCTCGAACTATATAGAATTACTGACTTGCCATTGGTGTTTCAAATCCGAATCTTGTTCACGTTTTATGCTGAGTGGAGTAGATCTGCAGACTGATTTCAAATTAGTGAAAGTATGTCTTGCCTTTCCGACCTTGGTTTTGATGTCCTCGTCTGTGCTGCTGCCTGTAGTTGAAACGATGCTGCGTAGGAAGGTAGGTGGAAGAGACTACTTTCTTGAGATTTCTTCCGTTGGTTGTGATTGGTGCCTCTTGTTGTTGATGCTGTTGTTTGTTAGTTGTCATCAACACCTCCATCTTGTCTGCGTTCACCTGTAGAAGTCACGCCTTCGCTGCCTCTACAGTCAACGTGTTGGTTTTTGCCTGTGGGTCTTCCAGTTTGTGCGACATTAGACATAAGTAATCTTCACTTCAATGTAGTCACTGAATTTACCGTTGTGAATCACTTGGCATGTGGGTGAGTTGCAGCTGGTGTCGGCTCAAGAGCTTTTGAAGTGGTCAGCTCATCATTTCCTTTGTTTCTCCTTTCTGGTGATAACTAGGTATTCCTTCACTACCTCATTGGTTTCATCTGCGTTAATCGCTTATCTTCCAGAATGTAACCTAGTTATTTGACATATTGTTGTCAGCTTTCTGTCTCTTTTGCCTGCAAGAGAGACTGAAAGTGTGTCAAGGAAGTTTGTTTTGTCTTTCCGCACATTCTTCTTTACTTCTTTGTCCAGTGTAGTATTTAATATGTGGTAATCATCACATCGAGGTGAAGTCGATCTGATTTAGTGTGTCTGGTGTTTGGTGGAATCGGATCGAATCCATGTTGCTGACTTGTGAATATCCTTGTGTTTCTGCACACTGCCTCACCTCCAATCACAAAATCGTTGAATGTGCACAAGTCTGCAAACAGTTCTCCATTCTCATTCCTCATTTCACCGAGTGCCTCTCCACCCATCATTGGTCCTCTTCCCCGGTTGTCCACTCCCAGTTTGGCTGGCATTCATGTCACTCACCCATCAGAATTTTGATGTTGCCATCGCCAACTCGTGTGTGTGGTCTTGTCCAGTACTGATTCCAGTTGTCTGTAGAATTCCTCATTCTTCTCTTCATCTGCATTATTTGTAGGTGCATAGCATAGCCTAGCATAGTGTAGCGCAGCGTGGCATTGTATGATTGTGACTTTCCTTCATTTTCACTTGAATCTTGCTGTCATGATACTGATCCTGCAGGGGGGGGGGGGAGGAGATTGGTTCCCACTGTATGAGAGAGAGAGAGAGAGAGAGCCTTCGATCCTGTTGGGTACATGATGACAGCCACTCGAAAACTCAGTGAGCTGTGCTTGTGGTTGTCGTCTTGGTGACAATATCGGAATAGATTATTGACTCTGCGGTTGACAGTTTTGAGAGTCCACTTCCATTCCATCTGCAGATTCCTCGCAGATTTCTAGCACTTCTATACCATGTCTTCTCATCTCTCAGGCAATTTAAGCAGCCTCACCAGCCAGCTTCAAACAGTGTGTGGATATTTCATGTCCCCACTTTTTTTTGCTTTAATTGAGTGGGAGAGAGAGAATACACATCGGTCAATTGGCTTCATGTCGCCTCCCCGATTCAAGTGAGGAATAAGTTTTGTTTTATATTTTATATTTTCTTTGTGCTTTGAAGTTTCTTTAGCGATTGGATTGGTTTTCGGTGGTAGGGTTGGTAGCTCTATGCCCAACCTTCCCTCTTACTCTAGGCTTAAGATCGGCTAGTGACTAGTGAACTCGTTACCTAGGCGTGGTTACATTTTTGGTTAATGTTACTAATAATGCAGTTGGGCATTTAAAGCATTTGATTTAGGTGTTCATAAGAAAATCATTTACTGCGTTCAAGTTACTTTTGATGAGGTGCATAGTAAGTTAAACAGTATTTTTGATTTCCGGCTTTGTCAGTATTTAAGATTAAACAAACAGCTTGTCATTTCAGTATGAAAACATTATGTGATTTCAAGATAATTTTAACCGAGAGTAAAGACGATCTTGTTAGTCAGTGGAAATAAGGCAGTGGTGGATAACTATTTCCCTCGACTTATAGCCTGGTCACTATTAACCACCCCACAAATTCTAGTGGCAAGCAAGCTGTCATTCAGTCATCTGGTTGCAATCCGCTATCGTGCATTATCTCACATCTGTGAATTCGCTATGCAACTGAACTGTCACACAGTGGGTATCTGTTTTCGCCCCTGAATTGGTTGACACTTGAATTACAGTTTCGTACTCCAACTTCGAAACATCAAAATCAGGTTAAGTAGGTGAATAATTGCACTAGGAATTGGCGGTAACTGAATACAGTTAGACTTTGGATAAAAACTCACTAGCTGAATTCAGATAAAGGTTTGCAGGAGTCTATTTATTTAAAGACAGTATTCACAATGGATTGACATCAATTCGAGAACTACTAAAAAAATTGGAGCACTGGTGACTGTTTCATCTGAGTATTGGACTCTTCAGTAGTGAGCGAACCATAAACCGAACCAAGAACTGTCAGATATCGGGGAAACTATGTTACCATCCGGCCAGTGAGTCAAAATCCACTGGTCTACATTGATCTACTTAAGTGCGGCTTGGCTTACCCCATAGATTCATGATGAAAACCATATTGTTACCAGTAAAACCAAGAAAATTATAACTGAAATAATTGTCAGTACTCATTGTTGACATCCCTCAAGATGAAAGATCCTGAACTTCTAGTGAGTTATGACGTGTACGGTAAATAAAGTTGGACATGACAAGTAAACGACAATGGCATGGGGTGAATAATAATAATATTCACTTTATTCCAAATAATGTCTTGGTACAATCTGGAATTCTCAGCATGATATATTGCAACAACGGCTAAATTTATACATGTGTACACTTCTTTACAACTTTTCGAATTGTGTTATAAAATCTGAATAGTGTAAAGAATATTAAAAAAGAGAACACCTTACATTGTTAATTAAATTATTGAAATGAGATTCTTAATTGTTACAGAGCTGATATGTGAGTACTGTTCTAATACTTTTTTCCTTACATAATATGTATGCTAGATAAAGTAGAGTCGAATTTTTATACTTGACCGTACGAGCGTACAGTCTTATGCAGTTTCTTCTTATCCCCCCTGAAGAGATTTGGGGAGAAAGCTGTGAATGAAGCCGATACTCAGTATCAGTTAAAATTTCTGTTGCTAGTTGCTTGTTGTAATTCAAATGTCTATCAATCACAGTGTTTATCAGTTTGGTCAGGGGCACACCACTCACCCTACTGACGACTTTCAAAGACTTACGCAATATAACACGGTCCTTGTTTAGTAGTCCAGGAAAGATTAGCGGGGAACATTAGAGTAAAATAGGTAAAATGCAGGAATCAATAAATTGCAAAAGTAGAATTCGCATTATTCCAGAACGCCTCAGTTTCTTTATGTAATAAGTTAAACGAAAGATCTTTTTTACAAGACAATAATACATGAGACGAGCCACAAAGACCAGAATTTAAACTCATTCCAGGATTGTTAACATAGATTTACTTTCTGCAGAAACACCATCAATGCAACAGGCATCATGAGGCTCAAGCAGTTCACTCAAGTTTTGTTTGGCCTGAGGCTGAAATTAACAGTTCAACACTTAAAAATGTTTAACTTCAGACCATTTGAGAAAGATAGTTGGTCAATTACAGACAAGAATCTATTTAATTTAGAGCAATATAAGTGACAGTTAACTGGAATAGACACTATCCGGTCATCAGCATACTTAATAAAATTAGTTTCAACAAAATAAGTTAAATCATGCAAAAAGAACGAAGACAAAAATGGAGAAGGTGCAGGACCTTTTGGCACACCAACTTTAGTAAGCAATGAAGTTGAGCGCTTTCCTTTCAGAAAATGAGAATACAGCCATTTTGTAACGCATGGCTCAGTATGAGCTATGGAAAGCTTATTTAACAAGAGTGGTTTAGAAACAGAGTCAAAGGTTGATGAGTTGTCCAAGAAGGCTTCATAAACATACTTAACACCTTTGTAGAGACTAGAAAACAATGTTATGACTCAAGACAGTGACAGTATCCAAAGTACTTCTCATGTGTTTGTAAGCAAATTGTTTTGGATCTCTAAGATCCATCAATGAAGGCTCAGGCACAAGAAGTAGTTTCTCTATTGTCTTCATAAGAGGGGAAGTTTTAGCAATGGGTCAAAACTTAACATCCGATCCAGAAGAGGCACACGTACATCTTTCATCTCCATCCAAGAAGCGGGTATAGCGTTTACAGAAAGCGATTCACTGAAGATATCTGTAACGGGTTGATTTAAAATATCTGCACACTTTTTAAATATAATACTCGAAACACTATAAGGACCTAAGCTTTGGGATGGATTCAAGGAGTTAAAACATTTAAATACATCATGTGCATTAAAACCAGGTAAGCAGCTATTCAGTTGGTTGTTGGCATTATTATATTATTATTATTTGTCCTTGGGTTCCTAATGGAACATAGGGCTTCACTAGCACGTCTCCAACGCACTCTCTTCTCTGCAGACTTCTCAACCTCAATCCACAACTGCCCACAAGCTCTCATTTCCTCCTCACACGATCTCCTCCACGTCATCCTCAGCTAGAACACCCAACTCATCGCTTCCCCTTCCGATTCCACTCGAGCGTCTGGCCTGACGCGTGATGTCCCCAGTCAGCCTTCTCAGTGTATGCACAATCCAATCCATCTCCACTTCATTCCAATGCACATTTGTTGGGTGATAGGTTCCTGTTTCATTGGTTCGTTACCCAGCCAGAGTTCCTTGTTGCTTATTCTAGTGATTCTGGCCATCGGATCTTCAGTATCTAGTGAACGTAAGCGGCAGCTGTTGATGAATATTTGTAGTTTGTTGGGAATTCTTTTCTTAATGCGCCAAGTCTCTCAACCATACAAAGCACTGGCTTGACTGACACTGTTGTTTCAAATCCGAATCTTGTTCACGTTTTATGCTGAGTGGAGTAGATCTGCACACTGGTTTCAGGCTAATGAACGCCTGTCTTTCTTTTCCGATTCTGACTTTGACATCGTCGTCTGTGCCGCCACCTGTAGTTGAGATAGTGCTGCCTAGATGGGTGAAGGAGGCTACTGCCTTTGAGTTTCTCCCATTGATGGTGATTTGAGTTTGTTGTTGTTGATTGGGTATCTTCATCACCTCTGTCTTCTCTATATTCACTTGAAGTCCTGTCTTCACTGCCTGTTCTGTCAACTTGTTAGTTTTCGACTGTTGACATTAGAAAAGACGAACTCAGCTAGCCGACGTATGAATGACTTATTTAACGCACAGGTATCTGCACAAGCTTCTGTTGTTATGTTTTCAATTACTAAGCTCTTTAAATAATTTTCATATGATGGGAGAGTTCCTACACGATAAAAACTACTGATTGTTATTAGTATTAAGATGTAATATTTCCGACGTAATTAGACAGTTAAGTCTTTTAACGCCAAATTAAGAAGACTGCACAGAATTACGTATAAACTTATCAAATTAAAATCAACGTTTCTTATTCATTACTTTTTACACATTTTGTACATCCTTCTTAATTCTTGTTAAAACGAATTTTGTTTTTCTGTACAACTTAGAAGTTGAAATTTTGGTTGTGGTGGTAAGATTTTGCTTCTGCTTTTAAACATGTAAATATAGTGTGGTTCTATCCACAGTGACTTCTACCTCCGTCGAATATTTTCTGACATGAATACTCACTGACTGTTCTTGGATTTTACAGGACTTCTTATCCCATTTCCAAGTATTATAGTAATCAAGCTAACCAATGTCGACTCTGAAGAGCTAACAAGTATTGCCTTCTGAATTGACTTTGGAGTATACTAAATTATGGTGTAAAGTACCGAAGAGATAATATTCATCTTACCAATTATTATCCATAACACTGATATTATTATTTCGTATTAAAACGTATAATGTTTTACATATATGGATCAGTGAATCTATTTTTATTGATTATACTTAGCTTAACATTCTGGTTTAGTTGAAATTTATTTGTGTCCACTACAAAGTTGATCTCTTACTTTATACAACCTTTCCTATTCTCTGTTGAGATGAGGAGAGGAAGGCCTGTCAAATCTCATATAGATTGTCCCACGGCAGCAAATATTGAGACAGAATCTGAGATAGCTTGTGATATTGGTGAAAGTGTGGTATAAAAATTCATCAACAGATATATCCCAGTCTGTTTCTTCAACCTTGCTTCTCAAACGTAGAATATCTCCCTGTGAATTGCTTGTTTACTGGAATTTCTTGTGAAGATATCCGAAGGCCTTCTTGTTTAATTCGCCGTACATTTTAGACAAAACACGTACAATACAGTGGTCAGAATTTAGCAACGGAGTCCATTTACGGGCTTCATATATGCCAGTCATTTGTAAATACTGAATCTAGGGTGTTGTCAAGATGAGTCGAAAGGTTAACCATGCTTTTATGACCAAGTGATACAAGAAAACTGCAGTCTCATCACTTAAAATCTCAACAGACTATAGACAAAGATTTACCCAGAATCGGAGCAGCAGATTAGTGAATTCATCAGCAAACGTTGATAAATTAGAGAAACTACAGTCAGTTGTGACATAAACATTTGTTATGTATATATGTTTATATTTACTCAAATGTTTAGGACGACATTTAGTGGTAAAGCATATAATTTTTTCGCAGGAGAGGCTAACCTATACATAGCTGGAGGTGGACCGATTTGTATCAATAAATGTTGCTACACCCCAACCACATTTTCTCTTGGAAAAGCTTTGATGTTATCAAAATAATTTGAAACCATTTAAGAACACTAAATCATCATCATACAGGTTATGAAGTCTTTTTTTATGCAGCATTAGTACAAACGTATTCCAATAAACATTTGTGGATAAGAGTGACTGAAGGTAATCAATTTTTTTCGGTAACGACTGCAGTTTGCGCTAAGTAGTTCGGGAATAGTCATTTGATCTATCGTCATAAGTTTAAGAGCCTGTTTTCATCTACCTTGGTACTGTTTCTCAGTTTTCCTATCAAGTTGTAAAGCTATAGGTTGTAATGAGTTTAAAAATGCGTCAGAGCATATAATACGATTAGTTGACATAATAGAACCATAAAACGATAAAGAAAGGAGAAATATGAGGCAATATATTCCGTGATAAAATGAGACAGCTCAAAGTTCAAGCAACCAGGATGAGAAAAGCAAGACATACTTTCACTAATTTGAAATCAGTCTGCAGATCTACTCCACTCAGCATAAAACGTGAACAAGATTCGGATTTGAAACACCAATGGCAAGTCAGTAATTCTATATAGTTCGAGAAACTGGCGCGTCACCAAAAGCATTTCCAACAAACTACAAATATTCATCAACAGCTACCGCCTACGTTCACTCGATACTGAAGATCAGATGGCCAGAATCACTAGAATAAGCAACAAGGAACTCTGGCTGGGTAACGAACCAATGAAACAGGAACCTATCACCCAACAAATGTGCATTGGAATGAAGTGGAGATGGATTGGATTGTGCATACACTGAGGAGGTCGACTGAGGACATCACACGCCAGGCCTGATGGTTGAGTGGAATCGGAAGGGGAAACGATGAGTTGTGCATCCGAGTCGAGGGTGACCTGGAGGAGATGGTGTGAGGAATCAATGGAAGGTTGTGGGCAGTTGTGGATTGAGGTTGAGAAGTCTGCAGAGGAGTGAGTGAAATGGAGACGTGTAACTGAAGGCAGGTGTTCCCCTAGGAACTCAAAGGTAAAATAATGAAAAAGTTCAAGGAGATCATGCTATATCACGAATTGACAGAAATAAGAAAATGAGAACCACCAGGTTTCGACTTAGTGGATAAATGATCAACATGTTACCTGTGAGTTCTTTCGGTCCTAGTTTTTATTCTCAGCCGCGCCCTGAGTTTACTGTGCTGTGGAGTCCAATATTGGGACGAAATGGCTGTCCTGTACTTAAAGGCTTTCAACAGTCCTTTAAATTACATTATTCCGTAGTGAATATCACCCTCAAATTGTGCAGTAATAAGTATCTACAGTATTCCATGGGATAAGCTTTTTGTATTCATCGACAAATGTGCATAGCTTTTATTCTTTCACCTTTTCTTGGATGTACTTGATTGAAAGATGAATCCTCCAATACTTAAATCTTTAAATATCATGCCTGTTTTGCGCTAGATTATCATTTATCGCTGTCACTATGCAAAATGTAACTATTTCAAATAAAAAGTTCTTTAACACTTACATAAGCCCTCCAGCAATCGATTTAATGTGAACTGAATATTTAGCATGAAACTGAACGAGGGAGTTTAACGGGAAACTGATTATTGAATAAAGGCTGACTGATGTTATAATCAGTTGTAAGTCGATTCAAACATTAGGCAGATTGTGTTGGTCGGATCAAATGTAAATTAAAAATACTGTGTTCATTTAAGATAGAACTCAGTATGGTTTAGTTCCGATGAACAAAGTTGTCAAAAATACCTTATTTCTTGCCATCTGTTTAAATGGGGATGTAATTTATCGAAAATGTTCAGGGTTGTATACTAGGTTGAGTCACAGCCATTTTGTTTTGTTTGTGATGTTTTCCAATACAATATTCATGTTATCTTTTCAAAGGCTGCTTTGAAATTTTCACCTTTACAACGGTAAGCCTAACAATTATATTTACATGACTTTTGAATCTATCTTTAGGAAAGCATCAAAAGATACTGTCAGTATTACATGAATGATCATTGTTCCTGACAGTTGGTCAATAAATTAGTGAATTCTGTGACGAGTTAGTCTGTAACTGTGTAGTATTCTACGAAGAAAAACATTGGTCAGCATACAATTCTTCTGGAGCACTTTTATCCTATACATTTAACAGCCTATCTACGGAGCTATATAAAAATTTATTCATCATATGATTAGGTATGTAGATTGTAATTTACTGTTGTATCTCATCGGTTAACAAATTGGATTTGAAAAGATTCACAACATCAGTTCTGTGATACACTGGACTGACTGCAACTTCACACCTACCCTATATAGGTATGTGTTCGTGGTTCTATATGTCAAGATGACAGGTAAAGAACATAAATTATCTGTCCTAATTTCGAATTAAATTTTTAGCGTAAGTGCTACTGATGACCACTGAGATAGTTGTTCCACCCACTTGTTTTCATGAAATGTTTTTGTTGATATGAAGAAAGTAATATAAAGCGTTAAGTGCTGAATAATGTCTGTATGTTATATTGATAGAACCTGAAGTATACAACAGTTCCCTCTTATTTTGGTAGAAATGTTATCACTTTTTTACGTCATCAGTAGAAAAATTCATGTGTTACAGTGTAACAATTTTATGTCGAATATAAAGTCAAAAATAGTAAAGTTGAAATGAGAGGAAAATAAGGGACTTGTTTGTCAGAATATGACAACCGATTACCACTACAGAATAGGTAGAAAATAATTAACAGTTGAAATTGAAATGGTATTTCAATGCTAACCGAAACGTTTGCAACACTTACCAGAGTTTAAACAGAGCAAGAACAATACTCTCAGAATAGCATGGATCCATTTTATTTCATGATTTCTTATCAGCTGCTTGCAACCCAAAACAATTTTAACACTTATTTACATAAAGATTTGCATACTTTGATCAGTTTGATAGAAAATTATTGACTTAAATTAAAGATGACATCGATATGAAGTAATTAGGCATACACTGCGAGAATAGAAAGAAGGCTTTGTGACCGTATGTATGAGCAAATTTCAGGAGATTTGCGACTGACAGGCACAAAATTCTTCAACAACCCTATTGCTCGTTATCTTATTGATAGTGGACAGGAAGTAGATACTCAGAAATCGTTCAAAATAATTGATAAACATGAATTCATTTCACTGAAGTGTTAACCATTAAAGAAAGAAACAGTTATCAGTCTGTACTTACTGTGGTAAAGACCTTTGTTCTGTTGACTATCATCATGCTTCTAAAATATCAATATGGATTCATACAAGTTGGCTTATTTTGTTATTTTACATTTCACACTCTTGACCTAATTATCTGAAGTTTGCTCACATTAACTCTCAGTTAAAATAAATCTTTTGGTCTTTCACGCATTTTATAACCTTTCATAATATGTTATATAGAATATTCTTCTATATACTAACAAACGTGGTTCTGCATGTTAGTCCTGCATATTTATTTACTGAATTTGTGTGTTTCCAATTACCTCTTTATTTCAAGCCAACAATTTTCTAGTGAAATGATTCAAGTATGTAGATAAATGTTAAAATTGTAATAGGTTGTAAGCAGCTGATGCGAAACTATGAAATAAAATAGATGCATGCTCTTCTGCTAAAGCTGTTGTTCTCCTTCTAACTTTGTGAAAGGGAAGAATTGCACAAAAAAATAACCAGAGTATCAGCGACAGTTTTATTTGATAGAGTGATTTCTATGAGGCAAAATGATGATGAGTGTTTTAATGAAAATGTAGTTTACAACTGGATCACAGATTATAAAGCAGCAGCATGATATTACTGTGTAGAAGTTTTAGTTCGTAGTGTGATGGATTGAAATATTCAACTGAATAAAAGAAGGATGAAGGGATTATGATTGAAAATTATGTCGTGACACTAACATAACTTCTGATCATATTTTGAAAGTGATTATTTTTTGTTGGATTCTATCCAGAAAACATTTTGGGTTTTTTTCATTATCACATCTAGTGGTTTATTAATCATTTATAATGCTGCATTCACACTTTTGGTAGTTAAATTTACTCAGAATTAGCATTTCCTGCTGTTATTTCAATGTGCCAATCAAGAATGTATTTTGTTTTGTCTATTTGTATGAATGAAGAGGATTCACAAGCGTTGTCACTGTAGATAACCACCTGCAGTGATTAGCTAATTTTCTGTTATTGCCTGGTACAGGTAGGCACTTTGCGTTTGTTGAATTCATTTGAATCATCCTCAGTAACCAATTTTTGATTGTTCCATGAATGAAATGATTATTTCAGCATTACTTCAAAGTTAGGAACATAACGAAATTGAGAGTTTACTTACTGAATAAATAATCAGCGTAGAATCTGGCACAGAATTGCATCGACTCAAGTTGCTATACTTCACACTAGTACGTGAAGAACACGAATAGAAAAGGATTGATGCCAAAGCAGACAAAGTAGTGTGAGAGAATAAGCAGTCTGAAGATCAGTGTTAGTGCGAATACTAAAATTGTAGAAGACATGAAGGAGTGAATACATCTGTGCCACTGTAACCAATTTTCAACCATGTCATCAAGAGTCGCCAACCACTGATTTCTCTCGTCTCGGGGACCCCAACCAGGCAGTTAATATCTCCCTACATGACTCAGACAAACAGTAAGATAAGTATACCTTCCTAATAACCAGTCAAGAACAAAGTCGACGTCCGAACATTCCTAAATCCTTTTTACTTTCAGGCATTCTAAATTTATGATCATGACTACAACAGATTTGCACTGACATGCTCAAGAAGTAGGAAATTTAATTGCTGGTGATTTAGTGGTATTAAGAGATCATTAAATCAATATTCCATGGTAAATCTAACGCCTAAAGCGAAAGCAACTGAACGACCAAAACTCTGTGAATTCATCTAGTCTAGCGTGATTCAAATGAGCTCTTCATATGCTGAAATTACTTTGAAATCGAAATTTTACTTGAGTGATTTCACGTTTGAGTGAATGCAGGAGACCTGAAGGAATGGTTACAATTATAGTGAGTAGCATCAGCTAATATATCTGATTCAGCTAGTTCAGCCAAAATAATGAGTAATATTTGCCCAATACAGAAATAAAACTTGGCTACCACAGTACAGTATAATTCCAAATTTGGTAAGTTTAGATGATATAGCCCACTTTGATTCAGTATTCTGTAAATTAAATTTAGCTTATAGCTTCATTTTACGGTGCGTTACTCACTCGGTAGACAAAGTTTAGCACACCATCAAATCTCCTACTGCTTTGCAGATAAAAAAAGGACAAGCGTCGAATTATTTCTTTCTGCAATTCCGTTGTGTAACACCATGATTGCCATCGTCATTTGGGATTATTTCTCTTTATGATTGACTTCGAAACTACTAGTAGATTTATATATGTCTTCACATTTTTTCTCCAGACAAATATAGATCGATGAAATGTAGATCGAGTATCTGATAACTTTTGAATTCGTGAGATAATTCCCTTTTGATTCACTTTTGAGTCTTTTACTAGCTAACAAAATATGCTAGCAATGGTAAAGCTTAGGAATGAAAGTTATCAATTCATGCTATCATGAGCCACAAACTACTTGGAGAAGTAGCGGCAACAAAAGATTAAACCAGCTGGCCCAACAAATTCCTGAAGAAAATGCTCTACATAGTCTCCAGTAAAAAACTAAGAAGTGATAGCATGCCCTGAGAATTAAAGTAATTCAAAAACGTTTTGACAAAGCGAGAGAGTGAATATAAATATGAAGGTGGGTTACAATATATTGTTTCCAAGTTCTATACAAAAATCGAATTATAGTTCACCAGTATTAACAGTAACAGTTAGTCCCAGAACACACCAAAGTATGTAGTAAATAAAATAAAACAGAAGCGTAAAAGATGCACCTGCTCTTATCAAACTGCTTTGCCATAAGATGTTAGAGCAAAGATCAGAAGGAGAAGATAAATGTGTCTTAAGAGTGTATCAGAACAGAAGGCCATTACGTTGCACTTAAAAGATTTTAATATAGACCCAGATGTTCCGCAGGATTTTTGAATGTTAACTAAACCTAAGTTTCTCTACTTACTACTTATTATGAGGCCGTTTCAGTAGATTGTATATTCTTTAGGGAAATAACATACCGTCAAACTACTGATGCATGGAATGTGATGGTCCAGAAATAAGTTCTTTTATCTTTTAGATATATTTGTTTTGAAAGGCACGGGACACAAAATTTTCAGTTATAAAAATCACTTAGTGGCCTAATCGTTGATTTAAAGTAGTGAACAAAGCTAAAATACCATTTTGTATTTAATCTATTTTACACTATCTAGTGGTGAGTATTGGAATAGCTACTGTTAGAAGAATTTAAACTATCTGATTTATAAACAGTAAACCGCAACTGGGACGCTGACTTCACTATCTCCAAGTTTTAGATGACCTTATAATAAGAGTAAAAGTTTCCAGTATTTCATGGACTGGCTTTTCTTTGTACTCATTACTACTTTATTCATGACTGCCTGGTGTTTAGTCTGTCAGGGAACTGATGACAGGTGAAAATAATTTTTACCATATAGACTAGTCGCATTAGTTTCTCTCTACTGCTTTCTTTTCAGTGACTGATGACAGTTTTGGGTGAAGATACAATCAGAAGTGAATAAGCTTGCTTTCTGAAGATTATTTGACTAAACTTCAAGTAGTGGTTTTGAAAAATGCAGATTTATGTTAGTCTATATGTGACAACTATGCTTAAACACTACATACAAATACACTGAAAAGAAGCGATGAAAACTTGTGACATATGTTTGACATGAAGTTATCCTTTGATAAGTGTTTTTGATTCTCCCTAAATTTTTAGCAGTGGTGACAATTTAGTAAATAGTTAATTAGCGTGACAAAACTTAATTATCGAATGTCAACTTTGTCAAACATATACTTTTGGTGAAAATGTTTTTCAGTTGAAGTCTTTTATACACTAAAAATCAAAATATTGGTTTCAGAAACTCACTTAATCTGTAGTCAGTAACGACTACAGCCTATTAAAATATCATCATTATGTGATAAACGCTGTATCCAGTTTCAACGTCTTTCATCCTCAATATGTCACCGAACATATTAGTATCTTATATAGCATGTTGAGAAACTGAAACGTTGATTTGTTTTATTACTCTTTCATTGAAGGTGAAACATCTTGATCATGCTAATGATGAAGTTCAAAGATCTCACTTCCTATTTTTAAGAATGTAATATTATGTAACATTGAGAACAAACAAATGTAAGTGAAACAACTCAGCACTGAATATGAAAAACGGGTTTGAAGGTAGTAAATCTCGCTACGAATTTATATTGAAATGAAGCCTACTACTAACTTTAGATTTAACTAAATGTGTCACACTGTTCAGAAGGTGTCTTCATTAGATACTGTTTCGTAGAATACTGATACCCAGCTAAAACGATTGCAAATTGTAATTGTAAATAGTAAAGTTTAACTAAAGTTAAAAATGATAATGACTCTCATTAAGAAAGCTTACGTTTTGGAGTTTTGGTAGTTAGAAATGATTATTATTACGGACCTTCGATAGAAAGAATAAATGCCATCAAGTACTTGATGCATTTCTATTGCGTAGCAATGTGATGCTATATACTTCTTTATCCCTTTTAATTCTTCTAGCATGTGTGTTATTTAATCAATGAACTTTTGTTTCTCATGATAAATAGTGAATTCAAGTCAGTAATAGCACATTTTGTCCAGTATATTGTTTAGCTTTACTGGATATGCTGTGTATAAATTAATTCCTTGAAACAGGATAAGTGTTATTACCTAGAGAATGAATCTTTATTTTTGATAAGATTAGCGAAAATTTGCTTATAATTAGACAATATGTTGTGTACTTTCGAAACCTTCTAGCACTCAAAACAATAGATACTCAACACTGTCTAACTACCATCTTTGTAAATGTTCAAGGAACAACTTGCATGTTACCACTTTCTGTATATCAGACTATCAGTACGGTTCTAACAAATGTAACCATATTATCTCTTCATGCTACCATAAACTTGGTTTGAATTTAGTTAGCGATCTAAGTCTCTAATTTCAGACAGTTTATTCACAAAAATGTTGAGTCATCCTAGTCATCTTTTAGTAAATAGGTCCAACTTGAATGACGTAAGAGAGTGATACCGATTTTGAATAGTCACCAGGGATGAAAAAGCATCATATATCCAAGAGTCTTTTGTGAACTGCGCAGTTTTGGTCGACATTTACAGTGTTAGCATCGAGTTCACCGACTCCATTTAGGTGGTAAAGCAGGGTCAGTGAAAAAGCACTAAAGCTTTTTCCATGCTTTTAGTTGCTTCCCAAAGTATATTTTTTACAATCATCTTAGAATTCATTCCATCTACTTCAAACTAACCAACAGGAACACCTAGATGTAGTAACATTGAGTGTAAATTGTGTATATGAATTAAAAATAGTCAGAAACCAAAAAGTGAAATTTGATGAGGAGTTAAAATCTTTCTATGATCTCTAGAAAAGTGTTACCTGGTTTTTAGATTTCAACATAAGATCCGCTTATTTGAGAAATAATCCCACCTTTTAACTATCTATCATTTTAAGCAATTTTGATGTATTATACATGGGAAATGCGTCACTCATATGTAGTTACTCTATACTATGTTCCTTAAAAGATGCATGGATGGTTTTAGATAGAGCGATAATTTAACTAAATCTCCTTGTAGGCTGATATACTTTGTTGCGATATCATCAGTATTCGGAAGAGGCAATCCTTGAATAGGTAGTGAGGACTGCTACTGAAACAAACTAACTTAGATGCTGAATATAACTCAACTAAAATTATACTGATTTATATGAGTTATAATATGACCTTCAAGATTATTCTGATTCGTCAAAAATCTTGTTAATTTTTTTCCCGCTTTCTGTCATTTCCATTTGAAATGTTTTGAACTCTGCTTTCGTATTTCATTGACAAGATGCGCGTTTTAAAAATCGTAGCCTAATTCGTATGCACGCAATTTCAAATGTCTAAGTGTCATAATATTTGTAAACCTGTCAGTGAATTGTCGTCTGCATCATATGCTTACAAACTATTTTTCCTGCAAATGCACTTCATTTCTATACGTTATCCAATCTTGCATATCATTAAAGTTAAATATCTGTGTTCTACGTTTCCCATTCTGATAAACAACTATAAAATGATTAGCGATTTCATTCTGACTACAACTTACTTGTCGTTAATGAGTAGATTAGGTTGGCTGCCTTTATTCATATGTTATTTCACGTTTTCAAAAAGTGTATTCAAAGAAGACTTTTAAAATTGCTTATTCTACTAAAAAGTTAATTTGCACTAAACATATCCGATCTTCATCGACTGGCTGAGCCACATAAGTACTCCTCAGTTGATGTCACCTTTAATATATCAAGTGACCAGTGAGCTCATGAATGTTCGGAAGTTACGTACCATGTTTATTTTATTGGAAAATTCTGAAAATAACTACAAATTGCCCTAAAAAGGGTCGGAAAAGCGGAACAAAAAAGCAGACTAATTCCACCGTACCTTACTATCTAAGTGATATTTTTCCCATGATCATCTTCGATATGCCTACAGCTTTCCTAGCTTGAGAACGATCACGATCAGTCCGAGGGGTGAATGCCACTTCAAAGTAAAATACTATTATCCGAAGTGGCTGAGATAGCGCATCAGTTTCTGATCAGCTCTTCAAACCACCATACCGCAAAGTGACCCAGTGGCTGCATAAATGTTTCGGGCCTTTACACACACGCTTTGAAATATATACTGAATATATACACTTAATAACAATCAGATAAAAAAGTTAGCTAAAAGGGCTAGGATTAAAGCTAAGTTGGCGATTTGTATCTTACTTCCGCATGCAGAGGTTGGGTTTAAATATGTTACGCCAGTGTCTATGCCATTAACAGACTAAAGAACCGCGAACCTTTTCATTGATTTGGCTTGACTTCATTGGTAGACTTTCAGGGGTGGTTTTGGTGGAGCTCCATGACTGGAAGTGTTCACGTTTTTGAAAATCAAAGTGTCGATGTGTTTTCTGTGGTCCCGTTAATGATCAAGCAGGAAACAGAGCATTATGTACAGCCAAATTAACTAGCCAAAGAATAACAATTATACTTGTAACTATAAAATGAGGGACTAAAAGCAGTTGTCTATTCTTTACGCAAATGTTTATCAATTACTGTTGGGTAGAGATAATCTAGAGCTTGTCAGAAAAGTATGTTGCTTTTACTGACCTAGACAGTGGATTCTTTACGATTTTCGCTGTCAAATAAAACTTGGATTTAACGTAAGATTTCTTTTAACTAGGTAAGAACTCATGAAATATCCCATTGTTTCAACTTTTTTTCGGTATCTCTGCAGGGATATCATGGAAAAGAAAAATAGTTCTTTGTTGAACTGCCTTTTTTTAACTGTTTTGACTTAGTGAAAACGCTTCATCGTCTAAAATGGAACTGTTTCATAACAATAATGTACATTTCTTTGTAGAATCGAACAGCAAACTGACTTCAAGTATATTATGGATAGTTTAGACACGTACATCCTAAATGAAGCTATTACAAGTATAAATAGAAACATTATAGCCATTAATTAACTTTTTGTGATTACTTTTTCGATTTGCAGTTACTTTCCCGTTGAAGAATTCACATAACCTCCTGAGGTACTGCTGTTGGTCATTATCTTAAGTTTCTGTATACAGGATACCACTTTAGAAAATACATTACATATTTGGTTCCTTAAATTAATTTCAAAACAAACACATTTTGCGGTGTACAATATGTTTCACTGCCTACTTTTCTAATGATTCTGGTTAATAATAGTCAGATAATGAAGCAAATAACGATATGCATGTGAACTCATTAGGAATGAGATCAGCATTACCTTTTGCATTTCACTTTATTATATACGAATTTAGTATTATTGAGAACTGTAGACTAGATGTTTGAATTGATTGGATATAATGAAATAGGCATTTTCTCACGATTAGGTGAAGTACCACGACTGTTCACTTCATTCCCGACAGTGCTTTGTACAAGCAAAAGAATACATTAGTAATGAGTATTCTGACTAAATCAGTACTATCCAGTCTGTTCACATCAAAGTTAGATGACAACAACCTAAAACGCAAACTGACTAGCCTGACAAATGTTACTGTTATTTTAACAGCATATGTAATTATTAGTCAATAAAGTCGCAGTAGTAATTTTCTTGTCTTCGGAAACAAGTTTTTTCATTCTATTCCTAAACATTATAGTAATAACATGAATTTATTGCTTTATAATACTGTTACAATCATAAAATATTCCCCACGTGTTTAGAAAAACTTTTTTTTTTAGTTTTCTAAACACGCCACAATTATATAAAAAAGTTTCTTTCGATTGATTAAATAAGACTCAGTAGTCTATTTTTTCCAGGACATTCGTGACAACTGTGGTCTGGATGTTTACAAGACTGTAATTTGTTTTCATACTTATATATACGATTGTACAATTTTGGTAAATGAAGTCATGGAAACGAAAATTTATTTACTGTTAAGTCTCTGTTACATGACTCAATATATGGATTTTCTGTCCGTTTAGTGAATAAGTCATTTCTACATGAGAGTGGAAGTGGCCTTTCCGAAATCTTTATCAGTGATTATCTGACGGAAATCCTCAAGAACAGAATATAAAGATACCTGAAAAAATGTTCCTAGAAGTCACGCTTAGGTTAAATTTTACTATAAGGCGTAAATTATCAACATTGCTGGGTGACAGGATTCACCGTATATCCATTTCAATGCACACTTACAAGTTTTCATGCTTCTAGGGGATACGAAATCTTGGTTTCTGTTATAACTTTGTCGGGTATTAGTTGTTCTGCCGATTCAATCTTAACTCTGGACTTGCACGTGATGAGCTTCGTATATACTTGCCCAGTCTTGTAATTCCACCCACCCAATGAGTCTCCCAGTTTGACTGTCCTATCCACGTAAAACACTTGTATATGTAACTAGATAACCTGACTATAACGCACTATAGTTTAAAAAATTTTTACAAAAAATTTTAAGCACTAAACATGCAATAATGCACAGCTATTAATTTCACCTAACGTACAGTCATCTCCGAACTACAAAAATGAATAAATAAGTGAGGGATCAACAGAAAACTCCTGGACTGAGTTAAATAGCAACGTCCCTGAGTAAGTCAGAGGTAAAATTTCTTCTAAAGTCCATAAAGTAATGGTATCAACGACACCTATCTGAGATTAGAGCTTTCCGTTTTTCATCTGACGTAAAATATGCCTAATTAGGTTTCTGTCGAATTTCTGGGGAGCTCCTAGTTGGTTGGTTGATAAATAGGCGAAGAATATCTATCAATGGTTCATTACGATTCCATTACCGGATTTATTGCGTGTAAAACCATTAAGTTTGTTTGCGAGAACATATAACAACTTTCCTTATTTTTTTATTGCTCTCCATGAAAAGCGGGTGTCATGAAAATAAGTCTCACATGAGGTATCATTTTTTTCATTTTTGTGTTTTGTGTTTTTATCCTGACTTATTACCTTTATGTAACTCCTGAAATAAAAGTTGGTATTCAAGTTTACAGAAAATCAATTCGTACCGACCAAACGCTGAATTATAATAGTCACAATCCAAAAACAGAAAATCAGTCCCATAACGATAATGTTCAAAAGAGTGAAAATATACAGTGGTACGTCAACCTAACTGGAAAAAGAGAGGAACGACTATCCATTCAGTCTTATCAGAAGTTATTGTCAAATTCACCACCAACCAATAGGATATTCTTGACAGTGAACAGACGGATTCCACTCCAGCACACGAAGACATTCTCAGAGATCGGAACTAGATTGCTGAAGCATTTAGGAATCTGTGTTTCTGAAAAACCGACAAAATCTTTTGACTGTCGGCTATTCAAGAGACACAACACCAAATGAAGACAGGCTCGATGGTAGGAAGGAAATCAACTGCAGAAATTATGAAAAGCATAGCAGCTATTCTGTTCCTGTTCGTCTATATGAACGTCAACTAGCAATGAAGCTCTATATGGTATCCCCACTCACGTGATGGAAAATAAGCAGTTTTGAATATAAAATCGACTGAGAAAATGGATAAATCTTGGATAGTGGAAATACAAAGTGTATCAGCAATGTTTCAGGAGCTTGACACTCATATCAGTCAGTAACCCCTGGGGATGTAGATTTTGACCTAACCTATCAACCGAAGAAAAGCGTGTGAAATAAGAAGGTAAGATTTCAAGCCATTTAGACTGACTATCAAAATACTTAGGCCACCAATGACGAGATCATAATAGAAACAGCCAGTCATATCCGAAGCTATCAGGATAAGCTACCAATTATCTTAAAGGAACAAATTGTCATAGCTTAGTTTTCTGACGTCTGCTCAGATGATGTTGTTCAAGATGACGACGAAACCTTGATGACTAAATTACCCAGCTCAGAGGATATATCACCTAGATTTAAGTTTAATAATAAAACCTACTTCGCCTTCCTAAGTTAGTGTCTTTTTTAACTTATATCTGTGGTTTTCTTTATCTGTTAATTACTTAATTATCCGAATATTATGATAAGCTGTGGTTAACCATGGTCATGAGTGGATGGCTGAGTTAAGAAGTTTTCATAATTTACTTTGGAGATTTCAAATCACGGCATACACTATCATTGTCTTCCGATTGCTAAAGCAGTTTTTAGAATGCTTATGAGAACAAAATGATTGTTTCGAAAAATGCCACGCAAAACCCTCTTCTTTATTGACCTCCATAGTAGTCTGAATTTTCGAGTATCTATCTAGAGAGCAGTTCATTTGCGTAATTTATTAGTTATGTTACAACCAATCTTTGTTTAAACTTTATTTTATTGTTACTTTAACAATAAACCAATATTGGTTTCGGAGCTGAAGTGTTCATCACATATAACATTAGCTTCACATTAAGACGATTACATATACTACATACGTTTCGTAACCTCTTATTTCTAAATATTCTGATGGTATTTGGCGTGAAAATGCATATTCTTTGAAACAACTTCTGTAAGATGCATTCAACTAAATTTAGTACCTAAAATATCCTGCTTATAATTGACGTAAGTTAATTTAATAAAACGATAGTTTCGATGGAAAATAATAAAGGTAGGTGTGTCAAACAGTTTTATTGTTCAGTGATAACTTCTACTTGAAAATAAACTCAGGTTTCCTTTGATAATGTCTTAATCAATTTTTAGGCGAAATGACTACAGGTGGTTAGCATTTATGCGTGACAATATATATAGATCAAAGTATTTTTCCCAAAATCGCATAATATTGACTGTGATTCTAAAGATTGATAAAACTCTTTTTGCCTTTATTTCGAAATAGCGAAGATAATTACTGGCATAAATTCTGATAGTGAGATATAACCAGTATTCACGTAATAAAACAATTCACCATCTTCTTGCCAGGAAAAGTCGATTAAGGAAGCAGGTATTAACTATTTCTGGGACGAAAACCACAATTATTGATTACAAACTCATTATATCACATAAAAATAAAGTTGTTTCATAGTTATACAAAAAACTGATCTTCAAAATGGTTGTTATTGTGGAGTCTGCACAGTAGGTTATGGTAGCATTTCAAAGGAAGTGAGTAGTATTGGGCAAGTATTATTTATATGCATAGATTTTCTTACAGTGAATAAACTACTGGTAATCTCATGTTTTTCTAGTATTTAAACGTTCAGATGTTACATCACTGTCGATAGACACTTCAGCGACAAATACACTTAACTAGAAATACAAAGATGCGTATAACATTTTAGGTGTGTGATACACATTTTTGTCCAGATACATGGTGGATAACTCATACTTCTCATATATTTTCAGTATGTCATTACACAGATGAGCGAGTAACAATTAGGCCAATGGGTTGTTATCTGATGGTTCACTGTTTCCTACTTCTGTCGATGTGTGATTATAGCGAGTCAGCAGGTCTCCATCTCACTCCCAACTTGGTTACCCTATCCTGAGTCAAATATTCATTTTACATACTTCACTAACTCACTTAGGGGTAAACTTATTACAAAAAATAATGTTGGTTTTCTTTATGGGTATATCTTGTTTAGGGGTTTATTCCTCATATTATCTACTAGTCGAAACGAATCTTTATTCTTGTCATATATCACTGGTAGTGTACGCGAAGCATGAAGTCTTTCAATGCAGTTGTTTTCTGGATTCTTATGAAAAACCTGACCGTGAAACTAATTTATAGCAAAACCTTCATGTGTAAAGAGGCATTTTATTACCTGTATATCTGATGATGCTTGGTTAATAACAAATAACCCTTCTGCGCTTGCAAAAATGAGATTAGGATTCTGTTCTCTGAATTAAGTATTTAGGATTTTTCTGGCTTTCTTGTTTAGATCGCATTAGTAAAAGTCTTTTCATAATTTAAGATGAATTATGAAAGTTATTTGAAAGAACTTCTCCAGGTCCTAGAGTTTTGAAGCAGAACATATATCATTTTGTATTTGTACAATGGGAATAAAACTTGTACTAAAGTAGTCGTTAGTACAAGTCGTTTTGCAGGATAGGATAGAAATAGATCTCATCATCTTTTCAAGTGATCTCTTTTTATCTACAGTTATTGTGACTAAAAATCTTCATTGAATATAGTACTTCAGTACCTGATTACAAGAGAGAAAATGTATGGACCTTGTCAAGCATACTAATAAGTACTCATCTTGTGATAGACAAAGGGTCAGGAATACTGTGGCAAGATGTAAGTTAGGGTTGACTAGTTCTTATATTTTTCCCTGATATGTACCGTTACTCTTAGTCCGTTATTGAGGTTGAATGAGAGTAGAACTTGCTCATATTGACTCAAACAATAAAAAAATAAAACTTTTATGTAAACCTATAAGGATGTACTAATTAAATATATATTAAATCTCCAAGGTCTGTAAAGATGTTGGCTTTCTGGTCATACTGTTGTTAAACAGAAACAAATAATAATTCGATCAATGTCATCTACTGTTTACTAGTTATAATTGACGTTCATGCTGTACACGGTTGCAGCTGAAGTGTTCTATGGTTTGCGATGCGGTGCAAAGTGTCAAGAAGAAAAATAATTTTACGGTAGCTTGATAGCGATTTATTAAAAAGGCTTGATTTCTTCTCTTGATATCAAATAACAGTGGTTGCTTTAACGTGTGGTTTTTACGACAATGTATATGAATATTTATCTGTACATAAGGGATACACTGAGAGTAGTAAGTTTAAAAGTAGTTTGTTTATTAATGAATGAAACGGAGTTTAGCAAAGCAGAGTTGTTGAGTAGATAAGTACTTATTACGTGCCCACTGTATACCTGATAGTTCAGGGGTCATTATCTTCAATATCATGAGTGAATACTACCGCAGTGTCCCAAACTAGGACAAAACAGACTCCTACTGCTCAAAGGCTCTAATGTTTTGACGATTGATTTCAGTTCGTGATGAAGACTACACTGAAATCGATGGATCCCTATAAACCATATCTCAGACTGATGACTGACCAATATAGGGGCTACTTTAACAGTAACAAACTATGAACTGAAATTGCCCACTTAAGTAGTAAAAAATTCTATAAGCTTGAAAAGTATCTTAAAAAAACATCTGGATACCTTACACGGTTTACAGTGAGTTAAGGCTAGGTGCGATTCTTTTTTTTAAGCGGAAAAGCTGACTACTGTTCGGATTTTAAAAATTTAGGATGGTTATTTGAATTCCACTCAAGAAATTTTCTTCACGTGGTGGCGTTGTTTCTGTACGAGGGAAAGAACGAAGTCACCATCTTTACAAATGCAGAAAATCCATTTAGAAAAGTGATGCATATTGACATATGGATCCTGAAGAAATAAATGGCTAATGAATCCACTTTATTCACTTATGAATGAAGGAATGCATCTCTTGAAATCGATGCATTGATTTCTGCATGAGTTTCAGGTCCGAAGCTTCACAAGCTGTCTCATAAGCCAATCGTCTACTTCTGTCTGAGTGCGAAAATATTACCCCAAGATTCGCGAAAATCAAGATAAATAAGGGCATTTGTTATTAACTAAGTAACGCCCTCGAAACTCATGGAGTCTGCCAAAATGAAATTTCTGTGTGAGATCATTCAATACATTGTCATGTTTCCTCTGTTGTTATCTCAACATATCGGCCAAATCGTCTGATCGTGAATTTCTACTTTATGTTTATCGTTGTTCTTGTCAGTTAAATGTCTTATTTGTAACTTATGATCTGTTTGTTACAACTGAAGTTACTTGGGAGCTACCTTTACAAACCAATATTCGTCACGGTTATTTTGAAACCCAATAAACTGATTACGATTCTGACTTTAGCATTCAGATGCTAATGAAGATCAGGCAACAAAACGAAATTTTCTAGGGTTCTTCCTTATTGGTAAATTTTCTATCTAAAAGACCTGTATACAACACGGAAGGTAAGCGTTCTATATAAGTACTTTATCAGTGACCGACAGTAATACTTTTAACTTGTGATTATTCAAAGATCATGTTACATACTAGATCCAAAGCTGTACGATAACAGTAGATTTCTTTTCAAAGGTCAACTGTCAAGTTTTTGAAAAACTCAGAAGTTGCCACAGTGATGACCAGTATTTGTATGTTACCTTTGTCTAAGCTCTAATAATCCACCAACCATTTATTTGTAGCAGAGGAAAATTTCTACCACGAAATAGTGTTTGAAAAAATACTGCAGGGCTACCTTAGTTTAAAACCTAGATGGGTAGGTTAAGTGTATTAACTCAGACGGAGATCAATATAGGTTGGTCAGTGGAGATGAATAACTCTCAGGTCGGTTAACTGAGTTTGTCTTCTGAGCGTTATACAGACTAATATGCGTTTATAGCTAGCATGCACTTCCGGCACAATAAATGGTCTTGTACTACAGAACTACTTCCTATTGTTACATAACTACATTCAGAAAGAAAAAGTGACAATTAGCTACTGACGATTTGGCTGCTTACACGATCATCACATTTTAAGACTATTTTCGTGGGCTTCGACCAAATTTTTGTATACCAAGTTTACTTGACATTTACATCATCACGGAGATTGCATTGTAAATGGGTTGAAATGAACAGATCGGTCATATCATATTCTAACTGAAAGTCAAAGTGATGCAAAAGAAAGGGAACATGAATATCGGATACACTTACATGACACCATAAGAATTGCTATTAAGCCTGCTTGTGGCTATGAAGAACTTCCTGATAACGAACAACAGTTCTCTGTAGGTTATTTTAGTAAACAGACCATGTAGTCCTGTTGAGATAATATGCAAGTAAATTTCGTACTATTATTTGATGACATGTGTCCGTATGCATGATATCTGGTTTTCACCATCGAGGTGAGAATCGCTTTTACGAAACTGTCAGTAACTTGTACCTGTATTCATTTCCGAAGAAAAGTTCGAAGCATTCAAAACTTCAAAGTTAGAACAACAAATTTAGCAGAATACGATGAAAGTATTGTTTTTCATTGCCTTCTCTTCAATTGCATATAGGCTGTATATCCATCTGATACAGACAGACAGAAATAAAACCCACATAATTCACTTATCAAAAAGATGATAGTCCATTGATGACATAAAGAAAGAAATGACAGATTAGGGAGGTATAAATGGAATAATTTATGATTACTAAAACCTTAGTCATCTTATGGTATGGTAGTCAGATTGTCATTCTGTTACGTGTGACCAACCAAGGTGAAAAAGAAAGTACTACTTAAGTTTATGTGGTGAGTTAATAATGAAAATATAAGGGAAAACATTTTTTACATGGGGTTAAGATGAAGCCAGACAGGATCAAGTAGTAAACTGGTGGAAATGAAATAGAAATTAATTGTGATTTTAGTTTTAAAAGGGGATGAAAATACGGAATTTCGGAAGCGGTTATACACGATGACGAAACAAATCACTGGTTACTATGTAGGTTAGGAGCTAACAGTTGCCTCTTTTAGGATGCATAATTTCCGTCTAATTCTTCTTATGAAAGCAATTGCTTCTAAGAATCTTAGTAGCTTAGCATCGTTTTGTTGTCAATTATTTTAAATGCCTTCGAGACCTATATGTTGTGTCCTGTGTTCATCAGATGTTTATTAATGGAAGTTTTAAGGTACTTTGGCTCCTTTAAGTTTAACTTACTTCTAACCTGTTTACGAAATCTAGTCTCAGCCCTCCTCTCTGTCCTTCCAGTGTACTTGATGTTACATGTACATGTGAATTTGTAGATACAATCTGAAATGATATGAGGCGAAAATATGTCGACTTTCAATTGTTTTAGTGAACACTTTGATTTGTATATCGAAACTGATTTAGCTGCAGGGAACGTGATTTTTAGTGTACTTTTATTCTTCTGTTGTCTCGGTTTATAAGTTCATCCCCCTTGAAAGCTAGATAGAGGAACATAGGTTTCTTCTCGGGATTACCAAATACACTTGTTTCTGCTATTCTTATTTCGACTTATCTACAAATCGCTTCGGGTAACCATTTTCTTTCAGACACCTCTCGATGAACTGGATTTCTTCAGTGAGTTTGTCTGATGATAAAAGCTTCTTACTCCTTTGAAACAGAGTTTTAACTGGTCCTTACTTAAAGCTTATAGGAAAGAAATTATTGAAAGGAAGATATTTGGCACGCCTTATATCTTTTCTGTAGACAGATTTCTGACACAGCCCACCTATTCTTCGTCAATTCCTAAGTTTAAAAAATGAAATTCAACATTTATCTCGTATTCCATGACAAAATTAATATTCTTATGCGCCTTATTGAATATTTTTAACAATACAAACATAAGATTTATGTAATTTCATGAAACAAGCGCGTCGTCAACAAACCTGTTTAACATTGTAGTTTGATTGATAGCAGTAGCTAACGAGTTTCAAGTTGGCCATAAATATATGCGCAAGGATGGATACCAAAAGACTTTCTATTGCCATCGCATCTGCTTGAGGTAAAATTTGCTGTTGAATTGAAATTATGCCTTCTTAGTGCACTATAATAGTGACTGCGTAAATTCCGTTTTGGGCATGCATATTTCACCTAGGTATTAACAGACAATATCAACTGTTTCTTCCAGTGGTATGTTAATAGACAATACAGACATATCATTAGAAACTATCAATACGTCTTTGATACTGGTTTCATCTGTCTTTATACGGAAATTCAAATGTGTCTATTAGCCAATAGATACTCAGGTTCCTTCGAATTGGATCTAATCATCGTCAATAAAATTTCATCTTCTTGCTAATTGAGTTGTGTGGATTTTATTTCTCTCCATTTACAACTTATAAATTATAGCCTGAATACAGTTGAAGAACCTCGCCTGGTTAACCAGTTCACTGGTAACTAGCCGGTCCCAAGCACCGGTAAACAGGGAAGGTTGGGCATAGGGCTACCAACCCTACACCGTAAAACAAATCCAACTGCTAAAAAACTTCAAATATAAAAAAGAAAACAAATGTATTCCTCGCTTGAATCGAAGAGGCAAAATGACCCCGGTTGATGAAAGCCTGCGGTAAGCTGATTGCCCAATGTGTCTTCTCTCGATGAAAGCGAAAGTAAACGTGTGGACATGGAATGTTCACACAAAGTTTGAATCCAGCAAGACAGCCTAGACTGCAAACGAGATGAGGAGGTATCACATTGAAGTGTTTGGAATTTGTGAAAGTAAATGGAATGGAAGTGGATTCTCCAAACTGTCAACTGCAGAGTCAATAATCCACTCCGATATAGTCACCCAGACGACAACCACGAGCACAGCACACTGAGTTGTGAAGTTGTTATCATGATAGTCCCAACAGCATCGAAGTCTCTCTCTCATGCAGTGGGAACCAATCTCCTCCTCCTGTACCATCAGGATCATGACAACAAGATTCAAGTCAAATGGAAGGCAAGTCACAATCATACAATGCTACGCTACGCTACACTATGCTATGCACCTACAAATAATGCAGATGAAGAGAAGAATGAGGAATTCTACAGACAACTGCAATCAACACCGGACAAGACGCCAACGCAAACGGAGACATCAAAATTTTATTGGGTGAAGTGACACGAATGCCAGCCAAACTGGGAGTGGACAACCGGGGAAGAGGACCAATGATGGGTGGAGAGGCACTTGGTGAAATGATGAATGAGAATGGAGAACTGTTTGCAGACTTGTGCACATTCAACGATTTGGTGATTGGAGGTGAGGCAGTGTGTTCAAGCACAAGGATATCCACAAAACAACATGGATTTCACCAAACACCAGGACACACTGAAAATCAGATCGACATTATCTCAATCTCAAGAAAGTGAAGACGCAGCCTACTGGACACGAGGTCAAGAAGAGGAGCAGATGTAGATTCACACCACTCACCATCTAGTGCATGGAACCCTCAAAATCAAGTTGGAAGGCTTTAGGACGTTGCTGGTGGACCACAGTTGAAGTACCACAACCAGAACAGAAACTGAACTGAAGGAGGAAACCACAAAGGAAATCTTCACGTCAGGCATTACGACAAAGTTGGAGAAATCGAGGGACATCCCTGAAGAAACCTGTGTGGATGAACAATGGAAGTCTTTGAAAGAGATGTGGAAAGAAACCTGCATAACCGTGTTAGGAAGGAAGAAGAAGAAAGAAGATAAGGAATAGATCTTGATGGATACATGGGAGCTGATAGAGAAGGGAGAGGAGAATGGTGAAGCAGAAGATAAACCAGTGCAAGGATGAACGACGAGAAGAGGAACTGAGTACAACGCATAAAACACTGCGCTGGGCAGTTGGGTGAAGAAGAGTGCACGGAATACAAAAGACACTTCTACGAAACACTGGCAAGTGAAGCAGAACAGGCTGCCAGCTGGTAGGAGAGACAGAGACCTGACAACATTGTATCAAATAACTAGGTTACTATCGAGGAGGGAAGAGATGAACACAGATGAAACCAATAAAAGATGATGAAGGAAACCTGGTTAGCAAAGAAGAGAAACAAAGTAAACGGTGGGCTGACCACTTCAAGAAGCTCTTGAATCGACCACCACCACCACCATTTGCACTTCGTCCAGAAACACCACCAGGAGCCCAGACACAGAACTACAAGTGAACATAAATCCTCCAATAAAAGTGGAAGTCCTGAGCTCCACAAAGCTACTGAAATGTGGGAAAGGAGCAGGACTAGATGGGATCCCGCTAGAAGCACTGAAAACAGACGCAGAGACAACAGCAGCGGACATGCTCACACCACACGACTATTGCAGAAGGTGTGGAAGGAAGGGAAGGTACCTACCTGGCTAGTGATTGGAAGAAGGGTTACCTTGTCAAACTGTAGAAGAAGGGAGACCTCAGTGTTTGCAAGAACTGGTGCGGAATCACTCTCCTATCCCTGTCCACCCATAGCAAGCAAAATCTTAAGCCGCATCATCCTGGAGAGAGTAAAGGATGCACTGGATTCAAAACTACCACCGGAACAGGCTGGCTGGCTGGCTGGCTTCAGGAAGTACAAATCATGAGCGGACCGAATTGCTACGCTTCGCATCATCACAGAACAGAGTATAAAATGACAGTCAACCCTCTACCTCAAATTCATCGACTTTGAGAAGGCCTTTGACAGTGTCAACTGAGAACTATTTTCGCAACTGCTCCATCACTGTGGAATAACACAAACCGTTATCAATCTCATTCTACAACTATGTGAAGAAGCCACATGCCAGCCAAGTAATTCGCAATGGGAAGCTCAGTGATGCCTTTGAAGTGAAGTGAAGACATGAGTGAAACAAGGTTGCCTACTATCCCACATGATATTCTTGATTGTGGTCGACTAGATCATGCAGCAAACTGTGAGGAGCTGTGAGAAGAGGGGGATACGCTGGACTGCAGGAAATAACCTAGAAGACTTGGATTTCGCTGATGACTTGTGTCTAATGTCGCACAAACTTGAAGATCTACAGGCGAGAACTAACAAGTTGACAGAAGAGGTAGGGCAGTGAAGACAGGACTTCAAGTGAATATAGAGAAGACAGAAGTGATGAAGATACTCAACCAACAACACCACCACCAACAACAACAAGCTCGAATCACCATCAATGGGAGAAACTTAAAGGAAGTAGCCTCTTTCACCTATCTAGGCAGCACTGTTTCGTAGGTAGGTTTAAACATCATGCTAACGATCAGAATACATCTCACTACTGTTGATAATTTACATGTCTTTGAATACATACACACAAAGAGGAGTAATAGATCTAGTGATAATGAAAAATGGATCTAAACCACTTCGGAAAAGGGTAGTTGCGTTCCAAAACTTTAGAAGGTGCACATGACAGACGATCATATTTATTCCCTAGCAAGCATATCACTAAAACAGATCACAGGATGATGGGTTCTTCAGTCTACAAATCTTTTAATGGACGTCTTGAGAATGTAATTAAATTCTTGGATGACGTAGTCATATACAACTTCAACCTACTGTTATATTCTGAAGCGAATTGCACTTCTACTGAACCTATCTCACAGTAGCTGGTTTCTTTAGTGCCATCATTGGCTTTAAAACATGTAGATGTATCCATTATCATCTGATTCTTACACGCTTTTAAAGTTATCCCAACTACCCTTAATAAACCCTTATTTTTTTAATTAAATGTACAACAAGTTACTGGATGATGATTCAAAGCGTTCTTGGAAAACGAAGCACTTTTGTCGTAAGTTCTTTAGATACAAGTATGGTACCTAAATTATTACTTTGTACACATGTTACCTAACGTAATTACGACCTTAAGATAAGTTTGAACATATATATGCGCATATTTTGGTAGTAGTCTTAAGGCTAGAAATTGTTATTCTGTGTGCTGCTATGCTTTCGAAAATTTGATATCAAGTTACCATTAAGATGATTAGATGATAAAATGAGAACAACATTCGCAGAGAAAACATGAATTATCCACGCATCATTTTTCATCAGCTTTTTACATTGCTAAGTAAAAAATATGTATTCATTGTTTTAACGTAAACATCAATGTAGATTCTAGTACCACTAGCTGACGTGTTGAAAACACAAGATAAAGGATTGAGTTATTGAGGTGTCATTATACAGGAACAATCGAACTGCACACGCTGGTATGGAAGAATAGGCGGAAGAGTGTTCTGGAATGGGCGTAAGCAAAATTATATTTGTTGATAGGCGGCTAAGTAATTTAAGGCAAATTTATGCATATTAAAATAATACTCAGATGCATTAAGTTATGATAATATAGCTAATAGGATATTTCAAACAATTAGTTTCTCATAAACTGCGATAATACTATGAGACGACATACCGTATCCAAATAATGTGATGTATCTCCGCAATACATTTTGAACAACTTTAGAACACATGTAGTCGTCACGTCTGTTCATAATAATGCTCAGTTTTGGTATTCCTATGAACAGTTGGGTTCTCTTGTTCTAAACTCTTCAAATGATCAAAGGTCGTACAAAACTAAATCACTCGACGTTGCTCATCAGTCCCATAGTTCAGAATGAAGATGAATGAGCATTTTAATTTCCCATTATTCCAAATCTTTGAAAGAACTACGAATTAGGTCCGGAAGAATCATTCTTGAATTCCATAAGGATTCAGGTATGTTTGCGATGAGCAGATCTAAGGACAAAATGAAACATTATGCATCCACAGTTATGACGGCCAACTCGTAGTAAGTCTAGCATCAGATGCCAGAAAACTGGGAAGATAGGTTACCCATTGTAGGATCAAATTCTTGAATATAAACACTGGTAACGAAGACAACTTCAGTGCTTTGGATTTATGGGGTTGAATCTCCTAATTTATAAGTATTTTGTTCTCGCACATAAGCTGGTGAGATGCCCTGCGAAATCTTTAAATGCATTGCGTAGTGGATTTTCTAGGTTTTCATTGATAAATGCTTTTGAACTTGTTGACTATTTTAGTGACATGAATATCGAATTTAAAACGATTTACTCGAGGCTGCAAGTTCTTTGTGTATAGACATGGTCTTTATAAAGACTGTTTTTATCGTCTGTGGTCAAATATCCTCTGACAAGCCAAATTCCTCATTTCTCCTACTTATCTGAGGCAGTTCTAATTATTATGTACTGATGAACTTTACATAACATTTGTAGCTGAAGGTTTTTGACAAGTGGACAGTGCACGTAGAAAAACTCTTTTTAGATGGTTGATATTTACAGTTTACGAATCGAACATTTGGCAAGTGATCGAGTCGGCAAGTTTTCTTGTTACAGAAGACGTAATGACAACATTATAGTAATTTGTGAAGAACTGTATGTCGTCATGTTTCGGAACTGCATATGAAAGTTGGGGTCATACATAAACTGTTGAGAAATTTGATTATCTATGTTTCTAGCATATACCGGTAACTATTCTTTTTTGTTATTCTTTTATTGTTAGCGGGTGAATTTTTTCTACTCCTACTCTACTTTGGCCACATTCATTTTGATGGTAATGATTGTTCACTTTTTCTGAAGAATGAATTCAGATATCCGCCAATACAAAAATGCACTTTCGGAATAAAAATTAACCTTTCATTCGGATACACTTTCTAAGTAGAAGTTGTTTCTTCTACCACTTGATGTCCTGATTACCTATTGTCATTCATCAGGTAAAAATTGTTATAGTTAAGGGATTGCTAACTTTGCATGTACTTATCGTAGGCACTGTTAATAGTCCTACCATCGGTCAAAAGTGATTGTTGTCTTCACATATTGTGAAAATGTTAACCAAAGCTATTGTAGGCTAGGAAAAGCTTAAAGGGGGCCACACTAATAAGGGGCATAATTCCATGAATTCTGTTATTGCTGGTTTGAGCTGTTTTAGGAGGACTCAGTATTCCCTGTCGGGGTAACCAAAATCTGTGGTTGCAGACTATAAGTAATGCTACTCAGGATCTTACGCAGTGTGGTGGATGAGACCATACGTTCTACTCAACTGAATCGTAATATCGAATTTAGCTACTTTGCTTTTTCTTCATCCTCTTTCTTCATGACCTTCTCCAAGTTTTGATTATGTTTTCCTTCTTCTTTTCTCTGTGTTTCATCTCCCTGCTTTGTGTGTTGATGTACTGTTCCGAGGATTATTAACCTGAACCACTATGCATTAATGCTAGGCTTCATAGTGACGTTTACTGACTGTAGATAAAATACAGCCGACATGAATACCCTGCTTTTGCTCTTTAGTTAACGTGATTCACGTATCAATCAAGTTGAATAGGATTTTCTTAAAAATGTTTGTGACGCAGTAAAACCAAAGAGGTACCTTCAAATACACCTATTGCTTCTTGTTTATCTTATCGACATTTTAAAGGTGTGGCTGATATTTGTGTCAAGCATACACTTCGTCAAATGTAATCATAAAAATTTTTTCCTGAATGCTATTTCGGTTGACAGCATACAAGAAAATACTCATCTATCTAACAGTTTATATTTGCTTACCTCATGTCATCTATGAGCAATTTTCTAAATGTTAAGGATTATTTCTATACCGATGTTTCAGTATTGATAAAAGAAGAGTTTTCCTGAATAACTGACCTTCTGTATCAGTGTTTTTAAATATCATCGCATTAAATTTTGAACAACACTGTGATAGGGATTTAATACTCTTTTATTTCCACCATCTCTGTACGTCCGCTTTACAACATGACAGTTAAAACAGGTTCATTGTGTGTTTTGGAGGATAAACAAATGAACAAGCATATTATTTCCTTGTAGAAAGATCCATGTTCACTTGGGGAAATCAATGTTCCATAAGAGTAGAGTATGACCATTGTATGCTCAACTAGTTGATCTTATGAGCATTATTGTGTATGAAACTGTATTCACTAATATTTTTGAGTACCAGTTAGGTCAAAAATATTAACAGGAATGAGACGTTTTGTAGACTATGACTGAAAGCAGAAAGACATTATAAGCTTAGTATGACATAAGGAATTTTAACCGAAATGAATTTTGTAAATTCAACCGAACCGAGGGAACAGATTATACATTCGCGTCTGTTTGTTTCATTGACAAACAAGCAATCTCTCCATCTCAATCAAATTCATGCCTATTTGTGTGATGAAACACAGTTGATAGGCTTTCTTAAAGATGAACATGCTGTTGCATTTTAATTAGTTACATAATAGATTGACATAACAGTTAGATGAACTGAAAGTGAGAATATATCAAACGTCGGAAGTCATTAATTGGTCAGCGAAGTGTAGCGAAAGTAGTCTGAAGACTGTTGATTCAAAACTCATCCCAGTCCAGGATTTTCATCAGCGTGACTCATTAACTCTGCGAAATTTTACTTTTTTCAAATCACGGGAGTATTATAAAGTGAATCATATCTGTGTTAGAACCAAGTCTAAGAAGTGAACAAATATTCATATATATCTCTGTTATTCAGTTAGCGTGTTTTAGTAAGTATGCTTTACAAGCAGGCTCTGAAAAGAATCAACGTGGTGGTTGTTTGGAGATTGAGCCTGAAGATCTTATGCCTTGGATTGTGGTACCATCGAGTTTTTTGGCTTTACATTTATCTACGGATGATTAACATTCTTCTTCAAAGTTATTTGTTTTACTTTCATTTACTTTGGTTTCTTGGTTTATCATTTCATTTTTTATACTGCAGCGTACTTGTACAAGCTGCTGCACTAGACTATGATTGCATTCGTCTAATTTGTAAGACGGTAGGAAATTAACTGTCTCCCAGAACTCACTATTAGTAAATTTTACATTTGATTTTGATTACTACTTTAAGTTAACTTTGATTTTACAGTGCTTTTTTGTAAATCAAAGACTTTATATTTCTGGCATTTTATTTCCCTTTTATTTTACTGAAATTTAAACTGGATTAAAAAGCATTCAATTAATGTGCATTATATAAAGTTTTCGAAACAACCTTAGAATCTCCTATTTCTCTCATGACATTATCCATACGTCTTTTTGTAGATGCAAAAAGGTTCTTTGTCTTGAGCAATTTTCAACAATAAATTTTTTGCAAAAGAAATGAATTGTAATGATTTGTACAATAAATAAAACGAACACTGAAGTTTAGATTTAATTGAGTATACGATAAATATGCTCATGAGAAAGGTTGAAATCTCATCTATGTAGATTTGAAAACAACTTTCTGTCTTCATCTTTCCTCATATCAATTTATTGCAGGTAACACTCATCAGTAAAGGGTATCTGGATCTTCAAAGGAACTGATATCCAGTTACAGTGCTGCAGCTAGTGATTTTACCAAGATGCGATTGACCTCCTGTAGGGCTAAATTGGTTGCATGAATTGGTCACTAGACAGCAACCGGTTTCATGTTGTCTGACCTTGAGTACTGTTGGTCATTTTATAATGCGGCCACCAACAAGGTGGCTCACCTTAGTGGTTACATCCCTGAATACAACATTGGGTGGGGTGGATGCAAATTTCAATCGAAACATAAGTTCTTTCGAAATCGCAGATTCCCCTGGCTGATAAGTATCAATAAGTAAAAAACCTAGGTTCATAGGTTTCTGCTAATCGCCCTCAAGCAACTAACACTCAACAAAAGTTCATTGAGATGGTAAGTCTTCTAGTTTGGTGGCTACACGGCGAAATTGATGAATGGGATTCAGTCAGCACCTATGACTAGACAACATGAAGCTGGTTACTCTGCAGTGACCAATCAATACATCATCTTTAATCTTTTTGAACAGTTTACGGCTAATATTTTTATTGTCCTATGCAAATGAACATATTTTTTCAAGTCTTACCGATTTTTCCCCATATGAGAGTTCATTCTCCTGTTAGCAGCAGTACCTACTTCGCAGGGTTGAGAACAGTTGGTGACTGTTAGCTGGATGTGTTTATATTAAGTTATTGCAAAACAAAACATATTACGAAACCAATCTGAATTACTTTCTCCGTCATGATTTTTACTTCTTTCACAGTTGGCAACTTTCCTCATTAACTATTTAAAATTTCCATCTCTTCCACAATGAGTTCGTTTGAAAATGTAAAGAAGCGTGATGTGTTATATTTATGTTCTTTGGTAACAAACTGATGATATGTTTATCTCAATGAAGTTGAGGAATTACCTATCACTGAATGTGCGACAAACATCTTCCCATTCAAAAAACTAACTTCAGTGGTTCAACTTATTCAGGTGAATATTCTAAATAAATTAAATCCTTAGCAAATAAACGATAGACCCATTGTCCGTAAATGTTTTGCCAATAGAAAAAAGTTAGAGGGAAACTTTATGCTAGATATCTTATAAAATGAAGTTTCCCAGTTGTGACTGTTCACAAATCGTTTTATGCAGTATAGATGCTGATTCCAATTATCAAGTTAAGACAATGGTAACAAAGGGGAATGAACACATTCAAGAACTAGTTAACAGTAGGCAATAATCAATTTATGTTATTCAGTATGTACAAAACTATTTAAAGATAATCCTGACAGCACAGCGAGAATATGTGGAGTTTAGACTGCAATGAAAATTATTTTCTTAACAGTTGGGTTAACTCGTAACACAACAACAACGAGCTTTAATGTCAGCATTCTACAGGGATTCTGAAGTCGAATGCACTACATACTGATGTTCAATATACATTTTTGTTCCATAAATCACAGCTCTCATATAGGAAACCAAGTGTTACTATACCTGCACTTATGACAATTGTTATTGTATCAACTGGTTTTCTATATAAGTGTTGTATGAGTGTCAATGTCTACCAAGTACTTAAATTATTAGTTTATATATGGTAAAAAAAGTGTGTTCTTTGTTACAACATGCTGTATGATGGAATATCTGAGTGAACATTTGAAAAATAAACTGAAGATTCCATTTTTGGTGATCACTCGATTCTTGGAAAATAGGAGGCTGTAAAACAACAGGTGCATCATGATGTCTAAATTTGCACAAAAGACAATGAAATGTAATTTAATATTGATTTTGTCTCTCCAAACAATCTAATACCTACACACAGAATCATGTGTTATTTCTGAAGACCTTGGAATATACTGCTTAACTGCGAAGGATTTTTGGAGGATATGGATGATGATGATGACACTGGTGACCATAAATTTCTTATTTTAATGAATTATGCGAATCATTTATTAACTTGGTGGTGTTGAATCTGTTCTATTTATCTTCTCAAAGCGACTAACCTAAAATTCGTGCTGTGTTGGGACTCGTCAGCAATGAGCTTTTGCAGCATAAGGGTAACTGATATCCCCTGTGATATTCGAACCCATGTAACTCAGTGTAGCAGTCAGTGATGTTACTATTGAGCTTTTCAAACCTCACTGAACTTTTGTTGGACTGGATTGCATACACTGACTGGTTACTGGAGAGCGACAAATTTCATGTACATGATTTCTGAGTTATATGGTTGTGCCCGTTTTCTTGAACTTCAGAGATAAATAAAAGCAAATTTTTTATGCGTAAATCAAGTTCCATCTACATTCTGAGAAATGTCCGATAAATTGTTACCCTCCTGAATTTATGAAGATTCCTCTTACATGACTTGTGAATAAACATTCTAATAACCGAGAACTACGGTAGATTTTATTTTCTGCATAACCAAATACAAAGTAGGTTTAGTAGTAAACCATTGTTTAACAGGGACAAAGTGATATATCTGACTAATAAGCTCAAATAAAACTGGCTGATCAAAGAAGATTGTTTCCAAGACAACAAAAAACATTGGAAACTGAAGACAACAGCAAGAAAATGAGTTATTAAAATGCTCCTATTCATAAATATCCTTTTTATAGGAGATGATATTTTTGGAGAAAATGAAAATAAGGCTGAAAATTTCTTAAGCTAGAACGTATCTTGCAGCCAGTTTGGCCTTACCTTACCAAGCAAAATATCCACTGTATTGGTTACACGCTAAGAGGAAATCCTATGACAAGATTACCATGAAGTGAAAAATTTCAATTTGTTGTTGCTAAAGGGAAATTTTGTTAGGTTCGTCAGGAAAAGCCTAAAAGCTTGACAATTAACTAAGAAAATAACCTTAATCCGGAAGAAAACTATTTTGTGAACTCCAGGTTTGAAGGTAGTGATGAGGGTACAGTTAAGATATGATCTAGTCACAAGGAGAGACACCTTTATCTACCAAACTTCAGATCATACTTTCTAGTTAACAGTCGATTCAAGAATGTGGTAAGATAAGCAATAGCTTGTTGTTGTGGATTTAGTCATGCTGACAGAGCAAAACTTCCACTTTCTAAGTGAATCTCTTAGTATTACCTTGGATGATCAACAAGGAGTTAGTTCAAATCTGTCAACAGATAAACACTTGAACACCTATTCAATTCAGGTTACAAGGCGTGCACCGAAAACCTTTCTCAAGTTATCTATAGAGCTAATCCAACTGGTTAAAAATGCAAAAGTACTCGCAATCCGCCAATTCACACCTGAACTCTGTAAGCAGGAGAAATACATTCAATCTCTCATCTTGCTATGATCTTAATTCTTTTCTCCTAGATTTCTGGTCTCATAATTAGTTCATTATTACTACTTTCATGAGGATCCAGGTTTCTTTCTTCCCCTTTCTTTGCATCCTTCAGCTGGCTGATTGGGCAGCCAACTTTTTACATTTCAAAACATTCTTGACTGGTCGAACTCCTTACTTTTCTGATTACTGTTTTAAACATCACGTATTGCTAAATGTCTTCTTTCTGCTTTTTAAACAACCTTTCATTATATTTTGAACACTATATTAGTGGTGTGACCCACTCTGCTGATTGATAACAGCGTTATTTATCCCTTTTACTTCTAAATACGATTATTCATATTTGTTAAGTGAGGTTATTTGAAACGAAATTCTTTTCTCTGAATGGTCTTTTACTTTTTTGATGTACATCTTGTTTTAGTAACCTTTTGTGTTCATATTAACACTGTATTCTTTGCGTTTATTTTCTTGATTTAAAGAAGATCATTGACTTATGTAATCTTACACTGTAATACTTCATCGTTTCCCTTATTGTTTTTTTAGAAGCTTCATTTGTTGATATTTTAGACATGTTTTGCCAGGCCTATTTCTAGTTGTTATTACTATTTCTCACAGTTCAAAGAAGGAAAATATCTGTCTACTTATACTATTAATTTAATTATCTTCCTGTAAATTAGTGTTTTACTTTCTGTTATTAGTATCATTTTCATATTTCACATCTTGAGCAACCAATAAGAATCAACTAAACACCGGAAATGGTGCCATATTGTTCCACTTTAATTACTCTTCCTACTCTTTGCAAATTCAAAGAGGGAATTATCTGTATAAAATCATCATCAATAATCACATTTATTTATTCTCACAATCTGTGTTCTTAAGCGAAATGACTAAGTGGTGCTTCATTCGAACATTTCTTGAAAACACCAGAATATATTGCTTAAAAATGACAACAGTCGCATATAAGTTGGAGCCGGTTTATGAAGGAGAGATATTGTTGCACACTAGACTCAAGCGTTTAGATAAAGCAATATAATATTAGCATTAGATAAGGCAATAATTCATGTTACATGCAAATCGGAGATTTATTCTGATAGTCAATAAGTATACTGTCTTCTCGGGTAGTGTATTTTTATTACATTTATTCCAAAACTAACCATTATATGAGAAAAATCTCCAATTCATCGGCATGATATAAGTTATTCCATTTGAATTAGCAGTTATGTCCAGTTTCAGCATATAGTAATAAATTTACGGTTACTGATTCTATCCTTCAAATGACGATTAAGTTCTATGATTATAGGCAAATAAGGTGACGAAGAAGGGATTATAGCCATCTTCTAGTTGATAATTTCTTCCACTACACCAAAGCTCCATTAGCTTAGTAAACCTATTCTATCACATACACTCCAGTATCATAGTCGACATATTCAAAGACTAACTAGCAAACGCAATACTTGCAATTCGCGTAAAACTTTTCGTCGAAATTTAGGATTAGGCGATTCAACTTCTAGTTAAAAGTTTGCATGTCAGATCGAGTGTTGAAGAATACACAACTTATTGTGGGAAATTTCACCACGAGGTGACATAATGTGATTAACTGGACGTCACGGTTAACGTAGGCGTGAAAACTCTGGTTAGATAGAATCACGATGCTTCGAATAGTTCAACTTTCTGAGCTGAATAAATTAAGATACTCTGAGGAAAAACCTTGCAAAATGGCCGTCTGGTGTTTACATCTGGCTAGCGAGTACTGCTGATTGTTGTGAGTAGTATGCAAATACTCACACTGATCGGTAGTATGTTTCCGACAGTTGACCGATATATGCGGTTTACTAAACAAGCAACATTCTTTTACTGTGATTAGTTGTGTACTCACACTTTTATCTTATTTCTAGATGCACATAAGAAGCAATCAAAACAAAATACTCAAAACAGAAAAGCTATTGAGTAGTGGGTTGTTCAACAGTGCCTACGTATTTTATGTGACATAATTATATACTGTCTGCTTTTTCAAAAGTCTAGAATTACGCAGAAACAACCATGATTTCAATTACCTGCGTGTTTGCCTGTGTCTGAGCATGTGTAAATACGTACATATCTCTCAATGTTCTAATGTAACGTTAGCCTTTCGTTCTTGTCAGTGTAATTTATTTGACGATTTTAAATCTTGGATAATTTTTTTCCACTTATAGACTGAAATGCCTTAAATTTCTTTGCTTTTCACTAATTTTATCCTCTTTTCTAGTCGTAGTTTCAAATATTCAAGTTTCCTCTGAGATGGTAATAATCTTGAGATGTAATATTTAAATTTCCATGAGATGACAATAAGAAGTTAAGGTTTATAAGCGTAAGTATACCAGTCAGTGGACGTCAATATTGACATTAGTCCCCTACTCACTAGGCTGAAAGAATCTGCCATTCATCGTGGACAGACGCTTAGATCAACAAACCCACAAACCTCCAAGCCGATTCAAAATGGTTCTCAATTAAGTTTGTGTTTTCCCACTATGCATATTCGAGAGAAAGAAGATTTGTTATTGTCATTTTATTAATTGATTTGTGGGTTCCTTGTGGAACATAGCGCTCCAGTGGCACATCTCCACTCCACTCTCTTCTCTCCAGTCTTTTCAACATCGCTCCACAACCGACCACAACCTTTCATTTCTTCCTCATACTATCTCATCCATGTCAACCACGGACACCAACTCGTTGTTTCCCATTTCACTTCCATTCAACGGTCTAGGTTAGTGCGTGATATCCACAAACTGTGCACTCAGTGTATCCCCAATCCAATCCATCTCCACTTCCTTCTGCATATTTGTTGACCATGGATTATTGGTTGGTTCGCCGCCTGTCAGCCAGAGTTCCATGTTGCTTATCCTGATTATTCTGGTCATCTGATCTTCAGTGTCAGCATTGAGTCAGCGTATGTGGCAGCTGATGATGATGTGAGTTTGCAGTTTGTTGGGAGGAAATGCATTTCGTGATGCGCCAACTCTCTCAACCATCACTCAGAAGCACTGACTTACTTGACTGAATTAGTGTTGAACATCCGGATCTCGTCCACGCTTTATGATGAGTGCAGTGAAGTATAGTGTAGTGTAGTGGAGTCGAGAGCAGTTGAGTGCAGCAGATCTCCACACTGATTGCAGGTTAATGAAGGTCTCTCTCACTGTCCTTCCGATTCTGACTTTGACGTCCTCATCTGTGCTATTGCCTGTAATTGAAACGATGCTGCCTAGATAGGTAAGTGAAAGAGACAACTTCCTTTATATTTCTCTCGTTGGTGGTGATTGGTGTTTCTTGTCGTTGTTGCTGTTGTTGTTGTTGTTGCTTGGGTAACTTCATCGCCTACCCTGTCTTCTGTAGATTCAACTGAAGGAAGTCTTTTCTTCCTCCACCGCAGCGCCTCGCCTTGTATCTCCTCTTCTGCCAACTGTAGATCTTCGAGATTGTGAGACGAAAGATATTAGACATAAATCATTGTCGTCGGCAACGTCGCCCGGTTAACCAGTTCACTGGTTACTAGCCGGTCCCAAGCACGAGTAAACAGGGAAGGTTGGGCATAGGGCTACCAACCCTACACCGTTAAACAAATCCAACTGCTAAAGAAACTTCAATATAAAAAGAAAAACAAATGTATTCCTCGCTTGAATCGAAGAGGCAAAATGACCCCGGTTGGTGAAAGCCTTCGAGAAACCGACTGCCTGATGTGTCTTCTGTCTGTCAAAGCGGAGGTGGACATGAAGACATGGAATGTCCGCGCAATGTTTGAAGCTGGTTGGTGAAGCTGCACACATTGGCAAAGAGATGAGAAGGCTTAGTATTGAAGTGCTAGGAATCTGTGAAAGCAGATGGAATGGAAGTGGATTCTCCAAACTGTCAACTGCAGAGTCAATAATCCACTCCGATATTGTCATATACATGACAATCACCACCATACTCAGTTATAATGATATTCTCAACAGCATCGAAGGCTCTCTCTCATGCAGTGGGAACCAATCTCCTCCTCCTGTACCATCAGGATCATGACAACAAGATTCAAGTCAAATGGAAGGCAAGTCACAATCATACAATGCTACGCTACGCTACGCTACACTATGCTATGCTATGCACCTACAAATAATGCAGATGAAGAGAAGAAGGAGGAATTCTACAGACAACTGCAATCAACACCCGACAAGACCACAGTTGGCAACACCAAATTTTTATACGTGGAGTGACTCTTGCCCACAGACTATGCCTAGGAAGTTCTGCTGACTGCCTTCACGTTACGGGACATGCTCGCCTTAAAGTGAGGCAAAGAAAGCAAACATTCAGAGCTATCAGCGAACTGGTGTACATAGGGCAGTATAAAGGCAATGATTCAAAAATGGTAATCAACCTGTGCCGAACGATTCAGAGCGCAGAAATGGCTTATGAACCGATCATAGTGAGAGTCGACTATTAGACTGCAGTAGATCACTTTGTTTTACAACTTCATGGATCAGAATTGAGATAATAGACAAGGATACTAGTCATTTACACAAACACCTTCTTCGACTTGCACTTCTAAGTGGCACAATAGCCCATACGAAATTAATGAATTTTCATCACACCTTCCTGCACAAGCCAAAATTCAGTGTGAAATTAACATTTTGTTCACTCATTATATGTCTGCTTCGACAACCATTGTTCTTATTTTGAACTACACTATCTCTTCCTGATCATTTCCAAATTCATCCTAATAAATATCCTTGTCTCACACAACTGCTCGTCACCGACTAGAATCATGGGGTCTCATTATTGTTTTGACTCGTCAAGCAGTTTGTTTCAGGAAGCTGTCCTTCAGTGCGATATCTGATACAGTTATCCTGAGGGGACATGCACCTTTCAGACTGGCAATCCTAAACTTTCAGATTACGATGCAGATTACGCAACAGACAGGTTTGGCTAGGACACATGTATGTGGGGATTCTCCGTCCTCAGTTGAAAAGTGGATTCACGGAGCACCTACTCAGTGAAACTGTGGCAACGGTAGCCGACCTTGCCAATGTTGGTATCAAGCAAAGTACCAGAGACATAACCACACTGGTTGAATTGGTCCCAGCCCATTTCTGTGCCGTTAGGCTGGGAGTTTCGATGAGAAATAGAAGTAGCCGGGCTCAGCTGAGGAAGAGTCTTGCTGTCAACTGAGTGCCTTTTTCAAACTAGGTAAGCTCAACAGATTTCTAAGTGCTGGCTGGCGTCCTGAATGCAGACATCATGTATCTAGATTCAGAGGAGGTATATTTTGGTTATGTACAGGGATAAATCAACGGCTGGTCAGGTAAGGAAGTAAATTCCTACAGGTCTTCCAAGGTATCAGCCAGCTTTTGGCTAGCAGCAACTTGCAACATAGCCATCGCCCTTATGCAAAATGGCGCACTAGTCCTATCACTCAAGTTTAATCTCAAGTACATCACATTGCAAACAGCAACTGATGACTTCGGTGTATTATGAAGTCTTGCTTTTTCTACAGCGGCTGTCTAGACTCTGATCGTGCTTCATTATATGCTAAGTTCGCTTTGTGTTTTGACAATCACCAAAATCATCGTCCGAAACAGGTCAACGTAGGTGAATTTCTTGCAGCTAATATTGACACTGAACAACAAATCAAGCTGAGTTCAGGATAGCTTTCGGATCGGAAGAAGTTTTTGATGAGTATCTGGCACACTTACAGGAGCTCAGGATAACAGCTAGCAAGGCTGTTCGGGGTACTGAAAGATAGTCTACCAATAAATGCTGGGTCTTTAGTCAGCATTTTGCTACTTCTTAATATCCATCGGTGTACTCTGATGGTTAGTGACTACGGTAGTGAGCGTCAGCTCATGATGCTATAGAACAAACAACATTTTTATAAGGACAACACGAAATGGTAGTCAGAATGTGCCATTGAAATGAAATCAACAACAACATTTGGTAAAAGCCTGAAGCTGTTCCACCTAATATGGACAACAGACTGTATGAAGCCTGATGTAAGTAAAATTGTCTATGAAGCAGACAGAACGCTGAGCGTATTACTATCTATGAAAGGGAGTTTAATTGATCTACTTCACAAGAAACATTTACCTTTCTTGTGTCCCATAGCTTTCCAACGCTAACACTTAACAGACTGGTTGTTCCTAAGGACCGCTAAATTGTACCGTGTCAAAAGACAACCGGCTTTGGTTACTTATCACCTGATCCTTATCAGGAAGATGGGACTGTTGTCCGAGGAGTGGGTACACTGTGCATATATTTAAGAAAGGTCTATGCACTGTACGTGGTAACCATTGAGGTAACACTCTGCTACAGAGAGGATCTAAAATATTGGCTGCCATCATACGCAACTCGCCGAGCAAAATACATGAGAAACTGAGTGACGAGGAGTAAGTCAGGTTTCATTCAGGTTGTGGATGCATTGACTAAGTGGTCGCCCTTATTCTGAAGCCCAAACACCGTCATACGTAATTCAGGTTAAAGATCCTTATGTCTTCCAACATATGGGGTGATACAGGTTCGTTTTGCAGGGTTATACTCTAAGACTCTGTTAAAGAGAAGCGTCTGTGGGATTTTTAACACGCTGGCGGCCACACACTTCAGTAACTAAGATAAATCTGAGACTTACAGCAACTCATCCCATGTGTTCCAAACCAGTGGAGAGGTTAGGCAATGTTGCTGAATTTCACCATTCGTTCCTAACTTTGCCATCAAGGACATTTCGGAGACAGGTATGAAACAGATGAGCTGTGAAGATGATGCAGACTGGTGATTAGGTGGAAGGATTTTGGATCTTGAATATATGGAATTAATTGGTTCACTGTGCCGCTATTCGAATCGTAAAAAGTCAGTTAGCAGTCAGTGTCAATAAGTATGGTATGTCCCTCACAGTGTCGAAACTGGAACTGCTTCCAGAAGATTAGCAGGAATACCTACCTGCATTTACCCTTGCATGTGAGGCACATGAAATCGTCAGTAGCTGTGTTGGTGGCATCAAAATTTCGGTTCGAGAAATTTTGCAGTTGTATGTTAGAAACCAGATAGGCATTCGCCAATCCAGGCCAACTTTGGCACCTTTACGATGTTGATCTTTCTGTTAATGTTGAGTATACAACGCCTTGGTGCGGGTACTTCTGTTCTACTCATCTGAAGCCTGATCTCTGCAAGCTGATTATGTTGGAAGACTCTGTGGATCTAATCACAGTTATCTGTGTAGGACTGAGCACATTCAGTGGAAACATCGTGTGCTAAATCGATAATAAATAAACATGATCTCTATTTAAAGTTTGTAGACAAAAAATGTCATGTAAGCTTGAGAAAATTGAAAGAATTGGTAATGCCGTCACGCAGATGACTGGTGTTTTTTCTTTGGTGGAAATTACGTTATTCTTTTCGGAGATCTAAGTTCCAAACATTGCTGACTTATGGAAACCATGTCACACTCACATTTCAATTCTGTAAGAAAATTATTACTTATTATTATTATTTGTCCCTTGGGTTCCTAATGGAACCTAGGGCTTCATTAGCACATCTCCAACGCACTCTCTTCTCTGAAATCTTTTGAACCTGGCTCCACAACAGCCCACAAGCTCTAATTTCCTCCTCGCACGATCTCCCCAATGTCACCCTCAGCTGGGACACCCAACTCGTCGCTTCCATCGGGGTTCCACTCAAGCGTCTGCCTGATGCGTGATGTCCCCAGTCAGCCTTCTCAGTGTATGCACAATCCAATCCATCTACATTTCCTTCCAATGCATATTTGTTGGGTGATAGGTTCTTGTTTCATTGGTTCGTTACCAGCGAGAGTTTCTTGTTGCTTATTCTTAATGTTCTAGCCATCTAATCTTCAGTAATGAGCCAGAGTAGGCAGTTGTTGATGAATGTCTGTAGTTTGTTGGAAATGCTTTTCGTAACGCACTAAGTCTCTGAACCATAAAGCAGCACTGACTTGACTGACACTGGTGTTGAAAATCCGGCTCTTTTTCTTTATACTGAGTGAAGAAGATCTCCACACTAGTTTCAGGCTAATGAACGCCTGTCTTGCTGTTTTCCCGATTCTGACTTTGACATACTCGTCTATGCTATAGCCACCTGTAGTTGAAACAGTGTTGCCTAGATAGGTGAAAGAGGCTACTTCCTTTACGTTTCTCCCATTGATGGTGATTCGAGCTTGTTGTTGGTGGTGGTGTTGTTGGTTGAGTATCTTCATCACTCTGTCTTCTCTATATTCACTTGAAGTCCGTCTTCGCTGCTTCACCTCTTCTGTCAACTTATTAGTTCTCGCCTGTAGATCTTCAAGTTTGTGCGACATTAGACACAAGTCATCGGCGAAATCCAAGTCTTCTAGGTTATTTCCTGCAGTCCAGCGTATCCCCCTCTTCTCACAGCTCCTCACAGTTTGCTGCATGATCTAGTCGACCACAATCAAGAATATCATGTGGGATAGTAGGCAACCTTGTTTCACTCATGTCTTCACTTCACTTCAAAGGCATCACTGAGCTTCCATTGCGAATTACTTGGCTGGCATGTGGCTTCTTCACATAGTTGTAGAATGAGATTGATAACGGTTTGTGTTATTCCACAGTGATGGAGCAGTTGCGAAAATAGTTCTCAGTTGACACTGTCAAAGGCCTTCTCAAAGTCGATGAATTTGAGGTAGAGGGTTGACTGTCATTTATACTCTGTTCTGTGATGATGCGAAGCGTAGCAATTCGGTCCGCTCATGATTTGTACTTCCTGAAGCCAGCCAGCCAGCCAGCCTGTTCCGGTGGTAGTTTTGAATCCAGTGCATCCTTTACTCTCTCCAGGATGATGCGGCTTAAGATTTTGCTTGCTATGGGTGGACAGAGATAGGAGAGTGATTCTGCGCAGTTCTTGCAAACACTGAGGTCTCCCTTCTTCTACAGTTTGACAAGGTAACCCTTCTTCCAATCACTAGCCAGGTAGGTACCTTCCCTTCCTTCCACACCTTCTGCAATAGTCGTGTGGTGTGAGCATGTCCGCTGCTGTTGTCTCTGCGTCTGTTTTCAGTGCTTCTAGTGGGATCCCATCTAGTCCTGCTCCTTTCCCACATTCAGTAGCTTTGTGGAGCTCAGGACTTCCACTTTTATTGGAGGATTTATGTTCACTTGTAGTTCTGTGTCTGGGCTCCTGGTGGTGTTTCTGGACGAAGTGCAAATGGTGGTGGTGGTGGTGGTCGATTCAAGAGCTTCTTGAAGTGGTCAGCCCACCGTTTACTTTGTTTCTCTTCTTTGTAACCAGGTTTCCTTCATCATCTTTTATTGGTTTCATCTGTGTTCATCTCTTCCCTCCTCGATAGTAACCTAGTTATTTGATACAATGTTGTCAGGTCTCTTTCTCTCTACCAGCTGGCAGCCTGTTCTGCTTCACTTGCCAGTGTTTCGTAGAAGTGTCTTTTGTATTCCGTGCACTCTTCTTCACCCAACTGCCCAGCGCAGTGTTTTATGCGTTGTACTCAGTTCCTCTTCTCGTCGTTCATCCTTGCACTGGTTTATCTTCTGCTTCACCATCTCCTCTCCCTTCTCTATCAGCTCCCATGTATCCATCAAGATCTATTCCTTATCTTCTTTCTTCTTCTTCCTTCCTAACACGGTTATGCAGGTTTCTTTCCACATCTCTTTCAAAGACTTCCATTGTTCATCCACACAGGTTTCTTCAGGGATGTCCCTCGATTTCTCCAACTTTGTCGTAATGCCTGACGTGAAGATTTCCTTTGTGGTTTCCTCCTTCAGTTCAGTTTCTGTTCTGGTTGTGGTACTTCAACTGTGGTCCACCAGCAACGTCCTAAAGCCTTCCAACTTGATTTTGAGGGTTCCTTGCACTTGATGGTGAGTGGTGTGAATCTACATCTGCTCCTCTTCTTGACCTCGTGTCCAGTAGGCTGCGTCTTCACTTTCTTGAGATTGAGATAATGTCGATCTGATTTTCAGTGTGTCCTGGTGTTTGGTGAAATCCATGTTGTTTTGTGGATATCCTTGTGCTTGAACGCACTGCCCACCTCCAATCACCAAATCGTTGAATGTGCACAAGTCTGCAAACAGTTCTCCATTCTCATTCATCATTTCACCAAGTGCCTCTCCACCCATCATTGGTCCTCTTCCTGTGTTTTCTGCTCCCAGTTTGGCTGGCATTCGTGTCACTTCACCCAATAAAATTTTGATGTCTCCATTTGCGTTGGCGTCTTGTCCGGTGTTGATAGCAGTTGTCTGTAGAATTCCTCCTTCTTCTCTTCATCTGCATTATTTGTAGGTGCATAGCATAGCATAGTGTAGCGTAGCGTAGTGTAGCATTGTATGATTGTGACTTGCCTTCCATTTGACTTGAATCTTGTTGTCATGATCCTGATTGTACAGGAGGAGGAGATTGGTTCCCACTGCATGAGAGAGAGCCTTCGATGCTGTTGGGACTATCATGATAACAACTTCACAACTCAGTGTGCTGTGCTCGTGGTTGTCGTCTGGGTGACTATATCGGAGTGGATTATTGACTCTGCAGTTGACAGTTTGGAGAATCCACTTCCATTCCATTTACTTTCACAAATTCCAAACACTTCAATGTGATACCTCCTCATCTCGTTTGCAGTCCAGGCTGTCTTGCTGGATTCAAACATTGTGTGAACATTCCATGTCCCCACGTTTACTTTCGCTTTCATCGAGAGAAGGCACATCGGGCAATCGGTTTCCTGCAGGCTTTCACCAACCGGGGTCATTTTGTCTCTTCGATTCAAGCGAGGAATACATTTGTTTTTCTTTTTTGTATTTGAAGTTTCTTTAGCAGTTGGATTTGTTTAACGGTGTAGGGTTGGTAGCCCTATGCCCAACCTTTCCTGTTTACCCGTGCTTGGAACCAGCTAGTTGCTTGTGAACTAGTTGCATGCAAAATCTGACTAGTGCCAAATTTCTGCCGATTGTAGTTAAATATATGGGTTCTCTTTCTCAATTAGTTTATTATCACAAGTTTATTACCTGCGATATAACAGCATATACGTCTCGTGGATTGGTCGCACTAAGAAACAGATAAGCAGAAAGAAGTAAAGAAGCATGTTGTGGGTATGATACACACACTATTTTCAAGAATAAATTATGCATTTTATTTTTGAAATGTGAAGTAATGAAGTCAATTTGCAAATAAATTAAAGAATTATATTTATATAAACTGTTTTTCTCACGAAAAATGCCTATTTCAAACGTAGCTTTTTAGATACTCAAATTTCAAAGATGACCACTTCCATCTTGTTCATTTAAACTGCCCAATAACACTAAGAAGTCATATGTAGCATTTATGGAATGAAAGTTTTATATATGAATCTGCTATCGGTATTTTATTTTCGAAAACATTTGCAGCTGACCATTGGAGAAAGAATCACTATTCGAGAATGTGGTCCAGTGTCATTTCATAGGGAGCAGCGATATGGACATTTAATATTAGATTTTAGGAATCAGTCGACAAGAAGCCCTAGGAACAGCTTTCATGTTTTTTGGCTTTTTTTAGCAAGGAGTATCCGTAACATACATACTGTTTCTAATTCTTCAATACAACTATGTCCCCTTGAATAGTTTACTACTGTGCAACACTCTAGTTATAATGTGCAAAAACTTCATGTAAAACACTATTGGGCTCTTACAATTATTCTTTTCTTCTGAAATCGGTTAAGTTGTACGATAATGAAAGGTTGAACCAAACTGAAGGGTGATCTACGACACATTCATCATTGACTGAAATTTCAGTATATCAATTGTTTACTTACAGCAACTAGCTCAGAACATAACTGTTTACTTTAAACCTTGTAGATGATAAAGAATCTCCATGATGCATTTCTACTTGCTAACTGTTAATAAGAATATAAGAACATCGACCTGCTACTTTCAGCTTGAGTCAGTAGCTTATCACTAGGATTGATTCGACGCCAATAATCAGTGTTACAACTTACCTTCAATGAATGTTTAGCCAAGTTCACCAAGTGTATATTCACACTTCAGTAGCTCCATTTTGCATCATAAACTAAATAAATAATGACGACCTCTATGGGTTAAAAGATTATTAAGCAGTGATGTAAGAGTTAAACTTCCGCATTTATTCATATGAAACAACTCGTTTACTGATGAAGAAAGACGTAAATAAGAAACCGGCTGTTTTTACGCACTTTTACGGTAGAACATTCTGTGTAGTTGACAAAGTAAAAACTAAAATATGTTTTAACCTGTTAACTTTGACATACTGGAATACACTATGATTCTAATTTATGGCATAACCCTTGTGAAGATTTCTTCATTTTCTACCAGGTTATTTGAAAGCAAAATAAGTTTTAATCGTAGAAAATGAACACATGACACCTACATAACAGCTGTTTGTAATGGAATCAATCTTGTTGCATAAGACGCTTCAAAAGCTAACTATCAAAGTTGTCTACTATTAAGGACACATTTTTTTCTTAACTAGAAATTAGTTTCATCTGGATTATGTGTACCATGTAAGAGGGAAAGTTCGTTTAACCGAAAGCGATATTAAGTCAAAGCAATCCTACAGGAAGGTCTTATTACGACGTAAAAGATGAATGGTTCACTAAATCAACAAATTATCTTAATCTTTGCATCACATACACTTCATGCCATATCTCCTCAAGGATCATCAGAATGCTCTGTATTAGTTCTTCATTTTTGGGACTCAAAAGTTTCATATTTTTTCCTTAAGACCAAATCACCTAACTCATACTATACAGCTGACTGTGTATGATATGAGTCACTCTAATAATGAAGGTGAAAGCTGTGAATGTTC
>OX104134.1:82520558-82550644 GCA_944470555.2 Heterobilharzia americana | reverse complement strand
TGGGACTTACACTAGGTGGGATAAAATGAATCGAAATTAGTAAAATGAGATAAGAAAAACTGAAGCTGACCTTATAAAAGAAAGAATAAAATTAGGTCACATTCGTAGGCATAGTAATAGAAATTTGATAATATTTCCTTCCTGAATATAAAGGTGAGGTCAGGGCTTTTTCACACTCATTCACTTGGTGATAAATAGTTAACTGAAATTCACCTTGGTGTTCAAAAGTCAGAGTAAATATGGAAAAACTACCAGTTTTTGACTATCCTAATTGGAAGTTCGTTCTATAAGGAGAGATGTACATATTGAGTGTGTAGTTTTTCGGAAGCATGGTGTTCATTTTGCGGTTTGGTTTCTTACATATCTCATCATCTTTGAAGCTGAAGTGATTGTTGATTGTTACCTCCCATTAAGTTATGACTGTAATGCAAATGCACTGACGTTTGAACCGATGGATGCTTGATGGGAGTCTCAGTGGGAACAACAACGTTTACTATGAGGCAAGTACAACCAGGCAAATAATACTAAATAAGAAGTGTTCATTCTGCATTCCACTGCCACCCGCCATTCATTACTACTGTCAAGTTAGACATTCACTTTTAAAATTTCAGTTCTGTATACAATTTCATTTTACGTCTACTGAGATCATGGATAAATCTCCACTAATATTTATTACCTCACAAACATTATTCGACAGCATTTGGTTCCTCGTCATTTTTTCTTTGATACACACTTAGCTCACCATCGCTGAATGTTCGCATTGACGGTCTTTGTGGTTAGCAGACGATTGGTATTGATAATAATCGGCATAAACCTAGTTATATGTTTCAGACTAGTTAATCAAAAATTGCTTAGGGAAAATGAATATCTCCTGAAAAAATAGGTTTTATCAGTCAATAGTCTCATTTCTGAACCAAATTACTGTGTTTCTGTTGAAAACCGTTTAGCTGAAACCACCAGATCGATGTCTTACACGGGCAGCAACAAATAGCTGAACACTGTCGATATGCAGAGGCTACAGAAATATTAGGACTCAGTATGCACTGAATAAAAAAATACCAGTTTTTTGTGAAAATAGCGTCACAATGTAGTAAAGTAGTGAAACAGAATACATATTTGTTAACATTTTGCGAAAACATTTCAGGTTTAAGAACATAGTAACCTGAACGGACGACTGTTTCCAATAACCTTCTCTTCAGGCCTTACAGATATGATGAAATCCTTCAGAGTAGGTGAAAAAACAACAAATGTATGACATATAGTTAAATCATTTAAATACTGAAACAGTCGGTGTTATCGACAAATGGAAATCCAATCGAGTGAACGTACATTTCTGGAGGTGAAATAATAACCGATTTACAGTTAGCTATTTAATTTAATTAACATGAACAGTACAATAATGGCATGGAGACAAAAACTATAACTTACGATGTATTTATTTATACACACTTGTAGAGAATGATTAGGTCTCTTCACTTTTGAGTAAGTTATGATCATACACTGGGGAGGAAACAGCTGTTTAGTGCTCCCAAGTTGTCAGCAGTTCACTGACCAGTAAGAACCCCTTGAAATGTGATGCCTATATAAATGCTGAAAATAACTATCAGTGTTAGTACGAATAAAAAGATAATAAAACCAAAAAAAGTATACAAAAAATGCTTATCAATCAAATGAGGGAGTCAAGATAAAGGAACAGCAATGGAGGTTAAAATGGGAAATTTATTTTAAAGCACTTGACAAAAATGCGTTTAAATTGATAGCAAACAGTTTCATGGTCCCAAATTACACTTAAAACAATAACACAGTTACCGTATCTTGAAAGCATAATTATTGACTTAGCAGTGTAAAAATAGTCTACAATAGCATCAATTTTAATAATGTGGGGTTTAAACTTGGGCACTTTGATAGAATATAGTCCCATATTAGATTTTTTATTTGGTGTAGCACAGTTTTGATTATTATTAGTACTTGTTCCTTGGGTTCCTAGTGGAACATACGGCTTCAGCAGCACGCCACCATTTCACTCCATTCTATCCAGTCTTTTCAACATCGCTCCACAACTGACCACAACCTCTCATTTCTTCCTCACACCATCTCCTCCATGTCACCCTCAGCTCGGACACACCTCACTCATTGTTCCCCATTTCGCTTCCACTCGACGGTCTAGGTTGGTGCATGATGTCCACAAACTGTTTACTCAGTGTGTCCTCAATCCAATCCATCTCCACTTTCTTCTGCGTATTTGTTGGGCGATGGGTTGTTGGTTGGTTTGTAGTCTGTCCAGAGTTCCTTGTTGCTTATTCTTGCTATTCTGACCACCTGATCTTCAGTGTCAGTATCGAGTGAGTGTAGGCGACAGCTGATGATGATGTGTGTTTGCAGTTTGTTGGAAGGAAATGCATTTCATGATACACCAACTCCCTCAACCATCACATGAAATGAACTGACTTGCTTGATTGAATTAGTGTTGAACATTCGGATCTCGTTCACGCTTTATGCTGAGTGTAGTGTAGTGCAGTAGATCTTCACACTGATTATTTCAAGTTGATGAAAACCTGTTTTACTCTTCCTATCCTGGCTTTGACGTCCTCATCTGTGCTGTCGCCTGTAGTTGAAACGATGCTGCCTAGGTATGTAAGCGAAAATGACTGCTGCTTTATATTTCTGCCATTGATGGTGATTGGTGCTTCTTGTCGTTGTTGTTGTTGGTTGAGTATCTTCATCACCTCCATCTTCTTTACTTTCACCTGAAGGAAGTGTTATCTTTGCTGCTCTATCTCGTCTCTTCTGCCAACTTGTTAGTTTTCGCTTGTATATCTTCGAGTTTGTGTGACGAGATATTAGACATAATTCATCATCGGTGATGTCCAAATCTTCCAGGGTATTTTAATCGGCACAGTCAATGTAAGCCCTTCTCCTCGCTCCTCTCAGTTTGTTGGGTGAACCAGTGCAGTGCAGTACTGTGAAGTCCAATAGAGTCTACCGCAATCAAGAAGATGATCGGTCATAGTAGGCGGCAACCTTGCCTTACTCTCATTTTCTCTTCACTTCAAAGGCATCACTGAGCTTTCCATTGTGAATCACTTGGCATGTAGCATCATATAGGACAGCGTATAGCTGCTGTTGAATGAGTTTGGTAAAGGTTAGTGGTAGTAAAACCGTAGTGTTGAGGCGGCTGCTGTCAAATTACTTTTCGGTCGACGCTATCGAAGGCCTTCTCAAAATCAATGAAGTTGAGGTAAGGTGATGAGTTGACTGCCATATTATGCTCTGTTATATGATGATGTGTAGCGAAACCTTGCAATTTGATACGGACATGATACGTTTTCTTGAAGCCAGCCAGCCAGTTCTGGTCTTAATTTTGAATGGACAGCGCTTTTCAGTCTCCAGGATGATGTGGGCTAATATGTTGCTTGGTGTGGGCAGACAGGAAGATGATTCCTCACCGGTTGATGCAACGACTCATGTCGCCATTCTTTGGGAGCTTGACAAGGTAGTCCTTCTTCCAGTCGGCAGACATGTACGTTTCCTTCCTTCGTTGCAATCCTTCTGTAATAGTGGTGTGGTCCTAGCATGTCCGCTGTTGTCTCTTTGTCTGTTTTCCGTGCTTCTGGAGGAATTTTACCTGGTCCTGATGCTTCCCGACAAGTTGAAAGGTATCACGCACATTACTTATGAAGTAATGCGCCACTGAAGTCGCCTAGCTTGTCAATGAGAAGAACAAACTTTAAAGCTCGGGTAACACCGAACAGTTATCTTCCTCATCACAACCTTCGAATCATTTCTGTGTCGAACCGTTACGTTTTATGTTTCTTGGTACAAAGCAGCAGAGAAAACCAGCAACCTCTGTTTTAGCTCAGACTGATCTCACTTGGCTTAAGATTGTAGTCTGATTTTTTACTGAGAAAAATGACATGTTGTAAACCTTTCGCCAGGTTGTGTGGTTTAATTGTTTTTCAGGCTACGTATTTGCCACTACTAACTCAAAAGATAGAAAATTAAGCCTACTTACTATACACATTTTCAAATAGAAGCAACGATCAGATATCATGCAGTAAGATATTCAGTCATTTCTCTGCGAAAAGATAACCAGACAACAGTCATCATCTAGCACACAAATAATAGCTCGTCAGTTAGCTGTAATATGGGGGTTAGTAACCAGTCAATAAATTACTTCCAGTAGGTGTAAGCCGTGCGTTTTGTCCTCTCTGACATTAGCATAGAGTGTGTATTGAGTAAATAATTTTTGAACTACACAGTGTAGCATTTTCAAGTCTTTTATCATATTCACGTTATAATCATGACATAATGATAAATTCATAAACTCTAGACCAGAAATCATGGCAATTAATTTTGGATAAAGAATTCTAGGGTGCTTTATTTGGTCGGAAATTAATAACATTTATTGATGTGTTATTTTGTACTCATTAGTGATGAAATATTTCAAGTGATACTAAGCAAAAGACACCTGATCGGTGCTGGGTAAAATAACTTGGTTGGAAGTCATGTCAGTATAGGCATAAGTGAAGCATAGGATGCATGGTTAACATTATTTCATTGGGTAGGTTTGCACATTCCATATCATACACTATCTTCCATTTTTTCACCCCGATATATGCATTCATGAAATTTTCAGGTAGGAAGACCTCCACGTACATTCAAGACTTAGTTTGTGAAGTCGTGCACTTTCTAATATAACACTATCTTATTTCATAACCTTAAATGAATGTTCAGCAGCGTTGGTTGTGTTTGGTTCAGCGGTGGACTAATATTGCGGAAGTAATGCAAAAGTATAAAAAATGAGGACAATGACACTTGACATTAGGAACTAAAACGAGTGAAACTCGCTGAGGCCATTTGGATCTTGTGTAGCTGTTGACGATTTTGACTTTACTTAAATAATTTTGGTTGCATAATTTTTTAGCACACTATGTAATGTTAAGGTAGCCTTTATTTCTAATTGTGACTAGCCTAGTATATCTCTTGTCTGATGGATAACAATTGACGAAACAGATTATTTCAGTTATGGCAGCTGATAGGAACTGCAATCAAAGATATTTGTATTGCAAGAAACCTTTGAGTTGGTAGACATTTTTCATGGCATTTAAGATATACTTTACTAATATATGGCAACACTGCACCCGTTTTTATATATTATTGTTAGTTTTATTACCACTGAAGTCCGTATTGTTGGTGTTTGTGCATCTTTTACCAATTTTCACATTATGCCACTAATTAGATGAATTTATAAGAGTATTTATTGAAGGAGAACCTTTCATTCTATGCATTTTGAAAATCTACCAGTTAGTTTTTTCAACTGGTTATTTAAGGATAAACGACATCTGCTTCAACTGAGTACCAATATCAGTATTAGAGATGCTTTCGAAACTTTTTGCTAACTTCGCCATTTCAGTTTCCTTTTCGCTGAGCAAATCACTATGAGAAACCTTGCTGTGGTCTTGGTTGTTTTGTGTTCCCTGAGCTGGGTTAATCAATCGTAGATAGTTAGCAACAGTCGCATTAACTTCTGTATGAAGTGAACTGTCAATATCTCTCCATGAGTGATTTAATAGCTTGCCTCGATTAACTGGCTCGTCACTGGTTATTTTCTTTTAAATGTTTTGTCAGTGGCCGTATGCATTTTCCTGTTGGCTGTTCCTCTGCTTGACCTCTGAACTTTCTGCCATTTAGCACCTTTCTTATTGGTTAGTAGATTGGTTCCATGTCTATACATCTGTTGATTGCTGACTGATCTGAAAGCCGAGCTTTCAGGAATTCCCTGATATGTTTTGTGTTTCCTCTCTCCAAAATTCTACATTGTCGAAGTTGAATTCATGTCCATAATTATCCACATGCATTGAAATGGGTGATGAAATGTCGTGACGTTTATTAACTAAGCGGGGTTCATGTAGACGAAGGCGCGGAGTGCGACCACTTTGTCTGATGTAGTGTTGACTGCAGTCAGTGCAGATGATTTTGTAGATGATATTCGGTTTGTCTTCTTTGGTTGTCGCACCCATCGGTCTGCATAATAGTGTTCGGAGGGAATTTGTTGGTCTATGAACCACACCAACAAAACGAAGTGGTTTCAGTGATCTTGTCATGATTTCTGATATATTCCTCATGTATGGTAGGATGATGCGTTTATTGATTTCTGTTGATAACTTTTTAGTTGATGAAGTACGGGAAAGGCATGTTGTGATAGAGTTTCGTGGGTAGGCGTTCCTCTTTAGTGTGGACATCAAGTAATTTTCTTCGTTTCTCCGTGAAGTTGTTGTACTGCAGTGTGTTCTCATTCTTCTGAATACAGTCTGCAAGCAACTGGTCTTGTGTGTTGTTGGGTTGTTGCAACTGTAGTTGAGGACTTGATCAGTGTGTGTTGGCTTCCTATACACTTGGGTTTCCAGCTTTCTGGCATTTTTCCTACTGACTAAAACACCCAAGTATGGTAGTTAGTTGTTTGACTCATTATCCATTGTGAAGTTGATATCACTGAAAACGTTGTTGATCGAATTGTAGGTGTTTTCTATATCATCTTTTTTAATAATGACAAAAGACAAAAACAGACCTTTCATATCTATTTTAACTCTAGAAGAAGGAATGAACAGCAAGTTCGATTCATACTGTATTTTAATGTATGTGACCCTAATTTGCATATCTTTATATGGGGATAATAAATGTGAGAAGTATGTTAGTGAAATAGTCCTCACCTTTTCAGTGCTGGTTCAGCAAGTTAAACGCTATACTGATACTGAATTATCTATAGATGTAAGATGCAATGGCATATATAACAGAATTTACGTGAATGACATCATTTTCCACTGATCATCGTCAGCAGTGATACTCACAACATATAGTTTCAAACTTGTCCACTGAATATATTTATACCCTAGTTTACACAAGGAGAAAAGCTGAAGCATATCAGGGATGAATTCAAGCAGCAGGAAAATATTCAAAAGTCTATTCAGTTATTCAACCAGCTTATTTTCTAGTTTCTTTTAGTTGGTAACTGCCGTCCTTCATCCTTTCTATTCTTACTTTGTCAAACGCATCAGTACTTATGGACACATAGACCTCTATCATAATTCTTATAATTTACATTCAAAAGACTTGAACCACGTTGGCAAGCATGGCTCAAGAGAGAATTTGTCTGAAATGTTATTTGTTTTTTATAACCAATCGCAATATAATTTGACCTTTGAAAAAATACTATACATGGTTTACCTATTAAAAGTTGACAATCCAAATCAGTAGAATTTAAAAAATTTAAATTGTGGAACAGAATAAAACTGAAGAGGTCGAACTCATATAGTAAACAGTAACAACTGTGCTTTGAAGAGTGCAGATGATTTCCAACATCAGGTGATCTTCAGACCCCACCAACATCAAGTTACGAAGAGAAGCATAGTTGGAGTTCAAACATTTAGTGTCTAACGTTATATATATTGTCATATACGTGACCAATCCTAATTTTCTGAGATAATAAGATACCCTTTTTACTACAACAGTGTAACAGAAGTATATAGCCGTTTTCAGTGATTAAGGTTCACTCCTATGTAGCTGAAACCTTTGTCAAAAATGCTAAGCTGCATAACAAATAATTGGTTTCTGCAAATGTGGTTCGAAAACAAGAACAAAAATAGACTTCCACTGATATTTGAGATCTCGTGATTACAAAAATCGTTCAGTGCTGATGCAATGTTTAAGCACCATGATAATGACATTCTGTTGTAGGTAATACCTTCACATCCAGCTCAATATTGCTCTTAGCCATTTACAAGGGTGTATATTTGTGAACATACTTTGATGGAGATTATATATGCACTCAGTTGCGGTAGATAATTAGGCCAAAATATGCCAAACTATAATTCTTAGACGTGTAGAACTAACAGAATATCCTGAGATAGAAAGGCATTAGAAGTTACTTATCGTAGGCCTTAAAATACCCCATAGGCTTGGCATCACATAGATTTTTTTCCCTTCCGTTTAAACGTCTTCGGTTATCTTCATTTCATCTAAATGTCAAACCTTCGACGGAAACATACTATAATTTTCATTCATTATTGCAACTGCTTTACATTGATGTTTGAAAGAAGGTGAAACATGATAGCATTATGATTAACGATGTTTTAAAGTTCTGTTATTTGTTGTTGGTTAACCGTATTCCATCTTTATATGATATACATTGGCAGTAAAATGCATAGTTTTATCGTTGCTGGAAATGCATAAAAGTAATGCATGTTTTCCAGATAAATCTCGTCCTCACATTACAAAGCTCATCAAAATTCACTAGTTTTAATTCTATCGAACTCTTTTGTACTATTAGCTTTTTCAAGATTACTCAATGTTAAATAGTGTCCTTCCTTTTTTCATCGAACCTAACTAATTTTTATAACTTTCAATTGATACAAATAAGAGTATATAATAACCAAGGTGAAATACCTTGTTATTATTATCTTCCTCAACCCCAAAGAGTACAAGAGGGATAGAAAACTATTTCTCTTACTACAATATGGAGAAAAAAACTAAGCAAAAATGAAATTTGAGTTGCACTAATTGCTCCCGGAATTGCTAAAAATAAAAGAAGTAAAATGATTTAACCTGATTAAAAAAGTTTTTATAGACACACTTAAAATGAATAACACATTTCACCCTACAAGCAGAGGTATGTTGAAACATAAAGTGATTGCAGTTAAAGAATTGATAAGTCCTTATCAACCTATCACTAGTTATACAAAACAGTACAAAAGCTTGATATAAGATTGCCAGACTTTGGTGACATTTAAAAAGTAACCAGTTATCACCAAATTCTACTCGAAGTTAAGTGAACATCAGATAAATCTGGTTCCTGAGCTACTAAGATACATCTAGGATTGCTGTGACAACACTTCTGCATAATAGTGAAGGGTTGCAGAAGAACTAGACCACAACATGTTTGATACATGACTGCCTACTTACCTTCATTCTCCATCTCCTTTCTAGTACTTTGTTCTCTTCTTTAGTAAACCAAATAAATGACATAAAATTGAAAAAAAAGTTGCATCTTTACTATGTAATTTTTTGCCTTGTTTTCATTCAATAGCTAACAAGGAAGCTCAACTATGATAAAGAGAATAATCAAATCGGACTCATCCTTCTTTGTTTGGCAATACTCCCAGGTCTCCTGAATACATAGATAAACAGTGTCTGACTGAATACTTTATGCGTTATTCTGAATAAGTAGGAGTTATAAAACAGTGCCTCCTAGCTTCAGTGTATGGGCTAACAGTTGCAGTTCAACTGAATTCTAGTTCTCTGTGACCTTGTAATTGTTCTCGGTATCAACTGGGTCCAGTGAATCATTTTTCAATGTGGTCACCAGTCTAAAAGACTGGCATTCGAGGTGCAATAACTTTTACTTGGGGGAATAAATAGTGATCAAGGAACACTTCTAAGCCTAGACGTCACCAATCAGTCTGCTAGTAAACTTCACCTAAATTTGAATGAGAATTCCCTAGATGATAGAGTTTTGTTGGTCAGACAACTATCTTTCTGACAGATCAAGTTTAAAATATAAGCAGTGGGCGATTACGAAACACTGTTCGTTAGAGTAAAAATCATTGTCAATGGAGTCACTGTCAACAAGTAGTGGCTTAGCAATTAGAGCTGTAGCTTTTGAACCAAAAGTTATGGGCTCTAGCTGTCTCAGAAGCAATAATACAGGAGGAAACAGTTGATTCAACTGATGAGTTTCAAGTAAGATGAGATGAATTACCTGGATCCTACTACTAGCAGCTATGATTTAAAGATTATATAAATACTGATCAGCCGGAACTAAGCTATATGTACTTAACAAATCAAGGCCAGATATCCATTAAAGTTACGGTTTATTTAGATAATCGGCATGAAATTTTATATTTTCATAAGAGGTAGTTGCCAACCTAGTTCTTACTGTCTGCTTACAGTCAGCTATCAGAACAAGATAAGAAGGGAAAGGCTTCCAGAGTAAAGCAGTCCTAGTGTGCATTTGACGTAATCGCACAATTCTATAAGTCCTGTGAAATGCATAACTCTGCGTTACCTTTTAGCCGATAATATTAGGATTATGCAAGGGAAAAAATAACAACGAACAGCACTAAGACAATAAGAGTGGCAGGATTATACGAGTTGATTCTCACTTACGTCGCCGAATCTTATCAGCTGCTATCAAAATGTATGCAGCTCAAAAATAGATCATATTTGCTCTTAACAAGTTGACAAAATATTACTGATATAACTAATTATTGATCTCAGTAAGTAAACTAAAGAAGAAGATTGTAAGGAGTATGAAAGGAAGGTCGACCGTTCATGAATTACCAGATGAGTATTATTTAAGGGGAAGATTCAGAGGTGGAAAGAGACAACAAATAAATAAAAACGGAAAATAATTATCATATATTGCATAACTGCGCAAATAATCTCAGTTACCAAAACCTTGAAACGTTCGCTTTCCAAGCCTATCTCAGGACTATTCTAAATGACTGTCAAGGTGAAAATGCAAGTCAATTGCCAGTTCAGTTCTTGAAAATATGGTCAGCTCTGAACATATTGCTCCATCACAGTCCTCATTCATCGTCATTCACATAGTGAAAGGGAAAGGTTCAAATAAAGTGCGCTTTCAAACATCCTGCATGGGAGAAGCACTGGCTAGCCACCACTTCAAACCTGATTTCTAAGTGCAGAAGCGGTATGTTCAATCTCTTATCTTGCCTTGAAGTTAACCCTTTCACTTAGTTACCTTGCTTTTTTCGCTTTCTTCATAAATAGTTGGTGCACTATTATCATCATCAAAATCCTTATTTTTTTCTTCACCTTCTTTATATCCATAGAGTGGACACCTGATCATCGTTGTTTGCATTATCTGACAGATTGCTACTCAACTTCATTTCACACATTATTTAGCATTCAGTACTACTCTAATGGTGCAACTATACCCTAATGATCTATATTAGACAGTTGTGAGTTTGTGATGCATATAAATACAACTGTGCAGCTTTAAAAAATTACACCTGCAAAAAGTAAATTTTTTTCTCCGAATTATTTTTCCTTTCTTTATGTTACTCAGTGATCGTATCAGCTGGGTATTGTCAACTTGATAAAGTAAATTTTTTCTGTTTTCTTTATGCAATATTCTGATATCATGTAACGCGTAAGCATTTAAAAATAATCCTCTAAATTAAAGAGAACGCAATCATATTATCTTGCCATATTTTGTGTTCTTGTACTGCTTGAGTAGTGTATAAACCTTACTGGCTTATTAATCATAATCCATGATTTCGACATATGGCAGTAAACCAATCAACGTCACTGAAAAAAACCAGTATATATTGAACTGCGAATCAAATTTGAGGTGATTAGATACATTATAGCAATCCAACCAAGAGGTACAATTTTAAATCTCTATTTAAGTGTGAAAATGACCTTAATCAAAGCTTGGTATAAAATGCAGAATTGGTTGAAAAACAGGATAGATAAACTTCATTGAATTCCTGCCCAATAACGTTGCCCCCACAATCACTGGTCAATCTTTGTCTTTTGATATTTTTATGGAACAGTCATTATTGTATTCAGTTCAAGTTTATGATTGCATTCGGTATTGTTATTACCCAAGCTTCTTATTTCCCTCCATCACTTCACAAACAGAAAAGAATGTTGCGTAAACTGAACAGAATGCAGAATTTTGTCATTAGTCAACCATTCAAACCTTGAGCAAATCACGAAAAACTAGAAAGTTGAGCTTAGCCATTCTAACAGACTATGTTCCATGGTTGATTTACGTCTCGCATATTACACAGTATCAGATGCTGAATAATTTTCTCTTCATGACTATTATTACTGACGTAAATCTGTAGGATAAACATATCCAAAGAAAAAGTGAATTCAGAGGTCATGTAAACTGTACAAATGCTTTTGAGTGGGATATTCGGATTTAGTCTCATTAAAAAAAACTGAAGGGAGTTGTAAAGAGGTAGTAAATGATACTGGAATTGATGCAAGCTATCATCCGAATTGAATATCAGAACTGTCTGATCTGATCTACTACTGCGTCAATGGTTTACTGGATTTGTAATGTTACAACTTACAATAGATTATAGAGAATGATGTAGAGTGACTGGTTAGTGCTTTATATTTTACCAGTTAATTGCTGAAGATTAATCGATGTAATCAACAAGTCCTGGATGCATAGCATTGATTTTAGTTTGCCAAACAGGTTTGCAATGCCACTTCTAAGCAAATTGACAAGACACTAGGGTGGAGATTGGCAGGAAAAAATAAACTAGAGAATAACTACACAAAACAGTTGTACTTATCTTCATCACAAGGCTTTATTCCTCTGTACTTGTAGGTCTATGTAATATAGAACTGGGATGTTTTCACATTTAGCCTCCGCAAATTATACCTAATACACAACTAAATACGATACTACTATCCGTAAAACTGCATCGAAAGCGATTTGTTTCACTTATCTTTCACAATAACATCTGTGGCAAAAAATGCATATGCAATTATTTAGGTTAGTAAAAAGAAATGAATTTACCAAATTTTTCTAATGAACTAGAAGTCGGTGAGGATGCCTTATTATTTTCAAAGTCATCCAAGCATTCTTTTCTCAAGCAGGAAATGAAATATTGGAAAGAACCTATTTCATGGCAAAAGAAATGGTAGTCGCATATCTGTCTTTCTCCTATTGCTAAACTCTTTTTCAGTGAACGAAGTTTCATTGATAGAACACGAGTGGCTAAGTTCGATATCATGTAATGTGATACTTTTCTCTTTTCACTAATAAATTATATTCTGTATGATACAGCTGGTGGAGAGTTTTAAAACGTAGAAATGGAATAATAAGCATGGTTGCGATCAGATGACCTCAAAACCTTTTAATTGAATTGTAAGTTTCTATTCCATCGCCTGAAAGAAATGGGATGATCATAGATTGTTTTAATTCCATTTGTGAACGTCATGCAGCCAGGCCACAATTTCCGATCCATAAACAAGTTATTATTATAAGGGGTAAACTACTATTCACCTGTGATGACTTGACTCACCGGACTAAAACTTATCTAGTTTATATTCTATTAGAACTGGAACGTATATTTTTCTGAACAGTATATAAGTGAGATGAAATAACTGGATACTGCAATCATATTTGCAACTTATTTTCACAATACATTGATGAAAATATCCTGAAAATAACTCATTGCTCCAACGACTAACTGACTAAAAAGGCACTCTGTCATAAACACACTTCTAATTTGATGTTTCACTGGTTTTGAAAGAAAATAATTGTTGAGTTTTATAAGTATTTTGAAGTGGATATGCTGTAATTTGTAGTTTTGTAAAGAATGACTAACTTCAAGATAGTATTCATCATGGACTGACATCAGTCGGAGAACCATAGAAAACGTAGGAGTACTGGACAGCTAGTTCATTTCGTTTTGAAACTTTACATCAGTTATTGATCAATGATATAGGAGGATGGTCACTCTATATTGGAATCTAACAAAGGTGAATAAGTGTTAAGTGTTAAATTCCAACCCAATGTTTGACTGGGGACATGCTTACTGTGTGAACTGACCTTTCTACAAACAATCCCTTATTCGGTTGGGGGAGTGCACTACTGAGCTACCCAACCTCACACAGATTTCATTGACTCTCTTGTTAATGCCAGTGCGTTAGAAAAATCACTTAGAAATTCCTTTAGTTTAATCACCTGTCGTTGCTGATTTTATGATCTGGAACCAACTAGCAGATAATTTTAACAAATGTTTTCATTCAAACTCCACCCTCGTTTCCCTCTTTCCCTATCTTAGATACATAAGTGTGTGACAAAAAGAATTAATAAGTTAATATTTGTAATACGAAACACCATTTATTTCATACTTTATCACAGTCTGATTTATGTTTTCCCGACAAGGGTGGATTAAAATGTATTTTTATAGAGCAAAATTAATTCCTGTTCCCGTTCCAAGATATTATATAATTAATTCTGGGTGTGCATTTGTTTCAGATTTTTGAAATGAAGGGTAATTAGTCAGTTCCCATATTTTATCACTCTATTACTTTCAAATAACTTGAAATATGTAGAAGAACTGTGCTTATGGTGAGACCTATCTATATACATAAGTAATAAATAGAACAAAGTATATAATCATACAACTAGACTTAAATGCCTGCTAACAAATGTTGGCAACATTGAAGTATCGTCCGGGCTTTCTGTTTCATACCTTGATTGACAAAAATCTAACTTAAATCAAGATACTCATCATTGGTATTCACTTCAGCGGGCTAGTATTCTATCGGTGGAGCCAACATATTTTCTAACCCCATTACATTAACTAGGTTTTAAGGCATACTATCCAAGGTGGTTCATTGTCTGACAAATTAGGTAGTTCAGGTAGTTTCTGTGTACTTTTATGGTCACTTAAGTGGTATTTTCTGTTGTTCATCACAGTTGTATTCCTTCAGACATTCATTACTCTCTGATAGTCACTCGAAAAGCTTTGAGTATTATGTCCGGATACTGTTTGATATAAGTGCGTATGTCAGCAAAATAGGGAGGCTAAAGGCTGCAAGCAAAAGTGTGGCTCGTGACATAACCTTCAGTCACATTCTTAGTCAGCATATCCAGTATGCCAAACCCATTTCAGTTGGTTCATTAGGTGAAGCACACAGTGAAACTAGTGTTTACTGGATTACATCTTGAACACAATAGTCATTTTAAGATAACTCCACAACTTTGAGGCATAATTCATATAGTTCTAACCCTATTACCTATGTCACAAAAAAAGATAGAGAATCAGAGCAGTATGAACCGTGTCTCAGAGTTGTGACTACGAGCAATGAATTGTATCTGAAACATTATCTAGTGAACAATACTGTCTCATTGTGTGGTGTATATGATGCGTCAAATAAAGCGGAATTTCTTTTTATCACAGTGTTCAAGTTTTACTCATATTCATTCATAACCTAATCATCACTTAACTCTTTGACTACCTTAAGAGAAATTGATACCTTAAGCTGACAAGTCCAGACTACTTTCCAAAAATCATCATCAAAATCCTGATTACTTTAAAAAGTAATGGCCTATAACATTTAGTAAATGGACAAAGTTGATTCATTTGTCGTGTTCTTATATGCTTATGTTCTTTAAAAGATTTTTAGTTTCCCTCAAATAAGGCCAACAGGAAACAAATTTTCATAGAAATAAAAACAAAAATCAGACGCTGTAAAGGTAAGTTCACTAAAATGAAACTCATGAACGAAGTTGACTAGAGCATTTGTATAGGAGCTTGAGACTCTTTAGATAGTGACGCTAGCTGAAGTGTATACAACATTTCGGTGTGGTCTTTAAGACTGAGTGTGGTCTTATCAAATCCTTGGTTTCTCTACATCAAGTGTTAAAATTGTTCAACTGACATAGTTGTTATATTTCCCTCTATCACTGCTTTATATGACTTTCGTTGATTATACAAGCTATTCAGCACTAGCGAAATAACTTTCAAATCTCAATCCTCTAGCCTCTCAATGCAATGAAGAGCTATTGTACTCGTACGTGAAATGAACAAGATGAGCCGATCAATGTAGAATGAGCTTACACTTACTATCCTTTGTTCTTGTTTTCTGACATTTTCACTAGGCCACCTACACTTTTCAAGTCTCACGGATTTTCTGCGTATCTTCTCAAATACTTTATTATTCATTTTGGACTATTGAAGTGCACCTATCTTCTCTCTGAGCCAACTGGTGTAACACTGAAGGCATTAGGATAAACTCAGTACTTAGTACTCGAGCGATAACACTAGACGGAACCGGAGTTTACGTAGTTCTCTCAAACTGTTATTCATAAGACTACAGAGAAGCTACAATCAAAGTTACAGTGGTTAGAGTGGATAACATCAAGTGAAGAAAGTTATAAAAACCAGCAGCTGTAGAAAAACCCAATCAAATCAATATCATTCTATTTAAGTACAGGAAACGAAGGGGAATTTAAGGTCAGTTAGTAAATGAACTTTATGATCCCCTCTAACCGGAAGTTTTACTAACAGATTTATCCTCACGAAAAAAATAGCATTATTTCAGCGTATCATAAAACAGAAAACATAATCTTTTTATATCAGAAGTTAAGAAAATCAAAGACAACATGGACACTGGCTAGCAGTGGAATCCAGGACACGCATTTCTTCTTATTTGAGACTCGTCATTTGGATGCACCTGCCTTCTAGTGAATGATGTTATTTCCACTAGAACTTGAATTCAAGAGTAATCGTTTGATGTTGTGGCTTGCATTAAAAATTCCAATAAAACTATACTCCAATAAGAAGTGGCTATCATGACCCGGTGGTCTAGTGGATAACCATCTGGTGTTTGAAGCGATTAGTCCTGAGTTTGAGTACTGGTGTGGACAGTATCGCTCACTAGCAGGCACATCTATCCAGCTAACAAGTTCCAAATAGAACGAAACGCTAGCCATTGCTAGCCAGTGTCCATCATTATTATATACATACATATATATAAATCAGGCACAGGTGATATAACGGCATCCGTGCAGAAGCTCATGTGTCAACAGAGACTCATCAGTCTGATGCATTCAATGACGGAGGTTATACAAGCAACGACATTAAAATAATGGAAATAGTTCGAAAACTGAAACTTCTTATGAGCTCCGCATATTTTTAAAAGTAAACAAGGGGGATGATATGATTGTTTTCCGCAGAAACTAAATGTTCTTTTGAAAAACACCTACAGGAAGGTTGTCTTCAGCTTGTATTAGTACGGTTCGTTCTCTGACGTAAGATAGTTCTTCCCATCAAGAACAAAGCTGTCACAATCATGTGGCAAGTAATAACAAGCAATAAGAAGTGCAATCCCCAATGATTCGTATACAGAAAAGCTTTTATCTTGAATAAACGAAAAATTTATTTTATTCTGTGATTTTCCTGTTTGGATGTTTTTTACATAAGTGAGTAAAGTTATCTAAATTATGTAAATCATCCTGGAGATGCTTTTGTAAAATGGTTTCAAACTATCAGGTAATGCTTCATGAATGGGTTAAAACTCATTTCATTTATCTTATCATCATGAATAGTTGTTAAAGGTAAGAAACGTGAACGTAGTTAAGTAGAATTTATGCTTCACAGTGCTTGGAATCATTTGGATAGTCACACATTGTTTTTTTAAAGAACATAATTGTATACTCAGGCTGATAGTTGGTTAAGTTCGGTAGTATCCCGCACATTTCTTACCATTCATGATTCACTACTATAGTGTACACTAGGTCACTGAGTTACGTTAATCAAATTCCTCTCAATGAGTGACCATTTGACAGTGAAATTTTTTCATGTACGTCTTAGGTAATTAAAAGTACCGACCTGATCACTCATACTTGTATACGCGCTCCTCATACAAATAACTTGACATTTGTGTTGGTTAGTAATTGACTTTAAAAAGGTTTTCATCAGAAGCACTATTGAGCCCTTAGTGCAGAATGTTCATTATGCCTACAAAGACTGATCATATAGAAATTGCGGTTGATGGTATTGCTTAAAAAATGACTAAACCTTCATGATTAAGCTTCTCAGCTTGCAGAATATGCCATCTCCAACAGACTGATCATATCAACATTTTAAATAAATAAGAATAAAACAGGCTGATAATGTTATGGCGTAGGCTGGTTTATATAGATTCTTTCGTTTGTTGGCGTGTTGTTCTCCATCAAATTGCCTTTTGACAGTCAAGCTAACACCTGAAAGGATATTATGAACCGAAGTGAAATCCTCGAATATAAGCACCTACTAATCGTTGCCTTTACGACCAGAGAATACTCCATATCAATCAATGTAAATTGTGTGTAAATCCCATAGAGTCACTGATCCGTTCAATAGAAAACAAGTTTCTTTATAAAAAAAAGCACCTCCAAATGAAAAATTTCCTTTTTAACTTTTAATCAATAAATATGACTAGGTAATAAATAAATGTTTAAGAACTTGGAATTGTTAGAAAATTTGAGGTGAATATGAAAAAGGGAAGAAAAATGATATAATAGGATACTTGATTTGCTTAAGTCTGGTATCTAATATGATAAGTAATTCAGTTTATCTACAGGAAATTTATTTCACAAATTGGCAAAAAGGTTATTCAGTCCACTCTTTAGACAGTTCGGGTAATGCTGTTTCTTTTTCTAATATCAGATAGCTGAAAGTATTCAATTTCCCTCAACACTAATCTATGAAATATTTCCAGACCACTTAACATTTATAGATTAACCTGAATAGATCAGATTGTGTTTAAATCGAGACATTTCAGATAGCTTCCTAATTGTTTTCATACACAAATCTGGTTTGGAGTGTACGGATTAAATGTCAAAAACTGATTCATCCGCATTGTTATCATACTTGAGAGAGGATTTGATTTATGCCCTATACGGAAGGAAGGGGAACTGTCGGAAATATGAAATGGTTATTGCTTTCGGAGACTTGGCGTGTTACAAAAAGCATTTACAACAAACTGCAGACATACACCAACAGCTGCCGTTTACGCTCGATAATAATAATAATAATAGTAATAATTGCTTTATTTCAAACAATATGTATGACAGTATGGAATTCTCAACATGTAATTCTTCAACAAATTCACTCCCAGAACAATAATTTCATACGAACGGTTATTGCATCTGAATGATGTTAATAATAATAATAATAATAGTATTTAATGCAAAAACGGGAAATAGCCAGCGGGTTATGGATGGGATTTCGGTCCGTAATGAAGAATCAATAGAAATGCAAGTGTATTTTTGCTGGTGATGATTCATTCAGCCGTTGTCTGAAACTCAAGTTAAGCACCTGAGGGATACAAATTTGACATACTTTTTGCACCGAAAGGTTTATTTCAGTATTACGTAACATTTTTCCTCTGCTTTGTTACTGACTCAAGAAATGTAGAGTTGAAAACAGTTTAAAAGTGTGCCAGAGGAAATGATACGTTCAAAGGACATATTTAGTTGATTAAAACAAATTGGAGGGAAAAATTTGATGAAAAATATCCGGTGGATAAATTCGGTAGCCCCAGGTTCAAGCAGGTCGTCGTTCGAAGATCAGATGGTTAGAATAATAAAAATAAACAACAAGGAACTCTGGCCTCGCAGCGAGCCAATCAAGAACTCATCACCCCACATAGATACACAAGAAACTGGAGATGGATTGGATTGGGCATACACTGAGAAGACAGTTTGGAGACATTAGGTGCCAGGCCGTCGAGTGGAAGCCAAAAGGGAAACGACGAGTTGGGCATCCGGAGCGAGGGTGACATGGAGGAGATCGTGTGAGGAAGAAATCGAAGCTTGTGGGAAGTCGTGGGGTCAGGTTGAAAAGGCTGTAGATGAGAGAGTGAAATGGTGACGTGGTACTGAAGCCGTATGTTCCAAAAGGAACTCAAGGGACAAATAATAATAATAAATATTTGCTTTCAGTGCAAGATTAGTTGAATTTTCTATTCATTTTGGCTAAGTGTAGCGATCTAAGTTGATTTTTTTTATCAGATATCTGCTGAACTGGAAGTAATTATTGAAAGCTTAAAGCTGGGGTGTAACAGTAATTGGTTGTCTTTCTTGTGTCTTATGCTCTTCTCATTTTTGAGTTGATGAAAACAATGACGGCATGACTTCATGGATGAATTTCTCTCGGTCATGTTATCAAAACCGTTAAGAAGGTTGAAATATTTGTGTTACTTATTTCCAAGCCCCATAGAAATTTTCATCCCGTAGATAATACGTCTTAAATATGTTATGACATGCTTATGCATAGAAGGAATGAATCACGGTAGATGGTAAGTGTGAAAGCTGACAACAGTACGTGTGGTAGGGAATGAACAATATTAACATTTAGATGATACTGTATACGGTAATGAAACGTTTGCAGAAACAATAAGGACAGTTTGATATACAGTTAGAAAAGAAAAACGGTTTTAATTAGTCATGAAGTAATTTAACCATCTAGTTTATACAAATATAATGAGACGATTGGAATAAATCCTGAAGATCACATGATATCAGAGTACTCTGAAAGCAATGAGCAACTGTCTCACCTAGTTTGGAACTACTTAGTAGGGCTCACTGGTGACTACTGAAGGTATGAAACCCAGGATAACTCCAGGCTGGTGGCACAGTTTAACGGTTGGGCTATATCACAAAGTAAAGGGAGTTGAAAAACGTCGGCCATTGATTGCTGGCTTAGAACATCAGTGGCAAAGTGTTCACTACAAGATCTGATGGCAAATGGCTGCATTCTACATTAAACTGTTGTTGTGCACTGCTAAATGGTCCCAAGTTAAGCAGAAACAGATATCCACTACTACCAAGTTTTCAGTGTTTCTCTGGCCGATATCAATCCATGACGAAAACGCTTGTTGATAGATGTGTAATGTAGTTATAATGTCTCAAATCCTTATAGAAGCTGGATGGATCTCAAAAACAGTTATTACTAATCAGCACACAGAAATGTTAGGTTTCAGGAGCATGACGGATGTCAGGTAGACAAAGAATCGATCTCTGATAAGCTTGGCGCCTATTCTGAAACACATTGAAACCTAAACGTTACCCGCTATTATTTGCAAATATCTAATACACAGAAATAATTTTTGCCATTAGAAACATTTGAATTTCAGGAAGACCTGATAACTTTCTAGCTTTCGAATTCTCCATAAATTTTGAATCCTGAAGGCTAAAATTATTATGAGGACATTAGAATTTTCGCAATTCAAGACTCACACAGCTACCTAGTCACCGTTTTCCTCTTTCACCCTCCGACGTAAAAAAGCCAGAACAAATGTTGATTATCCTCTTAATAAATAATGATCACAGCAAACAGAATTATCCATATGGGTTACAAGCATAATAAACAGCAATTAGCTTATCGCCGATAGAAAATACTAATAGAAGAGAAGTGAATGACTATTCTTCATCTGTGCGCTCAAAACTTAATCTATGAAAAGATGGGCTGTTAAGACAATTTCTTGATATAGTGAAATGAAGTGTTACACGCCCCGTGGATCCTACAGATTCTGTCCTTGGTAATCGTTCGAAAAGTAGAAATATGAAAAATGATAAAATGAAGTTACACAATGCACTAAAAACTTAGCCATATATACATATATATATCAGACAAAGTCACAGTTTAAGACGCCTGTACAGTAAGGGAGAGGTCACTCACTACCAAATCTACGAACATCAGACGAACAGCCATTTAATACTTGAGGTATTGAGCATTTCCCTGCTATCAAGAATTAACAGCAGGAAGTAATTATTGTAAGTGTTATATTGAGAAGCTATGACAGAATGTCATTCTGTATTGATCTTTTTATTTGATAAAGTATGCAGTGACAGTACTAGAACTGGATGAAGTGATTGCTGAGACATAGTTATGAGCAATAAATTTTGCTCAAAGCGTCATCCAGCAAATAATACCTAATCACTGGTACCATATGAAATTAATAAATCTAATGCTAGACTATAAGAAGACAAGTCAATTGTTGTGCGGCTATCTAGGAGGTGGACACCAAGCTATTTTTACAGTTTTCGCAATCAATAAGATCTCTAGTCGGTATAAGTATTTTCTTGTTTCTGCTTGTTTTGAAACCAGGTGAGTCTATCCAATGAATATTTTCCTCGGTTGCCAATGTCATTCACCAATGACACATATTCTATGTCAGTAATTTCTTTGTGTTTTCAAAGTCCGATCTAATTGAGAGTGAAACTCTTCGAATAATTAGCATTCAGTCAAACTTTGCATGTAAAAAGTAAATTATTTTGGAGGTTCCTTGCGACTGAATAAGTTCTAGGGTAGTATTCATCACACAATGATATCATTTGGAGCACCAGTGAAAAACTGGAAGCACTGGACAGAAGTTTCGTCCTAGAGTCAGACTCTGTAGCACTGTGCACACCTCCACCCCACTTGAACCCACCACCGTCACGTCTGGCAACGAACTCGTCATACAAAGATAGAGTCAGAATCCAGTGTCCCACATTTTCCTACTTCTATCAGTTCATGATACAGCATCACCATCAACCAATGCCAATGGAACTCTAAATGATCTTCTGTATAGTGAATATTACCTTGAAAATGAGTTGAAATTTAAAAAATGTACGCACTAGTCTTCAACCACTTATTATTACATCACAAGTGACTGTCGAGTATGCATGCACTTTAATCGCAGTCGAAAGCACTGTGATTGTTGTTTCATTTAACATTCAACTACATTCAATTCCATCTCATTTTCGTTGCTGCCTTAGTTATAGTTTCCTTTACGCCTTACGCTAGCTATTTTCTATTAGCCTTAGGGAATATATAATTGTATAGCCTGAATTGAATTTTATTATTATTATTATATTATTAGTCCCTTGGGTTCCTAGTGGAACATAGGGCTTCAGTAGCACGTCTCCAGTGACCTCTGTTCTCTGAGATCTTTTGAACCTGGTTCCACAACAGCCCACAACCTCTCATTTCTTCCTCGCACGACCTCCTCCATGTCACCCTCACCCCAGACGTCCAACTCGTCGCTTCCCATGGGGATTCCACTCGAGACACTGGCCTAGCCTGACGCGTGATGTCCCCAGTCGGCCTTTTCAGTGTATGCCAAATCCATCTCCACTTCCTCCCACTGCATATTTGTTGCGTGATAGGTTCTTGCTTCGTTGGTTCGTTCCCAGCCAGAGTTCCATGTTGCTTATTCTCATTATTCTGGCAATCCATCTGATCTTCAGTAGCGAGCCAGCGTAAGCAGTTGTTGATGAATGTGTGTAGTTTATTGGAAATCCCTTTCGTGACGCGCCAAGTCTCTCAACCATCACACAGAAGCACTGACTTGACTGAATTGGTGTTGAAAATCCGGATGTTGTTCCACATGCTGAGTGCAGTGCAGAAGATCTCCACACTGGTTTCGGGTTAATGAACACCTCTCTTGCTTTTCCGATTCTGACTTTGACTTCCTCGTCTGTGGCTGTACCACCTGTACTTGAAACAGTGCTTCCTAGATAAGTGAAGGAGGTTACTTCCTTTAAGTTTCTCCCGTTGACGGTGATTGGAGTTTGTTGTTGTTGTTGTTGGTGGTGGTGCGGTATCTTCATCACCTCTGTCTTCTCTATATTCACTTGAAGTCCCATCTTCGCTGCCTCTTCTATCAACTTGTTAGTTTTTGCCTGTAGATCTTCAAGTTTATGTGACATCAGACACAAGTCATCATCGGCGAAATCCAAGTCTTCTAGGTTCTTTTCCGCAGTCCAGTGTATCCCCCTCTTCTCGCTCCCCACTGTTTGCTACATGATCCAGTCCACCACAATCAGGAGTATCATGGGGGATAGTAGGCAACCTTGTTTCACTCCTGTCTTCACTTCGAAAGCATCACTGAGCTTCCCATTGTGAATTACTTGGCATGTGGCATCTTCATATAGTTGTTGAATGAGGCGGAGAAGGGTTTGCGGTACTCCGTAGTAGTGAAGCAGCTTCCAAATTACCTCTCGGTCGACGTTGTCAAAGGCCTTCTCAAAGTCGATAAAGTTGAGGTAGAGAGCTGATTGCCATTCTATGCTCTGTTCTATGATGATGCGAAGCGTTGCAATTTGGTCTGCACATGATTTGTACTTCCTGAAGCCTGCCTGTTCCGGTCGTAGTTTTGAATCCAGTGCATCTTTAAGCCTCTCCAGGATGATGCGGCTTAATATTTTACTTGGGGTGGACAGGAGAGTGATTCCGCGCCAGTTCTTGCAAACACTATGGTCTCCTTTCTTCGGCAGTTTGACAAGGTAACCCTTCTTCCAATCGACAGGTACCTTCTCTTCCTTCCACAACTTCTGCAATAGTGGTGTGGGCATGTCTGCTGTTGTCTCTGCGTCCGTTCTCAGTGCTTCTGGCAGGATCCCATCTGGTCCTGCTGCTTTCCCGCATTTCAGTAGCTTTATGGCGTTCAGGACTTCCATTTTCGCTGGAGGATTTATGTTCACTTGTAATTCAGCGGCTGTAGGTGGTATTTCTGGACGAAGTGCAGGTGGTGGTGGTGGTGGTCGATTCAAGAGCTTCTTGAAGTGGTCGGCCCATTGTTTCCTCTGTTTCTCTTCTTTCGTAATTGAATTTCCTTCATCATCTATTATTGGTTTCATCTGTGTTGATCTCTTCCCTGATAGCAACCTGGTTATTTGATACAATGTCGTCAGGTCTCTATCTCTCCTACCTGCAGCCTGTTCTGCTTCACTTGACAGTGTTTCGTAGAAATGTCTTTTGTCTTTGCGTGCACTCTTCTTTACTTCTTTCTTCAGTGTTTTATACATTGTGCTCAGTTCCTCTTGTCGTTGAGCATCCTTGCACTGGTTTATCTTCTGCTTCACCATCCTCCTCTCCTCTATCAGCTTCCAGGTATCCGTCGAGATCCATTCCTTGTCTTCCACCTTCTTCCTTCCTAATACTGTTGTGCAGGTTTCTTTCCACATAGCTTTCAAAGACTTCCAGTGTTCTTCCACACAGGTTTCTTCAGGGATGTCCCTCGATGTCTCCCATTTTGTCTTGATGGCTGCCTTGAAGATCTCCTTTGTAGTTTCATCCTTCAGTTTCCGAGTGTTGTACTTGAATTGAGGTCTATCACCAGCTTCCTTAAAGGCTTTTAACTTGATTTGGAAGGTTCCTTGCACTAGATAGTGGTGTGAACCTACATCTGCTCCTCTTCTTGACCTTGTGTTAAGTAGACTGCGTCTCCATTTTCTTGAGATTGAGATAAAGTCGATTTGATTTTTAGTGTGTCCTGGCATCTGGTGAAATCCATGTCACTTTGTGGATATCTTTGTGCCTGAACACACTGCCTCCAATCACCAAATCGTTGAATGCACAGAATTCTGCAAACAATTCTCCATTCTCGTTCATTTCACCTAGCGCCTCTCGACCCATGGTTAGTTCTCTTCCTGTGTTGTCCCCTCCCAGTTTGGCATTCATGTCACCCATTAGAATTTTGATGTCGCCAACTGGGGTCTTGTCCAGTGTTGATTGAAGTTGTCTGTAGGATTCCTCCTTTTTCTCTTGCTCTGCATTATTTGTAGGTGCGTAGCACTGTATGATTGTGACCTTCCTTCCTTTTGAGTTGAATCTTGCTGTCATGATCCTGATGCTGGAGGAGATTGGTTCCCACTGCACGAGAGCCTTAGATGCTGTTGCGGACATCATGATAGCCACTCCGAAACTCAGTGTGCTCGTGGTTGGCGTCTGGGTGACCGGAGTAGATTATTGATTCTCCAGTTGACAGTTTGGAGAGTCCACTCCCATTCCATCTGATTTCGCGAATCCCAAGCACTTCGATGTGATACCTTCTCATCTCCTTTGCAATCTGAGCTGCCTTACTGGGTTCAAACACGGTGCGGACATCCCATGTCCCCACGTTTACTTTCGCTTTCATCGAGAGAAGACACATCGGCCAATTGGCTTCCCGAAGGCTTTCACCAACTGGCGTCATTTCGCCTCTCCGATTCTAGCGAGGAATAATTTTGTTATTATTTTTTATATTTTGTTTGTGCTTTGAAGTTTGTTTAGCGGTTGGATTTGTTTTACGGTGTAGGGTTGCTAGCCCTATGCCCAACCTTCCCTCTTTACCCGGGCTTAGGACCGGCTAGTAACTAGTAAACTAGTTAACCAGGCGAGGTTTGAATTGAATTTAGTGAAAACTAATTTCGTTCAGATAGGCGTTTTGCATATTTTGATTTGTAAGGACTTATGGATTTAAATGTAATTTCCAGCTGCATGGCTAAATGGTGACTTGAAGATCTTGTGATCAATCCGTCATGGGGTCCTGCGTGGACACTACAGAGGAGTCACACGGTAGGATTAAACATCTGTTCAGTTTTCCCTGGTTTTCGGTAGTTTTGTATATGATGTCAATTTCAGATGTGAATTTCTTTGAAAACATTATTTAAACAATATGCTGTAATGGGAATTTGCCTGTCATATTATGAAAGAATACAGCAATTACAATCAAGGCTTCGACAATTCCACTAATTGAGGACAGAAACAATCTATATGAATAACTTTAGTTTCTCACATCAATATTACTACATCCTATAAATATTGACAAGTCACTGAAGCTTTTCAAATTGAATTATAAATTCTGTTAACTATTTGCAAGGATTGGGGTTTTTCCTGTTTTCTGTTTCACCTATGCAGATCATTATTCAAATGTTACACCAACTGTCGTCAGCCCACTCTCAAAACTGTAAAAATGAAATTTCACCTAGACCATGTGATCCTTCAGCAGAGAGTTCATCACTTTTCATCAACTTTTTTTATGTTTTTGATAACTCATCTATTTTGTTAACAAGCTTCGAAAAGCCAAAATGGTTGGTAGAATAGTAAAGACTAGTAATTCCTTGCCTTTCTACCGATGCTTGTTTCTGGTTAACCTAGTTCAAAACAAGCAGAGAATGTTTGAAAGCAGTTACTAGTGATCTTTTGTTGGTGAATACCTAGTTTAAAAAACTGCAATTCAGAAACAAAAGTTCATTTCTAAGAGAAACGGCACTGAATTAGAAGTGATTAAGCTTTTAAAGTGAACAGACAATGAGTATATGGTCAAAAAAGAAAAAAAGTGGCAAACTTCACTGCTTTGTAGAAAGTAACTGCAACCCTAAATAATGCAAAACTGTGTGTATTTCAGGCAAATGCATATAATTTTAGTTGTGAGAGATTTAGCAAAACTACCAGTGACTGGAAAATACCGATAACAGAAAAATGAATATTTTGTTATTGGTACTTGTAATTTTTGGTATATATACTGGATTGGATTAGTTGATATATGCTGGTACATGGTTTCCTGCACCAGTGCCTCTACATTACGTGAAGAATCATTAATTTGTAGTTTTCTTGTTGGTGAATAACAGTAGAATCCAAAACGTGTGTTTCGCTCCATTTAGAACTCGTCAGCCGGATGTACTTCGATTCTAGTGAATATGTGCCCACACAGACTCTAAGCCAGCACCTACCTCTTCAAACAAGCGTTATTTAGAGCGTTAGAACGTTATTTACTTGAAAAATTACACCATAATTGATCTTTAGGTAAAACGAATTATTCACAAATTCAGAAATCGCAATCCGATACATATTCAACAAATTCCGAATCCATACAGGTGAAACTTTTTGTTTACAGTATTCTCTAATCTACTACACTTTATATCTTGTTTATCAGTCTGCAAAGCAATATGTTCGCCCTTGTGTAGTACAGCTGAGAGGACGTAGTTTAAGTGGAATACATAGATGAAAACACAGTCAATATCGAGGCATCCGCAGAAGAGCCCATATGCCAACAGAAACTGATCACTTCAGTCCAATCAACGACGGTGTAATACAAGCAATTACACTGAAATAGAACTATTGAAACGTCAGAGGGAACTGATGCCTACTCAAAGATCCAAGTTCATGCCACCTAGTGCCTCGTTTTAGTGTCTCTAACTATTGCAGCATGTGACGCGGATACTGACCTCTTAAGGATCTCCAGTTGACTGAAGCTCCCAGATATGCCTTGCCTATGTGTGCTTACAAGTAAGACACCTAGAGCTAGAGCATACGACTGACTTGTCCCGATCAAAGTGCACTACACTGTTGAGTCTTCTAACTTATTTGTTGATCACATAGTGAAATGATAGACAGAACTCACTCAGCGCTTACGAATGGATAACATGAAATTGGTTACTCTACAAATGAAGCAGTTTGTTCGCTTGAAAGGTCTAATCTCCTTCTTGAAAATATTCACACAGTTAGAATTTTCCATTAACTCATTAGATTGACAACATGCTGTAAACATTTTACAGTCTCGTCTAAGCTTCATAATTATCATTGAAAGATTATAAATCATGTTACAAAAAAGTATCGTTGAGAGGAGAAGGCGATAAAAAACAACAGAAAGGAATAATAATGATCATAATATCAAAAGTCATGTTGCAAAACACCTTGATATCCTTGGGAACACAATAATACCTAAGTTTATTTTCATCAGATGTTTGATCATTATGATGATACGTATATAGTCTTATCAGTATCAGAAGAGGCGGCGAAGACTGGACCACATGTGAAGGTGGAGAAAACAGAGATGATGAAGATACCCAACCAACAACAACAAGCACCAACCACCATCAACGGGAGACGTTTAAAGGAAGTAGTATCTCCCATCTACCTAGGCAGCATCGTTTTAACTACAGGCAGCGACACAAATGAGAACGTCAAAGCCAGGATCGGAAAAGTTAGACAGGCTTTCATTAACCTGAAATAAACAGTGTGGAGATCTACTGCACTCCACTACACTCCAATCAGCATAAAGCGTGAACAAGATCCGGATTTTCAACGCTAATGCCAGTCAAGCAAGTGCTTCTATGCAATGGTTGAGAGAATTGGCGGTCTACGAAAAGCATTTCCTTCCAATAAACTGCAGACATACATCAATAGCTGCTGCCCACGCTTACTGGATACTAACACTGAAGATCAGATGACCAGAAACTGGCCTCGCAGCGAGCCAATCAAGAACTCATCACCCCACATAGATACACAAGAAACTGGAGATGGATTGGATTGGGCATACACTGAGAAGACAGTTTGGAGACATTAGGTGCCAGGCCGTCGAGTGGAAGCCAAAAGGGAAACGACGAGTTGGGCGTCCGGAGCGAGGGTGACATGGAGGAGACCGTGTGAGGAAGAAATCGAAGCTTGTGGGAAGTCGTGGGGTCAGGTTGAAAAGGCTGTAGATGAGAGAGTGAAATGGTGAAGTGCTGCTGAAGCCGTATGTTTTACTAGGAACCCGACGGACTAACACTAAAAATAATAATAAAGAGATTAGGAATTGGTACCAAGTGATTCGTACAATTAATACCGTAGGTGTGAATATTTCTGCCAAGAAACTGTAGTTCAATAGTGAGAATGTGGCTAATTTTATCCAAGTGTTGTAACGCAATATTACATCGTGTCAAACTGTGTGCGTGCCTGACTTTCCATTAAACAAGTCTGTCGAAGCTTTGATGACCATCGCCTGATTTCTGAGATAGTCAAAATGTGGACCATTGGGTTTCGGAACGTACTAACACAGTATCTTTTTGTAGTTATAAAGAAATAGAGACAACCTTATAATAAGAATAACTAGGAAGCTGAAATATTTAGCAAGCAGTGCTTTGATTTCTATAGATATCTATAGCCTACTGGCATTTAATGACATTTCAAAGTGATTCTTACTTCCGCACATTGCTTCCTTCAGTCATGTGCTTAACTTCATAGTGCAGAAAGACTAGATCGATATTCCGTACTGCTTGCTTAAAATTCTCCTCAAAATTATCAAAGAGAAGAAATTCCTACCCATAATACATTTATTTTATAATAACAAGTTAAGAGGTTTGATTCCCCCATTGTTAATATTAACAAGATGGGATTCATTGTGAAAAGACCATTTCAGATATTTGTAAACCTAAAAAACCTAACTGTCAGCCAGAACAAGAGACATAAAGGTAATATATGAGCTATCTCTTGTCCCCAAAGCTCATCTATCTATTAAATAAAAATAGTGCTATTTCTTGAAAAAATGAGCTGCAGCAGCCGGAAACTGGTAAGACACGCTGATGTTTCGATCAATAAACAGTTCTATTCTAGAGCACCGTGTCCTGTCATTTAACGCAATATCTGTGAAAACGTCATGCAATATAATGCATAAAATGAAATAGTTATAGCTATTCATCAAGGGAACTTTAAACTTTGCGTAAATAAATGTCTTGTTTTGTGAAAAACTATCTAAATACTACTTCATAATTTACCACCTGAAATCTGCCTCCACCCCCTTTGTTATAGCACTTCTTCACTGGTTCAATAATTCCTCACCCTTTACTATGGCATAATATTACTCTTTCTTAATCTAATCTTTTAACAGTAAGCACCTCTAGCCTTCATTAGTTATTTGAGTTTACAGTCGTAGATAGTTGGTTGATGAGCAGTAATAATCCTTGATAATGGTAGGATTGTGGTGATCAATGCTCGTTTCGAATCTATCAACACAAGGAGTAGGACATTATGTGC
>OX104134.1:82316489-82520091 GCA_944470555.2 Heterobilharzia americana | reverse complement strand
AGTCTGACAGTTAAGCTAAGTATTTAAGGGACAGAAATATAATGTACTTTTGAGCAATGAAAACCCACTTGCAAATAACGTGATATTTTCTGTCTGTTTTGTTAATAACTCAAGAAATAGTGAGTTGAAAACATTTTAGAAATGTACAAGAGTACGGGATACGTGCAGAGGACATATTCAAATAATTCAAACAAATTGAACGGAAAAAATCTGATATATATATGTTAGGCGGAATATTTTATTAGCCTCAGGTTCAAACAAGCATACTTAAAGCCATAGAAAGCATTGACTGAAAATCGTTTGCTATAATTGTCATGAACGAAATAAACCAACTTTTATAGATTAAATATTCTAAATTCTTTACTATAAACGCCTTTGCAAGTGTAGACAATTCAGTTGTCATGTTTTTTCATAAAAATTTTAAAAGCTTGATTTATGTCTGACCAGAGAATTAGTAAGGTATTCACGCTTTAAGTATGAAATGTTCGCCGTTTTATCGATATCACACAATAAATTGTAAAATTCGCTATATATCAGTTGAAATCTAAGAAATAGTTTAAATATTATATCCACATAAATAAAGCACAGCTTTAAAAGCTATTGAAGATTCATGGAAATGTTTAGTATTAAAAATATCATAATAAGTATGACTTAGTTTCTTGTGGGCTTTGAGAATATTGTTGCCCCAAAACTATTTCGTCCTCGAACAGCTGTTTCTTTCATTTTCACCACTTCATTTTTTGCACCGTTTTCAAAAGTGACTGCTTAAAAATATTGATGTTTTAAACAAGTGTGTACGTCACTTTATTTAGCACCAGTTGCTAACTATTCATTAACAGTTTAGTAATTCGATTGAAGACTAACACCTGTTCAACATGAAGTTTTTTGACTTACTGCTGTGCTATTTCACTTAAACACTGTAATGTCACAAGAGCATTTACCGTTGCACATAGTTTGCAAGATTTCTATTGGCTGATGAGACGCGTGATCGATACAAGTATGACATAACTAATTGGCTATCGTATAACCACTCTTTAGGCTGTTGATTGTCTAACGAAGATAACCGAAAACAGTCTATTCACCAGTTTGAAGTACTACTGTCAAGCTAAGTGACATTATAGTGTCCTACACTACACAATGATGTTAGATGTTAGAAATCTGTCGGCAAACTCTATCAAATGGTTTTCATCAGTGCAAAGCATTTAGGACTTGACAGTTACATTAACTTACCATTTGATTACTGGCCAAGATATATGTTCTGTCATAAGCATTTACATCTGTTTAGTATTATTATTATTTGTTACTTGGGTTCCTAGTGGAACATACGGCTTCAGTAGCACCTCTACATTCCACTCTGTTCTATACAACCTTTTCAACCTGGCTCCATGACAGCTCATAAGCTCTCATTTCTTCCTCACATGATCTCCGCCATATCACCCTCGGACTCTCAACTCATTGTTTCCCATCTAGGTTTCACTCGAGTGCCTGGCGCATGATGTCCCCAAATGGTTTTCTCAGTGTATGCTCAATCCATCTCCACTTCCTTCTGCATATTTGTTGAGCGATTGGTTCTTGGTTGATTCGTTGTCCGGCCAGAGTTCCTTGTTGCTTATTCTTATTATTCTGGCCATCTGATCTTCAGTAACGAGCCAGAGTAGGCAGTTGTTGATGAATGTCTGTAGTTTTCGCTGGAAGGAAATGCTTTTCGTAACACTCTAAGTCTCTGAACCATAAAGCAGCACTGACTTGATTGAATAAGTGTTGAAAATCGGGCTTTTGTTCTTTATACTGATTGAAGAGGATCTCCACACTGGTCTCAGGCTAATAAACGCCTGTCTTGCTGTCTTTCCGATCCTGGCTACTTTGACGTTCTCGTCTGTGCCGCCGACTGTAGTTGAAACGGTGCTGCCTAGATAAGTGTATGTGAAACAGGCTACTTGCTTTAAGTTTCTCCCGTTGATGGTGATTGGAGCTTGCTGTTGTTGTTTGTTGGTGTTCGTTGGGTATCATCATCACCTCTATCATCGTTCTCTACATTCACTTGAAGTCCTGCCTTCGCTGCCCTGCCTCTTCTGTCGACTTGTTGGATTTTGCCTGTAGATCTTCAAGTTTGTGTGACATTAGACACAAGTCATCGCAAAATCAAATCTTATAGGGTCTTTTCCTCGGTCCAGTGAATCCCCCTCTTCTGGTTCCTCACTGTTTGTTGCATGATACAGTCCACTACAATCAGGAATATCATGAATGATAGTAGACAGCCTTGTTTTGCTCCTGTCTTCACTTCAAAGGCATCAATGAGCTTCCCAAATGTTAGTAATATGAAATAGATTCCATGCATCTGTCAGTTTCCAGATAATTTTCAACAAAATGTTGCAGTTTGCACTCTACTGTGCAAAACCTACCGTTATGGACAGTTCAAATAACATTCTTATTTATTTTATGAGTTTGGACAACAATCATTGAACGAAAACGTCTTTTTATATGAGTTTCAACTTTAGTTATCACAGAATAATCTAACAGTATTCACTTATATATCCCTCATATTCAGAATGCTGATACCCTTTGCGAAATTTAAAAATTCAAAATCATCCTGTCTTTTTAAAACAAATTTTTGATTTTAGGATATGATACTCTGGATTTCAAAGTAGTAGTACGACTAATGTCAGTCAATAAAACCCTGGAAATCTGAAAGGAATGAACTACTGTTTCGTCTTAGTTTAAACCTTTAAGAGGTGCATACCCATAATCTCGTTAGGGATTATTACAGCACATAGTAGGATTAACAAATTTTTATAAGCAGCGTAAATTGCTGAAGCCTTTTCTGAAGTTTCAAGAAAAACATGTGAACCAACGAGCAAATATCAGATTGGTTGATGCGACGAAAATCAATATGATGTTTAATTCTAGAAACGCTTTGAAATAGCCATGGTCACTGTAAATATACGCATTAACCCTAAGTATTAAGCATATATTTTCGACACTTAAATACACCTTCTCCCATCTTACTGCCTTTTTCATTTGTCAAGAAACTGATTGACCATCATGGGGGTTGTTGTTCAGCTATATATATATATATATATATATATATATATATATATATATATATATATATATATATATATATATATAAAACTCAAGCTATATCAACTCACTGTAAGAATAAAGCAAGTGATAACAAGGTTGTTAAACATGGTGACAAGGATATAAAATGGATTGACTACTATTACTACTCCGTGAAGATCAAGAGCGATTGGTTCTGAAATTCATCAGAAAGAGCAGGCAAAAAGGGTAGTATATTTTATCATGACCTTAAATCAGAACATGGTTTTCAGTGGAACAGAAAACACTCCCGAATTCTTTTTGACCAAATATGTTTTCTAGCTCACATGGCTGAAAATGAAAAAATGAGAAAAAAGATCAAACGACTGAGATGACACTCAAATTTTCACCGTTGATAAATTTCTGTACTTAAAGAATTCAACGTCAGAAATATGCAGTGTTAAAGTGTCACATGGTTGGAGGCAATTAGTAATAGAAACCAAAACTAGATTTTTTCTCTGAAGAGTTCCAGCAAGCACTGAACCAAGGTTGAAGCAAAATGACCAATAGAATCCCGTCGCACTTAGTGGTAGATACGATGAAATTCGTTACTTAAAACAAATATTTCAGCCAACAAAATTTCTTTTGACGACAACTGCATGCTTATATTGTTGAGATAATTCCTCAACTGTCTAGTTACCAATCATTCAACTCTGAAATAACTTTTATTCGAAAGCTGCTCTGCATATCTGAAAGCGTCTCTTTTGATTTTCAAGTCTATAGAGTTCCTCTGCAACTGCTGTGAAAACTAGTCAGCTAGTAATTATCGAACAGCCTTGTTCAGTGCGGCAACTACAGATTAAACAGTTTTACAAAATATCTTTGTATAGTTTTTCTTAATTTACTTATACTTTTATAGTTACAGAATCACAAACAACGAGTAACATATTATATTAGGCATATTTTATTTCACAAGTATAAAAGTTGAAGAAATATTTTTCTAAACTTCATATATCTGCGAATTATTTTGTCTCTCACAGATTCTGGTGGGTCTCAGTGATCAGCTGTTTACTCCTCGTGGCTAATATTTTTATAAATCAAGTCGCTATATCCTCAATAAGACATAACAGATAAAATTTAACACATTTTCAGCACAGCTAATAAGCAACTACTTACTCGTTTACTACATCAATCAAAAAGTGACTCAGAGTCTTGAGATACTGAGTTACTGACAGAACACAGTGTGCTTCAATACAGTATTGCCAGGTAAGAATTTAGATATGTGAGGGTAGATACTCATCGATGACAATAATAGTGGTTGTAACATCTGACAAATTGTAGAAAACTTCTTAACTGGATAACTGTTTGAGAAGATAAGAGTTTAACGTACACCTACTTGTAGGAAAAACTTGTTTGCCTGCTAGTCACATATTTCTTTTGATCGACTGCTTATTCAGAAAAGAAAAATGATTTCGATTCTTTTGTATGAATTGTTTTGGATGCAGAAGAATAATTTACATAATTAAGGAGATGAGATTCAAATCATCAGCTAAATATGAAGCGATGATGTATACGAAACTAAAATAAGCTTATCATAGTTTGATAAAATCTTGAAATAAGTATAATAATCGAAGTGAATGAGTTGAGTGGGGAAATCTTCTACAAGTAAAGGAATGATTACCAACCTGAGTTGCTTAGACCTAACGACAGTAAAGAAAGTGGTTCAGAGCTCATGATTTTGACATTTTACCCCAGATGAAAAATTAAAGCACAATTCAAGATTCAATATTTCTACAAATGTTGATGTAATGATTTCTAGCATACTTAATGCTTTGATATAGTTTGTTTTTTCAGAAAGGTTATTATGAATATCTTCTTGTTCATTACTATTACAGTTGAAAATAAAACTGAATTTGATTTTTTATTCATTCACCTCATACTTACTTAGAACTATTAAAGTAAGTTATCTTCAACCAGTTTAACATAAATCATGAAAATGCAGTGAAGAATGTTGACTGATTTGACTATGAATTACCTTTTTGTTGTTTCGTCAGACAACCTGAGATGACTGTGGCTTAGCAGACTGGTATTATTGATTGGAGGTGGATTGGAAGACAGTTATGCATCAGGCACTTAGGCGAAAGCAGAGTAAGCTCTAAGTGACTGGATGTCACATGTTCATTTGATAGTATCCTGGATCGGTAATTTGGAATATGAAAGTGCAAAACCCACTGTAACTTAAGTATCTATTTCGTTTCCGTCATCACACCTCTATATTTTTCAATTTGTATGTATTTTCTACTACGCGCGATGATTTCTATACTTCCTGCTACAAATCAGATTAAAATATTTGCGGTGGGCAATAACTTTTTGGACTGGTAATTTATGCAAACTGTTGAAGTGACAGGAAGAAACAGAAATTCAGAGTTTTTCCGGTAGCTATTGGTTTGCTAAAATAACAGACTACGTCTGCATAAGTGGGTCTGTTTTTAATTGAAAGTGTAAATGATTCATCTAAGCCGCAGAAATCAGCAGAAAAATGCAAATACCGTCAATGTAAGATAAATTGCTGGGAAGCAGTCAGATTACTAATCTAAAATCAATAAATTAATCCTCACAAACCTTCCAGTCGAATCACAAAAGTGATAGGATGACGTTCTATTTATCGGAAAAATAGCTCAGTTTTTTAAAGCCTACAGGCGTTATTTTGTGAAGAATGTTGCAAACTCACAAAACACTCTACAGAACCATTTCAGTGAATAGTTTAAGCCATTTGATAAGATCAGTACTTTTTTGGAAAAAAGATACTCTAAATACCAATACTAAATTTAGCTTCTTGTTTGATCATTCTATTAACTTAAATGTTGTAAACGATTCTTAAATTCATGGAATTCGTAGTTTTTCCTGATTATTTATAATGTCATACTAGTATCGAAACTGTTAAAGTACGAGCGTGATTTAAACTTGAAGTGGTAATGGTCACATAATCTTATTTTGAGTACAGAGGATAGTATGAACAGAATAACATTCCATATAGAGAGATGATGAACATCTTAATAAACATATTATAAATTAAAGTTATGTTGTAATATAATGAACAATTAAACGTGATAATACTACGCCAAAACATTGGTGGTTGTCTTAGACAAAATAATACATTTATTGCAATTTCCATTCATGATTTTTATTCTCAAATGGTTTAATATGAAGGAGGTAGGACTATGGAGTTCAAATTAGTGGTAAAATAGATATCTTTGTATGCCTGATGTTTTGTCTTATGTTCTCTAGGATTTCTTGCTCTGTCTCTTTCATGAATTTAGACTTGCATAAACTGAAGTCTCAAAATGACCTCATATAATTTATAAGGCTGTGCGTGTTTAAGTTGCTCCAAAACTTGGTCATATAATCTTGAAACAAGGAAAATTTGACAATTTCACATTAAATGACAACTGTCACGTTAAAGATCAACAATATCCATTGGAACTGGTCAACAAAGAAGTGGCTTGGTATTTATATGGTTATCAAATATCACACTGAATAGTCTTGGTTGTTTTGAGTTCCCTGAGCTGGGTTAATCAATCGTAGATAGTTAGCAACATTCGAATTAACTTCTGTATGAAGTGAACTGTCATTATCTCTCCGTGAGTGATTTATTAGCTTGCCTCGATTAACTGCCTCGTCACTGGTTATTTTCTTCTGAATGTTTTGTCAGTGGCCGTATGCATTTTCCTGTTGGCTGTCCCTCTGCTTGACCTCTAAACTTTCTGCCATTTAGCACCTTTCTTATTGGTTAGTAGATTGGTTCCATGTCTATACATCTGTTGATTGCTGACTGATCTGAATGCCAAGCTTCCAGGAATTCCCTGATATGTTTTGTGTTTCCTCTCTCCGAAATTTCTACATTGTCGAAATTGAATTCATGTCCATAATTATCCACATGCATTGAAATGGGTGATGAAATGTCGTGACGTTTATTAACCAAACGGCGTTCATGTAGACGAAGGCGAGGAGTGCGACCACTTTGTCTAATGTAGTGTTGACTGCAGTCAGTGCAGATGATTTTGTAGATGATATTCGGTTTGTCTTCTTTGGATGTCGCACCCATCGGTCTGCATAATAGTGTTCGGAGGGAATTTGTTGGTTTATGAACCACACCAACAAAACGAAGTGGTTTCAGTGATCTTGTCATGATTTCTGATATATTCCTCATGTATGGTAGAATGATGCGTTTATTGATTTCTGTTGATGAAGTACGGGATAGGCATGTTGTGATAGAGTTTCGTGGGTAGGCGTTCTTCTTTAGTGTGGACATCAAGTAATTTTCTTCGTTTCTCCGTGAAGTTGTTGTACTGCAGTGTGTTTTCATTCTTCTGAATAGAGTCTGCAAGCGACTGGTCTTGTGTGTTGTTGGGTTGTTGCAACTGTAGTTGAGGACTTGATCAGTGTGTGTTGGCTTCCTATACACTTGGTTTCCAGCTTTCTGGCATTTTTCCTGCTGACTAAACACCCAAGTATGGTAGTTAGTTGTTTAACTCATTCTCCATTGTGAATTTGATGTCACTGGAAACGTTGTTGATCAGATTGTGGGTGTTTTCCATACCATCTTTTTAATGATGACAAAAGTGTCGTCCACATAACGAATCTAGAATTTTGGTTTGATCACAGGTAGGATGATGGCTACTAGTCTCTGCATTACTGCTTCTGCAATTAATCCGAATATTGGTGACCTTTCATCTGTCTGTATATCTTGCCATTCAATTAGGATAATATTGTGAGGCAAAGATCGATGAGTTCCATCAGACTTTAATATTTAAGTTTTGTGCCTTCTGAAAAACTTGTAACATCATTAGGGAGGAGGGATATAGTTTCCTTGGCCAATTGTGGTTCAATAGATATACATAGTGTAGTGACATCGAAAGATACCATTCATTCGTCGTATTCTATGTTGATTTGTTGAGGATAAGATGGAGTGTCCGTCCAGTTTTCTCAATATCATTATTATCATCATCATCACCCGATTCAACATACGTGGATAATTATGGACATAAATTCAATTTCGACAATGTAGAAATTTTGAAGAGAGGAAACACAAAACATATCAGAGAATTCCTGAAAGCTTGGCATTCAGATCAGTCAGCAATCAACAGATGTATAGACATGGAACCAATCTACTAACCAATAAGAAAGGTGCTAAATGGCAGAAAGTTTAGAGGTCAAGCAGAGGAACAGCCAACAGGAAAATGCATACGGCCACTGACAAAACATTCAGAAGAAAATAACCAGTGACGAGGCAGTTAATCGAGGCAAGCTAATAAATCACTCACGGTGAGATATTGGCAGTTCACTTCATACAGAAGTTAATGCGACTGTTGCTAAATATCTACGATTGATTAACCCAGTTCGGGGAACGCAAAGCAACTAAAAAAATCCACCTGAGCAACAAATGTCGCCAACCTTTTGAACGAACACACCCTCGGTTTCCTCAAACACCAAACATTCAGATTTTAATCCATTTTAATGAACAGGTCAGTTCATCCTAGATGAGCCACTTAAACTGGCTGACATTCAAAATCGACAAGTTGTTTCAAATCCTTTTCAAATACCCTCCATTTGTCAACTGAATTCCATGTGAATTCATAATTACTACGTATAAGAAGTAGACACTCGTCACTATCTTGTGTTTTCCCAGTCGAGAATCCACGAAATATTTCCTTACCGAGTGAATAATAGTTACTACCGACAATGTTTACTTAGGAAAGACCATGCTGGCTTCTGACGTTCCAGATGCTCAATTCAATGAAACACCACCAGGAAAAATCTCCACCTACATAACGCGACATTCTGTCTCTGATTAGTCTGTATCATGGATCGACCATATAATTTTACTTCGGTTTATTGGCCACACTGCGAACATGACTGACAGATCTCAATTAGGAATAAGGGCCGTAATGATGAGTTGCGGCACAACTTGCATGTTTACAAAGAACATTTACAAGTGTCATGTGCAGTCACACAAGAGAATACCTGGGAAAACAACTGACTTGCCATCTCAAACATCGTTCTTCAAAACACAGGAGGTATGTGGTTACAATGACTTCCAACCAATTGACATATAAATGGATGGAAATCCATACTCAAACTGATAACTTCATGAGGCTGGGTGCATAACTGTCGGGTCATACTGAAACTAAATATTCCACCCTAAAATCCCCTAACGAAGTGGGACTGCAGACATTGCGCCAACATTTATCATTCTCTTGAATAACTAATGTCATATAACACCAAAAATTTAACTGATCTGCGTTCACAAAATTTTAGTGATCACACAATTTCTAACTGGAAAATACCATTTCTCCAAGCTCTTCGAAAAACGAGGAGAGGTTTCCGAGACAAATGTTTCAGTTATCTCGTCGTTTGCACATCAATCCCTTTGAAATCAAAATGCAATCAGTTAAGGGAGACAGGATGTTCATTTGGAAACTGAAACATTTTCTGTACATGAAATTGGACGAAAAACACATTGATTATTGCCCACATTTTCCTCTATCTGACGTCATAATTCTGACTATTACGTTAGTGGGACTGACACACTCGATATTCTGAGCTTTCAAAATTATTTGTGCTCCAAAATTTCATTTCGGTCATGTGTATGATGAGTATGCTAGCCCCATACAAGCTGGTGTTTTATAAAATGTAAGATATTGAATCTTTCTTTCTGCAACAGAAATATTACATAATAACTATGCAGACGTGAAACCCATGTATTAGCTCGATGGTGTGGCGAAGCTCTGGTGTGCAGCCCTTTCAGGTAAACCACATACCTCACACCAAGATATGAAATTGTCCGAAGTAGTGAGCCATCAACAGTATATTGGCGATGCAACAGAGTATGCCAACACTATACTAGATGTGAATTTAGGTATGACCAGACAAATTATCTCATCCTTGATATAGCTAGGCAAAATCTCGCATTATGAATCTGTGGGAAGTGTAAAAGCTATGAGGTGCACCGATTCAAATATCTTTGCACATACGTTGGCTGAATATATTGGAAACATTATGAGAGACTAGTCTAACCAGAAACATACTTCATTTTAAGAAAAGACGCAGAATACACTGCATGCTTTCAGAAACCAACAAGGTACTTATCTATGTGGTATAGAACCAGTGTAATTTTTACCAGTCCATTTTCTCCTGTTGAAGGCTGTGAGACATGATCATTTAAGCTGTACTATAATAGAAGGACAGACAGCTTCGGTAACAGGTTTATTCGAAGTGTTGCTCACACTTTGTGGAACCATAGAATGGGTGATGTAAAGGGAAGACAGATAACTTAAGCCAAGCAAAAGAAGTCAGATGGAGAGTTTGTTGATCATTATTGGATGAAATTTATGTTATGCACGACGATGCAGTAACTACCTTTTAAAATCCAGTCTTATTCGAAGTTTGACTGGGTTACAAGAAGACTAACAGTCACTTTGCCTGGCACCAATCCATAAATTCTCTGACCGTTGGCTCTAGCAATCTAGCAATGCATGAGCCATATCATTATTGTACTTCATAACATAGCAACCAATCTCTAGAAATTATCAGTAACACTCCTAAAATCCAAGAGCATCATCTCAATGTTGAACTCTTTATAAGTTTTCAGTCTCTGTCTCCGGTTCTCCTTTTTGTTTGCTTTCACCACTTGCAAATCATTTTATTCCCTTTCGATTCCCCGATCTATTTTGCTGTGATGTGCAAAGTATTGAGTGATAAGAATCAGTGAATACGATGGGTCGAAACCAGGCCAAAAGTATGCATAAAACAGAAGACGTAGAAACACCATAACGTGATGAGGATTTCTGATCAAGATTGAAAAGATGAAAGGTAGAGGCTATTGTTATGTTTAAAATACACGCTGTAAATAACATAAACAGTGGCAATCATCACCAATATTTCTGAAAGTATATAAAACTATGTTTTTCAATTGGTAAATACATCGACAGCGGAAATATCAACCCATGTAAAAACAAAACTCAGTTTGACACAGAAAATTATTGAGGATGACTTTAGTCCATAGTGATACAAAGGCGATAGTAACGTGAATACACAAACTGCCACTTACACATGTTCACAAAGAAGTGACCACAATTATCTAAGCCTTATTTCAAAACGATTTCTGCCCTGCAATTCACTCAGTGTACAGTGCAAAACAAGTCGAAGAGTACCAAAAATAAGAGTTGAAATCACAAAGTATCAGCATTCAAACATCTTACAAAAAATACGATAACTAACCGAGATTTGACAATTCAAATACTACACATGAATACATTCATTGTCCATCCGTCAATAACAAAAGAATACAATAGCTCCGTCTGCTCCCTATACTTCAATGTTTGGCCAGTAAAAGTCGAAGACGCGCACGAAAACTTTGGTTGAATAAGGAATAAATGAAAAAATTCACAGCATTGTTCACATAATAGAACTCGTGATGTACAACTGTCATGAAACTACTCCCATGATTATTTGTGTGTGTGACAGTCGAATTGCCACTGACATCACCACTATCACTACCAGTAGTATTCAATCGACCACTACTGACAGCAAGAGTAGTCGCATCGTTCACAGGATAGTCAGTGGACGATCTCCACCAGAATTTGAAGTGAACCCACAGAACTGGAAACAGTGTGGCATAGAAGACAACAGTGGAAATGAATATCATCAAACCTGTGCGATGACTACGCACAACACGTCTCGGTATCAGTCGACCGAGAGGCAGTAACCGTGGTGACGGCGGTGCTGTGTAGCAGTTCGTGAATACTTTCCGCACATCTTTCTCCGACAGTTGACATTCTCGCCTCAAAAGAAACCTCATCGAAGCCGCCGACAACTTGTCCTGTTGTTGTTGTCCTCCTTGCTCAAACAGTGCTGACATCGAGGGTAGTTTCAGTATCCCTCGTCTTCGGAACGCAACAACCTGACCGATTCGTGGGTCAAGCTGATAACAGCAATGATCTGAGGTCACTTGATCACAACTCAACTGCTTCACAAATCTGATGGGTGGTCTCGACCTCGACGACGGTACCAGTTGACTGTTGTAGGGATGATGTGAGAAAATACTGGAATCACCATTAGTCATAGCCACATTAGATGCACTCTCATCAGCCAACCTCACCACCGTCTCCATTTCACTATCGTTTTCTGATGGCTGTGACACGGCATTCGACTCATTGATAATTCTCAATGACGTGTGGAGAGCACTTCTAGGCGCTGACCACTTTTGTCGACGTAAATCATTCTCTCTGACCGTCATAAATATTCTCATGTATAAATAAGTGATGATGAAGAAGGATAAGAATGTGCACAGAATGTAAATCTGGTTAACAAGTTCACGTAGCAGGTCGGTCAACTGACAGTCCCATTTTGAGAAGTGTAAAACAATCAGAATACACTCTAACAAGCAAGTTCCCATAGTCACACTGACCAGTATTGACATGATGCACGTGCTCGGTTTACACAGCACGCCTACTTTGTATTTTGTGTTGCTTGATTTTGCGCTGTTCAGTGGGGTCATCGGAGGTGTTTCTCGAACGTCGTTGACACAACCAGTAGGTGAGGAACGAGTTGTGTGGGCAGAATCATTCACAATTCCCGACGAGTCATTTGAAGGGGATTGAGAAGTTTTACTGAGACTGAACAAATTTGGAAGAGTACCGTTGACTCTGTTCGGATTATTTTTATCCTTGTTCTTGTAGGCTACACAGAGCAGACAACATGCACACTTACAAATATCCCTCTCGACCAGAATCATGTATCGTTCAAATGCTATGGCAGCCAACAGACTGCCTTCACAAGCAAATACTATATTCCGTAACAGTGTGAGTATGGCGTCCAGCTCATATTTAAAATAGAATCCACTTCCAGATGTGTTATCCATGTGAAGTTGTGAGAAGTTGCGTCGCATTGGCAGTGTGCCATATATGTCATGCATAGGTGAGGGGGTAGTATGCCTGTTTGCATGAGTATAATTGACCACTCGATATATATCGCATGGGAGAATGAGGACACATGTCAACAGGTCGACGAGTGCGAGAAGCAGAATCAGATTCTGTTGACTGAATGCATTTCGTCGACGTATTGATGTGTGTAAGTGTGATGGGAGCGTGGAATTAGATGTTGCTGGTGCCTTGAATACTTGAAAGGGTGAGGTCGACTTATCTGAAGTGAAACTATCCTGAGTGCTGTTGCTTGTCTTCTGATTGGGACTATTATTTATGGTCTGACGGTTTGCAAATAGACGACCTGTCTGACGTCTAGGCTTGACGCAATAGACAATGATAACTAGACTGTTTCCAATTACACCGAGTAGACATATCAAAGTCAAGACGACAGCCGAAATGGTTGACTGTAGAAATGAGATATACTCCTCTTCGTTGACATTGCTACAAGTGTAGAATCGACTCTTGTGTGGTGTATCGGGAGGCATAATATTCCGGTGGGTTATCTGGAAGTCAGTTACATAGGAATGAATTTTTTACGAGATAATCTGTGGAGAATTTGTGACAATATTCCGTCCACTCTGACTGCTATCATGAATTTTAATATTGTCCTTAGTGGATGGTGAGATTCTGACATTCTTTGATTGTAGTGACGGCGGCCAATCGAATTCTCCGTTATCCTTCTCTGTCAATTGGAATTTGATTGGACAATAGTCGGTCAAATGTGATTGGCTTTCATGTTGACAGATGTTAGTGGCTGTTGAAATATGAAGTCTGATGTTTGATTTCGGTCAATGAAATCTATGAAGTGGTTTTCATTAATTTACGAGTTAAGACAATGTATGCTGTGTAATAAATGAGTTTATCATCCAAGCTCATTGAAAGCTTCATTTATACTTTTTGACACTATTCACTATTAGTGACTGTCCTTCCGTCTAATCTAAATATGCGGATATGAGTGTTCTCACTAGATTTTGAGGTGATTTTTCTCACTGACTGCGATTACCTAGTAAATCACTTGAAATGAGGGGATACTTGGCAAAAGTGTTATTGTAGCTTAGATGCATTTGGCATGTCACCATTCATTTACCATACTACAATCCAACGACCCTCATTTCCTCACTCATCATTTACTACTAGAACGGAAATTTGATAAAATTTTAATCTTTCGATTCTACCGTGGCTTGAGAGCTGTGTAACCATCCGAACTGAGATTTCGCATCACCACTTCACTAGATCAATTCTTACGCCAATGATGCATGTATATATTTTATCGAATATCAATGTTTAACTTACTTCATTCAGTAAGGTGACATTTTTCCTGTGCTGCTGACTAATATTCTGTCTTTCCGCCTGAATGTAAGTCAACTGATATCACAGACATTATTTAGTCTACTGGTGTGGAGTCTAGGCATCATCTCCAATTGACTGCATGATTTGTCGGAAAGTTGTATATTTGACAGCAAAATAGGTAGGAGAATAACCTCTTTGAAAAGAAAACGTGAAACCTCTCCCTGATAGTATGCTCCATTATCAAATTCTGTAAACAAATAATCAGTCGATTGGGGAAAAACCAACTTGGTCTACAGATTATATGAATAGTAAACATAGAAGTGCTTGTTGGGAACTGTCTTCACCGGAAATCAATACTTCCATAATTCCCCTACTCAAGTGTGTTGTGTCATCTGGGCCATATGAATTAATTGTAGGGCTTCAGTTGTCCTACTAGAGAACGTCAGCGCAAACTTCAGATAGACGTTAGCTGCAAGGTTTTCTAAGCGATTTGTTTAGCAGGTTGTCCTAATGACCTCGTGTGTGATTGGTTGTTTCTTTCACGTGTTGTCATTGTTTCCATATTTATTTTAAATGGTTGTCCTGATGACCTGAAATTCGACCTCCTTTTTGTTTCCTCATAGTTTATAGATTCAGTCAATGTCAATATGTCTGACTAGCCTAAATGTCGCCATTCTAAAAATTCCCTGGAATTCTTTATACTTCTATCCAGGATTTTCACATTTTCCAGTTAAATTCATGTCCACACTTGTCTGCAAGAATTGATAAGAGCAAAGATTTGTTACTCCCAGTTGACATTCATGTAGATGAATATAGAGAAGCCGACCATTCTGTCCGTTATAGCATTCATTCGCAGTTTCCACAGTTACTTTGCAGCTAATGTTTAACTTTTCTTCCTTTACTATGGTATCTTTTGGACTGTACAACATAGAGTGGAGACATTTTGTTAGCATATGAGATACAGCGATTCCAACGGGCTTCGACAATCTAGTCATGATCTCATAGACACTTTTCGTGTAGTGTAGGATAAACCGTTTGTTGATTTTCAAGACTGACTTCTTGGTTGATGACGTATTATGTAAACACTTTCTGATGAAGTTGTGTGAATAGTGATTCTTCGAGAAAACAGTCATTAAATAGTTATCTTCTTTCCTCATAGAACTGATGTACTACAGTGTTTTCTTTGCTCTTTTGAACAATTTTATGTGTTGTTGTGTTGTTGCTATTGTAGTTTAGGATTTGATCCGTATGAGTTGATGTTCTGTAGCAGTTTAATCGAGATGTAAGTACAATAATTTTTTCTGCCTTTGACTAAACTGAGGTAACGCTGTACTCAACTAGTAAATACATTACTTCCAGCTCTATGGAATGTGGGAAATATACAAAACATCGTTATAATTCCAGCTGAGGAATAGTGCACCACAGAAGCCTTTTGGAAACTCTACATCAAGAAAGGGGGAGACTTATCAAACTGTATACAAACCAGCTGAGACAAACCGTATTCGAAATTTGACTGCCACATCATCAACATCTGAAAAGAACTAGTCAAATCGGGACAAACTGCAGCAAATGATGAATAGTCAATGAAATCTAGTCGGCCTGTTATTCAACCTTTCTACGAGATACCTGAAGTACAAAAACCAAACATCCCTCTACAACCAATCATTTCACTTCCAGTGACTCCAGCCCATAATCTATCAAAAAATTCTATAGAAAACTGAAACATTTGGTTGAATAATTCAACCACTTTATCAACATTTCGACATAATTTTTAGTCATCAATTATATTCAAGTTAGTATAGACAAGCTGTTGATTAATTCGGTTGTTGCAGCTTTCTGTAGCTCAATTCAACCGAAACCAGCTTAGGATACAAAACCTCTTATCCTCCTCAATGATACACACTTCTCGAAACGCATAGCTACAATGTTCAAGTTTGTTAGAATTATTTTATTTATGCATTACAATATAATTTTTCGATTCACATTCCTTGCAACGTAACTCATTAACTTAAAATTGAAACATTTAAATAAAACACAGAGAAATATTCTATCAAGACTGTGCCCATAAGTACAAGAACCTACAAAGTAGACATTTGAAGATCCCTACAGATTATCCAGAAGAAGAATAATTTGATAGGACAATTGTTTTCAATGGCTTTTTCTTTAGACTCAATCATAGTTACTTGGGGAATTACTTTGGACAATTTGTTTGTTCAGTCCTTTCGTCAGTGAAACTATTTACTTATTTCCTCTGGTTTTCATTCATTAATTAACATGCTTAGATTCTCAGAAAGTTTCTCTACGGGATGAAATCTTTGTGCAACATTTCTTTGCAGCCCCATAGTTTTTGTTTGAAGGGATTCGTATTGATGAAGTGAGAGTCGTTTAAGTTAATTTGTGTTTGATCATATTTTGTATCCACGAAATGATTTAGGATATAATTTTGGATACGTATTATTCACAATACAGTTTCGAGTTAATTCCACAGTGGTTTTCGCTTCGGGGAGTCATACATTATGCACCAGGTACTTATTGAATAACTTTAGTGCAATGGAATGCTCTTTCAATTTTAGTAATTTAAAGTTCTCGATAGACATTTCATCACAAGAATAAAGTGTCAGTAATTGTTTTTGATAACTTTTTCTTCCGCTTAAAATCCCTTCAAATAAAAATTATGGAGCTGCAAAGAAATGTCACATAAAGATTTCATAGCGTTGACAAACTTCCCGAATGTTTGAAGGAATCGTTTATCGAGTATGTTAATGAAGTAATGGAAACTAGAGGAAATAAGAAAATTATTTCTCTGACGAAAGGATTAGAGGAACCGATTGGGGAAACTAATTTCCCAATTAACTACAATGCAGTAAACCTATTAAGTATATGTTGACTAAAAAGCAAAAATAAACTAAGCATTTAACGTATTATTGTAGGAACATAAATACGGTATCAAATGGCCTCCAAAAGATGCGCAGTATGTAGCAATGAGGAAAATTGTGGCGAAATAGAAAATGGAATATAGAGTGAATACAAAGACAGAAATAGAATATCGAAGAATTAATCTTAAATATACATACATGGAAGCACTCTTAAATCTAGTTTTAATCATTGATAATGGAAGAAGCAAGAAAACTGTTCCATAACCACCACTGGTTTCTATTTTGATACATCACAAACTGACTACCCATCCTCTTCTTCCAACCAGTCCCATTGTAAGCGTACAGTAAAGAGCTTGTGAACCACTTGAATAACACTGTTAACACATGTTCAAGTAACCGAAGATAATATTTTTTCAAGATGATCTCCATCAAAAAATTATCACCTTGACCAAGCTGAAACATATATTGCCTCAACCCGGAAGTACGTACGTGACTACATTTTACTTGATGGTGGCTAGCAGTGGAATTCAGAACGCATGTTTCGTCCAATTAAAGGGTTGTCGGCTGGATATCCGTGCACTTCAGTGGTCTATGATTATCACTCTGATACAGTGGATATTCAGGTAATATCTAGTTATCGATATAGCAGCCCATATGCCAACAAAGGTTGATCAATTTGATTCAAGACATTGACGGAAAACTGAAAGCATCAGCTAATGACAATGTGTGAAAGGTGGATGTGCTCTCAGAATAACTATCGGATGTCACACTGAAGGGCACTCTTCTGGAATCAGCTAATTGGCGGTACAAAACGATACAAGCAGACCAGAATTCTAGACAGTGACAAGCAGCTGTATGAAACAAGGATTTGTGCAAGGACAAACTTGAAAATGATCATGAAGACACAGTGTGGTTCAAAGTAAGAACAACCATATTGTGAGTAGATATGGTCATTCTATAGGCACTATATATGCAAACATCTCCCTACCTAGTGAATTTTGTTCCGCGCCAGAAGGTGTGACAAGCAATTCGCATTCCTTATTTTTAATGCAAATTCACAAATTTTATATAGACTTTGCTTCTGCTTGGACGCGCGGATCGAATCAGGTGATTGTGTAGATGAATATCCACTTTTTCTGTGACTTAAATCTCGATCCACAACGGAGGAAAACCCTGTGAGTTGCTGCATTCTTATGGTTGCTGATATCTATGATTAATTAGGCCATGTTACATTTCTGCGTTCTGAATCAACTGACGCAGGTTGATCTCCATTTTCTGATCATTGTCTTTATACTGCCCTATGTACACCAGTTCGCTGATAGCTCTGAATGTTTGCTTTCTTTGCCTCACTTTTAAGGGAGCACGCCCCATCACATCAAGGCAGTCAGCATAACTTCCTAGGCATAGTCTGTGGACATGAGTCACATGACAGCATGTCGCAAAAAATGACAGGTATCATCATCCACTCAAAAAAGTCAGATCATTTGGGGGACGAGATATTTTTTCGATTTTAACAGCATGCATTTTAGATATACAGCAATTGTTAACAGGACTGATCATTTTATTAATAAATATGACCACCTTTTAACGGTAATCATGCCGAAAACTATTCATCAGAAAACAAATAGACGCTTACCATCTTTGAAACCACGTCGTTTTGACGTCAGCAAGCGGAAGCATTATTTCAGTTATTCGCTTCCTTGTTTCTGTTGTTATTGTCTGCTCCTCTTTAACCGTCTATAGTCAATAATAGAACTTGACATTATTTATCAAAACAAATTTAACAATTATGAATAATTCTTTCAATTAGTCAGCTTTAGACATCGTGGAAATGAACCAAATACGTGTGCAAATAAATAATATTGTTTGTTGTCACTCAAAAGTGACATTTAAAGTAGAAACTATCTTTCGTCAGACAATGTTGCTTTTAAACTGCATGGCCTGCTGACAAGCCTACGTATAAATCATCCACGTGTGAAACAAAGAAGTGTACGCGCTTACACAAAAGCTTTATTTGTGTGTCTAACTTAAAGCTGATACCAGCAGAGAACAAAACTGAGTAACTTGAAACAAAAATGGAACGCGACTATTGTTACATTCATAAAAACAGTAGCTCATAAAAAGTGTATATTGTATATTATTATTATACAGGTCTGTGACTTATAAGTAGTGATTTCTTGGAGAGTGTTAGTGTCTCTTTGGAATTATTTTGAATCGCATACAAATGAAAGAAATATAATATTGACCGAAATTTTTAAGCCAGCATAAGTGGTTTCTAATTACTCATTTAAATGCTTTATGATGACGATATTGGATTACAAACCACATTCTGTGAACTTCGTTGGGTAAGCTTTAAAGAAAACTGTTGGTACCATAATTTGCAATTGAAAAGCTAGTTAACTTTTGGTACAGGTTAATGTGAACAGAACCATTCGTAAATAACTTAGGAGTCGATTGTTGTATTCATGGTATTCGGGTCCATTCCAGTCACCTAAGATGATTCAGTTGATTTTAATAAGTTGCATCGTTGAGCTGAATTTACCTATCATTAAAGCGGAACAGATATTCAGTACATTGACCACAGTGATCTGGACAACCAGATCTGCCAATCAGTCTAATCGTTTTCTAAGTAATTTTCTAATTGCAGAAGGAATTGCTTAGTTTTTCGAAAGACATCATTGAACAGTTCCATTTTAGTCTGTCTGTTAGAAATGTCACACAATGGAACAGTATCATTTACTGGATATTGTTTCGGACATAATTTTTTCGGAACAAGAATAATTTGAGAGAACAACTGTTTTTAATAACTTCTTCTTCAGGCTCGACAATTATAAATTCATGAGAGCAAGTGAAATACAATAGCCGAATTCAGACACGATGTACAATTTTACTATATTGAGATAGTCAGTGTTATGGGAGAATGGAGATCAAATCGAATGGAATGGTGGAACTGTTATTAGTCTAGTGTGTTATTTGTGCAATGAAATCAATATTGACAGAACAATTACGAAATGAGGAGACAAAATCTACAGATGATGATTTATTTATATACATTTGTTGGGACATGAATGTATGTTTCTTTACTAAGGGTCAAATAATAATTATGTGGTGATGAAATACATTCAGGTGGGATGAAAATCATGTGAATACCATAACCAAATAGAGAATAACCAGTATAAAGTATTACATCACAGTTAACTACAATTGCGATGAATTAAGAGAACGATGGATAGACGTGGGGATCCCGCCGAAAAGAGTTAAGGAATTGCTACTAAAATCTACGATGAATGTTCACTTTATGTTTGGCAACAAATTATATGGACAAGTAAATGGGGCTGGAATTGACTCTCTTTTGGGTTCCATTCTAGCGGATACCTTCTTGGCTGAACTTAAAAACAGCCCACTTAATGAAACACTTGATAAACTAGATTTTTATTACCAGGAAATGGATGCGTTCATTATTTGTAACAATGACTCCAACAAGGACGGTCTTCGGAGTACCTTCAACAATGTTCACTTAGCTACAAAGTTCACCTGCGAGGAAGAACAAGGGAATAGTATTTCTAACCTAGATGTCTTCCTCATCAGAAAAATGGATGGTTATATTAAGAGGAACATTTTTCGAAAGAGCACATGGACTGGTGAATTTTTTCCCTTTCCTAGCTTTACACCAATTCAGTATGAAGGAACCTCGTCACATACCTAAGCTGCATAACAAGAAACATATGTTCTGATAACTATGTTGAAGAAGAAATGAATAAGCTGAGGATAACATTGTAGCAAAATGATTATCCGCTAAACTTCATTAATAAACACATGTCGGAACCTAGAGAGAAGATAAAAAAAAGATAATGTTGCTAAGAAAAATATATATCTTAGAATAAGTTTCAAAGATGATATTGCCGCGGATATCTTAACATATCGGCTAAGTGGATCAATCGAAAGGACATTCATTGCAGCAAAACGGTTTGTTAGCTTCTCAACCAAGCCATTACTGACACAGCAAACCAAGGATAGGCTACCTATGATGATCACTTCAATGTGCATTTACGAGTTCAGTGGCTTCTGTGGATCTAGTTACACAAGTCGTACTCACAGGGGTCTATCTATACACGTTCGTGAACACGTGCCAGCTTGGTTAGGTAAAGAAATGATAAAGAGCATCAACAGTGCAATCCTATCACATCTAGTAGATCACGACTTCGCATCTTATCCATACCCAAAGTCATAGAGATCAGTGCAAGAAAACTGGACTTACGTGTTCGAAAGAAATATGTATATCCACTTTGCTTACCTTGACTTACAACATGATCAACAAGTTCTTTATGAACCTTCTTACCACAAATTGCACATCTTAACCTCCCATCTCTTACTTCTATATTGTCATTACTTTGATGAACACTCATTTTCTTACTTCATTCGTTTACGACTTTCTTTATCCATACCACAGACTGCAGTTATTTTCAGCCGTGACGTAACACTTCACACTTATTATTGTTTTTTATTTGTCCCTTGGGTTCCTAGTGGGACGCAGCGTTTCAGAAACATGTCACCAGTCCACTCTTTTCTCTGTAGTCTTTTCAACCTCGCTTCACAACTGACCACAACCTATCAATTTTGCTCATACCATCTCCTCCATGTCACCCTCAGCTCAGAATCACAACTCATCGTTTCCCATTTGGATTACATTCCAAGCCCTGGCCTGGTCTGACTTAGTGCCTATTGCCAACAATTCGTCTTCTCAGTGTATCCCCAATCCAATCCATCTCCACTTCCTTCTGCATATTTGTTGGGCCATGGATTATTGGTTGGTTCGCCGCCAGTCAGCCAGAGTTCCATGTTGCTTATCCTGATTATTGTGGTCATCTGATCTTCAGTGTCAGCATTGAGTGAGCGTATGTGGCAGCTGATGATGATGTGAGTTTGCAGTTTGTTGGGAGGAAATGCATTTCGTGATGCGCCAACTCTCTCAACCATCACTCAGAAGCACTGACTTACTTGACTGAATTAGTGTTGAACATCTGGATCTCGTTCACGCTTTATGCTGAGTTTAGTGAAGTGTAGTGTAGTGTGGTGGAGTGGAGTGGAGTGGAGTGGAGTGGAGTGGAGTGGAGTGGAGTGGAGTGGAGTGGAGTGGAGTGGAGTGGAGTGGAGTAGATCTCTACACTGATTGCAGGTTAATGAAAGTCTCTCTTACTGTCTTTCCGATTCCGACTTTGACGTCCTCATCTGTGCTATTGCCTGTAATTGAAACGATGCTGCCTAGATAGGTGAGTGAAACAGACTACTTCCTTTATATTTCTCTCGTTGGTGGTGATTGGTGTTTCTTATCGTTGTCGTTGTTGTGGTTGAATATCTTCATTACCTACCTCTGTTTTCTCTAGGTTCAACTGAAGGAAGTCCTGTCTTCCTCCATTGCCTCATCTCACCTGCCAACTTGTTAGTTTTCGCCTGCAGATCTTCAATTTCGTCCAACATAAGGTATGTCATATAAATGGTCATCGTCGGCGAAATCCAAATCTTACTCTGGGGTCTAGTCATCAGTCCAGCCAGTGTATGCCCATCTCCTTGCTCCTAACAGTTTCTTACATCATACAGTACACTCAGGAAGATGATCGGTGATAGTAGGTGGCAGGCAACCTTGTTTCACTCCTGTCTTCACTTCACTTCACTTCATTTCAAAGGCATCACTGAGCTTTCCATTGTGAATCACTTGGCATGTTGCATCATATAGGATAGCACATAGCTGCTGTTGAATCAGGCAGGCTGATGACGGTTTGTGGTACCAAAACCGTAGTGTTGGAGCAGTAGCTGTCTGCAAAATTATTTCTCAGTCGACTCTGTCGAAGGCCTTTTCAGGGTCGATGACGTTCAGGTATGGTGAAGAGTTGACTGCCATTCTATGCTCTGTTCTATGATGATGCATAGCGTGGTGTAACGTTGCAATTTGATCCCATATGATTTGTTCCTCCTGAAGTCAGCCAACCTATTCCAATCACTATTCTGAATCAAGAGCACTATGCAGTCTCTCCAGGATGATGCTGCCCAATATTTTGCTTGGGGTGGACATAGTCAGGAGCAAGATTCCGTGTCAGTCCTTGCAAAGACTTATGCCGCCCTTATTTTCGGAGTTTGACCAGGTAGCCTTTCTTCCAATCATTCGGCAGGCAGGTAAGTTGCCTTCCTTCCTTCCTCGCAAACCTTCTGCAATAGTGGTGTGTTGTGAGCATGTCCGCTTCGTATGTATCTGAGTATGTTTTAAGTGCTTCTGGAGTAATTGCATTTAGTCTTGCTGCTTTCTCGCATTTCAGCAACTTTATGGCATTCGGGACATCACTTTGACTTTTGTCGGATGACTTGTGTTCACTGATAGTTCTGTGGTTTGGCTGCTGGTGGTATTTATGGACTAGTTGCAGGTGATGGTGGTGGTCGATTCAAGTTCTTTGAAGTGGTCAGCCCATCATTTCCTTTGTTCCTTCTCTCTGATGTCATTTGGGTTTGCTTCACCATCATCTATCATTGGATTCATCTGTATTGATCTCCCCCAGATTGTAAGCTGGTTATTTGATATAGTGTTGTCAGGTCTCTGTCTCTTTCTATCTTGAGTCTCTTGTGTTTCATATGCAAGTTTGCAGTAGAATTGTCTTCTATCTTTACGCGCATTGTTCTTCACTTCTCTGTCCAGTGTTTCATACTTGGCAATCAGTTCCTTTTTCCTTCGTTCATCCCTGCACTGCAATGCACTCCAATTGTTCATCTTCTGTTCATCATCTTCTTCCTCTCCCCACTTCACCTCAATGTGAAGAAAGTAGAGATGCAGCTTACTGGACACAAGATGAGATCAAGAAGAGAGATGAGCAGATGTAGATTCACACCACTCATTATCTGGTGCAAGGAACCTACCTTCAAAACTAAGTTGAAGGCTTCGAAGAAGCAGCTGGTGATAGATGACCACAGTTGAAGCTGAACATGCAGAACAGAAACTGAACTGAACTGAAGGACGAAACTACAAAGAACATCTTCACGTCAGCCAGTTATCAGGAAGAAATGGGAGAGATTAAGCAGCTTCTATGGGGAAACGTGAGTGGAAGAAAACTGGAACTGTCTGAAAGAGATGTGGAAGGAAACCTGGATAATTGTGATAGGAAAGCGGAAGAAGCAAGATAGGACAAGGAATGGATCTCGATGGACTCATGGAAGCTGATAGAGAAGGAAGATGGTTAGGTTGAAGACAAGCCAGTTCAGTGCAGTGCAAAGATGAAAAAGAGAAAAGGAACTGAACACAGTCTATAAAACACTCCACTGGACAAAGAAGTGAGGAAGAGTGCGCGTAGAGATAGAAGACAATTCTACTGCAAACTTGCATATGAAACACAAGAGACTCAAGATAGAAAGAGACAGAGACCTGACAACACTATATCAAATAACCAGCTTACAATCTGGGGGAGATCAACACAGATAAATCCAATGATAGATGATGGTGAAGCAAACCTAGTTAGGAAATTAAGTATGGTAGTATTGAGTTCCGGTGAAAACAGTTCCCAATAAGCACTTTTATGTTTACTATGCATATAATCTGTAGACCAAGTTGGTTTTTCCCCAATCGACTGATTATTTGTTTACAGAATTTGATAATGGAGCATACTATCAGGGAGAGGTTTCACGTTTTCTTTTCAAAGAGGTTATTCTCCTACCTATTTTGCTGTCAAATATACAACTTTCCGACAAATCATGCAGTCACTTGGAGATGATGCCTAGACTCCACACCAGTAGACTAAATAATGTCTGTGATATCAGTTGACTTACATTCAGGCGGAAAGACAGAATATTAGTCGGCAGCACAGGAAAAATGAAGTAAGTTAAACATTGATATTCGATAAAATATATACATGCATCATCGGCGTAAGAATTGATCTAGTGAAGTGGTGATGCGAAATCTCAGTTCGGATGGTTACACAGCTCTCAAGCCACGGTAGAATCGAAAGTTTAAAATTTTATCAAATTTCCGTTCTAGTAGTAAATGATGAGTGAGGAAATGAGGGTCGTTGGATTGTAGTATGGTAAATGAATGGTGACATGCCAAATGCATCTAAGCTACAATAACACTTTTGCCAAGTATCCCCTCATTTCAAGTGATTTACTAGGTAATCGCAGTCAGTGAGAAAAATCACCTCAAAATCTAGTGAGAACACTCATATCCGCATATTTAGATTAGACGGAAGGACAGTCACTAATAGTGAATAGTGTCAAAAAGTATAAATGAAGCTTTCAATGAGCTTGGATGATAAACTCATTTATTACACAACATACATTGTCTTAACTGGCAAATTAATGAAAACCACTTCATAGATTTCATTGACCGAAATCAAACATCAGACTTCATATTTCAACAGCCACTAACATCTGTCAACATAAAAGCCAATCACATTTGACCGACTATTGTCCAATCAAATTCCAATTGACAGAGAAGGATAACGGAGAATTCGATTGGCCGCCGTCACTACAATCAAAGAATGTCAGAATCTCATCATCCACTAAGGACAATATTAAAATTCATGATAGCAGTCAGAGTGGACGGAATATTGTCACAAATTCTCCACAGATTATCTCGTAAAAAATTCATTCCTATGTAACTGACTTCCAGATAACCCACCGGAATATTATGCCTCCCGATACACCACACAAGAGTCGATTCTACACTTGTAGCAATGTCAACGAAGAGGAGTATATCTCATTTCTACAGTCAACCATTTCGGCTGTCGTCTTGACTTTGATATGTCTACTCGGTGTAATTGGAAACAGTCTAGTTATCATTGTCTATTGCGTCAAGCCTAGACGTCAGACAGGTCGTCTATTTGCAAACCGTCAGACCATAAATAATAGTCCCAATCAGAAGACAAGCAACAGCACTCAGGATAGTTTCACTTCAGATAAGTCGACCTCACCCTTTCAAGTATTCAAGGCACCAGCAACATCTAATTCCACGCTCCCATCACACTTACACACATCAATACGTCGACGAAATGCATTCAGTCAACAGAATCTGATTCTGCTTCTCGCACTCGTCGACCTGTTGACATGTGTCCTCATTCTCCCATGCGATATATATCGAGTGGTCAATTATACTCATGCAAACAGGCATACTACCCCCTCACCTATGCATGACATATATGGCACACTGCCAATGCGACGCAACTTCTCACAACTTCACATGGATAACACATCTGGAAGTGGATTCTATTTTAAATATGAGCTGGACGCCATACTCACACTGTTACGGAATATAGTATTTGCTTGTGAAGGCAGTCTGTTGGCTGCCATAGCATTTGAACGATACATGATTCTGGTCGAGAGGGATATTTGTAAGTGTGCATGTTGTCTGCTCTGTGTAGCCTACAAGAACAAGGATAAAAATAATCCGAACAGAGTCAACGGTACTCTTCCAAATTTGTTCAGTCTCAGTAAAACTTCTCAATCCCCTTCAAATGACTCGTCGGGAATTGTGAATGATTCTGCCCACACAACTCGTTCCTCACCTACTGGTTGTGTCAACGACGTTCGAGAAACACCTCCGATGACACCACTGAACAGCGCAAAATCAAGCAACACAAAATACAAAGCAGGCGTGCTGTGTAAACCGAGCACGTGCATCATGTCAATACTGGTCAGTGTGACTATGGGAACTTGCTTGTTAGAGTGTATTCTGATTGTTTTACACTTCTCAAAATGGGACTGTCAGTTGACCGACCTGCTACGTGAACTTGTTAACCAGATTTACATTCTGTGCACATTCTTATCCTTCTTCATCATCACTTATTTATACATGAGAATATTTATGACGGTCAGAGAGAATGATTTACGTCGACAAAAGTGGTCAGCGCCTAGAAGTGCTTCCACACGTCATTGAGAATTATCAATGAGTCGAATGCCGTGTCACAGCCATCAGAAAACGATAGTGAAATGGAGACGGTGGTGAGGTTGGCTGATGATAGTGCATCTAATGAGGCTATGACTAATGGTGATTCCAGTATTTTCTCACGTCATCCCTACAACAGTCAACTGGTACCGTCGTCGAGGTCGAGACCACCCATCAGATTTGTGAAGCAGTTGAGTTGTGATCAAGTGACCTCAGATCATTGCTGTTATCAGCTTGACCCACGAATCGGTCAGGTTGTTGCGTTCCGAAGACGAGGGATACTGAAATTACCCTCGATGTCAGCACTGTTTGAGCAAGGAGGACAAGAACAACAGGACAAGTTGTCGGCGGCTTCGATGAGGTTTCTTTTGAGGCGAGAATGTCAACTGTCGGAGAAAGATGTGCGGAAAGTATTCACGAACTGCTACACAGCACCGCCGTCACCACGGTTACTGCCTCTCGGTCGACTGATACCGAGACGTGTTGTGCGTAGTCATCGCACAGGTTTGATGATATTCATTTCCACTGTTGTCTTCTATGCCACACTGTTTCCAGTTCTGTGGGTTCACTTCAAATTCTGGTGGAGATCGTCCACTGACTATCCTGTGAACGATGCGACTACTCTTGCTGTCAGTAGTGGTCGATTGAATACTACTGGTAGTGATAGTGGTGATGTCAGTGGCAATTCGACTGTCACACACACAAATAATCATGGGAGTAGTTTCATGACAGTTGTACATCACGAGTTCTATTATGTGAACAATGCTGTGAATTTTTTCATTTATTCCTTATTCAACCAAAGTTTTCGTGCGCGTCTTCGACTTTTACTGGCCAAACATTGAAGTATAGGGAGCAGACGGAGCTATTGTATTCTTTTGTTATTGACGGATGGACAGTGAATGTATTCATGTGTAGTATTTGAATTGTCAAATCTCGGTTAGTTATCGTATTTTTGTAAGATGTTTGAATGCTGATACTTTGTGATTTCAACTCTTATTTTGGTACTCTTCGACTTGTTTTGCATTGTACACTGAGTGAATTGCAGGGGCAGAAATCGTTTTGAAATAAGGCTTAGATAATTGTGGTCACTTCTTTGTGAACATGTGTAAGTGGCAGTTTGTGTATTCACGTTACTATCGCCTTTGTATCACTATGGACTAAAGTCATCCTCAATAATTTTCTGTGTCAAACTGAGTTTTGTTTTTACATGGGTTGATATTTCCGCTGTCGATGTATTTACCAATTGAAAAACATAGTTTTATATACTTTCAGAAATATTGGTGATGATTGCCACTGTTTATGTTATTTACAGCGTGTATTTTAAACATAACAATAGCCTCTACCTTTCATCTTTTCAATCTTGATCAGAAATCCTCATCACGTTATGGTGATTCTACGTCTTCTGTTTTATGCATACTTTTGGCCTGGTTTCGACCCATCGTATTCACTGATTCTTATCACTCAATACTTTGCACATCACAGCAAAATAGATCGGGGAATCGAAAGGGAATAAAATGATTTGTAAGTGGTGAAAGCAAACAAAAAGGAGAACCGGAGACAGAGACTTAAAACTTATAAAGAGTTCAACATTGAGATGATGCAGATTGAATACTTCCACACCATTGCTCTTGGATTTTAGGAGTGTTACTGATAATTTCTAGAGATTGGTTGCTATGTTATGAAGTACAATAATGATATGGCTCATGCATTGCTAGATTGCTAGAGCCAACGGTCAGAGAATTTGTGGATTGGTGCCAGGCAAAGTGACTGTTAGTCTTCTTGTAACCCAGTCAAACTTCGAATAAGACTGGGTTTTAAAAGGTAGTTACTGCATCGTCGTGCATAACATAAATTTCATCCAATAATGATCAACAAACTCTCCATCTGACTTCTTTTGCTTGGCTTAAGTTATCTGTCTTCCCTTTACATCACCCATTCTATGGTTCCACAAAGTGTGAGCAACACTTCGAATAAACTTGTTGCCGAAGCTGTCTGTCCTTCTATTATAGTACAGCTAAATGATCATGTCTCACAGCCTTCAACTGGAGAGAATGGACTGGTAAAAATTACACTGGTTCTATACCACATAGATAAGTACCTTGTTGGTTTCTGAAAGCATGCAGTGTATTCTGCGTCTTTTCTTAAAATGAAATATGTTTCTGGTAAGACTAGTCTCTCATAATGTTTCCAATATATTCAGCCAACGTATGTGCAAAGATATTTGAATCGGTGCACCTCATAGCTTTTACACTTCCTACAGATTCATAATGCGAGATTTTGCCTGGCTATATCAAGGATGAGATAATTTGGCTGGTCATACCTAAATTCACATCTAGTATAGTGTTGGCATACTCTGTTGCATCGCCAATATACTGTTGATGGCTCACTACTTCGGACAATTTCATATCTTGGTGTGAGGTATGTGGTTTATCTGAAAGGGCTGCACACCAGAGCTTCGCCACACCATCGAGCTAATACATAGGTTTCACGTCTGCATAGTTATTATGTAACATTTCTGTTGCAGAAAGAAAGATTCAATATCTTACATTTTATAAAATACCAGCTTGTATGGGGCTACCATACTCATCATACACATGACCGAAATGAAATTTTGGAGCACAAATAATTTTGAAAGCTCAGAATATCAAGTGTGTCAGTCCCACTAACGTAATAGTCAAATTATGACGTCAGATAGAGGAAAATGTGGGCAATAATTAATGTGTTTTTCGTCCAATTTCATGTACAGAAAATGTTTCAGTTTCCAAATGAACATCCCGTCTCCCTTAACTGATTGCATTTTGATTTCAAAGGGATTGATGTGCATACGACGAGATAACTGAAACATTTGTCTCGGAAACCTCTCCTCGTTTTTCGAAGAGCTTGGAGTAATGGTATTTTCCAGTTAGAAATTGTGTGATCACTAAAATTTTGTGAACGCAGATCAGTTAAATTTTTGGTGTTATATGACATTAGTTATTCAAGAGAATGATAAATGTTGGCGCAATGTCTGCAGTCCCACTTCGTTAGGGGATTTTAGGGTGGAATATTTAGTTTCAGTATGACCCGACAGTTATGCACCCAGCCTCATGAAGTTATCAGTTTGAGTATGGATTTCCATCCATTTATATGTCAATCGGTTGGAAGTCATTGTAACCACATACCTCCTGTGTTTTGAAGAACGATGTTTGAGAGTGGCGAGTCAGTTGTTTTCCCAGGTATTCTCTTGTGTGACTGCACATGACACTTGTAAATGTTCTTTGTAAACATGCAAGTTGTGCCGCAACTCATCATTACGGCCCTTATTCCTAATTGAGATCTGTCAGTCATGTTCGCAGTGTGGCCAATAAACCGAAGTAAAATTATATGGTCGATCCATGATACAGACTAATCAGAGACAGAATGTCGCGTTATGTAGGTGGAGATTTTTCCTGGTGGTGTTTCATTGAATCGAGCATCTGGAACGTCAGAAGCCAGCATGGTCTTTCCTAAGTAAACATTGTCGGTAGTAACTATTATTCACTCGGTAAGGAAATATTTCGTAGATTCTCGACTAGGAAAACACAAGGTGGTGACGAGTGTGATGAAAGTCTACTTCCTATACGTAGTGTTTATGAATTCACATGGAATTCAGTTGAAAAATGGAGGGTATTTGAAAAGGATTTGAAACAACTTGTCGATTTTGAATGTCAACCAGTTTAAGTGGCTCATCTAATATGAACTGACCTGTTCATTAAAATGGATTAAAATCTGAATGTTTGGTGTTTGGGGAAACTGAGGGTCTGTTGGTTGTTATCCGCTTTAACTGCATGAATGCGAAGCTGTTTATTTGTTGATTGGTTCCAGAGGGTATTTTTAATCTCTATTTTGAATTTTTTCGTGTTATTTTTTTTACGTTATCGGAGGGTAGTTTATAGTAAGCTATGTGTGCACAGCTGAATAAATTATGTTGGGTGAGTTTGGGTTTCGAGTTTATGCTAGGCTGAATTCTTGAAATAGGTCGAGCAAGAAATACTATTGATTGACAGGACAGCTGCTGAATATTGAGGTATGCTAACAGAACATCGACGTTTTATTTAGGCACTTTTATTTTCATAGGTGTAAATGTGAATTTCTTGCTGGAATAGAAATTAGTTTTGGTGTTTCAAGTGCAAGCTGTTGAAGATGTTTTACTTGCTACACACGTCCTCTTTTCTCTATTGGTCAAGTGATTATTTGTCCTAATTTTGCTTCCTAGTAAACATACATTCGAATGTTAGAAAGACATTCAGAATTTAGAGTGCAAATTTATCTCTTGTTACAATGAAAAATTAAGCTGCAGCTACAGCAAGACATCTGAAAATGTTGCTCTAGCTACGGTTTTTTGAACAGCTAAACATCATGATAACCAAGCGTATCGAATTATTTTGGTATGAATTACTTAATATGTGGCTTCCTTTGATATCTTTATGTTCAGTAGGATATTTTTCTGCAACAAAAATTTCGAAGCTAAACATTTCAGTTTTTATTTGTATATTTTCAGCTGTGGTTCGTCAAATAAAAGGATATTCACCTTGAGATGTTTTTAATTCAAGGTCAGATATTTCACTCATACACTCGGTTGTAATATGAACAGTCCAGTAAAATGAATATTTTATTATTTTGCGCTGAAAAGACAGGCTGCATTCATCACTGCACTACTAGTGGAGAAGATGGAGCTCACTGAACCTGAATAATTTTCGTTGATGGAATATCTAAAACACTGGTGAAGAGAATACTTCCTTGTGTACGATAGAGTTTACTAATCAACATCTATCTGTATGCATCCACAACATTACTGCATACTTCAGAAACAGTCTTTGTGATGGAATGAAGGACACTTATCACTCAACTTATCCTTCAAGTCAGCTAATATCATGCTTTTTCCAAGAAAATCAATAATTTGAAGGTATATGAAATTATTATACAGGCTATTAGATCACATTTTGAAGTCACTTTAAACTAATTTCATTGAACTGATTAAACTAGTTTACTTCTCTCACCTAATTTCTTTTTACTTTGGTGCCAATTGTTCACTATTTAATCTAATTTTGGCCGCGTGTTTCCCATGATATATGGAACGGATATTTTTTTAAATACAACTGAATGTAAAGCGATATATGGTTAAATTACTATCAGTGAGTAAAAATCTTGGATGATATTCAATTAAATATCTAATATTAACAATACCTAATTTTGGTTGCTTACCCAAAAACAGAATTTTGTGCTTGCAATTTGTTCCACAACTATTCTGATTTCATCACAACTCATATCTCTGTATAAATTCGTGGTTGTCACTTCCTTTGGTACTTGTTTTTCACATACAGAAACTTTTTAAAATTAATTTGAGCAACGTAGCGAGAGAATTATTTACTGAATAAGATCATATCATTTTATTTTATACGATTTTTATCGGTTACATACAACCTACAGTGAATAAACAAACAATCCAGTATTTTAGCGAAATCCCCATCCCCCTATGAAAGTCATGATCGAGTGCGAAGAGAAGCAACTGTTAAAATTTGTTGACTTGTAAAGAAAACTTTAGGAGTATTCACCACTTAACTACATAGAGTTATTAGCATTCAAACTTTGACAGTTTTTGTATAATCAGGCGTAAGAGATCATTATATCAGAGGACAGAGAAATTATGCTCCCAAAAAAGACTGTGGATTAAAAAATTTGACAAATTGAATTCTGTCTACGTAATAATGATAATGTAATAAAGTCCAAGCAAAAATAATATGAAGGTATGAAGCAGACGGTGAAACAGTTTAGGCTAATACCTAGTGTTTTTTACTCTGAATTTCAAAGGAGTTGATGTCGTGGCTGGGATCAAAATACAGGTTGTAAGCTAAATATCAGAGTGCTATTCAGCTGTGTTACTTATTTCATTATACCAAACAATGTGTACAATCATATAGTTCAAATGAAATGAATATGTACAACTCCTCGTAATTCCAATGGTATTCGTAAATCGACATGTGTATCAGATAGAAATCACATAGGAAGAACAGAGATACGGCTACTTACTTGGATTACTAATCATATATCTAAGAATTTATGTCCAGCAACCTCTCACTTCATCAACATGAGATATCAAGTTGGAATGAGACATCCACGTATATTGCAGATGGTTTTCTAACTGCAGCTGATTTTTAAATGGTATATATATATATATATATATATATATATATATATATATGTGCATTCCGCACTACACTGGACAAAATGGTTCCCCATTTCACCTTCATGTACATGAGACCCAATTGGCTATTAACCGCTACGATATTTCGTCGCTCATATTAATGTCTGGGACAACTATAGACATGAATTTAATTTTGGAAATGCAGAGATTCTTGACCGAGGAGATGCAAAGAATATCAGAGAATTTTTAGAAGCTTAGCATTCAGGTCTGTCACCTATGAATAGATATACAGGCATAGCAGCAATCTGTGAATCCATAAGAAAAATGATAAAACAACTAGAAGGTTAGAGATCAGGCAGAGAAATGACCAATAGTAAAACGCATGCAGTCATTGATACAGCGATCAAAAGGAAGTATGAATCACGAACCACTTCCTCAGAGTAAGGTATTGAGTCACTCAAGAGAAATCTAGATGACACTCCATAATGAAGTCACTCCTGAGGACAGAGTAGAAAAAAAACAATGAAAGCTTCATGAATAAACCACCTGGCTCATAGAGCACAATACAAAAAATAAATCTAAATGTATCACGCAGTTACATAAAATAGTTTCAGTAGCACACGAATGCGCTCACTGTTTACTCGCAGATAGTGTGTACTGTGAAAAAGTTGTATTCACGTATAGGTTGTTACTGTAGTAACATGCTGGTAGTTGTGATTTTCAAAACATAACGTACATTTCACCTGTCCTAAATCATTTAATATTTATTTGTCATAATATGTTATCTTGAAATCGAAATACTGAGCTGTTAGATCGTTTTGCATAATAACTCAGTTTCTTCAGCATTTCAATATTTACATATTTTATAAAATTCTTTTTATTTCTGCTGTACTTAGGTTTTCCAATCATATCATACTCATGTAAGTCATTGGTTTGTACGTTTAACTGCTTTCATTCGTGACAGGATGTCATCCATCCGCAGATGAATAAAATAAAACATGTTTGATCCGTATCTCAGTAAATTGGCAAATAAACATCTTATGACCTATCCTTTCCCAAGATGGTTTGCTAATTGATTGAAGCATATTTTTACTGTTAAAAAGTCTACTAGTAACCATTCCTTTTCACTACATCATGTTGATATTTGTTTGAAGGTATTTAGATTTACAGATTGAAATCTGATCTTCATAACTGGAACTTCAAAGTTCACTTGAATTTTTTTTGTAGTTTCGAATATGCTTATTTATTCGACAGACCTCTTTCATCGAGCGATGAGCACTCACGCGTTGACCATATATATTCTGATATAGTCATCTGTGATGAATAATCGAATTACGGTCTAAAAATCAACAACAGGTTTTTCAATCCAGCCACTCATAGTCTTTCTTAATATACGAAATTTCTTTTAAAAAAACTGAGTTTTCATCACTCTAAACTCTATGAAACCTTTTGTTTGATTACAAGTAGAAAATGGTGTTAGTGCACATGTTCTTCTCTCCACATAAGAGTTATTTTGAGAAATGATAAACTATGTCTCATTTTCATATGGTTCTAAATCTATTTTAATACAGACAAAATCAGATCTTTATGCCAATGTGTGCACATGTTACTGAGTTTACTGTAAGGATTTTGTAGGTCGGTCATTAACAACATACAGTCCGCGATTACTGTATTGCTAGGCAGGTTCCCATTCACCACAACAAGATGCAAGATAGAAAGATGAAAGAAAGAGAAATACGGAAGGAAGTAATTAAAAGTTGTAAACAATAGGTAGATTAAAACAATAATGAAATTCCACATGACAATTAAGATCTAAATGATGTGTGGATGCATTCACCCACTTATATTGAGCTAAAATTATTTCAAATGTAATGTTGGTTGTAACCAGGAGATTGCCACACAACTCAGATCAGTAGTCAAAGCCTTCATCGACAAGTCCTATGTTTCAGTCAACCACCTGTAACTTTTTACTAGCCTAGGCCTATTTCAGCCAACATTGCATAGCACGATAAACAATGACTAGGTATGCGTAAAAGATTTCCCAGCCATCTAAGTCGATGAACGTTTGCAGTCTCATCAACTGATTTCCTATTTTATCTTCAGCTCTGAGCCAACTTTTGCATTCATAGTATGGTCGTTCTGCATAACACAACCTACGTTATTAAGACAACACATACCAGAAGCCTGAAGGCTTTTTAAGCCTTTAATTACCATGTTCCATGACCACAGCTGTTCTGAACTAGCTGCCATCCTGTATAGTCGATCCTTGCTAGGTAGACGGCTCGATAGATGACAACACTTAGCAAAGACTAAGCTAGAATTTTGTATTTGTGAAGAGGCTTCAGTGGTTACTGACTCACAAAGGCTGATCCAACTTACTAGCTGAGTGAAAAGATCAGGATGCTCAGGCACTTTACCTCATAGTGTTTAACAAAGCATCTACAAAAATTAGTGTAGAAGAGAGGATATGGATTTTGTTAATGAGAAACACACACTAGACATTCTTGAATCGTCACTGAAATTGTCCAGAGTGCTCTGCATCCTGTCAGCATCACCTAGCAAGAGTCAGTCATCCATGAACTCTAGACCGAAGAAGGATTCTCTTGTAGCAGCTTCACTCTCCGTAAAGTGAATGAAAAGAGGCATACATCCACAAGCATATCTAAGGCAGACTGAGAAGTGGTGTCGAAAATCCTTTATGTGTATACCTTGAAGTTCACAATTTATCTATTACCTCAGCACAAGTTCTAAAACACCCATAGGTTTTCCGATATAACGCCCTAAGTAGAATGATGTATACCCACTACTTTCAGTGAGACACTCATATAGTTATTCCATCAACAAAGTAGAAAGTTTACCTCAGGTCAAGAGACACAAATAGTGTCAGACACCAGGAATCGTGCATATGTCTCAAGACCAGATGGAGGTTAAAGTTGTGGTTAATAAACCAGAAACTAGTCCTGAAACCTGTCTGGTTTTAACTGGTTCATCTTTTTTGAACAACACTTAGGTGTCTGATCATTATAAAAGTAGAATCGTAGAAAAATCTTCGTCATGCTGATTCCCCTGTGGTTTCCGCGAAAATAATTAGCTACTTTCTTGAATGCCAGTGGAATCAACAACTCTGATATTTGGACCTGCTGTGCTTCCTCGTTTAAGCTTATTTGCAGCCTTCTCTATTTCTGTAACATTTGGATGGCCTATCTTAACAGGCTGCCTAAGACCCGAATGGATGTAGAAAAGCCGAACACTAGCTAGATACAACTTAGATCACTCCTTGAAGTGTTCGACTTACCACCACAATAGTCTTTCTTACGAGTGAATCACAAACATATCTTCCTTCGCTATGACCTCACTAACCATTTGCCTTTGTTGCCCCAGTTTGCTTTATCAGTCTAAATAACAGCCTACTGAGAACCACTATCGCAGCCTTTCACATCTATTAAGTCTTCCCACCCACCGCTGTTCTTCATGATTTTATGGACTCTTTACTGAGCTATTCGGGCTGAGGGCCTGTAGAAATGACCTTTCGTAACATTTTAAAAAAAGTCATTTATAGTATTAACGCTGTCTACCCAGTTCCTCATTAAAAGTAACCTTGATGTTCTTACTGTTGATCGTGCTTGGAGTGTTTATGTTGCTATAGTTTTTATACACTGATTAAGATGTAAACATATGCCTGCTCAAAACAAAGCATGATCACCGTTTAAACCGTTTTCCATCGTGCTTCAATCGACCATTCCTAGCGATAAATCAAAGAATTGTGGTTTATCTGTGTCCACTAAAGTCAGTTGAGTTCTAATCAGATAAATTTTCACTTCATGTCTGAATTTTGTATTGGTCAGGATTAAATGGGACTCTGAGAACAATTTTGACAAGTGATTGCCGTCATCCATTCATTCCACCAGGCTTTCACAAGTTTCAAGTACCTTTCTATCTGACTTAACTTACTTTCTTGTGCAGTGAGATCACCTGCTGCGACAAAATATCAAAACGCTTGCCTATCAGTAGGGAGGTGGAAAGTTTTTGGTTAAACTCATCATTCACTTCATCCGAGTTGGAGTCAGATGGTGGGTGAGCAGAGGTTACAAAGAGACAACCACGAGTTTCACTATTCCTTTTTTAGTCATCACCCCACCACTCAACCAATTTACAATTTTAAAAAGTGGTAGGACTAGCCAGTGATTCTCCAGAAATTCTGTAGGTTAATTTTGCTGACTCATTAAATTGGCTAGGTAAGATTAAGTAAATAATCAACTTTGTATCCTGTATGCACGTCTCAAAAACAGCAGACATTCATGGTTCGAGATGCAAGAGTTTCGACTTTAGAAGCTTGTTTTCCAAATTGACAAGGGGTATAGACACTGAAAGCTCCAATACATGAAGTGGAGCACAGTCGCAGGAGACCACGGATTACTTTTCCGTGTATTCAAATTATTATCATTACTTTCCGGTTGAGAAAGTTAAGAATTTTGTAGTACAGTTGTCCCAGAAACGTTTAAAGTGTGTAAGGTTCGGAGTGATCTGAAGGGATTGAGTTGCGTGAATAATTTGAGGACGGTTGATACTTCCTCACTGCTCACATTGTAGAAGATTACATATTCCCGAGACAGCTGAAAATGGAATTAAATTAGTAATAGTGATGTGAAACCACAGTGGCTGAAGAACATCAGCTTGATGTAGATCAACAATAGCTTTTTTGAAAGTTTGAGATATAAGCTTAGTTATGTTGAATCCAGGCTATAAAAATCCACACCACTGTCACGTGGTGGAACCAACAGTAGGACTTCACTCCTCTAACCACACCACGTAACTGTTATTAACACTATGACAGGAGAGGCCTTTAGTTTTACCGCTATCCAACAAGTCTTTATAGTATAGAAGGACTTCAATAAACTAGTGTTCGCATTAACACAAATCGTTGACTGATTGTGATATGTAAACCAGACCATCACCTGAAGGTAGTAGCTATCGGAGGGTGTAGTGGGAAATTTCATGACAGTAAACATTTTTAGGTGAAGAACAGTCATATCTACTTGATAACCACTTTAGTGTGACAACATATCTAACAAAGTCAAAAAGACATAATGAATATTTTTGTTAATCTGCCTACGAGTAAAGTTTGCAAGAAGCCCATATTACTTTCAGCGATGAATTTTGGTAAGAAAGTCATACTAGCAGAAAAAATAATAAATGACTGGTGGTTGAAATATGTGCAGTTGGTTCCTCTGTTGTTTGCTGTATAACCATTCACGTCAAGTAAAACTAATTCACTGGAGGGGATGTAACTGTCTCATGTATGTGAAGGATACGCTTAGAGATTTCAGCTAGTTCATCTTTGTGAATTTAAAATGACCATATGAAAGCTTCCCATAAACATCACAAATATGACAGCATTTATCGAAAAAAACCTTAACAACAAACGAAAAAGAGCTAACTGGACTCAAAGGGTATTTTAGAAAAATTGATATCCAAACCACTTCATCATGATGAATGTGGAATGAAAAATAAATAGGACGTCTATCCTTCTGTGTCAAAAGAAAAACATCTTTAAAGCTTTTAGTTTAGGAGTGATAATCAGAGTCAAATCCTTACGAAGAGACTACGATGATCTGTGAGGAAGAGTCTCCAAGAAGTCGCTGTCAGGTCAAGTTTTCAAAATAGTAATAGGTTACTTATCAGTGCATCTGAAAGAAGAAACTCCGCATATTTCCATGTCATATGGAATCAGTAAGTTCGACTGCATCTGTGGAGTAAATCATCCATGATGAAATCTGATAACTCTTTCAAAGCGTACTACGGAGCACATTTGTGTTTGGCTGATGAATGATAAAAAAGGCCTTTTTGACTCCATACATTCCCACGCGGACAACACCTGTCCTATTATATCAGATGAAGATCCATCTTCTCAGTGATTCCAAGATAACTACTTATCGCGAAGGGTAAAAATCTCTTTTCTGTAAGCTGCTAAAGTCATTGTAGTTAAAAGTTTGAAAACACAATTGTATATGCATAAGGTGCTAGCGCGTCCATTTGCTTTTCCGTGACCCACTTGGGGTAAGAGTCCAAAGGACTTACTATTTATTTGACTTTTACTTTCCGTTCTTTCTTTTGATGGTCATATTATTGTAACCATTTAAGTCGAGATTTGGTTTTATCTAATTTCTTTTTTTTTGTCTGGTATTCATGAGCTTTCATCTTTTTGAAGCCTAAACTAACTTCCTCCATCTGTTGATCCCTTTATTAATAAACTGTCCAAGCTCCGCGAAATAATAGTTTCGCGAGTTTTTAATCTAGATTTAATCAACAGTAAAAATGACTACTGCTTCTGAACCATTTGATTTACGTATACATAGGGAATTATTATTTGATGGTTGGTCGGGCATAACTTTGGAGAAAATGTGTATTTGCTCAAATGCGCTCCTTCGGTATTACAATGAGTGTATTCCATTTTCACTTATCTCTACAAAAATCCTTTATCACATATTTCGTGGTTGAAACACTTGTTTTCTCCAAGGGCTTAATCTAAAGTCGTAAAGATAGGTTTCGTCAGACAGTCAGAAAGACTTCTCATCAATTCTGAAACACAACTCAGTGTTTTGAGACCTTATCAGATAGATATGGCTCAGAATGGAAACCAGTGATGGTCATGCTGTAGCTTCCTTGTATTTCTGCTACTGAAACGCAAGGGATGCTTTGTTTTGAACGTATCTTATTGAACTACCTCCTAATAATTCTATTCTTATTTTGCCTTTTTCCACTTCCATCGCTGTATGTCTTCATAATCTTGTACTATTTTGGGTGGCGCATTACGTGGTCCCTTGCTGCAGCAAGTTTGTGTTCGCATACTAAGAAGAAGAACAATAACAGTAATAAAAATAATAAATAACTACTTCAATTAAAATTGCGAACAGTAGTAGGATAGTAACTAAGATCATTTAACACAAGTCGATAAGCCTCACAACCTCATGGACTGATTTGCTTCTTTCACTAAAAACACTACAGCTAACTTCTATTTCTCCTACCAGTTGGTTCCATAGCGCACGAAAGATGCAGGGAAGGCTACAACTGATCAGTTAACTGGTTCATAACGAATGACTTCTTCATCTGAACATATTTGGCGCTAATGTATACTATTCCGGGTTATGAAACGCCAAGATATCTTATAATAAGCGAAACTATCAAATTAAAGTAGGAATTGAACAAAATAGTGGGACGCTTAATCCACAACCGGACCGATAGCACCACCAAGCTAGTCATAACCACATAGTTACAACTAATCAAACAAGTTGAAATCGAACAGACGAGAAAAGAAGAAATGAAAGTAACGATATAAACAGAAAGACTGAAAAGACAGAAAACAGAATTAAAATATCTTCATTCAAGATTCCTTTATACAGTCTAAATTTATAGACACAAAAGTTATGGGTTACTAGCCTCCCTTGACTTCGCATTCTCATTGTCTTTGATTCTAGGCAAGAATTATTTTATAATATACATCAAGACGAAAGTATAACGTTTTCACAGTGGAATTACCTTGCTTCATAGCACCTTCAGCGGCCTGTTGAAAAGACCAATCACTACTGTCTACACAATGATTATCACCATCTTGTAAACGAAAGCGTACGCCGGTAATTTTCTGTCCAGCTAACTGTCCTGCATTGCATGAATTACGAAAACCAGTTTCAATGGCTGGAACATAAATTTAGGCACATTTGTACCAACTGTTTCATCAGAAAATACCAATTTTGTATAAGAATCAGGTGGTAAAGGCTCCAGGATACCAATCACTCGACCATATTGACCTGCACCACCAGACTGTCTTTTATGAAGATAGTCAAAGCTAGAAAAAACAAAGATAACGAAAGTTATATGCAGTGAAATTTTAAACTTATGACGAACACCAGTTTGTTAATGTTTGCTTACAATTGAGAAAATTTTCAAATTGCACTGAAGATGGTATGTGAAATGCCAAAGAAATTCCGTTCGATATATGATCCGATTCGGTGAATATTAACTACTCAAACATTCACATTAAGTGACAGATATGTTACACTGTCCTCACTGTCAATGGATCTATGGCAATCACTGAAATATGCTGAATCAAAATGCACAACCTAACATCATATATTTAGATAATAGGAAATAAAGAATCTAACCTCCTCCCTATATTGCATTACTTGCTCATAAGATAGACAAAAACGAACAATTAATTATGTACTGAATAATTTTAAAAAGACAACTTCATACAACCAGATATAAACATCATGGTGACTAGCAAACGAATCAGGAAAGAGCATTTTCTCATATTTGCGACTCACCAGAGGTCAAGCAATTCGATCACGTAAAGAAACAGGAAATAACAAGTACCATTACAACGTCTAGGCAAAATATTAGGCCACATCATCCTGAAGAGACTGACTACAAGGTCCACAGCATTCACAACTACAAAAGAAACAGGCTGGCTGGCTGACTGACTGACTGACTGGTTTCTGGAGGAACAATCATGTCCGGATCAAATTCCAACGCTATGCTACACTACACATCATCATAGAACACAGAATAAAATGCCAGTCAACTCTTCACCTTACCTCAACTTCATCGATTTTGAGAAGGCCTTCGATAGCGTCGACCGAAAAGTAATTTGGCAGCAAGCTGCTTCAACACTACGGTCTTACTACCACAAACCTTTACCAACCTCATTCAACAGCAGCTATACGCTATGCTACATGACAAGTGATTCACAATGACGCCTTTGAAGTGAAGTGAAGTGAAGTGAAGTGAAGTGAAGTGAAGACAGGAGTAAAACAAGGTTGCCGCCTACCATCACCGATCAGCTTCCTGATTGTGGTCGACTCTAATGAACTGCACTGCACTGCACACCACACTACACTACACTGGATCATGCAACTAACTGTGACGAGCGAGAAGAGACCCATACCCTGGCTCGACCGATCCAAACACCCTAGAAGATCTCCATTTCCCCGATGATCAGGATGATTCATCTCTAATGTCTTGTCACACAAACTCTAAGATATACGCGCAAAAACTAACAAGTTGACAGAAGAGGCGAAGCGAAGCGGGGAAGCAAACACACCATTCCCTTCAGGTGAACGTAGACAAAACAGAAGTAGGTAGGTGATCAAGATACACAACCAACAACAACAAACACCAATCACCAATCACCATCAACGGCAGGAATCTAAACCAAGTTGTCTCTTTCACCTCTGACACCCACACTCCACATCTCCTCTCAAATACACCTGGCCGCGGCACACATCAGCACGTCAAACCAACGATCCGAAACACAGCAACACAGGTCTTCATTAATCTGAAATAATCAAATCAGTGTCCACATCTACTCCACTCCACTCAGCATAAAGCCTCAACAACATCCGGATTTCAAACACTAATTCAGTCAACTCAGTACTTCTTTCTATGTGATGCTTCACACACTTAGCGCCTCACGAAAACCATTTACAACAAACTACAGACATTCATCACATCAACAGCTGACACCTACGCTCACTCCATACTCACTCCACAATAATAAGAATAAGCAACAAATAACTCTGGCCTCCCAACAAACCAACCAACAACCCATCGACCAACAAATATGCAGAAGAAAGTAGAGATCGAATGGATTGCACACACACACACACACACACACATTCTGGGACATCATGCGCCAGGTCAGGCTCTCCAGTGCAATCCAAAGGGGGAGCGACGAGTTGGGTGTCGGAGGGTCACATACAGGAGATCGTGTGAGGAAGAAATAAAACCTTCTGAGCAGTCATGGAGCCAGCTTCAAAAAGACTGAAGAGAACAGAGTGAAATAGCGACCTGCTACTGAAGAGCAATCTTACACCAGCAACCCAAACTACAAATAATAATAAAGTACTAAGATGACAAACAAAGAAAGTCAAATAACATGACAAGCATACGCAAAGAAACACAGAAGAACAAGAGTTAGGGCCGATGACGAAAGTTGAGAGGATGGTCGAGATTCAAATAAGGTATGAATACGCTTTACACAAAGGCAGTCAATTTTGAAACATATTACCATGGTCTATGACTATCGATACCAGTTGTTATATGGATATTAACCAAGAAGTCTATATTCATCTACACTACTCCGATGAAATGGGAAATTGGAGCGAAACGTTTTCCCTAGGTGTCCCTCTGAATCAGGACGGCTTAAAGAGGAATCACCAAAAGTACTGACCATGATCTATCTTACAGTGGACAGTATAGATACTCTCATAGTTTCACTTCACTGTGACACACCCGACCGATAGCTGCTACCTTGACGTGGTGGTCGGGCTTGCATATCACAATGACCCAACGAGCTATGCTGGTGGAACGCTTGTTCCCTCGAGGTCCTACCATACCAGAAAGGTCTGTTGGGTAGTGGTTAGACGAAAAGCAGTTACGTTTGTGGTGTAAATTACTACACTATGATAGAAGTCTGGGGGCGAAGTCGTACTGCTGCCAGCTGGGTGGGGTGTGACAGCAGTAAGGTGTTTCCTTTGGATGACCAGCGGTGCCATGCTGATGCTGTTTTCTCAGGGGAAGGGTGGGCTAGAAAGGGTCAACCCCCAAAATAACACACTTCACCATGACCCACGGTCTGCTGGGCCGGCGGTGTTGGTTCACTTATCATTTCTTTTCGACCATCCGGCCACAAAACAAAAAAGCTCAAAACGACCATACACAAAAGGCTGAATGTGACGGGCCTCAAGCAGATGTTCGATGGTCTCTGCGATCAGACAAATCTCTCTCATCTACCTTAAGAAGAAATAGCCTTCCACGGTGTTGGCAGTCGGGAAGTGTGAACCGGCCTCAAACCTCTGTCAGCATTCAAGTTTCTTCAGACTGCTATCCACCTCCCTCATCATGTCTTTCTAAACTACCTTCACGTCTCTCAATTAACGATACTACATCACCATCAGTTTCTCCTGGCTCTGCAGCTTTTGACAATAGTGAATGCACAGAACACCATCCCTGGTCTCTTTAAACCACGCTCCAAATTACACATTGGGACCTTCAATGTCCTCACCCTCTGTCAAATTGGTCAGCAGGTTTTATTGGCAAAGACTCTAGCAACCCGGGCCATGAATGTGTGCTGTGTTTGTGAGACTTGCATACAGGTCCCAAGTGCGACTGTCCACCTGACCTCTCCCTGCCAACCTGATGAATCTGCAAAATTCACCCTTTAAGTTTCTGTAGATTCGATAGCTAGCTCTCGCTGTCTTGCACATGTAGGCATGGCATTAATCACTAGGGCAGAAAACTCACTGCTGGACTGGATCCCAGTTGATAGTTGCCTCTAAGTTATCCGTCTGAACGGCACAGTGAAAACTAAAATGAATAGTGAAACTCACCGCTATCTCTTTGTAATCTCTGCTTACTCACCCACTAACTGCAGTTCAGTTGCAGTGAAGGACGAGTTCTACCGAAAACTGTCTAGCCTCCTCTCGAAAGCCAAACCTTCGGACGTGGTGGTTGTTGTAGATAATTTCAATGCAGAGGTGGGTAGACTGAGTGAGGCAGAAAGGCACTTAGGTGGCACTTTCGGAATCCCGGCTGAACTTACAGATAACGGTGATCGCCTACTACAACTGTGCTCAGGTAAACCCCCATTTCTAGCTAGCACAAATTTCAGACGTTAGGAAAGACACTGTCTGACGTGACATCCACCAAGCTCAACTCAGCGATGGATGCAGATAGACCACATTGCTATTAGTCGTCACTGGAGAGGATCGGTGAAAGACTGCCTCTCCTTCCGGAGTACGTGTTTGGATGGCGATCACGTGTTGGTCCGAGCACATATATACCTGCGTCTCAGTGGATGAAGGAAACATTTGGCAATAAAATCACTACGAACACAGCTCGACAACGAAAACACGAAAGCCGCGTTCAGTGGGACGTTGGCTAGGCAGTTATCGGAACAAAAGACTGTCACTCATCCAGAAGAAGCTTGGTGCCATCTTCAGTCTACTGTAAAAGCAGCACTGAAGACTGTAGCCGACTCCAAGATAATGGCTAAAAAGAGCCAGTGGATATCAGCAGCTTCTTCCAAACTAATGGATGCACGTGAATGCATCCCTGCAGGCTCTGAGTACAATGAAGAGCGAGCGCAACTTAAAAATAGACTGACGAAAAGTCTGCGCAACGATCGTGAACAGTGGTGGGCAGCGAAGGCTAAAGAGATGGAAAAGGCAGCGGCGATCGGTAACAGTAGACAGTTATTTAGACTTATTAAGGAGACTGGGGGGAAATGGTCAACAACAGTTAGTGAGGCTATAGCGGAGAAGGACGGATCGGCGATTCACTCGCAGGGAAGGCGACTGGGACGATGGGCAGAACACTTTGAGGAACAGTTTAACTGGCCTCCAGCCACCATTGCGCTGCCCGCTATCCAGTCGGACCCTGAATGGGACATAGAGACAGGTCCCCCAACACTAGAAGAAGTTGAGAAAGCGGTAGGTAGCCTGAAACGGGGAAGGGCAGCAGGACCAGACGGACTACCTGCTGAGGTATACAAGAATGGTGGTAGAGTTCTCTTAGTCAGGCTAACGGAAGTGTTAGCCAGTATATGGGAATCAAATACGATCCCCTCCGACTGGTCTAAGTCACTCATCATCCCAGTCTTCAAGAAAGGCGAGAAGTCCTCTTGTGATAACCACAGAGGAATCAGCCTGACAAACATAGTGTCTAAGATCCTAAGTTCTATAATTCTCCGACGCCTGAGTGGAGCTCGGGAACAGCAAGCCCGAGAAAACCAGGCAGGCTTTAGACCTGGCCGTGGATGTATCGACCAAATATTCACACTGCGCCAGGTCCTGGAACATAGGCATGCTTACAGACGCCCGACAATAGCTGTATTTCTCGACCTGAAGGCGGCATTTGACTCCGTTGATCGAGAAGTCTTATGGCAGTGTCTGTCACTGAAAGGCGTGCCTAGTAAGTACATCACCTTATTGAAAGCTCTCTACTCGAACACTTGTGGGCATGTTAGAGCCTATGGTGAGTTGTCCAGGGAGCTATACTCATCAAGTGGTGTCCGTCAAGGATGCCCACTATCCCCATTCTTATTTAATTTTATCATAGATATTCTTATGGAGGTTTCCCTCTCGTCACCTAATTACAAAGACGTTGACCTGATCACAGGTGAATTTTCCTTAGATCTAGAATATGCAGATGACATAGTCCTGTTAGGTGAAGACGCTGACAAGATGCAGAGTCTTCTGAACACTTTGAGTGGGAATTTGAGAATGTTTGGGATGCGATTTTCACCACCCAAATGCAAATTTTTGCTCCAGGACTGGTCTTCAGCGGTACCGCGGTTAACAATAGAGAGTGAAGTGGTTGAGTGTGTTGACCACTTCACTTACCTGGGAAGTAGGATCAACTCCGGTGGGTTAGTTGCCGATGAGATTTCTGCACGGATACAAAAGGCTCGATTGGCTTTTGCCAATTTGCGCCACCTATGGCGCCGCCGTGATATTCGTTTGTCTATTAAGGGTCGCGTGTACTGCACAGCAGTCCGCTCTGTTCTACTGTATGGCTGTGAAACATGGCCATTGAAAGTGGAAGACATGAGAAGGTTACAGGTATTTGACCACCGTTGCCTTCGTAGTATAGGACGTATTCCGTGGTGTCACCATGTGAGTAATGCAGAAGTTAGGTGTAGAGTTTTAGGGAGAAGAGGTAAGTCAGTTGACGAGGTTGTGAACCTTCATCGACTGAGATGGTTGGGACACGTACTACGTATGCCTAGTCACCGATTGCCTCGTCACACAATGTTGGCTGAGGTGGGTTCAGGCTGGAAAAAGGCCCGAGGTGGCCAGACTAAAACATGGCACCAATGTATGAAGTCTCTGACTGTTGGTTTAAGCCATGTAGGACGATGCAGACTAGGTGGTTGGGGTCCACGGGACAAGAGGAACCAGTGGTTGGAGACCCTAGGTGATATGGCTCAGAACCGAAGTCAGTGGCGCAGATGTATACACACATTATCCTCATCTTAACAACGCTATACCGAATCTCACTATTTTGTCACTCCTCTTTCCTTTCTTCTCGTACTTTATATTTCTTTTGACTGCATTCACTTATCTTCATCCTTCACCTCACTACCTTTTTACTTGATGTGCTGATATGAGGTGTGGCAACTCGGACCGTTACGCAGTAATGCCTGGTCCTATGTTGATAATGATGATGATGATGATCACTGTGACACAAAAAGAACCTAGCTTGAAAGAACAAGAAGAACCTGCTCTACAACTACGATTAAAAACAGCCACAAAATCTAATGGATACATTTAGACAAAATGCACCTTAATTAAAATTCATTAAGGAGAATGGACATCAATCTCCACTGTGGTAAGAAGTAAACATTCAAAATTCATTTTAAGAACAAATTCCACTGCATACATACTTCGACGCTCATTGCAGAAGATATTTCTTGCAACCACTGTGAGAGTGACCTTCAGTAACAAATGCATCTTACCGCTAAGTGTGAAAAATGGGATTTTTTATATATCCATGCATACGTGTACTTATAAATTCAACTGTTCCTATGGAGTCAGTTATCTGGAGTTCACTATGAGAACCCTTTCGAAACATGACAAAGAATATCTCCCGAGAAGTTTATGAGTTACATTTAGTTCTACCTAACCAAGGCTCATTACAATAGACATATTCACTCTTCTTTTTCCAACAATCCACAAGTAATATGCCTTTACCATCTTTAAACTGCTAAAACTCAAGTACACAATAACTAAATTACCTTGTATATATTGTATGAGTCAGATTTCGAATAAATAAATAAGTAAATGAAAGTCGAGATCCGCTTAACAATCTTATGCATGTTTATGCAGTAGGCAATGAGTTACACTATTGCATGAGGGCTAATGATCCCACTTGGCAGCACAAACTTCAATAGATGGGCTGAGTTCCAACCCATGATCCAATCGGTTGGAAATCAAGTCTCTAGACCAATCACTCACAACTTCACCATTAATCCAACTGAATTCCATGCTAATTTATTTTTTAGATATTTCGTACAGTGAGACAATATTATTTACTGCATATCGAATATTATCAAGTCAATAGACAGTTTCCTGTGTGAAATTATCTCATAAATAGATTTACATAGAATTAGTTATACATTATCACAGTACTCAAGTTCTACTCCTACAGTAGTCTAACTACCAGTGGGTATCTCTATACACCTACCTGTTGACAGAATAGTTGGAACATATTAAGAATTATATTTGCCTGGCTGTCCTAAGAATTGCTTTAAACAAACGCGAAGGCCCTCTTCCTGGAAAAATATTCACAAACAATGAGATAGGTATCACCCAATAGAGTAACAGTATTAAAAATTTGATGGTCATCAAAGAAAATAAACCCATCTTAAATAGTATTAACTCAAGAACATCAAAAATACCAGTTACATAGATAATTTTACCGTAAGACATCTGATCAGAAGGACTTACTGAAATGGTTCACGTAGGCTTTCGCGAAATGCCACTTGAGGTTTACCCAATATACACGGAGCATTATATTCACGAGCTAAGCGCTGGGCATAAATTTCTAAGTGTAATTCACCCATGCCAGATACTAACGATTCACCAGTTTCAGGATCTTGTGTAAAAATGAATGATGGGTCTTCACGGGTGAACCGAGCTAAACCTTTACTGAATGATTCGACACTAGATTTGCTTGTCGGTTTAATAGACATAGAAACAACAGGATCTGGGATAAACATCGACTCCTGAAAAATGAAAGAAATTAAATGCAGATAACAGTGGCTATCAAACGCAAATATGGATACGCAGGCCATAACTTTATGAGAAGCGGAACTGCGTCTTACTAGTCTAGGCAACCAATTTTCAATCAGCAAGTTACAGGTTCGAGCCTTTCTTTCTTCACCCACCGACATTTATGCACCCGGGTGGTATCAATATCCTTCACGGAGTCGGTGCAACTCCTTGCCTATTTCATGAATATGAAGGTGGCCGCTGAGTTATGCTGTTCAATAAGTTTAACTAGTAGGTTTTTTATCAATCGCTTCACTGAATGCATCATGTTTTTTCCTTTTGCAACTAAAATAGCCCAGTTATCAGCTGTATTCCAACCCATAATACATCACAAGAAATCAAACATTGAATGAAAATTAAGTTTTCCTAGGCTTGTACAGTCAAATAAACCGACTGGTAATCCAAACGCCACTCGTTCGAATCCAGCTGGGACTCAGATTTGGCTTTTATATTCAATCATCTGGCTTGGTATGCGTATCAATCACAGTCAGAATTCTTCGAAACGTGCAATACGGTGAAGTAACATACTAAGTAACCCTTTTGTATACGCCAAACAATTTTCAGTTACTGTCATGTTGAACAACAGTCATAGAAAAATTTACCTATACAATTCAGAACTAATCCAAAAATTAAGATAATTAACGCACATAACAGCAATAATAAGACAGGTGAAAAGATTAATGTGTCAAACAAATGAGTGAATTACATCATTGTGTTGTGCACAAGCAACACATGAACTGAATCAGTTTGCTTAGCAAGACTTAGTCGTTCAATATTTCAGTGTTCGACGGATATCTGCTATAGGCAGAAAGACTTTATTAGATAGATTAACAAACTGACTGTGTGAAATTATCTCACCCTAAAAAAGTCTCAAGAAACTCAAAGGAAAGACAAATCAAAAGCAGTGTGAAAAGAAGAGGAATTGGGGGATTAAATTACTTGGAATATTTCCTTTTAAGAGTAAAGTGAAGAGTACATTTAGCGATTCCACTAAAATTGATTCTGAACCACCGATTTCACTTGAATGATATAAAAACAGACTAATGTGCTGTTTTTAAAAGTGATGGTTTGAAATTGGTCCACTTCTGTGCAAGAATCTATGCGTTGATTTTTTTTAACCGTCTGTTATCAATTCGGTGAAACAGGATCGTTTATTGGAGTTTTGAATTGTGCTCATAATCAATGCATGAAACAACTTTCTACATTCATCAATCTAATGAAACATAGGATCTAATTCTGCTATGCCTCAAGAGTTATTTCAATGGAGTAAGTTTATACACTAGTTTACTACAAGTAACTACTTAACTCCCTCACCGACCTTGTGTACGTTCGTACAGTAGGGAATGAGCCAAACCTAAATTGTGGGAGCCAATGATACCTTTTTGGTGGTGTTGTGTTCACTCAGCTAAACGGTTCAATCGTGGAGCCTTCATTGTCATTCTAGACAACATCATCAGCACAAACTTCACAAAGATGTGAGCTATGAGGTTTTTCTCCACAAGTAAGATAGTAGCTTGTCCTGATTGCCTTGTGTTCGATTGACTGTTTCTGACAAAGTCTTTCCCTTGTCTCCTCATTCATTTCGATTGGTTATCCTGTTGACGTGTAGTTTGACCTTATTTTTTCTTATTTGTTGATAGGTTGGGTCAATGACAATATGTCTATAGATTACTGATTGACCTGAATACCAAGCATCTAAAAATCCCCTGACATTCTTTGTATTTTCTCCATCCAGGGTTTGCATATTTCCCCCACATGAAGAACGTCTCCGAGATCATGACCAGACTATTGAGGCCTTTTGGAATCTCTGTAGCTGATAAGCCCACAAAATCTTTACACTCTCTGTTATGCAGGCCAAAAGATGGAATGGCAAAGGAAGACAACCAAACACTATCTACAAAATAAAGTGCGGAAACTAGGGAAAATACTACATCGGGCAGGGTGGTCGCTCTCTTCGCATCCATCTGCATGAACATTAACTAGCAGTGAAGCGTCACGACGTATGTTTGTTCATGTCAATGGATACAGACAACTGTTTACATGAATTTGACTGGGAAAACGTGAAAACACTGGATAGAGGAAATGCAAAAAATGTTAGGGGATTCAGGTCAATCAGTAATCTATAGACATATTGTCATTGACCCAACCTATCAACAAATAAGAAAAAATAAGGTCAAACTACACGTCAACAGGATAACCAATCGAAATGAATAAGGAGACAAGGGAAAGACTTTGTCAGAAACAGTCAATCGAACACAAGGCAATCAGGACAAGCTACTATCTTACTTGTGGAGAAAAACCTCATAGCTCACATCATTGTGAAGTTTGTGCTGATGATGTTGTCTAGAATGACAATGAAAGCTCCACGATTGAACCGTTTAGCTCAGAGAACACAACACCGTCAAGATTATCCACCTGATCTATAAATATTCCCCACTATCTCAAAAAGGCCAGTAATACTTCCTGCTTGCACAAACCTCAGTAGGTTGAGTGGTGTTCGAACCCATGACCAATAGGCTGAAAGTCAACTGCCTAAGGTAACGAGCCATAACAGCATAAAACACTAGCTTAGCAGATACGATGGATGTTCTCATAGAAATGCAGGAAACGAATTCACGAATAATTAAGTAACAAGTTAACTGACTTGTTCTACCCAAAATTAACTAGAGATAGTAACAAAACAGAACACTTCAAGTTGCCACACCTAGCAGTGGCACAATAAGGGGTTTAAGAGGAGAGGAAATGAATCAGTAAAGATAAGTGAAAATGTTTAAATTTTTGATGTTAATGAGCAAAATATCAACAACAAGACAAACCTACGATGACTACGCAAATGTGCCACGTAAAAAGAAGAACAGGTTTAAAATTTAACCTCTAACCACGACTAAACCTACATTTAATATGTAACTTTTCTTGTTTAACTATCAGCATAGTTAACACCTTCAATACCCTGACCTTGAAGACGGAGAGTGATATATGAGTTTTTTTAATGTTCTCATTTACCGAAACCCGCGTTATATGGTCTCCGAAAGAGAATTTGGCAAAAGGCTGCGATCAGATGATCAGTGCTAAAGTCAGAACGATGAATATGCAAGCTTCACTTACGGAAATTTGAAAATTTTAATGTGAAACTAATGGTGTATAGTATCTTCAAGGAAAAAGCGGGGTAAATAATATAAAATGAAGCTTAATCTTGTTCTTATTCAAGTATGAGCTTATGATACCACTCAGCTGTTCAGACCGAATTAGGTGACGCAGGATATAAACTACGGACGTACTGCAAGAAAAGTGAACTCATTCAAGAATACAAGGTGTCATCTCCGATATGAAAGTGTCATGAACTGAAGAATACACTACTAAATAACTTGAGTAGTTAGAAACAACTCAGGCTGATCTGTAGGTTTCGCCAGCCAGCTCAGTGTGATACAAACACTGGATGTGCGTTTGGCTCGTTTGGAGACAGTTTTCGACTGTACTGTTAACAGTGTTTCTATCCGAAATCAATGTAGGATTTTTATCGCAGTTTTTTTTTTAACTGACATGTTAAAATAATACCTTCAAATTGTAACTAATGACAATGGTTTGAATAAACGTTTGTTCTGACTCCCCAACATAGAATTAAGACTAGCCCTGGTGGTTTTTCTAGCTTGAAAGTGAAACGCAGAACATTCATTACCAATTCAAAAAGTAACATCACAATCAATCTCTTGTTACAACTTACCATAGCTAACGGTTCTTTCATATGCAAATCAATGAGAGTGTCACCAGATGCGCATTCAACACCAAAAAGTGCTGCGATATCTCCAGCATAAACAGTTTCCAATTCTTCCAGTTCAGCGACATTTAATCGACCAAGACGAGGTACTTTGATACGACGACCTGTGCGAGCATTTCTCACAGTATCACCACGACGTAGGCAGCCTTGATAGATTCGTATGTAGGTCAGCTGACCAAACTTATTTGCCTAAGAAAAAATAAACCAAAATTATGCCATTCAAAGCTTTATCGTGACTACTGTTTAGTAGTTGAAAGATCGGTAAGTTGTTATTTGGCATGTTTCCTTGACTACACAATAACATTCCTACTTTTCCCCGTACTGGAACCATATCGGACTAAAATCCACTGATGTTAATGCACACAAAGAAAAAGAGCAGTCACCCTTTTTCACTTATCCATTTTTTGGAGGAAAAAAAGCTGTACAATGTAACTAGTTTAGCTGTTGGTACATAAAAGGTACAAGTTTGGTTTTCGGCTACACAAAAGGGTACTTTAGATAGATTTCCCCTAGTCTGTGGGTAGTGGAGATAGCATATTCAACACTATTCCTGCATAATTAGTACAACTTTAAAAGAAGTACCCACTAAATTAAGGAACTAGAATAGTCGACGTAAATGTCTTTAATAGCCAGTTGTTCAATAATTAATTCAAACTGGAGAAGGTGACCAATTATTAAAAAGAAGTACCAACCAGCCGACCAAACTGATCAGACAAGCGATCAATAGAGTAACATATTGAAAAATAAATCATGCAGAAACCTATATACATTCTATTTATCTAAAGAGAGAATTAGCAAAACAATCGCCATCATCAATATCAGCTCCCATTACACTTACTCCGGGGCTCAAAAGTATACGCTGTCTTACTTCAAACTCATTGTACCTATAGCGTTTCCTTACTTTCTATGTTGTCCATCTCACCGACTCCTGATACTAATAAATTCTTACTAAGTACTCTTCATAACAGACCAAAATGTACAGATCGTATTGCAATCTATAATGCTATTACACCGCACGAAGTCTCAGTACATACTCAACTAGATTATTGAAATTCCGTGACACAAGAGTGAATAAATTGCAAGGGAACTGATTGAATTATGCCATTTATGAGTCGACAACAAAAAATATGCAAAGAAAATGGGGATAACTCAATGATGAGATACAGTTTTCCCATCAAATACAGTTGATTATATCTACTATACATGAGATCGGTATAAGTGGAACGGAATAAAAACTTGTCACCCCTTTCGCTTACAGATATCTGGCTAAACCATTGAATTAAAAACTCACAAAATTTCAGACTCAACTAAATACACTTACTTGCCAAAAGATCAGGAAATTAACATGTGTAATAAAAATTCACACTATAACTAGGATTTATTTCCATTTCAGAAACATACAAAGTAAATAAATACTAATTATAAAATTGGAAGTAAAAAATATTTATATATTTTTTTTAACATTACTAACCTCTAGTTTGAAAGCAAGTCCTACAAATGGATTTTCACTAGATCGCTGTGGTTTTAAAGGGACAATTTTAGCTTCACTAAAAATGTTGAAATATATAAAAAGACCATGAAGGAGAATACTACATATTATATTCAGTGATATAAATATGAAACATAAAGGCATTAAAAATAAGGACAGCTAAGAAGTACAATCAAATCCAAAAATTAAAAGTATATAATAGTTGACCAGACACTGATTGAAGCTTTTATGAAGATACAAACAAGCTCTCGTATAAGATTGCATCAATCCCCTTTTAATACCTTTAGGAAAGAGAAAGATGTGCACCACACAACTGAGAATCGCTGAAAAACTGTTCACATTTCTACAAATCACATTAGCATATCCAGGTCCTAAGCACTAAGATACAGGAGTAAGACAAGGTTGCCACCTACTATCACCGATCAGCTTCCTGATTGTGGTCGACTCAAATGAACTGAACTACACTAAACTACACTACACTACATTACACTGCACTGCACCACACTACACTACACTGGATCATGCAACTAACTGTGACGAGCGAGAAGAGACCCATACCCTGGCTCGACCGATCCAAACACCCTAGAAGATCTCCATTTCCCCGATGATCAGGATGATTCATCTCTAATGTCTTGTCACACAAACTCTAAGATATACGCGCAAAAACTAACAAGTTGACAGAAGAGGCGAAGCGAAGCGGGGAAGCAAACACACCATTCCCTTCAGGTGAACGTAGACAAAACAGAAGTAGGTAGGTGATCAAGATACACAACCAACAACAACAAACACCAATCACCAATCACCATCAACGGCAGGAATCTAAACCAAGTTGTCTCTTTCACCTCTGACACCCACACTCCACATCTCCTCTCAAATACACCTGGCCGCGGCACACATCAGCACGTCAAACCAACGATCCGAAACACAGCAACACAGGTCTTCATTAATCTGAAATAATCAAATCAGTGTCCACATCTACTCCACTCCACTCAGCATAAAGCCTCAACAACATCCGGATTTCAAACACTAATTCAGTCAACTCAGTACTTCTTTCTATGTGATGCTTCACACACTTAGCGCCTCACGAAAACCATTTACAACAAACTACAGACATTCATCACATCAACAGCTGACACCTACGCTCACTCCATACTCACTCCACAATAATAAGAATAAGCAACAAATAACTCTGGCCTCCCAACAAACCAACCAACAACCCATCGACCAACAAATATGCAGAAAAAAGTGGAGATCGAATGGATTGCACACACACACACACACACACACACACACACATTCGGGGACATCATGCGCCAGGTCAGGCTCTCCAGTGCAATCCAAAGGGAAAACCACGAGTTGGGTGTCTGAGGGTCACATACAGGAGATCGTGTGAGGAAGAAATAAAACCTTCTGAGCAGTCATGGAGCCAGCTTCAAAAAGACTGAAGAGAACAGAGTGAAATAGCGACCTGCTACTGAAGAGCAATCTTACACCAGCAACCCAAACTACAAATAATAATAAAGTACTAAGATGACAAACAAAGAAAGTCAAATAACATGACAAGCATACGCAAAAGAAACACAGAAGAACAAGAGTTAGAGCCGATGACGAAAGTTGAGAGGATGGTCAAGATTCAAATAAGGTGTGAATACGCTTTACACAAAGGCAGTCAATTTTGAAACATATTACCCATGGTCTATGACTATCGATACCAGTTGTTATATGGATATTAACCAAGAAGTCTGTATTGCTCTACACGACTCGAATCAACAACTAGGGGCTTCATCAACGGGTGCCATATGTTAGTTTTGATACACTTTAGCGACTGTCTAATCTAATCCTACTTCAGTTAAATTGGGCATCAAGGTACGTGGTGAATTGGCATGTACTATAATACAAATCTAAGCCACCTCGAATGATCGCTTACAATCTCATTAAATGGCTCAACACCTTCATCGATTTAACACAAGCCTAAACTCGCATAATTCACCACCATTAGAGGTACCAAAAACGCTTTGACGATTCAGCACTTTAAGCTGTCACAAATCTTTCAGCATCAATGGTCATGTCAAACGGCCACAGAGTAAGACAGTGTAGCAAGTTATTCAAAACTAAGCAGATAAAAATTGATTGGATTTGTGATGTTTTAATCAAAGTCTAATCCTACTGAATATAACATTTTGGTTTCTGATAACTCACAAATTTCAAAAAAGTAAAACTAAACACTTTTCTACAAAACTCAGGCTAAGAATCAATAAACTCAGTGATACCATGAAAACTGAAGACAATATTAGATATAAATGATTGACCACGTGACTCACTGTTGACAAATATGATCGATCAGAAGTCGAATGGATAAGCTAATTACTACTAGTGAAATGATGCAAAAGTAACCGTGTGCCTCCTTACGCAATAGGCTGGAAATATGCCTATCGTTGATGACTTCACCCACGTCTTTATCAACAGAGATATAGGAAAACTAGAGTTACGTTCATTTCTGAGTCGTTGAAAACTGAGTATCCAGATCACTTATCTAAACATTATCGATAAATAGTCTACTATGAGTCTGCAGCATCCACTGGTATAAAATAAGAAACGATTAGCGATTAAGGAATACCAAAATGTTGAAACTTATGTGCAGTGTTAGATGAAACCTGAGAAAGCACAATATTAATTATTGTGCTAAGGGCTCGAATCTAAAAGGAGAGGGATAAATCAACGTGGACCCTTGCACAAAAGTGCATCGGTTCATGCTGCCATATTTCAATCTAGCATAAAAAGAATAGGTTAATAGAAAAACAATGAAATTAAAGTAGGTAGAAGTGCATATGAAGAGAAGGAATACGTAGAAGAAGATTAGTGAAAAACGTTCAAAATTTCGAAGATGACAATGAGTCTGTAATCATTGATTCACATCATCCCGAGATTCCAATGTAAGCAGCCTACACTTGCCTACACGGTATAGATCAAAACAGTCAGACTTTTTGAATTTGAATAGAGAAAAAATAACGACTGGAGCAGAATCCTTCAAGGTGATCAACAAACAATGTAGTTTCAACCTTTTCAAGTTCTCTGAGGCCATGGTGATTAAACCACTGAAACCGGAGTTGAGTGTTCGAAAAGAAGCAGTGATAAGTCTTCTTTTAGCCCTAGCAACTTAGTATTTTACTCTTTGCCTTATTTGATGGCATCATCTTTTGGCTAAACCTTTTTTTCTGTTTGTACACAGTTTTGACGATTGTTCTTACGAGTTAGTTAAACCCACTATATTATACAATTTGTCTGATATTTGTCACGAACTAGCCGACTTGGTATTTTCTTACGTGGTATTTTACTACTATTCATATTATTTTCTTGAACTCTCTACTGAATCATATATATAACTGAAGCTTATTAGTATGCATGTTAACTTTATTTGGATGTTTATATTCTTTGTTAAACCATGTCGTTCGTTGTTGACTAGCTTCATTTAACTGCCAAAAAGTTTGTTCCCATCCAGCCGGCGAAATACAATGGTACCATGCTCAGTCGTTCTCTTTCTCCAATCAACTTCACAAAGGAGGAATATGTATATGAATCTTTTGAACTTGTGCTACTGCTTGATTTGACCGCCTTTAGCTCCCTTTCAACCCAACCTAACTCTCATTTATGTCTTTATATCCTACATATCACAAAGGTAAACAGAATAAACAGTAATATTTGAATGAATCCAGTAAATAATACTGTCTCATATATATATATATATATATATATATATATATATATATATATATATATATATATATATATATATAATAAAAGAGCCAAAATGGAATTATTTTCTACCACGGAGGTCGAATCCTACCCTTATATATTAATTCTACTTCTGAATCTAAGACCCGATCAACGATTGAGATAACTATATGTCATCCATTTCAACTTGTATGACTCCCAAAGTCGTCCAGAGAAACTAATGTCAAACGGTCATAAACTAGGCTAAACCAGCTGTTTATGAATGCTTCACACTTTTTTCAACTTCTTATGGAGCATTTGTTTGTCACTATAACTTCCTTTCGGTTTCCACTTACTCCAAACACTATAAAAACTAAAAACACCTACCCAGAGCTTTCATTCAAAGCATGATAGCTAACTTCGCCAGGATTAGGTAAATAATCCACAATAGCATCAAGCAGTAGCTGTACACCACGGTTACGTAATGCTGATCCAACTAAAACCGGGACAAATTGTCGTGATACTGTAGCTCTATGTACAGCAGCTTTTAAAGCTGCTTGATCGATTGGTTTTTCCGATAAATACGCCTCACCAATTTCATCATCACCGTTGGCCAGACATTCTGAAATTTAAAAGAGATATTCAGGAGAAATTATCAACAGAAAACTTTAAACGATTAGGAAGTATATCAAGAATCGGGGATATTAGCGATTTTCTGATCATAATAGACATGTCTGTGGACAGACGAGAACGCATGGTTTTAAGGACAGTTAATCCTACACACAAGGTATTGTGTAGCTGTGAAAACGATTCATTACTATGTTGAAATCAGAAGATTCCTCTAGCTTCTTCATGCATATACACTCAACAATAGATGCACTCTGAAACACCCCCAAATTAGAAAATAAACAAGGAAAATTAGCTATGTTAGGCTGAAAAAAGTAAACGAAGAAAAGACATCGTTTAATACACTACTGTCTACAGAAAACCAACATATTTCAACAGATATTTAGGTCAGGTTAGCTCGTTCAAATTTTATTAAAGCCAGTTTCACTACGTGTTTGAATAATTGAGCTGAAAATCTCATCAGTAAATCAAAAAACCTACATAGGGAAATAAGACAGTAAAGAAACCCTACTACTTAGCATATTTCCGAGGGCATTTGTCACGAAATTCACAAGGACAGATCAGATAAGAATTAGTAGTAATGTGAACAGTGGCTGAAACACAACTAAGAGGGAAGTTAACAATTCCCGTAGTGTCACTATACAAAACAGAAAAATCAGAAACTACGTAGAATTCTTAACAAGGTGGAAATTATGACTGTATTCGAACCTACAAACTCAATCAGAGGATTCTAGTAACCCAATCACACAAACTGATGCACTATACTAAACAATATGCAATGATTGTGAGGCCAAACACCTAGTTCAAACGAGCTAACCAAGGTCCGTCAAGTTAGTAGAGCAAGTGAACTACGCCAAATTTAGAATGAGAGACCCGAATAGGTAATTTTGAAAAAGCTTGACTATTGCAACATATACAGCAGTACACAATTACACGATAGGCTACGATAGAATAGCAATCCTTAAGACCAACCTAGACAAGTGGATAGAGAGTGATCGATTACCCAACCTTTCTTCATCAAGTCCATTCTCAAAGAACGCTATGAGAATAACACAAAGCTTATTCCAGATATACGGAGAATTCTAGTGTCATCGAAACCGAGATGACAAGAGACAAAACTAAAAAGGCACATGTTGTATGAGAACCTTGATATGACTATGAACAATAAACTGTGTTCTATATAGTATCCAACACCTAATAATGTATTATTATGCGCCACGTCAAATAAACAAATTTAATACGAAATTATATCCCACTAGAGTTCTATTCTTATACTGCAACATAATTGGTAGATGAAAGTGCTGTAAAACCTCTAGGTGTAAGACCAAGAAACTACGGTAGGATGTGATTGCGTATCACACTAATTTATTTGACACTTTTTACTAGATAATATTTCGAGATGTCAATAGCCACACTTCAGTCATCCAGTGTCTAGCACAAACCTAAACAGCACATAGATGTCAGTCCTCCAAATTTGTATAGGTTGGAAAGGCTGCTTCAAAACCGAAATGAGGCACTGCAGCAGCACCTGACGCTTACTTACCAGACGTTTCAAAGAAAAGTAGTGAGAAATTACTGGGCACATTAACGGAGGTACTACATAGTGTACGGAAATCAGTGGTTTTCACACCAACCAGACTGACCAACATCACTCATCATCCCACGCTATACGAAAGAACTTTACTAGAGACAATCATAAGGGTATTTGGTCTGATTAACATCTTGTCCTCCATCCTTGGGTCTATCGTTATCCAATGCTTAACTCTAGCTGAAGGGCAGCAAACTCCAGAAAACGAGGCCGGTATCAAACCTGAGTGACAATGCATCGATTAGATAGATATTCACCTTTCGACCGGTTCTGCTGCAACACTCAGATACTTGATAGTGGTCGACACTCGCCACATCTCTCGACCTGAAAGTGGCATTCAGCTCTTTCGACCGAGAGGTTTTGTGGCAGTGTCTAACTGTAAATAGATTATAGGGCAAGTATTTAACACCAATGACAGTTCTCTACTCGAATTCATGCAGTTGAGTCAGACCCTACAGAGAATTATCATCTGAAATGATGACAACCAGGGGTGCCCGACAGGGATGTCCACTGTCACCGTTCCCGTGTAATTTCGTTACACAACATCTAATAGACATAACTCTAAGTACCTCCGACTTTACATAGGTTAACCCGTTCCTTGGAACGCATCTTATCGACTTGGAGTACGTGTAGAGAACACTATCCTGCTTGGTGAAGACGCTGATAAGACCCAAGGTCTTCTGAACGTCTTCAACAGAAATTTGAGTATGTTTGGCATGCATCTCGCACCTGTCAAGTGTAAGATGATGCTTCAGAACTGTTGTGCACCAACACTTGGTTTGAGGATAAGGAGCAAAGTGGTAGGATGTGTTGATTACTTCACTCACTCTTCAGGTGCTGTATCTGCCTAAATGGGCTGGTTGTTGATGGAATTCCAGGTCGGATACAGAAGACGTGTTTAAGACCTGTCAACTTACGTAATCGCTGGTGCTGACGAAGCATCCGACTATCTATTGGGCTAGTCTGCTCTTTCCTTTTAAGACGGCTGTGAGACATGGCCACTAAAGATAGATGTGGAGATACTACAAGTTTTTAACCACAGGTTTCTTCGCAGCATGCTCACTTATGGTAGAATCACCGTGTGGTCAGTTTGGAAGCTAGGCAAAAGATACTAGGCGAGGAAAACAATTCAATGGTCGAGGTTGTAAACCTTCACCGAATAAGGCAGCTTGGATATGTGTCGTGCATACTGAGGCACCGCCCACATCGATGTACAGTGTTAGGCAAATTAGGATGGGGTCGAAGGAAGGCTCGGAGCGGCCAGACCAAGATGTGGCACCAGTTAATGAAGCCTCAGTTGATAGGGAGAGACAGCGTAGGGAGGTGTAGACTACCTGGTTGACAACCTCAAAACTATAGGAATCACTGGCTGAAAATAGGTCATATCAACACAAACATATTCACTCTAGCATCCTCTGAGGCATGAAAATCTTCACCAGCCTTCATTTCTTAGGTTCTTTCTCCTTATGTACGTTTACGTTTGCCTACCTCGACATTACTCCTTTTCTAACCATTCGTCAATTGTGTGCTGTGGTAAAATGTGACAATTCGGACCGATGCACTTCTGTACGCAGCTCTACGTAGATTTATTTTGCCCGGATAACGCACTGATCCAAAGGTAGTAGTTTGACAGTTTACATGTCTCGTATACAGATATATATATATATATATATATATATATATATATATATATATATCAGGCCGAAGTAAGGTAGCTTGCAGATTACACCAAAACACACGGCTAGATATAACAGGATCTCAGTGTTGATAGCGTCAAAAGTGAATCATGTTCACCAAAACACCAAAAATTTAAAACAAACGGAATACAGAATATCGTTTAGGCAGTAAAAAAACACCTGATTACGCATTTACTTGTCAAGTCAATTTATATATGAAAATGAAAGGAAAAAACATGCCTATAATTTGGATAATATAATTAGAAGACGTAGATTATCTGAAAAATGTGATGTATTAGCGCTGTACATTTCGAACAATCTGATCACACATTTACTTGTTAAGGCAATTTATATATGAAAACTGGAAGTGGGGGAAGGACACATATGACATAAAGGAATTCAATAATAAGAAAGATAATGAGAGGAATAAAAGATAAGATTTGAAGACAATCTTGGTAATGCGATAAAATAAGCGATGAAAGTAAATTTATGGCTGATGTTCCATCAGACGACCTTAGAAAATTAGAATGCAAAGTAACATCTAGTCTAGTAAAACTCCTGAATATCAATGTTATCAACAAGGAAGAATTTGCTTCCCTCAAACCAATGGGGTCTGAGCTACCTAATCTGTATGGATTGCCTAAAATTCATAAAACAGATAATCCTTTACGTCCTATACTCTCCATGTTCCGTTCACCTACACATAAAGTGGCGAAATGGTTAGCAAAAACTCTAATTCCTATTCGAAATGATTTATGTAAGTTTTCTTTAAAAGATACTTTTGAACTTGTTAATTATGTCAGTGATATTAATATCAAAGATAAGAGATTGTATTCATTTGATGTCAACTCCTTATTTACTAATGTACCCCTAATTAAAACCATTGACATTCTTTGTGATCATATATCTTCCAGTAATCCTTCTTTCCCTATCCCCTCAACGTGTTTGAGAGAGCTGTTATTATTGTGTACTGATAAAGTTCATTTCACATTTGAAGGTGAACATTTTCGACAAATAGATGGTGTGGCTATGGGAAGTCCCCTAGGACCATTGCTAGCTGATATTTACATGTCACACATTGAGGGCTTGACCGGCGATCTCATCAATAAAGTTACTCTCTATAAAAGATATGTTGATGATATAATCGTGATATGTGATAAGCATGAAGATGCGACATGTTTGTTAGAAAGACTTAACAACGTACAAAACAACATAAGCCTGACAAGTGAAGAAGAAAAAGAAAACCGTCTGCCATTCTTGGATATACTCCTAAGTCGTAGAAATGATGGTTCAATAAAACGGTCGATCTACAGGAAACCTACTTGGACAGGTCAGTATTTAAGTTTCCATAGCTTTTGTCCAACCCAATACAAGCGAGGTTTGGTAACTTGTCTATTTAAAAGGATCCAGCGTATTTGTACGGAGGACTCAATGGATGATGATATCAAAATACTAACGGAAACATTAGTGGAAAATGGATATCCATTGAAGTTCATAAACCGCTGCAAAAATCAGCGAGGATTCAAACCTGATCTGTACTCTGTTTCGAAGAAATGCGTTTACATCGCGTTACCATACAGAGGAGAATCTAATAGCATAATATTAAAACGAAGGTTAAGGTCTGCTGTTAGCAAAACGTACTATGCAGCTAAGCTTATCATAGTTGAGAAGACCAAACACCTGCTGCTACCTAGACCTCAACGCTGTATAAACGATTGTGTCACATCCCACTGCGTTTATAAATTTACATGTGTGTGTGGACAAACATACATAGGGAGGACGAATCGTGATATGCACTTGAGGGTAGGGGAACATGTTCCAAAGTGGCTACGAAAGCAGCTGGATTCACAAACATTGATAAGCGCAGATGGCAGACAACCATCATCATCCATTGCGAAACATATCATTGATAAGAGTCACAGAATTGATATCAAAACAGCCTTTACAATTTTGTACAGAAACTGTCAGGGGCGTATACTTAAGTTTGTTGAGGCGCTAGCCATAAATAAATTTAACCCCCCATTGTGTGTGCAAAAACAGTTTGTCCTTACATTAAGCCTACCTTGGTAATGCTTATTTTATCGTATTACCAAGATTGTCTTCAAGTCTTATCTTTTATTCCTCTCATTATCTTTCTTATTATTGAATTCCTTTATGTCATATGTGTCCTTCCCCCACTTCCAGTTTTCATATATAATGCCTTAACGATTAAATGTGTGATCAGATTGTTCGAAATGTATAGCGCTAATACATCACATTTTTCAGATAATCTACGTCTTCTAATTACATTATCTAAATTCATAAAAGGGACTAATTGTTTCAAATGCCTATAATTAGCAAAACATATTACACCGTTTTTGTTTACTAAACACGAGTTTCGCTCTGATTGTATTGGAGGAGGTTCAGGAATCAAAAAGTGATTAAACATTTGACCTACTATACTTTTTAACAGAAAGGAAATAGTACACAATAATGCATATGGAGAGGGCAAGCTAAGAACTAATATTTAAAAAACACAAAAATCTCACCAATAAATTCAGCTCTACGTTCCTTAGTTTCCGCCAACATAGAAGATGGGATAGCATCTTGCCTTACAGTTAAACTAATAGGTAAGAAAAACAAAAAGGAGTGAATGAACCTAAAAGAAAGTTGAAATGCAATTCAAAAAAAATATACACATTCCCCTAGTAGACCATGACCCGCGCCTACTTTGTTAGGGGTATTGATGGTAAAAGTAAGAATTAACCAATTACCGAATTAACTTGAAATTGGGGACAGAAAATTAACTACTGCCATGCTATAACAAATGGTGCGAAAACGACAATTTTAAAAAAATGCTTATGCTAAAAAACGATATCTTATGAAAGACTGGGACCTTCCAACAATGACATACAATGGGATCAGTTCCTCAATCAAAAATCCATCTTAAATCCCACTTCTATTACATCCTACTTATTCTCCAGTATAAAAGTGACCATCAAAGAAACTATTATCAGACAAATCACAAAGTTCACTTTTTGCTTCAATCATACGCTAGTAGAACTTTCTTTAGGGAAATTTAGTATTAGCACCTTCTACGTTTTCAAACTGGGGGTGAACATCTTCAATATTGTTAGTTGCAAGGAAATAACATAGATTACTCTGATAATGCAACTTAACGTAGTACTAAGCTATGCTGCAAGTTTGTATGTTAGGGTTGTTGTTTAACAAATGTGAAGGTTCACGATAATACGTACTTATTCAAGCCGCCTTAGGTCAGCATAGAGTTTGAATTTACAGCGCATTGACTAATATTCAGTTGCCCTAAGTAATAGGTCACAGTTAAACTAGAAGATAATTCATAATAAGAAATAAAAATAATATAGAGAGAAAAAAGAGAACGACAAAATTTGAAATATAAAAAAGCTAACTATGAACTTAAACATACCCAAATGGTTCATCGAAATAAACAGCCGTCTCACTAATCAAATCGATTATTCCTGTACTTTTTGATTCTTGACTCATAGGAATATTAATAAGGGCTGAATTGAAATTCAGCTTTGATCTATAACATAAAAAGAAATACCTTGGAGATACATCTTGAATCCGAATATTAAGTGAACAGCAATGAAGGGGAATTATCATGTGGCAAGAAAGCGTTATCTAACACAGAACAGAATTTGAATATCCACAACTTATGCCACGAGTATCACGTGGTTACGAACAAAAGTATTCCAAGTCCTAGGCAATAAACAGGAGTGTTAGGTAGTTGGAAGCAATAAGCAGGAAGCGCTAGACCTGAGTTTTGTGCTTCCCGGTACTTGTCAGCAAGGTGTGCCTCTAACTTCAGAGGAACTTATGACTCTTGAGAGATTCGAACTTGAATCACTCAATGCTGGAGCCAGGGAATTTAGCACTAAAATATCCGGGCTGTGAATGACTTCTGCTTTCTGCCGACCTAAAACCAGTTAACGAACATCAAGATAGTGAATCTCTTGGCTTAGTAGCCGTATTGCAAAGTGATCGAAAGAATTTGGTCAGCACTTGGCAATATATCTAGTAAAAAATCTATTACCAAATTACTGAATCTTGTCAAAAATGTCTTCCTGTAGATAAATTCTTCCATATATTGTTTTTCAGGTATTTTTCCGCCAGCTGTCTAATGGAACTAGTCTATGCAAGCAGCATAATCCCATCAACTGAAGGCGTTGATAAGATGCTGCTCCTTTTGAACGTGTTACCTCCCTGCTAAATCACAATTGTTACTTATCCAATTCAGTTGGTGTTTTGTAAGGATTAATTAATTTCAAAGTGATTTTCATCACAGACTGACATCATTTGGAGAACTACTGAAAACCTGGGAGCATTAGATAGCTGAACTTTCCTAGTTTGAAGCTTCTCAGTAATGTGCACCTACATGTCGGACTGTGGTGCACTGGTCTATGCACTTGACTTTCAACCAATAGGCCGCAGGTTGGAGCCCAAAACCACCTACCGTGGTTTCAGAAGTCAGGTGCGGTTAATTATCTACGGCGCGGGTGTATGTGTGGTTGCCGATGACATTTCGATTTTCTTCTTTATTAAGAGATCGAGACCAAAATCATCAAATCTCATGGTTAACACATTACCACTTAACTCCTGTGTTGGAATCCAGCGGTTCACTTGTCCCTACCTTACAATTTGTGGTATAGCGTGACTATCATTCGGTATCATCGGTGGGCATCCATCCTCACTTGCATGAGGTAGAACTAAAACGTGAGTGACCGTGACGTTGAATATAGCATTTTATGCGAGGAACTTCAATCACACACCCGGATCTTCAACTACTGACTAAAACGACTAGGAAATGTCAGGTTGCTATCTAGTCTGGCATTTAATGGTACAAAGAGTAAGACTAGACTATAGACAAACTCTAAATTTATCATACCAGAAGACTGCAGTAACTATTTGTGTTGTGCTTCGCTAAAATAAGAGAATTAGTGAAGAAGGAAGATGCTAATTAATTATGCAAAAATAAATAAGTGCAATAGTTTTAAACTCTTACTCTAGTCCTTAAAGGATGAATGTCGCGAACATCGATTGAAAGACTAACGAACCGTCAACCAAACAAATACAGAGTACTGGAATATGTCAACGGTTCATGCTACAACTCAATAGTTGGTTACTACTGGAACTGAATACAGGTAATATAAATGCGGCGAAAAAAAACGAAAATAAACATATAGTAGTGTTCAGATAGTGTACTTGAATCAACTTGTTACAGACCATTATACCCTGAAAAGCGGGCATCTCAAAACTGTTGAGACTCCGCAAAGTCTAGTTGAACTATCATGTTTTCAATAACTTATGCTTGAAACTTCATTTAGTACTCAATACTGTATCATTGTGTGCTATATCAAATAACCATATTCAATTTGGGATTACGCTTCATCAGTGCCAGTTCCCACTCTCACATTGCAACTAAGTAGTATATTTTTATTGATGATACTCATAAGGTTTTCTGCCGAAACATAGTCCACTTTCTTGATGTACATAGGTAGTCTACAATGAACCTTGCTCTCATTTATAACCACTGATTTTTGTTCACCCAACGCGCATCTAATCAGTAATTCTAAATGTTACGCTCAGTTCACTTCCATATGTTTACTACATAAAGACGTATAATTTCAGTTTTATTTATTTATAAGCGATTTGTTTGTCACACTAAATGTGTAGGCGTAATGAACGAGACCAACAAATGGTCATAGATTGCATCATTTCTAGTCTTTACAATTCCCTATGAAGAGCTGCCTAAAACTGAATTATACTGCGGGTTTTACAACCATCTAAGTAAAACGAATCTACGTGTTTATTCTTATGTAGAGTGCCACAATATAGTTGTGCCTCAGAAAAGTTTTCAGTTTCTTTCTATAATAATGTCAGATACCAACTTTATATTGGCCTGAAACACAATGATCCGATGTCACTACAAGAACATTACCTCTAGAGCACCAGCACATATTCTCACGAAGTATATCGCATGAAGACGATGCCATTACGCCACTGATATCCAATGTGAAAGCAAACACTAAGAAAGAAATTTAGGCTGTGGAAGAATTTGGCCAAATGCACGCTAAACTACTGGGAGAAAGTAATAAATCTTATTCATCGCCAACACTAAACCTTGATGGGATCCCGAAAATTTTACAGTAGTACAACCAATAATTGTCGTGTAAAATAGACATTTATCTTTACTATGTAATCCACTAAAGTTGATGTCGAATAGATTATCTACATTTTCCGCCATCCATATGATTTAGTTGATAAAATTTTTATGCTATACTCCCAAGGTTAATTAACATGAAATACATCAATTAACGAAAACGTTACCTTCACAATGATAATACAGAAAGTGAGGCATAGAAACGAATCCCAATTATTACCTCTATTTTAGTGTTCTCAGAGGTGTATAACATTTTCCTAAGACCTCAGCTTGATGAAAATATAGGAAAAATATGATTGCTCGAACTAAAGCTGACTAAAAAACTCTACTCTTTAGATTACCTCATCTGCTTAAGAACACGAACATGATCGGCTCCCTGTCGATCTAGTTTATTGATAAATGCGAGTCGGGGTATGTTGTACCGTTCCATTTGGCGAGTTACTGTAAGTGTTTGGCACTGAACCCCACCAACAGCACACAACACAAGAACTGCACCATCAAGGACTCGGAGAGCTCTTTCAACTTCTACTGTAAAATCGACATGGCCAGGGGTATCAATGAGATTGATGGTACAATCTTTCCAAGTAGTAAACGTTGAGGCTGACTGAATTGTGATTCCACGAAGCCTTTCCAGTTCCATCGAATCCATTACGGCACCAACTCCATCCTTTCCTTTGACCTATATTTTGGAATTAATTACCAACAGATATGATGAACGACTTTTTTGAAAACAAGTTAAGCAGTATCAAAGGATACAGGCGCGCATTCAGACTGCATTTTGTTTAAGCAAAATTACAAGGACTATCATCCATTTACTGTAAGTGTACGGAAGTTTTTGCGTAGGAAATCAATTCCCAAGTAATTGGAAAAAGTGTTGCCTTTACAGACAAAACTGTAGTAAACATTGAAAAACAAGAAAAAATGAGATATAACGAAGTTAAACTATGAAAGCCAGCAAACAACAGATGAACTTGAGCCACTAATCACCGTTATTCGTGATCCGTCTTAAGGCCTTTAGCTGATTACAGTTCAAACAGTAACTAACAAAAATAACATCCGCCTACTGCAACTCGACACTAAAATGAACGTTGTAGGTGACAGCTGCTGAGAGTAGGTCCAGTGTCAATACTTTCAACATCGTAGAGGTGTTATATCAATTAAACCTAACGATATAATGACATACGGACGAGATACGAGGGGTGCTGACAGATCAACTAGGGGTGCCTGGCACACATGACAAAATTTAAAATAAATGATTCATGCGAACGGTACCTGATCCCGAACAAGATAAGTTTTTATGCCAAGAACCACAAACTAGAGTTATTCCGTGCTCAAGGTTATTTGTTCATGAGGGATATTTTAGTTTTTATGATTTAATTCCATCGATAAAGGAACTCATCACAATAGTTACAGGGACTACAGACCATCACAATAAAGTAAATTAGTAATGGAATTTAAAAACACTACTACAAAACCTTACGATTGGAAGTCAAGGGTTAAATAATTTTAAAAGTGTAACGAGCAGGTTGTCTACTTTAAGAACTTCGGAACTTATCTCTGGTCGATATTTATACGGCTGAAATTTTTTTGATTTCTCTATTACTGAGTTCGGGCTGTGTCACGCAAACACGTAGGTAATACGAGTCAAACAAGTGTTATAAAGTTAATTGAAACAAGAGTAGCCTTCCACTCAGAATATACGAGCTAAGAAGCCTAGTTACTTTGAACCGCGTAATGAAGCTCAAAGATACTACAAAGAGAGTTTCAGCACACCCCTAACTAGAGAAGGAACAATGAGACCACAAGATATGAATAAGCCTGTCAACGTCTAGTCCATAGAGTCGAAAACGACAATGCTTTGGGAAACTCTAGAGAGACTAAATTGTCGCCAAAAAGATATCTCTAGAAAGCAAAATAAACAGAAGTCCTACAATGACACTCATTTATCCAAAGAAGAATTCACTACTTTCGTTTTATTTTCCTATAAAGAAAGAAACAAGGAGCTACAGTATGACTGTTACTGGTTTCGACGCTGAACTACATCTGTCATTTTAAGCCACTGAGGAGCATGATCGCTTAAACCCGATTCAGGTTGTTGTGAGGCACCAACTAGTGCTAATCCAAACAAATACACTTCATCCCGCATCGAAACACTATACACTGACCATGTCCCCACTTCTCATAACTGGACCAACAACTCCAACGGCATTCGTATAACATGTTCAACCCGGTGTTTAAAGATGACTCCACGCAATGATGTTCAAAATTGCACCCAAACAAATGCTACTCCACCTCAGAATTACATTTATGATGTCTTCACCGGATACTAACAATCCTACGGAGTAATGGGTGATCAAACACGCAGAGTCGATAGACGTTCCCAGCTCGCAGAGGCTAGGGTAAAAAGCGTAGATCAAAAGCTACCCATATTGATATATTATATCTCCGACAACATATGAACGCTTGGCTGTCAGGAGAAAGCTAGATAAATTTTTGTAGAATCCATCCTTCAATTCACCCTGTAAAGCTGTGGCTCACTGGTTTTGGGAGTTGAGTTTCAACCAATGGGTCACGGGTTCGAACCAAGCCCCACCTACTGAGGTTCGGACAGCTAGGTAGTATCAATAGCCCTCGCACAATAGCTGTGAACCACTGCCTACTGCACGAATGTGCACAAGGTTGCAGAGTGTATTTCGACCACTCCATCCGAACTACAGTCAGCGGGCATGTAAGCAGAGATTGCAAAAAGACACCACAAATCACCTATGAACACACGGACTGTCAACTAATTAAGTGCAATCCGATTAGCTTGTATGTTGTTTCACAACTGAACAACATAGGACACATACTCAACGCTGAAAAGCCTTCCACCTGGTAACATGTCTACATAACCACCACGCACCTTCTTCACAGCTATGTCAAGAGTGTAGTCGATCGCAAAGTTTAAGAGGAGCGGCGACATCGGACAATTCTGCCTAACTGATGCCAGATTTAAAAAAATAGAAGTTACTGTATGCCCTCAGTACATACAAGATGTTTTGCCTAGGGCCCTAAAATTGTTAAGAAACTCCTCACAAACAACTTTAAGAGAGCTCCAGAGCACAGTTTTGATATCAAGAATAACAACAATTGCTGGACTATATTGCGTTTTACCATTTCCGAGTACCTGCCACAGGAAGAACACGTGGTCAGTACATTCAAGATCTGAATGAAACTCGACCCGACTCTCATGGATCAGCTTTTCTCGCGTTTTGCAGAGCCTGATAAGTGAAATGGTGGCCAATATTTCAGACACTACTAGTAGAAGACTCATTAAGTACAATGTGAACACATAGTATCCATCTTTAAAATAAGATGGATACAACAGTAGATCCATTCCAAAATGGTAGAACACTCCCAGTTTGCTAAACCTTCTCAACCAATGTGCAATTAGAGTCCACAAGGGGTGACAGTACTGGGCATACTCATACCATCAGCATTTAGTTGAGATGTGATGCATTAGTGAAAGCATCCGACCTGAATGGCCCCTCGCAGACCGCACAAAAAGAAGAGAAGCTGTCGCCGAACTTAAGGCTCGATAAACTAATGGGAAAACGATCTTAAAATAGTGGGTTTTCGGGTTGTGAGGTTTTGGAAGCGAATGCTTCCAAAGTCTGTACGGGTGGGTCATGGAATTCTTCCAACACAGTGAACGTAATCTACACTAATGTTCGCAATATCAGAAGTACAATGACAGACCTCGAGACTTGATTCTGAGAACTATGTCCTGATGTAGTAGCCCCTACTGAAACATGGCTAATAAAGGATTTAGATTTTACGCCACTCCTCACAGGGTATTACTGTGTAAGGACAGATAGGGTTGTGGGTCGCAAAGATGGCGGCATACTCATCTATGCCCGGGAGGACAACCACATATGATCAGTCACGTCCGAAGCACATGAATGCGGGACCTGTGAAGTGGCCAGTGGCGAGCTGAAGTCAAAGAAAGTTTACTGTACTATCGGGGTGATTTACCGTAGTCCATCTTGCCTTGCAAATGGCTTCGTGTTAACCCATATACGTAACTGGAGTAAAGCAACAGATGTATAGTAGTTGAGGATCTGAATGCTCCACACACATACTGGACGGAGCTAACAGTCTCAGCATCAGGCATCGAAAATGACTTCTTTTTGATAGTATTAGAATCTGCTTTAGTTCAAAACGTAACACTGGCAACACGCTACGATTTTGAACACAAGCCATCGTTATCAGATTTAGTTTTAACCCACCAATTAAAAGACATTTTGAATCTACGACACGTCCCTCCATTAGCTAACAGCGACCATGTAGTGCTAACCTTCGGTTTTCGGACTGAGTTTGGTTATGACACTGCTTTCCCTAGACCTAATGTATGGCGCACAAACATTTCAAGTATGAGGGATTTCGCAATCAGTAGGATTGGACTGTCGACAAGGACTCATCAATTTAGAACGCATGGAATAGGCTTAGGACTCTATTTGAAGAAGCAACGACGCTATTTATTCCATATCGACTCCATGACGATCCTCACACACCCCTCCGTGGTTTAATAAAGAAACTCAGAAAGGCGGAGGAAACCTTTATGGGACTTGCTTCTAGAAACTGGACTGAAAACATTCAAGACTGGATACTGTAAAGTCCGTAATCTCTGCAAAACTTTGATTGCAGTCTCCAATGTCCTACGAGAAACACCTTGTGAGACACTGCCAAAATTATCCTAAAAGACTGTTCGCATTCGTCAGAAGGAGGACTAAAGGAAAGTGTGGAGTTTCCTCTCTGGCCGCGGATGAGGAGTTCGATAGTTTGACGGAACCAAATCTGTCCAAAGCTGAAGGTCTATCGGACTACTTCAGTGAAGTCTTCTCTGTAGACCATGATAACGGAATGCTCACTAGTGGTGTCAGCACTGCCCCACTAATGGATGCAGTGTTCGTAACAAAGGAAACAGTCTCACAGTTACTCATAATCTCAAACCTGGAAAATCCCCAGGTCCCGACGAGTTGCATCTCAAAGTGCTATCTTCGCTAGCAGACATAATGGCTGAGTCAGCCAATGATCCTTTCAATATGTCCCTGTCTTAGACCTGCCGTCCTAGATACTAGAAATATGCCATAATCGGTCTACTTTTTAGGACTGGTAGTTGCCAGTTGACGGCTCACTGTCGCTCTGTGAGTCTAACTAGCATAGTTATACAGGTTTTTGTAAAAGTAATGCATGATAGGTATTTAAACATGTTGAATCAACTAGTCTTTTGGCACCACAAAAACACGGTTTTCGTACTGGACACTCCTGTTTAACTAACCTTATCTCGAGAGGAATGGGTTGCAGTCAGTGATTGCAAGCCGTCAATAGATACCGTGTTTATAGACTTCAGTAAGGCATTCGACAAAGTGTCACATATGAAATTACTAGGAAAGCTCTCCTCTTTCGGGTTTCGTGCTTCGTTGCAAGCATAGATCATGAACTTTCTGTACGATAGAAGGCGAAGAGTAAGGGTAAATGGGATACTGTCTGGGGGGGACCTGTGATAAGTGGAGTTCGTCAAGGAACAATCCTAGGTCCACTACTTTTCCTGTTGTGCATCGACGAATTACCAAAAATGCCCAACTCTTCGGCAGTGCTATTCGCCGATGATGTGAAGATTTGGAGAGTCATACGCAGTGATGCGGATAGGTATACACTTCAAGCAGATTTAAATGAACTAGTAGATTGGTCCAAACTCTGGTGCCTGGAAATCAACTCTAACAAAAGTGCAACAATCCACAAACGTCACAGCGATTGTTTTCAGTATTCCGTTGATGGTAGACCACCACTCCCAGTCATGAACTGTAAGACCTAAGTGTCATCATTATTCATGATTTAAAAACCTCAGCGAAGTGTAATGCAGCTGCAGCAAACGGCTTCTGCACATTATGATCCATCCACAGAGCTTTCAAGGCTTTTAGGGCATCTTCAGAGTACTCTATTCCACTCACGTCGCACCTCACTTGGAATACTGCATTCAGGTGGCTGGCGTATTTCCCAAAAAGGATGCCGACGCACCCCAGTGTGTTCAAAGGGTAGGTACTAAGCTTGTGGCAGGCCTTTCGAATCTGTCCTATGAGGAACGACTAGATTAGCTGAACTTATTCCCACTGTCTTACCGTAGGAAACAAGGTGATCTCATACTGGCATTTCGTATTCTTAATAATGACTTCAGTACTGATGTGTCCTATTATTTCCCTGCTAGGACTACCTTCGAGGGTATCACAAGAAAATTTAAACCACGTTCGAATCAACTTAGCGTGAATCTGCATTTCTCCCATCGTGTAGTCAACGGCTGCAACTCCTTACGTCAGCAAGTAGTATCAGCACCTTCTGTCATGCTCAAGGAGAAACTGGATCTCCAAAGAGATATCTTCTGCAAGGATTAACACAGGCCAACTGGCCTACTATCCTTATAACTGAAAACTGTACTAAACAGTAAAAAGAGATGTAGGTCAAAACAATTATTTAAGATGTGCACTGACAGTGCTGACAAAACTTTAGAAAACACCGATAGAATATGATTGGCCAGCACTAACCTCATGCATTTCATTGATTCGGTTGGTATAAAACAGTATTCTTTCTGAAAGTGTAGTCTTTCCGCTGTCAATGTGAGCTGATATACCAATGTTACGATTTTAGATAGGTCTGCAACATTCTGAACAGCATAAGAACAAGAAACTAATTACATTATTCGATGAGAAACATCTGAAACTAAATGGCAGTGTGAGCGCCGAAACCCATGTCCTCCTAAAAAGCTGCTGCATCCTACTGACCTTCAGATCAGAACAAGCGCGGAAAAACGCTGACTTTATCCATTACCTTTTAACGAGTTAGTGCAAACCAATTGATTTCTTTGAGCTCCTTTCTAGATCTTGTGGGACTGTTCCAGGCTTTGAGCTGATTGCGAAACAGTAGGTCTACCCACGTGCCTGCTATAGCTCAGGTTAGCCGCATGGGCGGTTGGGTGTTGATTAAATTTGTGGAGATTGCGTGATTTTTCAAGTACTGCGAAGCAGATAGATTCTCCAAGTGCCATGTCACCAGACAGTTGGTTTGACTGGTTTTGAAAAGGAGATCGATGTCCAGAGAAATCAGGGGAGGGGAAGCGCGAAGAAAAGGAGTCAAAACGATAAGGTGAAAGGAAGGGGAAAGGAAGAAGAAACCCAGGTAGATTCGTAGCAGAAGAGAGACAGGAAGAACTTATAATAAGCAGTATCTAAACACAGAGTCAGAGATGAGACGCAAAGCAGGCAAGATTATAAGACGTCTCATGTTAATAGAAATAGTAATACTTTAGTTGGAGATGGTAACTGGAGGAGATATCTGTTAGGAGGCGTAGGGTTGAGACAGGTTCGTGATGATGGTGGCGTTACAGAGAATTCGGTGATGGGTCGACCGTGTTTATTTGTGTGGAGCTAGTAGGTTGCATCAATCTAGCACATATCCCAGTTGTATGAGCCTGGACATCGCGTTGCTCCGTAACCTTCCAACTTCCTCTAGAAGCTGTCAACAGATGGAGCAGTAACAATCACAATAGGCTATACATTTCAGTGGCCGCATACTTGCAGAGAGAAGAAGTGTTAACACGCACGGGCTTCCGCCCTTTCCATTAACACGGTGAGCGCCACAGTGACCGGTCGATAGGATTTAACTGTCCGGATGATTTGGATTACTCAGTATTTTATAAGCCGTTATCAAGCCACTCCGTAATCTACGGTTGCCAAGAGAGTAGAGCTCTAGGCCTTTCAGCCTGTCCCCATAGGGCTTCTGCTGCAACCCAGGACGCTATTTGTTGCTCGCCTCTGGACTACCACAGGAATCCTGCATCCCTTTGGAAGTATGGTGGTGCAATCACGTTGTGGACCATCAGGTGAGGACGAGAGATCGTTTGCCCTTTTGCGGGCTGATCCTTGCAGCAATTTTCTAGATGGGATTAAATTTTCCTTGGATTCAGTCACTAAATGAGCTTCTATCACTTGTTCTCGCCACGAGATCAAGCGGTTGGCCCCTCTGAGGAGGAAGAGGAACCCCACTCAAGTACGGTCTCACCATGATCCTTGGATAACTTTTTCTGACCTCTGTGACAACCAGCTCTAAAGGGACTTAGGAGGTTAGAAAAATAATACCTAAGCTAGTATTCAAACAGAGAAAGGCTAGAACTATGCCACATTTTTGCGCCAAGATCAGGGAAAAAGTTATTGCTCTTCCTGATAAAAGTGAGCAGTGCCTGTCCCTAGTTAGGTGTTGACCCTATTTTCCATACCATCTTGTTTCTTGAAGTATGGAGAGATAACGCATGTCATCAATCACCTAAATGTTATTCGAAGCAGCTGAAGCACTCAGAACGCCCTTGCTACGATAGCATCACAATTCCAAGTCATTTTTAAATCACGACTTCTGTTAACCCATAAGCTTTTGCATTCGAAAACCTGAGGTACCGATCAGCAACCACGCACTTTGAAAAGCAGTGCGGAATTTCTCATATTTTGTGTTCCCTTCGCTTTTGTAGGGTTAAGCACGTCAAAACCTACTTTCCAACCGAAAACGTCTTAGTTGAAGTCTTGTCTTATGAATTTTCTCGTTGTATTTTGTGATAATTAAGTGCATTGGATGTTTGTTTGTTTATTTAAAGCTACCAGTTTTTGGCGCTGAGGTGAACAACAGGTTATCTCCTAAAAGTTGTTGGAACACCGGTGACCATTGGCCCTAAAAAGCAGCCGCTAGATGGACATGTGTCACCTTTCCACATTAAAGAAGAGTTGGGCGATGTCAGGATCTCTGAAACAAGTGCAACCACGTATACCTGTGAAGAGACAGGACTTCGTGTCCAGACTCGGTTCTTCTCGCAGAAAATGACCCAAAGCCTCAGTTTACATTTCCACAGTGAAGCTTCACCTAAAGTAGTAAACTTGCTGAGGGTGATCAGTAGGAGAAAGGGAGGAGTGATTCGACCACTATCACATTTATCAAACTTGCGCCCGATAAGCGGCATTTCAAGTGATTTTAATGAGAGAAATCCCATGTTCGAAAGGCCTAAGGGTAGAACTATGAAAGGGGCATAAATGTGGGGCGACTTACAAGATTCTGGAGAACAATGGGTGTCGAAGTTCCTCTTTGCACCCTTTCATCACCTTCAGAGCTTCACAGAGTAGTTTTTTATCGTCAAAAACAAACAAACACGGGCAGAAATGCGTGAGCGAACACCAATCAAAAACGTTGTCGGAGATTTGTTCAGTTATTGGGTACTCAGGGAACTAAGTGGTGACATCTGTTGATTATCTGACCCAGTGAACGGGTGAGTAGACGGTGCTTCGTTATTTCCGCTAGTGACACCTTCGTTGGAAGAGTTCTAAATACTCTAAAACGTGGTCTGCCTACTGTTCCCGAAGCAAAGGTTGTGGCCACGTTGCCACAGGAGAGCTGGAAGGATTTTTATCTACTCAAGCTGCCGTCAGGTGATTGACACTAGCGGTGTCTCGTTATCCTAATCTATCGAAAGCAAGTTTTTTATCTGTCCTGACAATGTCGGAGGGTTCATCACGGAGATTAGTGGCCTTATATTACGTCTTCATGAGAACCTGTGGACTTGCTTAGGGTGCACTGCAGTGCCACGTGCGGAACCGTTAGAAGTAAACAAGAATTTTGGGGAGGTGATGTGGTAATAGAAGTGACTCACAGTAGTCTTGGTGGTCTCACTGAAGGACTTGTTCCGGACCATATCAGGGGGCGGGGCAGCAGCAATAGGTGGCTGATTGTAAGGGACCTTGATGCCTCCTACTTTACCCAGTAGAAGCCTACTATCAATAGGCCAGTTGGGCCCTTCGGCAGAAATCTGCCGACTGTTTTAGAGCGTATATTCATTTATAGTGCAAAGTGTCCTACAATTTATGCATCAGTTCGTGGGCCATCAATTAAGGACCTAGTCTTCATAAGTCAGTGTGAAGACTACGCCAATGGTGATCGCTTTATGGCTATCGTAAGGGCTGGTACACAAGATTTGGTAAACGACGCGGTTTCTCCCCACGCAAACGTTTGTGGAGAGGGGGCATCAACCAGCGCTAGTTTGTCTGACGGTAACTTGGTGTAGGTTGCTCAGTAGAGAAGTAATGGGAAGCGTTTTCGAGTACATAAGGTCGTGTAACATCATTAGGTCCTCGATACACTCCTCAGAAACCTTCCCATATTCCAACTTGGGTTGGTAGGCAGACTTGTAGGTTATTAAGGTAAGGAAAGCACCTACTGGATATGTTCTTTGTTACAGATGGTAAAGCATATAAACTGAAATATTGTAAGCTTAGAAATGAATGTAGACCTGTCATCGGTGCACACCGCAAAGCTTACGTAAGCTTGTTGGTGGGTGGTTGTTCTGGCTGTCCTGTGTTTGTTCGCTTAGTTTGAGGTATGGCTGGAGTGAGGTTATCCCTGCCTTGGTACCATGTGGCCAGTTTGAAGGCCTAACCAAAGCACACACTTTCCCAAGTGTCTTAGCCCAGCCTGATCCGTCGACGTGTCTGGTGGGATTCTGGATGCTGACACGTTTTCTAACGTTCCTTCGGCGAAACTTAGTGAAATCACAATGTAACCAGTCCTCCAACGTCTAGGAAACCAAAAGCCTTGAAAGTCACGGCATCAATGCAGATAACTTCATGATATTGCTGACGTACCCTTAACTATGTTTTTTAGCATGTCTTTATCCCAGCCACAGCGTCTCAGAGACTGAAGGTAGGCAATCATAACTATGGTGTCTGAGGAGAGCAATAGAAAACTGGGTGCCAGTTGTCAGTTCATCAGTCTCACCGGTATCGCGGTCACGGTGGTGGAGAAGATAATTCGTGATGCAACAATGGGGCATTCAGACTCAGAAATAATGTACACCCCAAGTTTTGTGTTGTAGAAATGGCTTCTGTGCCTGCGTCATTTGACAGAGATTCTGGTGCTGGCTTTCAGAAATCTGCGAAAACAAATATTATTAGCCCACATGTAGCTACTGAAAATGACCGCCGAAAATAAATTTCAAGTTGTTGTTCATCGTAGGCTGACATCAGTTGGAGGAACAGAGGAAACCTGGGAGCACTGGACAACTGTTTCGTAGTAGTATGGGACTCCTCAGCAGTGAGCACCCACGACCCCGCCCGGGATCGAACCCGTAACCTTGATAATAAATTTGTTTGTTGAAATCTTTCTTCCCCTGTTAGCTGACGGTAATCATAATTTGTTTCGACTAATGAAGTACGCGTGCACATGACATTTTTACAGGCAATATCTGAATGTTAGTGCCTCAGTGAAGCTGAGGATCGAACTGTAATGTTGCTACAATCGATGGTCTGTACCACGACAAAAGTCTTCTAGGTACAGTTCACCAGCACCACATGACTGTAGGCAGGCATCCAACATGCTTTTGAAAGCATCAAAGGAACATGCAGTTTTACGGCTTGCAGATTCTGCCTACGAAAGAGCCGGGAAGCATGTACGTTCATGTCTTCCCATGCCTGACGCTTGGAGAACTAACACATACGCGGGGTTTCTGATTGGCGCTTAAGGGCTATGGATTCTATGATGCGCTATTTTCATTCCACAGAGGGTCCGCCTGTATCGCGGCAGACTGAGAGTGACAAAGAATGATAGCTAAGAGTTGTATAGTAGTTTGGTTACCATCGTCGTGGCTATTCTCGGAACCCCCACAGGTTATTAGACTGCTATTCTAGTCCATGAGAGATCTGGCGACACATAAATTTTCGGGTAAAATCACGTGTTGCAAATCAGGTGAGTTCGATTTTCTCGTGAAACGAATAATTCACTACTCCTTCCAATGCCTTTGTAACTGAAGAAGCTTAGGATATTGTCGGATGGTTAGAGGAAACAAGTTTATTTCGACGTTTATGCATCGGCATAGGTTCAGTGGATTTCCAAGTTGTCAAGTCTCGTCGAAACGAGCCCTAAGCTTATGTCATGCGCACAGCATATCCAAGTCTCCAATGACGCTTATTACTGCAAACTTTAGACAACCAATAGATTACCGTAATAGTGTGTCAAAACTGTTCAGATTCACACAAATAGCGTCAGATCCCAGTCTTTCCACCCTGAATTTTCGCGTAAAGGCACGCGAATCAACGGGAAGATACCAGGTTGGTTGAAGAGGTGGAAATCAATGCGAAACACCACTTTGGAAGGGTCTTGAAAAAGCCATTGCACACGTAAACCCTCTTGTGTTGTATACATCTTTAAGCTGAAGTACACTGGCTGTTATCTTGCCACCTTATATACTTGCCGAGGAACGAAGCAACCATCAGCGACGGAATGTGAGGCTAAGTGTGGAGGCGTCCACCCATATATATATATATATATATATATATATATATAAAAGATAGAATAGCTGTTAACCTACAAGCTTTCGTCACCTAACGTTGTATACGTGGGACGAAATAGCGCAGCCAAAGCTAACTTGACTCCTCCTGATGTGATACAATCAAGCGAGCCTGAGAATTCACGAAGTTTAATCTCATTAGGCAAACGAAGAAATAACTGTGGAAGTATCAGTGCAAGTGTACGACTATATTCAGATAGATTCAAAACGAGAGGATTTAAATTAGTGTTCGTTATTGAGCATGTGAATGTAGTGACTCTTAGGTGAAACTTACAGAGGTTATTCACTGCTTTATACTTTCCACCTGATGGGAAATTTCGTTTGGTAAAGGGTGAATAGTGAAGGATGGGATGAAGTAGAGGTGGTTAGTTGGTATAAGCCAAGTGTCGATCATAGAGAATGGCTGATGTTGAGGCTGAACCAGTGTTCGATCGTAGAGGTGGCAAAATAAATTCAGTGTAGTGCTTAGTCTAAACACAACATAGTATTCACGAATCACGGTTTAGTTTCAGAATGTGTTCTAATTTGTTGTCTGAATCGGTCGCAGACTTTGGCGACTGTGAATGTTTTTGAAGTATACATAATTTTAAATATCTGATCTTCAGGGATTCAGGCATTGCAGGGAGCACAATCATTTCGTTTTTCTTTACTTCAAGTTAGGTGTAAAGGAGAAAAAAAGGCAAGTTCATGCAGTAAAACTTGTTTCCACAGTGGTTCCACTCTCAACATACTACATCGCTGGGTGAAAGGAGCGGATGTATTTCAGTTGACCAATTTTTGTAAAGTACTCGTGAAAATGTTCACTTTTAAGGCTTTGCTTGTGCCAAAAACAGTAATGTTCGGAGTGAACATACAAGCATGTTTAAAAGAAGCGTTATCCAGCTTCTGTGACTTGGAATTTATTTTTACCGGTAAGCATATCACTCTTCGAGAATTTGAGTTCACAAACCACGTGTTTTCTATAAATGATAAGTCAACGGATAGTCTTAGGCCAACGCCTTCAATTCTGGTTAGCGTTGGCTCACTTTGCTAACCTGCTAGGTGACTTAAGTTAGTAAGTTTTGTCTGCAGTTACTTACCCATTCTTCGCATAAGTAGGTTTCAGCAACCAACCGTAACGTTAAGCTCTTCGATCGAATAAGTCTGTGCCTCTTATCCCTGCAGGTGGACAGGGGATTTTTAGAAATTGCATAAGTGACCCACAGACCCGTTGTCATGTATCCTTCCGCAGTCTGCAGCAAACCAGTATCGCTGACATGGGAGGAAAAAAGCTGACTAAGCGCGCCTCTTTATACAATCCACTTCCCTCTTTTTTCCCTTATGTATTTTGCTGGCTAGCTGTTGTTTCCCGGGAAGGAGAACTGTCAATACAGAAGCTGTACTGTTTCGCAATAAGACCCAACTTTAAATATGTGTAGCACTTGGTTGAAGTGTAGTACTGTTGTTGCGAATCACTAGACACCTCGGGCAAATGTCTAGTTTGGGAAGACTGCGGTGCATGGAGAACAGGAGCTATTTCTAAACAGCCTGTTTTGCAGCCCGGTGGTTAGGTTTCTGATAGTGTGAAATTGGATTACTTCACGAAGTATTGCACTTTCTGTGATCCGTGAGATGATTGTCACCCAGTTGGCCTGCAACTCTGCGGATGCGTTTTATATGCCGCTTTGTTTTGGAACTGCATTTGACGCCACTCAAATGCCAGGGAAAGTGTTACGGCACATCGGTGCAGAATACAGCCTTAAAAGCAAGGCCAAGTCCTACCACTGCATCTTTTAAGAAGATTGTATCCCGTATGAACCACGGTTCATGGGTTCCTTGAGAGAACGCAGACCCTCGCTCCGTATCCTTTTTAATAATGTTAATTCCACTTAGATCGTTGTTGGTTTGAAGCGTAAACCCATTTGTCATAACACAGAAGCCGTTTTGGAACGCTAGCGAGAAGTGATTGCTGAATGCTACATGTTTTTGTTAACCCCTAAACATTTCTACGCCGTAGAAAAGGCCCACATGGTCTCTCAGAAAGCACCGATATGAAGTTTTGCATATATCCCCTAGACTGAGCCGTGGCTGCTCCTTCGCCCCGGAACCTTCCGCGTCTTGTGTCCCGTTCCACATAAGTTAAATTGATGGAGTTAATCGTGAAAAGCCTATCACCTTTTAAAGCAGCTATTTGTCTATTCCCAGTTTTTCTCTAACCGGTGAGGTGTTTTGGCGACGTCTTGAAATAGATTTCATAAACGGATGAAGCTGCTCGGTGGTTCGTTTTTGTGTGGCCGTAGCACGTGTTTACCGCAAGTTTCTTGTCTTTCAGGAGTGATCGCCGAAATCTTGATGCCTTAGGAGGCATCCGGCATACTTTACTGAGATCTGTAGTCCTTTAATCCTTTCAGATGATCTTTTCACTCCTCTTTCTTGCAGCTGGTGTCTATGATTATTAGAAAACTGTGATTATTGCCCCGGTACGTGCGATACAAACTGATGACAAACAGCACTTTCTCAGAACTAAGAGAACATTGTTAAGTATTACTTGGTTCACTAACTATTCGAGTGGCCTCTGTGCGTTAAGTTGTACCAATAAATTTCCATATTTCCGGTAGGTCAAAGCCCTTACTGCCCATTCTATTTAACCATATAAAGACGGGTAACTTTGACGGGTTGTCTGCAGCTATATTCTCTTCTTTTTGAGTGCTGATGAGAGGTCTGAAAAAGTATCCCAAGGTAAATTCACGTGGTTAACTATATTTAATGATGTGTAAAACATGATTCTGTTTTTGATTTCTGGGCTATCGAATATTAAAACAGTGTATGGGTATACTACATATTTCAGTCAGCCACCTTTAGGGTCAGCTTTTCTACGGATGAGAGAAACTTCAATCTTCAGTTTTAAAAGGCCACCGAGACACTGTTTTCCACAGCAGGCAAACAGCACAATAGATCAAAATATGCAACCCTTGGAAGAGGCATAAACGTTTTCATATCCGCGCTTTCCGAGCCACCAGTCAAGAAAAACGGTGGGAAGGCAGTCTTCTAGCCATTAGGAACCTTCTTGCTACGGGGTGGCAGAAGGGCCCTTATTAATGTGGGGGTGATAGTTCACTCAACCAGTATAAGAAAGTGAATGGAAAAAGAAGCGATCAACTGATGCGACCAGTCAGCAAGCATGCAGACAGTTCTTGGAATAATTAATAGAAAGATGGTTGATAACGGCTAATAAGCCAAAAGAGGGAAGTGTAACATTCCGGATGTTAAAAGTGGAAAGTTGATGGATAGCATTTGACATACGCTGCCGAGGAAGACTGTTCAAGTGTTTGTGTGCACTTGAGTTGCTCAGAAGCCAGGTATCTTGCTTGAGCTCGGTAGTCAGGCCATATCAGATGCACCATTAGCATCCATATAACGACACACCACTTAGATCACTAAAACCAACAGCTTAGTTTCAGTGGTGGTCTCGCCATCAGCATTTTACTCGCAACCAAGCTCGTACTGGAGTTTCTGTAAACTGCCGTGGAGAACTTTTATGCGTCAATACGAGGACTATTTGCTTGGGCCAAAAGTTCAGCCATGGATATGTAACGATTGATTTGATAACAAGGGAGGAAATTTATGACGGAAGAAATGCAGATGAATTACTCAAATGCCATCTCCAAAAGTAACGGGATGCAAAGTTGCTGTCATTTTTTGAGCTTATGAACAGGTGAGAAATGTTCCCATACTGTTAAGCTGCTGAACTCCACTTACTATATATGTTTTCTTACACGTCACTGCCTTCACGGTTATCCCAATCACTACTGACAAACCTGAGTCAGACCGTCAAATTAGGAGTTAATGCGATGTATAATCTGAAATTTTTACTGGCGAAAAACCAACGAATTAAAAATAATCTGGGAGCAGCTCAAACCCTCTTTATTCCTGGAATTAAAAGCATGCTAGATCAAACGGTAAATGCCAAGTATATCAACAAATAGAAGGTGAAATATATGCTGCGAAGTGATGTTCCCTTCTAGCAGTTTCGGTTTCTGACTTCCTTGCATTCTACAGACAACTGTCATCAACCGAACGTCACTTTATCTACCTGTAAATAGGGCAGCGCACATGATAAGTGCAGTGTGTTATATTAAAGGTTGATCATAGTTCTTCATCTCAGTTAGAGCGACAATTTGAAGAGGTAAGTTCAGGAAACCGTAGGACACTCGGTTTTCAAACTGTTTTGCGAAGAAACCCACTGCTTTAAAAAGATCTGAAGAATGGTCAAGTCATCTATGTAATTCTTGTGGAAGTTATGACAGGAGCTCAAGTCTCATTTTCTTTCTTTTTGTTTGTATGTTCTACCATGGGTTAATTCTTGGGTCAAACTAGTTGACCTTTACGGACCCGCGAATGTTGTTTTCTGGTTGACGGAGGTTAGTGTTTCTTAATCACGCATCGTCATGAGATATCTGATACTGGATGGACTCTGCAGTTGTCACTTGCTGGTTATGTTGTGTATTTTTTACGTCAGGTTTAAGTGTAGCAGCTCTATGAGAACGACTTATTGAATGACCTTGAAAAAGCAACATTACGGACAAGGATTCACAACATGTCACAATGTTATTAATTGGCATTGCTAGCTTGCTCTGATGCTACTGTATTAAATATTTTTGATCCATTGTTCCGGATGCGAAGTCAAAGACTATAAGTAGGAGGTTTTTTATAGACCGCTTACTTGCAGAATAATTAAATAACTTCTGGAAGAGTGCGGAGAACTAATGTAAGGCGTCTCAGTAAATTTGTTAAAAAGGTTGCAAATAATCCCTATCCACATGGAGAGCGCTTTGCCTCAGAAACTCCAATGTCTGAATCCTTTAATATATTGTTCACACATGCCTGCATCGCCACTAAATCTACTGTAGGTACTAAATGCCATCCTGGTAGGTATATCTGGTTTCACTGACCTTAAAACATATTGCGTGCTAAATCTGTATTCGTCTGATTTCGATCATATGTATTTAGTGTTAATCTTGTGCATTCGTGACGCATTATCTCCGGTATACTTATGTTTGCATCTTGTTAGTCTTGGGAAATGCACTAGTGAAGCTACTGAATGTATGCAGAGGAGAAGTTTAAGCTCCTATCTAAACCTCAGCTATTCTTTTTAAAGCCTTACGTGATACTCAGCCTACTTTTAGAGGAGTGGTACATAGTTAGTAACCATTCAAAGTTAGAAAAACCAGACTTCCGCAAGCACATTCGAACTGATCGTTTGGCTAGTAACTCTTCTGTAGCAACCAGACCCATACTATCTACCTTTGCTTTTCAGGTAGTTCCCTTATACCTTTATCTTCTATCTTGGTATTCCTATTCAGCCACCTACACAGACATGAGCCACGATAGACTCTTAATATTCCCAGCAACTCGTAACTCATTAGTCACTCTACAAATTCCAGGTGCTATTCCACAAGTACATTCTCCTAAGTGGAGCTAAAAACAGGGAGCAGAAGAAATTTCCTTGAATACTGCAGGAGCAAATCTAACACCAACCAGGCCTCAAGAACTAGAAACAGGACATTAAAAACTATCAGTTTCCCGCGATAGCGCTATCAATGTTAGATGTTGTTGGATGCCAAAAGACACTTTTCATATGGGTCTATCAACAACTAGGACCAGAGGTGAGTCAAACATAAGGTAATTAGGAGTCTTCCCAATGACTGCAAGCAGTGGGTGGATGACAAAAGCAAAAACGATGGAAAAAACCGTGTAATACCTAACAGTTATTTTAGCTTATTTAGGGTAGTGGCAGCAAAAAGATGGCGCTCAGTGGGACCCTAACCTAAAGGAGTGGGTTCCTGATAACCTCTCAAAACAAGTAGCTGACGTAGGAGGAACACTTAAAAACAATTCCGCTAACCTGTATCCACGCTCCAGTTGTCCAGCCTCCAACATAGACCTAAATCGTAAGTAGATATTGGTCCTTTAAATTTACCAAAGTAGAGAAAACTATATCAAAGCATCATGAAAATCAACATAGGACCAGGCATTACTGCGTAACGGTCGAAGTTGCCACAAGGCAATGAAGTTAAAGATGAGGAAATAAAGAAAAATCGGTCAGAACTGGGAAGTAGTAAACAAAAGGCAGGAAAAATGAAAAAAATGAGATTAAGTATGGCTGTTAAAATGAGGATAATGTGTGTATGCATCAGTGCCATTGATATCGGTTCTGAGCAATATCACCTAGAGTCTCATACCACTGGGTTTTTTTGTCCCGTGGACTCCAACCGGTTAGTCTGCATCACTTAACGTGGCTCAGACGAACAGTGAAGGACTTCATGAATTGATACCATGTATTAGTCCGGTCGCCCCGTCCCTTTTCCCAGCCTGAACCTACTTCGGCCAACACTATGACGAGGCAGACGGTGGCTAGGCCTAAGTAACACAAGTCCCAGCCATCTCACTCGATGAGGTTCCAAAACCGCATCAACTGATTTGCCTCTCCTCTCTGAAACTCTATGCCTGACTTCTGCGTTACTCAAATGATGACATCACGAAACACCTCATATGCTGCGAAAGTAACAGTAATCAAACACCTGAAGCCTTCCCATCTCTTCTACCTTTAATGACCATGCTTGGCAGCCATAAAGTAGAACAGAGCAAACTGCAGCACAGTACACCTGACCCCTAATAGAAAATCGAATACCCCGGCAGCTCCACAGATGGCGTAAGTTGACAAAAACCAACCGAACCTCTTGTATCCGCGCAGAGATTTCATCGGCCACTGAGCCACCAGGGGTGATCCAACTTTCCAACCACTTCACTCTCTGTTGTTAACTAGAGCAACGTTGAAGACCTGTTCTAGAGCAACAATTTGCATTTGGGTGGTGAGAAACTCATCTCATACATTCTCATTGCCACTCAAGGTGTCCAGAAAACTGCATCTTGTCAGCGTCCTCACCTAACAGAACTATGTCATCTACGTATTCTAGGTCTACCAAATATTTTCCTGTGATTAGGTTAAACCTTGTGTAATCAGGTGACTAGAGGGAGACGCCACAAGAACACCCCAAAATGCTATGGTACGTATTTACACCCTCTGCCTGAGAAGGCATATTCACTGTGTTCACGTAGCAGGGATTTTTTCACAGACGCGAAAGGGTGAAAGCGAATATCTGGCGCTTATCACCGGATTGTTGGATACTGAGAGTCTATGTAAGGGAGTCGGAAAACCCTGATTCAACACCAATAGTGAACATGGGCACCAGGTTCCACATCAAATCAATGGCTCATGAACCTACTTTGGTCACCAGCAACCAAAGAAATGCAGCCTCTGATGTTGCCCCACTGCTTTGTGGATTAGACTTTAAGTTAAAGGCTCGGGGAGCGGTCGACTAAGTCAACCACTTGTTTCGGTCTGGGTACCCGGGTAGTAGTATCCCAGCCCTGACACTATCTGAATTTACAACAAAATGAAGATTTCAAAGCTATTAATAAACTTTTCGGGGAGAACTCAAGCTCCACACTAAGAACATTTTAACCGATTACTCACTTTATTGCCATTAAATTGTTTTTGTTGCTTTTGCATATGAACTGTATTCTTTTATGAATATCATTTTCACTTTTGTCTTTATCTTCACTTCACTTAGTTGTTATCCACTGCTAAGACTTACGGTCTGTCTGTACCGTTCTGAGTCGCTAAACAGTCGCTCCCATAAAACTGTCCTCCATTATGACATCTGACACAGATATCCTGAAACCACGCATACCGTCTAAGCTCATCACCTTCAACGTTCGCACCTTGATACCGTTCAGAAAACAGGCAGGTTTGGCTAGGAATCTGGAAAGCCTCACCATTGATATGTACTATATCTCAGAGACCCACATACAAGATCCCAGAGAAGCGTTTCGAATAGTTGCTCCATCTGTCTGCTCAGAAAGTAAGTTTCATGTTTCATGCGCTTGTTCGGAGATCCTGTGGCATTGACAACCAGCCTCCCTGGTGTCGATGTCTCACTAAGTGCTCAAGGCGAAGCTGCACTACTCGATTGGAACCCCAACAACAGTCGCCTGTGTGCTGTTAGACTGGAAGGTTCAACTCGAGTAAGAAGTAACCGGCAAAAGAAACGATATTTGTTTGTCATCTCTGTCTATGCTCCGACATGATCGCAGCCCGGATGCAACCAAAGATGAGTTCTATCACCAACTGAGTAACCTGCTCAACCAAATGCGCTGGATAGACTTGAATGCACAGGTCGGGTGTCTTTGCTCAGAAGAGAGTCATTTAGATGGTCAATGGGAACTAGTTGGCCATAGGTCGCGTAACGAGGATCATCTATGCAGTTTTACGCAAATCACAACCTATTCCTAACCAGCACCAAATTACAGAACAGTCATCGTCTCTGTATTACTTGGCGTCCTCCCTCTACCACTCAAGCCCTGACTCAAATAGATCATATTGCAGTTAGCTACCGATAGTGTGAATGCATACAGGACTGCCACTCCGTATGGAGGAGTACTTGTCTAAACTCTGATCATACTTTAGTGTGGGCTAAGCTCATCTTGCGTTTTGGTGGACATCAAGATCGTCGTCCTAAATAACTCGATGCAAGCAAATTAGTTTCACCTAAGATTGCAGCTAAATACCAGTCCGAGCAAGATTTCAGGCTGGTTACACAGCCTCAAGAAAAACCTAGACAAGCATTGGTCACACTTGCAAGATGCCATGAAAATGATGAGTAAAGCCGCTTCCGGTTTGGAATAACATACTGGCGATCACTGTCCGTAGGTGTGGTATGTGCTCTACACTATCGAAGGGCAAAGTACTTATGCAAGATTGGAAAGAGGAATAATCGAAAGCTGTTCCAGCTTACCCGACCCACTGTCAACACGAAGCCTGGTGTTCGTGGGATGATCTGTGAGGTAGATTGTATGCCGAAAAACAATCTTCAAAGATGACTGGAACGCTGGCGGAGCAATTCAAAAACCAGTTTAGCTGTCCCACTGCTCCAGCACCTTCAGTTTTAGTGTATTGTGCTTCATGATCAGTTAACACTGACCCACCTGACGAAGTGGTCTGTAATTAACCCTAAGTCCTGAACCCCACAAGACACTCCGGTCTTGACAACTTACCCCTGGTTCTTTTTAGAGATAGAGGAAAAACTCTAATCACTGGACTGACTAGATTGTTTGACAAGGTATAACAGACTGAGTGTTCCATCACTGGAATGAGGCCATCGTTTTGCCCATCTTTAAAAAAAGGTCTACATAATGTATGTGACAATCATCGGGGTATTAGTCTGTCACCAGTCACGTCGAAAATATTGTCTGGTAGCATACTTCGGAGACTTTGCAAACATGTGACAAAATGATTGGCGAGGAGCAGGCCAGGTTTCGTTCAGGTCTTGGATGCATTGACCATGTGTTTACCCTCTACCAGATGCTTGAACATCACACGTATTGCAGACCAACAATCATCGTGTTTCTTGTCACTAGGCCTGTCTTCGATCCGTTGGATGCAGCTTTACTCTTGAATGGTCTGTTGGAGAGGGCCAAAAAGTTTATTAACATCCTGAAAGCCCTACATAAAAACACCCCAGGTAGAGTAAAGGCATATCATCACCTATCTTCATTGCTCCTGAACAGGGTTGTCCGATTTCTCCAACCCTCTTTAATTCAAGTATGGATGACATTCTTGAGATAGTTCTGGAGAAGGTGCATGATGTTGGTGCAGATCTACCACCCAGAGAACGGTTATTTCACCTTGAATATAGGGACGGTATCTTACTATACGATAACACAGGCTACGCTTATCTCAATCAGTTGGCTATCACTGTCCACAAGTGTGGTATGTGCTCTACACTATCGAAGGGCAAAGTACTTATGCAAGATTGGAAAGAGCCCGTGTCTGTGCTCACTCTCAGTGGTGAGCCGTTGGAAGTAATCGAAAAGTCCGTGTATTTGGGTACTTGCGTGGGTGCCCGTGGATGTGTGAGTAATGAAATTTCCAACCGCATATCGTAGGCCACAGAGGCTGGCATACGTCAATGTGGACCACCTTTTGTGCCGTCGCGACGTTAGTCTGACGGTGATATGTCGGGTTTACAATGATTCGGAGCGAGAAGTTCTGCTCTACGCCTGGTCTCTCCGAGCTGAGGATGTCCGACAACTCTGTGTTCGATCATCGTTGTCTCTGTAGAATCGCTCGTATCTGGTGACAACACCATATAAGTAACTCCGAGGTATGACAACATGTTTCGGCATGATGGAGATTGTCATTCAATAAGTGAAGTCATCTGGAAACACCAGCTTCGGTGTCTTGGACAAGTGTTATGCCTGTCATCCCAATGGCTTCTATTCCGTTTATTGTTTGCTAATTGTGGACTTGATGGAAGAAGCGGAGGGCTGGTCAGTGTATGACATGGCGCCGTGGGATAAAGGATAGTTGTATCGAGTTAGCGTCTGTCGGTGCATCATGACTCCTTACGTGGGGTCTGGAGGATCACACAACTCAGTGTTTTGAGACCTTATCAGATAGATGTGGCTCAGAATGGAAACCAGTGGTGGTCATGCTGTAGCTTCCTTGTATTTTCTGCTACTGAAACGTAAGGAATGCTTTGTTTTGAACATATCTTATTAAACTACCTTCCTAATAATTCTATTCTTATTTTGCTTTTTTCCACTTCCCATCGCTGTATGTCTTTATAATCTTGTACTATTTTGGGTGGCGCATTACGTGGTCCCCTTGCTGCACTAAGTTTTGTGTTCTAATAAATACCAATAACCACTCTTTGAGAGTTGGCTACGGTCTTCAACGCTGTTTTTATCGCAGGTTGGAGATGTCATCAAGCTTCTGGATGAGTGATAATGTTCTATTCCGATAACTGCCTAGCCAGCTTCTCACTGAAAACGCCCTTAGTGCTCTCACTGTTGAGCTGCACTCGTCACGGTCTTGTTGCTAGTTTTTCTACGTCTATTGAGACTCAAGCAAATATGCGCTCGAACCAACTCGCGGTCGTTATACAAACACGTTCGTCAGAAGTGGCAGTCTTCTACTTACCCTCCATCGATGATATAGCAATGTTGCCTGTCTGTGTCCATCACTGAGTTGAGCTCAGTGGATGCCACGTCAGACAATGTCTATGTCTGAAGTTTGTGCTAGCTACAAATAAATAGTTATCTGAGCACAGTTGTAGTAGGCGACCACTGTCATCCGTTTTTTAAGCCGGGATTCCAAAAGTGTCACGTAAGCGCCTTTCTGCCTGACTCACCTTACCCACTTGTCCATTGAAATTACCTGCAACAACTACGTCTGAACGTTTGACTTTCAGAAGGAGGCTAGATAGTTTTCGGTAGAACTCATCCTTCACTCCATCCGAACTGCAGTCAGTGGGTACGTAAGAAGAGATTACAAAGAGGAAACTACGAGTTTCACTATTCCTTTCAGTTCATACTGTACTGTACTGTTCAGCCGGAAAGCGCCTAGGCGATTATCACCTATGATCCAGTCTAGTAGTGAGCTTTCTCCCCTAGTGCCTAATGCTATGCCTACATCTGTAAGCCCGCGACAGCCAGTCATCGAATCTCCAGAAACTCGAGCGGTGAATTTTCCGGGTTCACTATATTGTCCGCGAAACGTTAGGTGAATAATCGCACTTGGGTCCTGTATGCGTATCTCACAAATACAGCACTTATCCATGCCCCAAGTTGTTAGAGTCTTGGCCAGTTTGACAAAGGGCGCGGAAAAAGACAGCTCCAATGTGTAATTTGGAGTGTGGTTTAGAGAAACCACGGATGCTGTTCTGTGGACTAACATTGTTGTCGAAAGCCATAGATCTAGTACAAACTAAAGACGATGTAGGATTGTTAACTGATAGATGGGAAGAAAGATTAGGAGGTAAGGATGATGAAGGTGGATAGTGTTTGGGGGAACTTGGTGGCTGACACTTGTGAGGTCGGTGGAAAATTCCCGGTCTCCCACACCATGGAAGATGACGTCTTCTTGAGATACCTGAAAAAGAAGAGTTGGTCTGTGACTGCAGAGCCATGAGACATCTGCTTGAGGTCGGTCACGTATGGTCTTTTGATGCCACTACACGGCCTGTATTGTGGGGAATGTGGCTTTATATCACCACTGATGACCGATCTAAGCCACCATAATGGATCATCTCATTGTTTAAGAACATAAGAGTGACGGCTTTTGGTCTAAGAACTATTCAGCAAACGTTTCTGGTACGGTAGGACCTAAGGGGAACAAGTGTTTCACCAGAATATAGCTCTTTTGGTCATCGCGACCTACCAGCCGGACTACCACGTCTAGAAAGCAGCTATCGGTAGTATGTTCTAAAACTGGAACAAGGCACTGCAGCAGCACCTGACGCTTACTTACCAGACGTTTCAAAGAAAAGTAGTGAGAAATTACTGGGCACATTAACGGAGGTACTACATAGTGTACGGAAATCAGTGGTTTTCACACCAACCAGACTGACCAACATCACTCATCATCCCACGCTATACGAAAGAACTTTACTAGAGACAATCATAAGGGTATTTGGTCTGATTAACATCTTGTCCTCCATCCTTGGGTCTATCGTTATCCAATGCTTAACTCTAGCTGAAGGGCAGCAAACTCCAGAAAACGAGGCCGGTATCAAACCTGAGTGACAATGCATCGATTAGATAGATATTCACCTTTCGACCGGTTCTGCTGCAACACTCAGATACTTGATAGTGGTCGACACTCGCCACATCTCTCGACCTGAAAGTGGCATTCAGCTCTTTCGACCGAGAGGTTTTGTGGCAGTGTCTAACTGTAAATAGATTATAGGGCAAGTATTTAACACCAATGACAGTTCTCTACTCGAATTCATGCAGTTGAGTCAGACCCTACAGAGAATTATCATCTGAAATGATGACAACCAGGGGTGCCCGACAGGGATGTCCACTGTCACCGTTCCCGTGTAATTTCGTTACACAACATCTAATAGACATAACTCTAAGTACCTCCGACTTTACATAGGTTAACCCGTTCCTTGGAACGCATCTTATCGACTTGGAGTACGTGTAGAGAACACTATCCTGCTTGGTGAAGACGCTGATAAGACCCAAGGTCTTCTGAACGTCTTCAACAGAAATTTGAGTATGTTTGGCATGCATCTCGCACCTGTCAAGTGTAAGATGATGCTTCAGAACTGTTGTGCACCAACACTTGGTTTGAGGATAAGGAGCAAAGTGGTAGGATGTGTTGATTACTTCACTCACTCTTCAGGTGCTGTATCTGCCTAAATGGGCTGGTTGTTGATGGAATTCCAGGTCGGATACAGAAGACGTGTTTAAGACCTGTCAACTTACGTAATCGCTGGTGCTGACGAAGCATCCGACTATCTATTGGGCTAGTCTGCTCTTTCCTTTTAAGACGGCTGTGAGACATGGCCACTCAAGATAGGTGTGAAGACATTGTAGATGGAGAGGTTCGGTGGAAAATTGCCGCTAATTGTGGAGCATGTGTTTGGACTATAATCACGTGTTGGTTTGACTATACGTGTTTATGCTTTTTGATGAAATTGGTGGAAAAGAACTGTGACGGACGTTTTCTGTGAAAAATTAGATAGGCTAATACACTTGTCAGTACACGAAAGCATCACTCATCGACAAAAAGCTTGGAGCCGTCGGTAGTCTGCTGTAAAACTAAAGATAAACACTGTATCTGATTCGAAATAGTTTGGGGAACATGAAGACTTTGGATGAACCTCGCAAAGACCCAATATTACTTTGCATTACGTTATTGTGGGCCACAGGCAGCTTTACTCATCTTTTCATAGCATCCTATAAGTGCATTCAAACCTCACGCATAATTTCTGAAGGTCCGACAGTTACTTCTAAATCTAGGTAGGTTTGTTATCAATTTGTAATACTGGAAACAACTAGTTAGCCTATCATAAATATATTTGTAATGATTGTTTGCATAGTGTGACATAGTGTGTTGAGCTAAATTACTACCCATGATCACAGTAATTGATGGAATTGTTTGTGGACGTGGATTTTGTTGACCACCAAAACGTAGAGCGAACATAGGACACACGAATGTGTAACCAGAGTTCACAAGGGGTGACAGTACTGGGTATACTCATACCATCAGCATCTATTTGGGATGTGATGCATTAGAATGGAGGCTTTAGTGGTGGATGGAGGACGCCAGGTAGCACAACGACGATGGCTGTGCTGGAAGTTGGTACTGCCTAGAAACGAGTTGTGATCTACACGAAGCTGCAGAAAGCTTCACTCATAATCTGATGTGGCACTGACTAGTCTCCATTGGTCATGTGGGCGAATCTCTTGTGAACGTAAACGGCTGATTTGTGCATTCACGTCTCCATGTGGCACTTGAATACCTGTCGAACACGTTTAGTTGATAATGTCACCTAAGTGATGGTTGAAGGCATCCTCAATCGGATGTGAACTGCAGTCTGTCGGAGCAAAGGGAGAGTTGACGAAGAGATAGGGTTTCCTTTGGCAGTTAGTTTTCACTCTAATCGAACCTTCTAGCGTAATAGGAGACATACAACTGTTAGTGGGTATACAATGGACTAGTACAGTTTTGGCTCTGACACTGAGTGTGAAATGGTAGGTATCAAGGGTGTGTGGTGATGCCATATGGTTATTGGGTCGGTGGACTGTTAATGCACTTTCTGAGTTGACAGGTGGGGGAGGTTGTTTGAATTATTTCACTGGAAGCATGTATGGGAATATCTGAGGAACAAGAAATATGGGTGTTGAGGATATCCAGCATCCTAGTGAAGCCTGTCTATTTTCTGTAATGCATCGACTTTCGAACATTGTGAGTTGCCACGGTAAACGGTACGCCTGGTTTCAAAATCGTTAAGTCACCTTACTGTCGACTGCACCGAAGCGTTTATTCAGTGCTAGAGTATTTGGCTTATAAAGGTCAGGGAATTACTCTGAAAGATCCGAAATTAGTGGATATACGCAGGTGTGTAGGTAGGTATAGAAGAGATTTATGGTGCATTGAATGATTTTTTAAAAGTTTTTCTCAGAGTATCTGTGATTTGTTTTGCAAACTTCACATAACTTGTTTGATTGGCTTATGTAGACAGACAGATAGGCTACAGTGTAAATATATACAAAAAGGTTTTTATGGTCAGTAACTTAAACTCGGAAAGTGAAGCAATTGTTATTCTCATCCTGATCTGAAATTTCTTTAGTACTTCAATAACTTTCTCTTTCTTTTTATATAAGGGTGGATTCAGCTATGTTTAACCCTGGACGTGTTCAACTGTTCAATCTACTTAACGGGATATTATGCGTTTATAAATCACCTGAAATGAGTGTTGAAAAATTAAGTAAATATGTAAAGCGCTCTTTAGCTAACGGTTTGTCAGTCTACTTCGAATGAAAATTGCTCATACTATTAGCTTTCAATTCGCTCCCTTCTGAAAGTCAGTTAATACGCACATCAATTCATGCGTGTGATCACGATAACAAACTGATAACGATAAAAACAGAACCTGATATTGTTGACAGGATCTCGGTATTTGAGCCTTCCTTTAAAAAAACGTGATTATCTTTGTTTGTTTCAAGTGTTAGGTAGACGTTTCTTTCCGGGTGATTTTATGCTATATGCTGTCGATCCTCTTAGCGATTTTATGTCTGGTGTACAAGGTAAGATGAATTTTCTGACGTTGATGTGCTTTTCCTTTCCTTTTTTCATAGTTTATGGTATCGGCGAAGATGGTGTTTACAATCATGCAACTAAGTATGAACAATCCTCGTGGCTTAAAACCTATCACTTAACGTGTATGATGGGACGTGCGTCTACAGATAGAACAGCTAATGGTAGAACACTTCTAAGAGCTTCTTGGAGTAAGTATTACTGATAATGGGGGGACGGTCACGGTTAACTTGATTACTGTTTTCTGAATTTCGTTAACTCTTAGATTCTCATTACTAAGAAAGTAGACAAATACGTTCAATGATACTAATTTAATGATGACCGTTTTAAAAATTTATTTCTTACAGCAAGAGATATAAACCACATGCCGATTTTACAGACATCACTTTCTGCAGTCCTCAGTGTATTCGCGAAACTGTGAAACTATTAGTCGACAAACCGTATACAGTCATGTCATGCGAAAGTTTGTATAAGTGTATGTCGCAAGTGGTAAGAATAGTATCTCAATCTAACACAACTACATCACAATTTTTGTTGATTCCATGTCTTCACACTGTGAGTAATAAATTTCCATCTAGGAATTCAGTATTGGGTGGTTGACAGTCCACAGAAAATTTAATGTAATAGTATGTTAGTTCAAATTGCAATATCACAAGAGAATTCAGTAAGAAAAACTGTCAGAAAGCTCCAATAGTTCCATCAATAGGGTATTCCCTTTAGACAAATGTGAATTTTTCGTTTTTATATCTTGTCTTAAGTCTTAGCCAGTAGGACGTTTTACGGTGGTGGCCTGCATTTCGCCTTATTTGGAACTCGTCAGCTGATATACCTGCACCTTAATGAGTGATGATGTCCCCAGTGGGAATTGAACCACACACTCATCGCTTCAAATACTGAAGCGTCATCCACTTAGCCACTGAATCAAAGAGCCACCTCTTGTGCAGCGTCTATCAATAAATAACTACTTCGTTCTTGTTTGACTTTACTAATACTCTAAGTCTCTAACATGTTCAGATTCGCTGTACCGACTTGTTTATGTCAATTTCTGAAACAATAGTCTCTCTCCGCTCTCGACCTACGTTCTGTTTTCGTATTCGTTTATGGACTCACTGTTGTTTATATCTAGAAAATTGAGCTTAGGGCTAACAAGCGTTGTAGCATATATCCGAATGGGTGACAGGAAATAGGAATAAATGTCAAAATGGAATGAAATGGTAGGGGGTAAATTATGTAGATTAGTGATATCTTGAATTTTCCAAAAAAGATCAGGCTTTACTGCAACTTCATTCTTTATAATTCCATTTTAGTCTCACACGGTGAAACTGTCATTTACTAGATAACGTTTCACCGTGTGAGATATCTAATAAACAGACTAAAATGGAATTATAATCTGCCCAAGTTTTACTCCCATATTAATGCAATCTTTATGGTCGATCTTAAAGCATCCTATCTAAGGCGTTCAGTCACTAGCTTTTCATGTGTCACACGCTCCAGCTGTCGGTAACCGTAATTCACCATAAGACTCACTAATACCAATAGTTATGTGCATTTTAGTCTCAGTTAATGATATTTTGAAGTAACTCACTGTGGTTCCATCGAAACACAAAGCAACTATGGCACTTCAGTCAAGTTTGAGCAAAAGCTATTGTCGTATTACTCTTAGTGTCGAATTCCGCTCAATTTCTCTTCTTAATATTTTGCTTTCAAGTAGCTGGATCGGTCTCAAGATAATTTTCGGGCGATGGCTAAAAACCTGATAAAGGTTCGTGTAGTAAACTGAGCTAAACTTTATGTAAGAGTGTATGGTGCTACCAGATCAATGTGGGTTAGAGCAGAGGTCTAAACCAAACATCTATTTAAAAATCGAGTTCGGAAAGTAGGCGGATCGCTTGACTGATATAAAATAGGGTATGACTGAACTTAGATACCACTAAACGCCTACTACTCATCTTGGCATTCATCCGCGTTGAATTTATTAGACACCTGAGATGGAATGCTAACCCTCTGCATTATTTAGACAACCACAACTCCACAGTTTCCAACACACTTTCATAATGTCAAGACAATAGCAAGAAATATATGAGTGGTGTTTTCATATAAGTCTGAGACGACTCAGTAACACTTACTTGATGCTTTTGTTGCCCATCATTTGTGATGTCTATCTTTTCACAGTAATAATAGCTCTACAGAAAATAGATAGCATAATACTATCATTTGATTTACGGTGAAAATATTCGTCTTTATAAAATCTGTTCCCATGGTTCAAATATAACATGCTCCTTACAAGCTCTAAAACGTTGTATATTCCCTATTCAGAGGCAGGCAAGTGGATTGATGACGTTGTGAACTTTCATCAGCTTAGATGGCTTTCATATGTACTACGCATGCCAAGTCACTGCCTACCTTGAAGTGTAACGCTATGAAAGTTGATTTAGGTTGGAAGAGGATTCAGAGTGACACGACACCAATCCATGAAGTCCCTGACTGTTGGTCTAAACGGTATGGGGAGATGTAGAATGCCTGGTTAGGGTCATCGAGACGAAAGGAATCAGTGGTTGAAGACTCTTGGTGACATCACTGAAAATCAGTCGCAGTAGCGCATATGTATTCACTTTTTGACGTCTTCTGAATATTCCCACTAACCTCTTCCTTCAGACTGTTCATTCTCTCATACAACTTTATCTACTTTGAAATCACTCCTTTCCTATCCATCTGTTCTTTGTATGCTACTGTGAAGTGTGTCGACTTGAACGGATGCATTGTGTGCGAGGTTCTACTTTAATTTCGTCTCTCTCTCCTGCCTGTTGTGCTTTAAACTAAAAGTGGAGTTAGCCATAGCTTTGCGATTTCACCAGTGCTGTTTAACTTTACAATCAGTGACAATTAGGTGACAGTTCTGAGGGAGGTGAGTGGCAGTGGTATACATCTGTTAACAGGTGAAAGGTTTCTAGACTTCAAATATACGAACGACTCCATTTTACTGAGACATTACACAGGTGGCTGGCATGGTACTGAGTCAGTTGGGAATCCGTATGCGTGACTATGGTATGCAGTAAGGAATAGTTAAGTTGGGAATATTGTTATCACTATCACACAAAATTCGTACAACATAAGCATCAGTAGATTTAGGGAGTTGTGGCTCATTGGTTTAAGGAAATGACTTCGAACACTAGGTCGTGGTTTCGAACACCGCTCCACCTATCGAGGTTTAGGAAGCCGGGTAGTATCATTAGCCCTCACACAATAGGTGTGACTTATCGCTAACTTCACTAGTATACACAAGATTGCTGAGTGAATTTCGATTCAATGGACTGAGAAATGCGCCGTGCAAAAAAATTAAATCAAGACTACGAAGACAGAAAACGGAAGACAATACCAAAAAGCAAGTAGAATATTAAATAATCAGTCTCAAAGATGCATTCGCCACTTCCATTTTAACTTCCAAAGACTGGATTAAAAAAGAACATTAAAGCATTATTCCCGCTGATTTTGATTATGAGCCTTTTCTGCTATCGTTTCAATCCAGTGAGTTGCATTACCTCGTAAACCACATCCAGGGAGTCATAAGGTACCTACAGATGCACACTCACAGCTATTCTTTACCGCATATCATACTTACGCATACGTATTCCCAACTGACTCAGTACCATGTCAGCCACCTGTATAGTGTCTCAGTAAAATGGAGTCGTTCGTATATTTGAAGTCTAGAAACCTTTCGCCTGTTAACAGATGTATACCACTGCCACTCACCTCCTCAGTACTGTCGCCTAATTGTCATTGATTGTAAAGTTAAACAGCACTGATATAATGTTAAGATGAGGATAATGTGTGTATACATCTGGGCCACTGACATTGGTTCTGAGCCATATCACCTGGTTCGTCTTGTCCCGTGGACCTCAACCGGCTAGTCTGCATCGCCCCACATGGCTCAAACCAACTGTCAAAGACTTCATACATTGATGCCATGTTTTAGTCCGGCCACCTCGGGCCTTTTTCCAGCCTAGACCTACTTCGGCCAACATTGTCTGACGAGGCAGCCAGCGACTAGGCATACGTCCCAAACATCTCAGTCGATGAAGGTACGCAACCTCGTCAACTGACTTACCTCTTCTCCCTAAAACTCTACTCCTGACTTCTGCATTGCTCACATAGTGAAACCATGGAATATGGCCCATACTACGAAGGCAACAGTGGTCAAACACATGAAGCCCTCTCTTATCTTCCACTTTCAATGGCCATGTTTCACAGCCATACAGTAGAACAGACCGGACTGCTGTGCAGTACACGTGACCCTTGATAGGCAATCGAATATCATGGCGGCGCCACAGATGGCGTAAGTTGGCTAAAGCCAATCGAGCCTTTGTATCTGTGCAGAGATTTCATTGGCCACTGAGCCATCAGGGCTGGTCCTACTTCCCAAATAAGTGAAATTGTCGACACTCAACCACTACACTCTCTATTGTTAGCCGCGATAGGGCACCGTTGAAGACCAATTCTGGAGCAACAATTTCCATTTGGGTGGTGAGAAACGTATCATAAACATCCTCAAATTAACACTCGATGTGTTCAGAAGACTCTGCATCTTGTCAGCGTCTTTACCTAACAGGACCATGTCATGTCATCTGCTTATTCTAGGTCTAACGAAAATTCTCCCACGATTAAGTCAACGTCTGTGTAATCAGATGATGAGAGGGAAACCTCCATAAGAGTACCCATGATAAACTGAATAAGAATGAAGACAGTGGTCAGCCTTGACGGACGCCACTCGATGAGTACAGCTCAACTGACATCCCACATAGGCTCTAACACGCCCACAAGTGTTCGAGTAGAGAGCATTCAATAAAGTGATGTACTCACTCTGCACGCCTTTCAGTGAGAGACATAGCCACAAGACTTCTTGATCAACCGAGTTGAATGCCGCCGCCTTCAGGTCGAGAAATACGGCTAGTGTCGGGCGTCGGTAAGCGTGTCTGTGTTCCAGAGCCTGGCCCAGTGTGAATACTTGGTCAATACACTCGCGGTTGGGTCTAAATCCTGTCTGATTTTCTCGGGCTTGCTGTTCCCGAGCTCCACTCAGACATCGAAGAATTATAGAACCTAGAATCTTGGACTCTATGTTCGTCAGGCTAATTCCTCTGTGGTTATAACAAGAGGACTTCTGGCCTTTTTGAAGACTGAAACAATCAGTGACTTAGACCAGTCAGAGGGGATCGTATTTGATTCCCATATACTAGTTATCACTTCCGTTAACCTGACTAAGTGTACCCTACCACCATCCTTGTATACCTCAGGAGTTAGTCTATCTGGTCCTGCTGCCCTTCCTCGTTTCTGGTTACCTACCGCCTTCTCAACTTCTCCTAGTGTCGGGGACCTATCTTAATGTTCCATTCAAGATTCGACTGGATAGGGGGCAACGCCTATGGTGGCTGGAGGTCAGTTAAACTGCTCCTCGAAGTGTTCTGCCCATCGTTCTAGTTGTCTCCTCTGCGAGTCAATCGCAAACGCGTCCTCCACTGTAGCCTCACTAACCGCAGTCGACCTTCCTCCCCCAGTTTCCTTGATAAGTCTAAATAACTGTCTACTGTTACCAATCACCACCGACTTTTCCATCTCTTTAACCTTCGCCGCCCACCACTGTTCGCGATCGTTGCGTAGACTTTTCTCAACCTACTTTTTAGTTACACTCGCTCTTCATTGTACTCAGCTTGCAGGCAGGGATCTGTTCACGTGCATCCATTAGTTCGGAAGAAGCTGCTGATATCCACTGACTCTTTTTAGCCACTATTTTGGAGTCGGTTACAGTCTTCAGTGCTGCTTTTATGGCAGACTGGGGATGGCACCGAGCTTCTTCTGGATGAGTGGTAGTCTTTTGTTCTGATAACTGCCTAGCCATCTCACTGAACACGGCTTTGGTGTTTTCGTTGTCCAGCAGCACTCGTAGTGGATTTGTTGCTAAATGTTTCTTACGTCCATTGAGAGGCAGGCATATACGTGCTCGGACCAACGTACGGTCTCTATCCAAGCATGTACTCCAGAAGGAGTGGTAGTCTTCCACCGATCCTCTCCAGCGATGACTAATAGCAATGTGGTCTATCTGTGTCCATCACTGAGTTGAGCTCGGTGGACGCCACGTCAGATAGTGTCTTTCTTTGTGTCTTGAATTTGTGCTAACTAAAAATAAGTGGTTATCCGAGGAAAGTTGTCATAGGCGATCACCGTTATCTGTTCGTTCAGCCGGGACTCCGAAAGTGCTACCTAAATGTCTTTCTGCTTCACTCAGTCTACCCACCTGTGCATTGAAGTCACTTTCAACAACAACCACGTCCGAACGTTTGTCTTTTGAGAGGAGGCTAGACAGTTTACAGTAGAACTCGTCTTTCACTTCATCCGAACTGCAGTCAGTTGGTGTGTAAGCAGAGATTACAAAGAGACAACGTCGAGTTTCATTATTCTTCTTAGTTCTCACAGCGCAGAGACGACTATCAACTATAATCCCGTCCAGTAGTGAGCTTTCTCCCCTAGTGCTTAATGCTATGCCTACACCTGCAAGACCACGAGAGCTAGCTATCGAATCTCCAGAAACGTAAAGGAAGAATTTTGAGGATTCATCAGGTTGGCTGGGAGAGGTTAGGTGAATAACCACACTTGGGTCCTGTGTGCGAGTCTCACAAACAAAGCACTTACCACGGCCCGAGTTGGTAGTCTTGGTCAGTGACGGAGGGTGCAGACATTGAAGGCCTCGATGCGTAATTTAGACCGTAGCTTAAGGAGACCAAGGATGCTGTTCTGTAGATTCAGATCTTTATCGATGGCTGCAGAGCTAGGAGAAATTGAAGATGATGTAGTATCGTTAATTAAGAGACGTGAATCAAGATTAGAAGGTATTGATGAGGGAGGTGGATAGTAGTTTTGAAAAACTTGAGTGCTGACAGAGTTGTGAGGGTGGTTGACACTTCCCAGCTGCCCACAACATGGAAGGCTATTTCTTAAGCTACCCGAAAGAGATTTATGTGACCACAAAGCCCGTCAGACTTCTGCTTGAGGCCTACCACACGCAGCCTTTTGTGTATGTTTGCCTTGAGATTTTGTTGTTTTAGTCGAAAAGAGACGACAAATGAACCAACACCGCCGGCCTGGCAGACCGTGGAGTATAGTGGAGTGTGTCATGTTTTTGCGCCGACATTTTCCAACCCTTCCCCTTCCACTGAGAAGGCAGTATCAGCATGGCACTACTGGTCATCCAAGGGAAACACCTTACTGCTGTCACACCCCATCAAGCTAGCAGCAGCACGACTTTACCCTCAGACCCCATCATAGTGTAGTAATTTACACCACAACGGTAACTGCTTTTCGTCTAATCACTATCCCACAGACCTTTGTGGTATGGGAACAAGCGTTCCACCAACATAACTCGTTGGGTCATTGTGATATGCAAGTCCGACCACCACGTCAAGGTAGCAGCTTCCCACCTCCATCCGGCAGACTGTCACATCCTGGTAATTTGCGTCGTTTCAGGCTAGATGTTGTGCAAGTGAATCATTGCTGTGGGCCAGTTGAACTGTGCTTCAAAGTATTTTGCCTAACGTTCTAGCTGTTTGTCCTTAAAGGTTATCAGAGTCCCAACCTTTTCGGTGATGGTTTCACTAATGATCGTCTTCTTCTTCCTGGTATCATCAATAAGCCTAAATAGTTGTTGCGTACTTCCTATCGCGGGTACCTCATTTATCTGTCGCTCTTTCACCATTCGCCACTGCTAGGGATCGTTACCAAGACTAGTGGTCAATTTATTTTCTCTCTGCTTTCGCTACTCACTGTGGTTATTGGCAGCTGAATTAAGTCTTTCCGCATCAGTCAGTTCGGATGACGTTGTGGAAATCTGCTGATGTTTACTAGCCCTTGCGTGCAGGTTACTAACTATTTTTACCGCTGTTTCTATAGCGAACTTAACAGGATACCATGTTTCCACAAAATGCGCATTGCTCAAGGCACTACAGAGTGGTGCTTGTATTTGTTTACTCTATCAGAGATTTTAAGAGATAGACCTTTTAAGACGTTCATGAACTTCTCAAGGACATCCTCCTATGACCAACAATTTCAGAGCGCAGCCATGCGCAACAAATGAGAAACCACTCTAACACCAAGTAAAATCAAAAAACACTGGCCTGCAACTTGTAACCGTTTTAAAGTGTCTATATGAACACGTAATTAATGCATTCAAGACCTTAATAAAACTCTGCTCGACTCTCATGGATTGGCTTCACTCTCGTTATTCAAAGCCTGGAAAGTTTAATACTGGCCAATGTTTCAGACACTACTGCCAGAAGACTGACCAAGCACCACGTGAACACTTTTAAAAGATGTGTACAACAGCGGATTCATTCCAAAATTGTGGAACACTCTCAGTCTGCTATATCTTCGTAAACAATACAGTTATAGGGATATATTTGCTGATGAAGTTTTAAACAACACTATTACCAATATCACAAACTATCTCAGATTCTGTCTCGATATCTGCTGCCCTACTGAAACAATTTACATGAGATTTGACAGACTTTCCTCTCCTCATCTCAAGAGGCTTCGGCGAGAAAAGGAAAGGTTGTATAAGGCGAGAGATCACCCTGGCGTTAAAAGGCTTAACTGTCTAATTAAGTCTGAAGTACAACGTCTGAATACTATATACAACGAGAAGTTCTTATCGTGTAAGAACTCTTCCAATCTATGGAAATTATTTAAAGAGCTTACTGGTAAAAAACAGATGACAACACAAACTTTTTCGGATGTCCGCGCGTTAAACAAGTCATTTATACGTCGGCAAGCTAATTTCACCCTTTCTAATGTGCAAAATCAAGTGGATAGCTGCTTTCCAGGTTTCAATACAAATGATATATTTAAATGTCTAAAGTCTTTGAATCCCTCCCAAAGCTTAGGTCCTGATGGTGTTTCTAATATCATATTTAGAAAATGTGCAGATATTTCGTGTCATCCACTTACAGATATCTTCAATGTATCCGTCTCTAAAAACATAATACCCACTGCGTGGAAGCAGATAAAAATTGTACCTGTGCCTAAGCCATCTTCTGGATCAGATGTTACTTTTCGACCCATGGCTATAACTTCCCCTTTTCTGAAGACAATGGAGAAATTACTTCTGCTTGTGATTGAGCCTTCATTGATGGCCTTCAGAGATCCAAAACAGTTTGCTTACAAACACCGGAGGAGTACTTTAGATGCAGCTACTGTCTTGCATCATAATATTGTTTCTAGTCTCGACAAAGGTGTTAAGTATGTCCGTTGTGCCTTTTTGGATTACTCATCAGCCTTTGACTCTGTTCCTAGACCACTTTTGTTAAATAAGCTTGCCATAGCTCACACTGATCCATGGGTTACAAAATGGCTGCATTCTTATTTTTCTGAAAGGAAACAGTACACTATTCATAAAGGATGCGCTCGACTTCATTGCTTACTGAAGCTGGTGTGCCTCAAGGTGCTGTACTTTCTCCTTTTCTGTTTTCCTTTTTTTGCACGATTTGCCTTATTCTGTTGAAACTAATTTTATCAAGTATGCTGACGACCTGACGATTTCTATTCCAGTAAACTCTTCTTTGGATTGCTCGAAATTAAATGAATTCTTGTCTGAAGTTGGTAAATGGTCTCTCTCAAATGGTCTCAAACTAAACCCCTCTAAATGTCAGACCGTTAATTTTAGCCTCAGGCGTAAACAAGACTTATGTGAGCTGCTTAAATCTCATGACGCCTGCTGCATCAATGGTATTTCTGCAGAAAGTAAATCGAGTGTGAACTATCTTGGGTTGTGTTTTACTTCTGACCTTTGTTGGTCGTCCCATATTTTATTGACTTGTAAAAAAATCTTTCGTTTAACTTATTACGTAAAGAAATTGAGGCTTTCTGGTATAACTCAACTGCTTCTTTTACAATTTATTAATTCCTGCATTTTACCTATTCTTCTATATTGTTCCCCATTAATCTTTCCTGGTCTTCTTAAAAAGGACTATGTTATGTTGCGTAGGGCTTTGAAGACCGTCAGCAGGGTGAGTGGTGTGTCTCTGGCTCAACTGATTAACACTGTAGTTGATCGACATATAAATTCCTGCAAGCTACTAGCTACAGAAATTTTAACTGACAGTGAGCATCCACTTCATTTACAGCTCTCTCCATGTATCTCCTCAGGGAGGACAAGGAGAAACTACATAAGACTGTATGCTCGTACAGCTAAGTATAAGAATTCGACTGTACCTTACCTTGCACGCATATTTTGTGAGGAAAAAAGTGTTAGAACAGAAATCACACATCAACTTTGTAACAGTTAAAAATCTCATTTCAATAATTTAACTTACAATGCAAAATTTTCTCGTTTTTAATATTCTTCACATAACTTAAATTTTTATAATAAAACAATTCGAAAGGCTGCAAAGTAGTATGTATATACTTATATTTTGTTGTTATTGCAATATATATTACGCTGAGAATTCCAAATTGTACCACAAATTTTTGTGAATAGAGTGAATTATTATTATCATTATTGTTATTATTATTATTATTATTTTTGACTTCAGTCTCAGCTCCATTCTTCAAAGACGCTAAGAATAAGTTATTTACACCGAGTACCTTTTGATGCTTTATTATTTAAACTTATTTACTGATCGCTACTACATTAGGAGGCTTGGTGTTAAATAATTATAGAGTACAATGCATTGAAATCGGTGTTACTGGAGCAGTATTCCGTTTCAACTGTTTTTTGAAGTGGTCCACCATTCGCCTTAAGTGTATGCGCAAGTTGGTGATCGACGTACTATCTACTTTGAACATCAGGCATTTTGAAGTCGGTGGCCCGGATAAATGGAATAGCTTCTGGTTATTGCCAGATGTAACCTTTCCCTCCCTCTCTGTAGCAATTTCTACTCGTGCAGTCTCTTCTTACATGCTGCATGATATCGCATGGAGGGATTATGATTACAAGCTTACTTGTTCTCTGCTGGGAAAGTTCGACAAACCATAGGAAGTCGCAAGCAGCTGACAAAAACTCTGTGTTAACTCGCATAACATTATTGTGGGCTACAGGCAGCTTTACTCATCTTTTCATAGCATCCTATAAGTGCATTCAAACCTCACGCATAATTTCTGAAGGTCCGACAGTTACTTCTAAATCTAGGTAGGTTTGTTATCAATTTGTAATACTGGAAACAACTAGTTAGCCTATCATAAATATATTTGTAATGATTGTTTGCATAGTGTGACATAGTGTGTTGAGCTAAATTACTACCCATGATCACAGTAATTGATGGAATTGTTTGTGGACGTGGATTTTGTTGACCACCAAAACGTAGAGCGAACATAGGACACACGAATGTGTAACCAGAGTTCACAAGGGGTGACAGTACTGGGTATACTCATACCATCAGCATCTATTTGGGATGTGATGCATTAGAATGGAGGCTTTAGTGGTGGATGGAGGACGCCAGGTAGCACAACGACGATGGCTGTGCTGGAAGTTGGTACTGCCTAGAAACGAGTTGTGATCTACACGAAGCTGCAGAAAGCTTCACTCATAATCTGATGTGGCACTGACTAGTCTCCATTGGTCATGTGGGCGAATCTCTTGTGAACGTAAACGGCTGATTTGTGCATTCACGTCTCCATGTGGCACTTGAATACCTGTCGAACACGTTTAGTTGATAATGTCACCTAAGTGATGGTTGAAGGCATCCTCAATCGGATGTGAACTGCAGTCTGTCGGAGCAAAGGGAGAGTTGACGAAGAGATAGGGTTTCCTTTGGCAGTTAGTTTTCACTCTAATCGAACCTTCTAGCGTAATAGGAGACATACAACTGTTAGTGGGTATACAGTGGACTAGTACAGTTTTGGCTCTGACACTGAGTGTGAAATGGTAGGTATCAAGGGTGTGTGGTGATGCCATATGGTTATTGGGTCGGTGGACTGTTAATGCACTTTCTGAGTTGACAGGTGGGGGAGGTTGTTTGAATTATTTCACTGGAAGCATGTATGGGAATATCTGAGGAACAAGAAATATGGGTGTTGAGGATATCCAGCATCCTAGTGAAGCCTGTCTATTTTCCGTAATGCATCGACTTTCGAACATTGTGAGTAGCCAGCTTAGACGGTACACATTGTTATGCAATATTTGTAGCGGATGTATTTGTTTATGGATGAAGCTTCATGATGACTGAATTTCATAATGTCGGAATCGAATATTGGTGAGATGTGTGTAACTGAATGTGTGAGTAGTGAAGGTCGCCATAACTTTAGCAGTAGTGATGAAAAGATCATGGAACTAATAAGTGAACTTTTTTTAAGTGTTAGGATAAGTGGAATAATCAAGCGAACAGTTCACTATAGTAGGAATTTTGAATCGCTAATATTGCGTAGATTGTTATACTATTCGGACAAAAGCCGAATCAGATATTTTTCGTAGTAGACCACGTCCTAAACCTTCGACTTAAGTGTTATCCACGCAGCAGTAGGGCGGTTTGATGTGTTGTATTCCCATGTTTTGATTAAGAGAGGCCTGTACCCTATTCCCCCTTTCTCAATTGTTTTGGGTATATGAACCAATGTTTTGTTGTCAGAATTTTCTAACTGCCTTATATATACTCTCCATGTTCAGCGATCCGACTGTAGCGCCTGACTTTGAAATTTTCACTTTCGTGCTAACATCTGCACCCTGTGAAGACACTGAGCAGGATTTCCTCGACAGAGGATATGTACAAATACGTTCTAGAGCATTTTGTGTGGATGACGGGCATAACCCCTCCTTTAGAAATGTCAGCTTGTTGGATGGGCTTCGAAGAATAGCTTCTCATTCCTAAGATTCTCCAACTTAATGTTTTCAACGGTTTTCGTTACGTTTTAAACAAATGATGTCCATTGATTTAGTTTTTTCAGCTCCTTTAATTGTTTATGCTATTCACCAACCTTTTCACTTTACACAGCTGTTTGGTAATTTCTTCAATCCACGGCTACTGAAAGACAAAAACGTTGTGTGAACATATGTGCTGAGTCATCCGAAATTTCATGCTTTTTGTTTGGAAATGTTGTTGCTGTACGAGTATATTATAACAAACCACTAGCAGTGTCTAACATTTATTCTTCGTTTCTGAGAAATTTCCTACCGTATATAGAAAATAGCTCAACCTGTAGTTGATAAAAGCTACAGACTTGTAAAATAGGTAGACAGTATCAACAGAGGACCTGGGATTACCACTCCTAATACCAGCAGATCGAGCGAGAATGCACTAGTATGAAAGGTAAAAAGCAAACAACAAAGACAGCCAAAGGTGATCGAAAAGTGTCTGGAAAGGACGAGCGATTAGAATGAATATAATGTACAGATACATGTGCACCACTGACATCGATTGTGAGGCATATCACCTAGTGTGTGCATCCAGTGGTTTTTGTTGTCATTCAGACCTCAATCGAGAAGTGTACATTTCCTACACAGTCCAGGTCAATAGTTAAAGACTTCGTGAACTGATGCCATGTTTTAGTCTGATTGACTTGAACCCTTTTCCAGTCTGAACTTACTTCAGTTAACAATGTGCGATGGGTCAGACGGTGACTAGGCATGGGTAACACATGTTCTAGACACCTGAGTCGCCGTAGTTTCCTAACCTCGTTGAGTGACATTCCTCTCTTCCTTAAAACTCCGTCTTACTTCTACTTTACTGATATGGAGGCACGACGGTATACAGCTTTGTGGTACAAAGGTAGTGGTTGTCGAACAGCTCAGGCCTTCTCGTTTCTTTTACTTGTAACAGCAATGTTTCATGGGCATAAAGCAGAACAGAGCGAACTGCAACGCGGTAAACTTGGCTTCTGATACGAAGTTGGATACCACAGTGGTCAATTACCCGCCATGACTAATCCCACTGACTTCTTAGTTAATTGAAGTATGCTTAACCACCTCACTTCTCATTGTTAAACAAGGTACCAGCAAAGATCAGTCTGGGAGCATCAATTTGGATTTAGGTGGTAAGAAACTCATGTCAGGCATTTTCAAATCGCCGCTCAATGTATCCAAAAGATTGCACGCTGTCAGCATCTTCAATGTACATCTGCCTACTCTAGATGCTCTAAGGATTCTTCTGTGATGAGATGAATCCCTGTGAAGCCAGACAATGGGGATGCATATTTTCATAAGTAGATCTGTGGGAAAATTGGATAGAAATGGATAGAGTGACCATTCTTGATGGAGACAGTTCAACGTACACAGCTCAGCATAGGCTCCATTATGTCTGCGTGTGTTTGAGCATAGCACATTCAGTGTTTGGTTATCATGAAAGGATTTCTGAATTTTCTTGAAGACTGGGGCAAGTGCGTGATTGAGTTCAGTCATTGATATGATTATGAGCAATAATTTATGCTCGAAACGTAATCAATTAAATAATACTGTATCACTGTGCGCTTTATATCAAATAAACAAATCTAATATGGAACTACAATACTTCATATTTTTGATTTCGTACACAGGACATGTTCAGAAGAGTAAAATAGACAATGCTCTTGTTGGATTACAAGCACAATTCAATACCTCTACAACATTACAAGCAGGTCTTCGCCCAAACTCCCAGAATGCCTACTTAGCACTGTGTAGTCGTAGTGTCGGTAGTGATCTCGCCCTATAAGGCCTACACATACTGTCACGGATTTTGAAGAGAAAGAGCAGTTGCTTTCACCTTGGGAACGTCCAACTTCGGATGAAATGCTCCCACCGAAAATACCACCTGGTCGTAACAAAGTAAGCGAAAATAAAAGGAGGGAAATGGCTCCCTATGTGAATGCTCTAAAATGCGTAGATTTCGAACCTCCATTTTTTACTATCGGTATGTTCAATATTTTAATATTACTATTATAATTTTTATTTAAGTGATTAATGGATTGTAACTAATAGTGAAATAAGGCATGCACATTTCGTCTTGTTAAGAATTCATCCAGTGAATTTACGTGTCTTCCAGTGATTGATGTTGCTCCTACTTAGGCTCAAAGTGGGCCTTCATCGCTCCTTTTCGATTGTTTACTTGTTTCTTCAGTTTATCGTAGAGAAACGCACCTCAGAAACCTGATGTAGACTCTTGTACTAGGCCATGAACCACACTTGATTCCTAGGGTTTATGATTCTACTTGACCATCCAGACCGAAGCGAATGAAAAACGGTTTTAAGCCGGAAATCACCAAGCTGTCTTGTCCCTGAAACATTGCTTCTATTTCCCAGTTTATTGCTCATCTTAGAACATACTCAAATATTTTACGATCTTGAACCACCTTCCACTATGTAGATTAAAATTGACTTGTGTACTTCAACTGATTTGGAGTGAAGCAATCATTCATATTTCTGTTTTCTAATGCGTCAAGCTTTAGGAACGACGAGAATTGAAGTGTAAGCGGTGTTGTCCACTTTCATAATACTTATTAATAATTGATATCTCAACGCATGAGCATTCACAATTGAATGTAAAGATTTTTAAGTACTGTTTGGAGCGAAACAATGTGCCGACTTGTCTACTTTCCTATCCATTGTAAGATGACAACGTCAAGTCCCCATTTAGAGACGACTTAGCTAGGCATTTACCTGAACGTGACAGCAATGCTCATCCTGAGGAAACATGGTGTAATTAATATTAAGCCTACTGTAGAAACAGCAGTGAAGACAGCTGATAACTTACACTAGAAGGTTAACAAACGTCATCCAAACTGAATGGTGCGGGAAGACTGATTGCAGCTGACTCTGACCCCAATAAAGAGCAAAAACAACTAAGACGTAAATTGACCACGAGTCTTCGCAATGGTCGGCAGCAGCGCTGGCTGGCGAGAGCGATGGAGAAGGTACCTGCATTAGGAAATACATAGCAACTATTTAGGCTTATTGATGATACCAGGAAGAAGAAGACGATCATTAGTGAAACCATCACCGAAAAGGTGGGGACTCTGATAACCTTTGAGGACAAACGGCTAGAACATTAGGCAAAATACTTTGAAGCACAGTTCAACTGGCTTACAGCAACGATTCACTTGCACAACGTCTAGCCTGAAACGACGCAAATTACCAGGATGTGACAGTCAGCGGGATGGAGGTGGGAAGTTGGTGATGAAAGTGATGGACGTACTAGGTAGTGTATGGGAATCAGAGGCAGTGCCTTTAGACAGGTGTACTTGTTTGATCATCCCAGTCCATAAGGAGGGAGAGAAGTCTTCTTGTGACAATTATAGGGGAATTGGTTTAACTAATATTGTTTCCAAGATCCTGTGGTCCATAGTCATTCGACGCCTAACTGGAGCTCGAGAACAGCAAACTCGAGAAAATCATACAGGTTTTAGACAGAGCTGGACGAGGGTGCATTGATCACATTTTCACTAACTAGCAGGTCCTGCAACACAGGCATAATTACCGGTGGCTGACACTTGCCATATTTCCTGACGTGAATGTGATATTCGACTCTGTCAATCGTGGTATTGTGGCAGTGTTTGACTGTGAAGGGGAGTACCGAGGAAATGTATCATTGGAATCAAATCTCTCTACTCGAACTCACTCAGGTGTGTAAGGGCTGACAAAGAGTTGTCATCGGAATTGTCGACAACCTATGGTTTCACACAGGAATGACCATTGTCACCGTTCCTGTTTGATTTTTTTACAGACCTACCACTGGAAATAAACTCAAGTACGTCTGAATACACGCGGACTGACCTACTTTCTCGCCTGGTTGGGTTTAAGTATACAGACAATAATGTCCTGCTGGGTGAAGACGTTGGGTAGAGGAGTTGAGGGGAAATCCGAATATGTTTGGCATGCGTTTCGCTGGCACCTATGAATTAGTCGACGCATTCCTCCACTTCACTCTTTATGCTTAACTAAGAACAGTTGCAGACCGATCCTGGAGCATCATCTTACATTTTCAATTCTGGAAAATGATGGAAATATTCCCAGTCAATGGATGTAGATTCCAGTCTTTGAAATACTTTAGCACGGACTGTTGAGAATGGTGGTCAAAATGTTACTTAACGTAATAACGTGGACACTTCTGAATCTCTGTCACTAATCCGGTGACTATCCCATAGTCCATGCTAAAGGATTTCAAAGGCTGAAATCCACATCCACTGCCTGTTTATATTTCCATCAGTATCCAGAATTAAGAATGTATGATGCTCCAGGATCAGTCTACAACTACTTCCAAAATAAGGAAAGGGAGTGAGGTGATGGAACGTGTTGACCAATTCATATCCTTGGGGAGTTGCATCACCCCACCAAAGGGGTTGCCTGGTGACGAAATCTCAGCTCAGTACAGAAAGGCCGTTTGAGGTTTGCCAACTTGGCATTTGTTTACCTCGCAATCTTTCATAGTTCGTGCAGGTTCATTTTATGCATCACAGTAAAGAGGGCTGTTTACTGGTATCCCGTCAAGAAGTGCACTTTTTGCTTTACAGCTCAGTGCTGTGTTTCGCTGCTGATCATCTAAGGGAAATTCCTTACTTCTATCAAAGCCCGGTCCAGTCGGCATTGCCACTTCGACCTCACAAACCTATCATAACGTAGCAATTTACAGTCTAATGGCAACTGCTTTTTGCCTAACGGCTATCCGACAGATATTTCTAGTTTGGTAGGACCTTGGAGTAACAAGCGTTCTACTAACATAGCTCGTCCAGCACTTCAAAGCAGCAGTTGACGTTCTAGTGAAGTATTAAAACCTTACACTAAACACGGTTCACGCTTTCAGGATTTTCCGTCAGCTCTTCTTCCGTTTCTGTGGCTTATTCGTTTGTCTTCGATATTTCCTTTCTGTGTCTTCAGAACCTTTACTGATTTATTGTTAATTCTAATTATTTTTCTCAGTAGTACCATCCTAATACTGCATATATGTTTTTTTCAAAGTAGCACCAACAACAATATATACTGATGAAGAGTAAGTGCATTTTCACAGTTCATATCTGTTTTGAGTGACTTCGCTTCATGTGCTCATCCACTAGTGTCTTTCCCAATTCAGGATTCAGTTTCTAAGCTTCTTCTTTTGCATATGACTTCAGCTATTCATCAAACTTCATGAACTTATAGAATGTGCAATTGTCTTTGCACTAAAACTGCTGCCATTGTACTTCGACTCTAAGCAGTGGGGGTGATAAACGGTTATTGTTAACGTGCAATACATTTCGCAATCTTTTTACCCATCCAGATTTAATAGAAATGAAGTACTTGTAGTTATCTCATGTTTTACACCAGCAGCACAGTATAACACTACTGCACTGCTTGCATATACTTGACTCAGATCATTGCAGCGTTCTGCATTTTCAGCACATTTATTCATCACATTTACATTTGGTAATAACATGTGTTGAAATTTTTCTTTCGTTTCAAGTTTTTCGATAGCCGAAAACGCTACTCCAGATTTGTGCAAGATATATTAAAAGATGCTAATCTTAGATTGTATTTTATACATTACTTACCTATCTTTGCGTTCATTACATTTTGTTCACTCTCTTCACAACTAACTGCCTCCCTGCTTACCACCATTCTCCTAATAGAAATCCAAGTTGCATATGAAACAGTGGAGTTTCTTTGTGAACTAGTTGCCAATCTTGGTCCTAAATTACGTACTGCCACTCTGTTATCCAAAGCTAGAAGAGTTCGACATGGTCCATTGACAGCACAGGATGCGCTACTTCAAAAACATTTGGAGAAGATACCTGTTGAATTTTATCACGAATATGTTCAGTGTGTCAATGATCTGTTGGCGCGATACGAAATTGATGATGTTGATCTAGTTAAGCCACCAGAAGAAGCTTTAGAAGAGAATCCTAATATTCTGAAATGTTTAATCAGTCGTACACATGGTAAATACGGTTACCATGTATTTGAAAATTTGTTCAAATGCACTGAATTATACTCAATTGGTGTTGGACACAGTGAAGAAAAGAAACGTCATATGGTGCCAATAAACTCATGATTATAAATGATATAATGATACGTTCAGCAATAAGTTTGTATATAACTTATCTTGATTTATTAGTTGTACATAAATTTGATTACTGCCGTAAAGCTTATGCGTTTTAGATTCAAGGAGCAGCAATAAATATGAAGTATCATTTTATGATGAAAAATAAGACATGGTTAATATGACCAAGTCACAAATCCTTGGAGTTAATATATGATTTTTATTCTTAAGTTTACCGTATATTTCGCAATTGGATATACAATTAGCCTAAGCGTCTCCTTAACAGTGTTCTGTTGTGGGTATGCCTTAACTTATTGTTGTGACCAGGTGGTGGGGTTGCGCGCGTGGATATAATGGATACTGAGACTCAATAGATACCTCAACTGAATACCTTTACGACTGACCTCCCTCAGTACCTTCTGCTTCACTGAGCCGCGGTAAAATCAGAAGACAAAGACGACCTGTGACTGCAAGAACAGCGACAACAACTTTTATTAGACAAGTCACATGACATATATGAAGTTACAAAAACTCTCAGAAAGTGAAGCCACAAATGGACCAATCAGATTACTTGTACCAGGTGGAATTCCTCCAACCAGGTCCTCATGTCAACGCATGCATAAATCATGACCTGAACATGATCTGATCCTGACTTGAAAACTCCCTTATTGGCTGCCTTGTCGCTACGTAACACTTATTTTTAAAAGCCATGCTGGTAAAAGATAGTTGGAGAGATCTCCCTGATCATTAGGTTCAGTTAAAAATTATCTGGTTAACGTTGAGTAATCGAAATGACTATTTAGATTATCAGGGGAATAAAGAGATGGGGGAGTTGACAGCAGTTAACGAACCATGATTGGATGAATATATCGTAAGTGCCTAGGTCGACAAGAGAGATACGATAATGTTTGTTAAGAGAATGAATGACCATCTACTATCCGCAGCTCATTCTGGAATAACCGAGTCATTTGAAATAATCACCAATAAGACTATAAATGAAAAGGTAAAAGTGTTTAGATAAATGGAAATAACTATTGACAAGTCTAAATAGTTTGCCATTGTGTCAGAGTCACGTAATAAACCTAGAATATATGGGATGATAAACTGTATGAAAAAGGGTATTTGATAAAATTGACGGTAAATTTCAGAAACACTGACGTATACTTCATGAAACTTTGTTGATAGTGATCTACGACCAACGCGGGACACAGCCAACGGGACATACTACATTTATTTGAACTACTAAAAAGACTCAGTGACACAAAATTAATAGAGGAAAGGTGCTGTTTAGTTTCAACATAAACAGTTTATATGAGAAAAACACTAATAAAATTTGCCACTGCCTCAGACAGATAAAATCAACAAAGGACATGGGATCATTGTTTAGTGCTGTACATTGCCAGTCCTAATATCAGCAAGAATGCACTAGTATGAAAGGTAAAGAGCAAACAACAAAGACAGCCAAAGGTGATCGAAAAGTGTCTGGAAAGGACGAGCGATTAGAATGAATATAATGTACAGATACATGTGCACCACTGACATCGATTGTGAGGCATATCACCTAGTGTGTGCATCCAGTGGTTTTTGTTGTCATTCAGACCTCAATCGAGAAGTGTACATTTCCTACACAGTCCAGGTCAATAGTTAAAGACTTCGTGAACTGATGCCATGTTTTAGTCTGATTGACTTGAACCCTTTTCCAGTCTGAACTTACTTCAGTTAACAATGTGCGATGGGTCAGACGGTGACTAGGCATGGGTAACACATGTTCTAGACACCTGAGTCGCCGTAGTTTCCTAACCTCGTTGAGTGACATTCCTCTCTTCCTTAAAACTCCGTCTTACTTCTACTTTACTGATATGGAGGCACGACGGTATACAGCTTTGTGGTACAAAGGTAGTGGTTGTCGAACAGCTCAGGCCTTCTCGTTTCTTTTACTTGTAACAGCAATGTTTCATGGGCATAAAGCAGAACAGAACGAACTGCAATGCAATACAGTATACTCTTAATAAGTAATTGAACACCCCACGTATACGGAAGCCATGCGAGCCTTTTGTATCCGTGGTGAGATTTTGTTGGCATATCTGATTGCCTTCCTAGGCAAGTAAAGTAAGTGGTCAGTGCGCTTAACCACTGCACTCTTTATTGTTATTGCCAGTCTAGGATTGGCGGTTTGCTTTTGGGTGACGAGAAAGGTATGCCAAGCATTCTCAAGTCGCCACTCAATATGTCCAAAAGACTGTGCATCTTTTCAAGGCCCTCATTTATAATTGCAATGTCATCTTCGCACTCTAGGTCTACTGAAGATTCTGCTGTGATGAGATCAATCCCTATTAAGTCAGAAAATGAGAGAGAGGCCTCCGCTAGTAGGCCTGTGGTAAGGTGAATAAGAATAGATGAAGTGGTCATGCTTGATGGAGACAGTTCAATGTACCTTGCTGAGCATAGGCTATAACACGTCTACGGGTGTCCGAGTGTAGCACATTCAGCTGGTTAATACACTTACCTGGCATCCGTTCCAATGAGAAACACTGCCATAAGGCCTCTCGATTGATGGAGTGAAATGTTGCCTTCAGGTGTCGGTAAGTATATCTATGTTCCATAATTTTCCGGGTGTATGTGGAATTTCTGTTCAATACACCCACAACCTGTTTTGAAATCTGCCTACTTATCGTTGGCTTACTGTTTTTGAGCTCCACTTAAGTGTCTGTTGATCATAGAAGCTGTAATCTTAGACACGATGTTCATCTGGTTATCACAAAAGGAATTTTGGCCTTTCTTAAAGATTGAAATAATCAGTGATTGAGATCAGTTGTAGAGGTTCATATCTGAATCCCATACAGACACTAGTTAACATTTAATTTAATTTGACCAATAATACTCTTCCACTGTCCTTTAGTGCCTCTCACATTAGTTTATATGACTCCTAACCATTTGTCTGAAGTTCGAACACTGCTCCACCCATCGAGGTTTGGGCAAGCAGATAGTATAGTATCATTAGTCCTCACACAATAGGTGTGGTTCACTGTCTACTGCATGAATGTGCACAAGGTTGGTGAACGGATTTTGAGTTTTCTGGCCCTGTTGCTCATCCTGGTTTCAGATTATACCTCGACTTCTGCAAATGTTGGAGTCCCTATTGCGAATGTTCCACTCAGGATCTGACTTTACAGCGGGCAACGAAATAGTAGCTGAAAGCCAGTCGAAATGTTTCACCCATGGTTTCTGCTTCGAATTAATTGCACACCCATTCTTCTCCGCTATCGTCTCACTAAGGATTTACTTCTTTGACTTGGTTTTCGTGATCAATCTAAATAGCTGTCTACTGTTACCTATCGCCACTGCCTTTTCTATCTCTTCAGCCTTTGCTGCCCACAGCTGTTCGTGGTCACTGAGTAAACTTTCCGTCAGTCGACGTTTGATTCGTATTCGCTCCTCATTGTGATTGGAGGCTGCAAGAATGCTTTTGCGTGGATCCGCTAACTGAGAAGCTTATAATATACACTGGGTCTATCTAATCACTTTCTAAGAGTCATTTACGTTCTTAACCACTGTTTTTATAGCATACCAGAGATGTTGCCTAGCTTCCTATGGACGATTGATATTGTTCTTCAGAAATAACTGTCGAGCCGATTTCTCGTTAAAAGTGGTCTTAGTGCTCTCATTGTCGAGCTGCACTCGCAATGATCTTGTTAGTAGTGTCTTCTTACGTCCATTTAAACGCAGACATACAAGCACTGGAACCAAAGCCATTGTCTTTTGTGCGACTGGGATTCTGAAAGTGCCATTCTGCTTTACTTAACTTGGCTTCCTCGAGCACTGAAATCGCCTGTTATGACAATCACATCTGAGTTCTTGTCTTTCAGCAGGAGGCTTAACAATTTTCTGATGAACTCATCCTTCACTTTATTCGAGTTGCAGTCAGTGGAAATTACAGAGATAACGGTAAGTTTCACGATTCTTTGCAGTCCTCATTGCATCGTTGAGTCGAATAGTGCAGTATCAACTGGTATCCAGTCGAGCAGCTCACTTTTTGCTTTGGGAGCACAAAAGCATTGTTTCACCTAGGCATAGGATTCGTCAGCAGTTGGCATTTATTACTTTATGTGAGGCCAATCATTTCACCACCAAATTACAATCGGTGCTTTCTTCCTGTTAGGTCTTACATGCGATTTATTGTTTTATTCTGCAGTGGTCTTTAGCATGTGAATATTTTTGATTATGTGAACATACCGTGTGCAAACATTTAATTTTGCATTTCGAGGCTCAAACGACTAGTCATTGTATTTTTTCACATGAAACGTTTTCATTCTAACCTGGGTGTGAAGGGACACCTTTCGACTGATATCTAGATTATCTGAAATCTTAATTGGTAATCGAATCGTAATTTAGCGTACAAATTTTAAATTATTTACTTGCCATGAACAACCGGTGACATGGCATAGATCATTATTATTATATTATTTGTCCCTTGAGTTCATAGTGGGAAATAGGGCTTCAGTAGCACCTCTCCATCCCACTCTCTTCTCTACCATCTTTTCAACCTGGCTCCACCACAGCCCAGAAGCTCTCATTTCTTCCTCACATGATCTCCTCCATGTCACCTTCAGTTAGGACGCCAAAATCGTCGCTTCCACTTGAGGGCCTGACGCGTGATGTCCCCAGTCGGCCTTCTCAGTGTATGCCAAATCCATTTCCACTTCCTTCCAATGCATGTTTGTTGAGCGATAGGTTTTTGGTTGGTTCGTCACCAGCCAGCCAGAGTTCCTTGTTGCTTATTCTTTCTGGCCATCTGAGCTTCAGTAAAGAGCGTAGACAGTCGTTGATGAATGTCTTTAGTTTGTTGGAATGCTTTTTGTAACGTGCCAAGTCTCTCAACCATATAGGAGCACTGGCTTGACGTTAGTGTCGAAAATCTAGATCTTGTTCTGTTCACGCTTTATGCTGAGTGCAGAACTCCACACTGGTTTCAAGCTAATAAACTCCTGTCTTGCCTGCTTTCCGTCCCTGGCTGCCTTGACGTCCTCATTTGTGCCTCCTGTAGCTGAAACAGTGCCGCCTAGATTGGTGAAAGAGGCTACTTCCTATAAGTTTCTGCCGTTCATGGTGATAGGAGCTTGTTGTTGTTGGTTGGGTATCTTCATCACCTCCGTCTTCTCTAAGTTCACTTGAAGTCCCATCTTCACTGCCTCTTCTGACAACTTGTTACTTTTCGCCTGTAGATCTTCAAGTCTGTGTGACATTAGACATAAGTCATAGGCGAAATCTAAATCTTCTAGGTTCTTTTCTGCGGTCCAGCGTATCCCCATCTTCTCACTCCTCACTGTTCGTTGCATGGTCCGGTCCACCAATCAGGAATATCATAAGTGATAGTAGACAGCCTTGTTTTGCTCTTGTCTTCACTTCAAAAGCACCACCGAGCTTCCCATTGTGAATTACTTGGCATATGGCATCTTCATATAGTTGTTTAATGAGACTGATAAAGTGTGTGGCACCAAAACCGTAGTGTTGAGGCAGTTGCCAAATTACTACTTGGTCAACGCTGTCTAAAGCCTTTTCAAAGTCAATGAAGTTGGGGTAGAGAGTTGACTGTCATTCTATACTCTGTTCAATGATGCGTGGTGTAGCGTTGCAATTTAGTCCATACATGATTTATACTTCCTGAATCCAGCCTGTTCGGGTCGTAGTTTTGAATCCAACGCATCCTTCAGACTCTCCAAGATGATGCGGCTTAATATTTTGCTTAGAGTGAACAGGGACAGGAGCATAATCCTCGCCAGTTCTTGCAAAGATTTGTATCTCCCTTCTTCGGGAGTTTGAAAAGGTGGCCCTTCTTTTAATCGGCAGGCAGGTACCTTTCCTTTCCTCCAGACCTTCCACAATAGTGGTGTGAGCATATCCGCTGCTGTTGTCCCTGCGTCTGTTTTCAGTGCTTCTGGCAGGATTCCATATGGTAATGCTGCTTCCTCACATTTCAGTAGCTGTATGGCGCTCAGGAATTCACCCCTGCTATTGTCGGAGGGTTTGTGTTCACTTGTAGTTCTGTGAATGGACCACTGGTGGTATTTCTGGACGAAGTGCAGGTGGTGGTTGATTCAAGAGCTTTTTGAAGTGGTCAGCCCATTGTTTCCTTTGTTTCTCCTCTTTGGTAATCAGATTTCCTTCATCATCTTTCATTGGTTTCATCTGTGTTGACCTCTTCCCAGATAGTTACCTGGTTATTTGATACAATGTTGTCAGGTCTCTATCTCTTCTACCAGCAGCCTGTTCTGTTTCACTTGTCAGTGTGTCGTGGAAGTGTCTTTTGTCTTTGCGTGAACTTTTCCTCACTTCTTTGTCCAGTGTTTTATACATTGTATTCAGTTCCTCTTCTCGTTGTTCATCCTTGCACTGGTTTATCTTCTACTTTACCGTCTCCCTCTTCCTGCTCTATCAGCTTCCATGTGGAGATCTGTCGAGATCCATTCCTTATCTTCTTTCTTCTTCCTTCCTAATACGGTTATGCAGGTTTCTTTCCATATGGCTTTCAAAGAGTTCCAGTGTTCTTCCACACAGGTTTCTTCAGGGATGTTCCTCGATATCTCCCATTTTGTTTTGATGGCTGACGTGAAGATTTTCTTTGTAGTTTCGTCCTTCAGTTTCCGTTATGGTTGTTCAACTTGAACTGTGGTCTTTCACCAACTTCCCTAAAGGCTTTCAATTGATTTGGAAGGTTCGTTGCACCAGACAGTGGTCTGAGCTTATATCTGCTCCTCTTCCTGACCTTGTATTCAGTAGGCTGCGTCTCCACTTTCTTGAGATTGAAATGAAGTCGATCTGATTTTTAGTGTGTCTGGTGAAATCCATATCGCTTTGTGGATATCCTTGTGCTTGAACACAGTGCCCCCAATCACCAAATCGTTGAATGCACAGAACTCTGCAAACAATTCTCCATTCTCGTTCATCATTTTGTCAAGTGCTTCTCGATCCATGGTTAGTTCTCTTCCTGTGTTGTCTGCTCCGAGTTTGGCATTCATGTCACGCTACCCATTAGAATTTTGATGTCGCCAACTGGGATGGGTCTTGTCCAGTGTTGATTGCAGTTGTCTGTAGAATTCCTCCTTTTTCTCTTGCTCTGCATTATTTGTAGGTGCGTGGCGTAACATTGTATGATTGTGACTTTCCTTCCTTTTTGAGTTGAACCTTGCTGTCATGATCCTTGAGGAGATTGGTTCCCACTGCATGAGAGAGAGCCTCCTGTGCTCTTGGGGGGGGACATCGTGATAGCCACCCCACAACTCAGTGTGCTCATGTTTGTCGTTTGGGTGACAATATTGGAGTAGATTATTGATTCTCCAGATGCCAGTTTGGAGAGTCCACTCCCATCCCATCTGCTTTCGCAAATTCCAAGCACTTCAGTGCGATACCTCCTCATCTCGTTTGCAATCTGGACTGCTTTACTAGGTTCAAGCATGGTGCAAACATTACATGTCTCTATGTTTACTTTTGCTTTCATCGAGAGAAGACACATCGGCCTGGCTAATTGGCTTCCCGGATGCTTTCACCAGCTGGCGTCATTTCGCCTCTCCGATTCTAGCCATGAATAATTTTGTTTTATTTTTTATATTTTGTTTGTGCTTTGAAGCTTGTTTAGCGGTTAGATTTGTTTTACGGGGAAGGGTTGCTAGTCCTATGCCCAACCTTCCCTCTTCATCCGCGCTTAGGACAGGCTAGTAACTAGTGAACTAGTTAACCAGGCGAGGTTATTGTGTGGTTACGATAGTTTTAAAATACCATTATTGTTCTAGCTGCGCTGATCTAAATATTAGAGACTCTGGTTACCAAAAATTGTGATTAATACTTCACAATTCCATTTTTACAACAAATAAGCAGTACACGCCCGGTTAAGTTTGTAGAAATATGAAAATAGACCTTTTCTTTCTGAGTACCGCTAAAACTTAGTTTTGATTAGCGATCTCTACCATTCAGCATAGCAGTATCACATACCCCCACACAACAAGTGTGAGTCATAACCCAGAACACATTCCTTTCCAAATTGTTTTCAGTGTAGACTTTGATGTCTATGATGAAGCTAAAATATATCTAGATATGCATTGGATTCAGCTGTAATCTAATCACAGACTGGCTATTCATTGAGAAAATTGTTAGTGGTGAATGGCTGCTTCGAACACTATGCAATTCAGTTTTTCATTATCATCTGTTCCTAGCTGTTATTATTACATAATGCAGAGTAATTCTGTTGTGTATGAATCAGTGACTTCTGTTTTTGGTGATCTGGTTGTGTTGATGAGAATTCTGCAGTTAGTAATTACAATACAATTAAGTCTTACATTTTTAAATGTAACTGTATCTGGATGTCTGCAGTAGTGTATTTCTATTGGGAACACGGTAGTTGGATGTGAGCGCGGAAACAGGAGATAACGGCTTCCTTATCTTCGAAAGTAGGTTAGGTACGTAGCATGCATTTAAAATGTGAGCGTAAAATGATGAAATGCCAATGGTACAAACTACCAATAAACACCCATTCCTAAGACATAAGTTCACAAAAAATGCGGTGGCAATCTTCCCTTTCTTCCAGATTTCAGATACAGTCAATGATCAGGTGTAGTGCAGAACGTCAACTGATATGCTTCGAGATTGAAGTTTCTGATTCACTACCTTAATATCTTTTGGATATTACTTATCTGGTCGCTTAAACTGTGAAGATATGTACTACGCTCAAAAAATGGCTTGAGGGTTAGACACGAGAGATTTTTGTTGGAATAACCACCGGATTCATTTGTTCGAACTATAAAAACGATGTTTGAGTATTTTGTCAACGTGATTTCCAAACGGATCCACTAACACATGTTTGAAGTTAAACAAGCTATTGGTCGAAATGGAAGTTATTTTATCTGGATAAACAGCATTTTGTGAAGCCTCACAAAAGAATTATCCCTTGGCAACTACTTACCTCCTATGACCCCTATGAAGGCAGGAGTTGGTATACGGAAACTTGTTCTTCAACTTGGTGGATATTTTTCTCTATTGGCTGAAGGGCGATTATATCATCTTAATTTTCACCACACAAAAACTGCTGCCCTGCTTTTATGGCATTTTATTTCACTGTATTGTGTTGACATATTTAGCAACTCATTGAACACTTTTGTTTAGTTGTACTGATGAAAACACTTTTTTGCTCGCTCACTGACCAATACAATATTTTGATATATATTTCGCGTTAACTCCTGATATTTACGCTGTCTGATGCAGGTGGATCAACAGTATCGCGAATAATAAGTAGGCGACAGTGTATCTGGATGCGCATTTAAATTTGGTGTCATATTTCAGAGCTTGTCACTTACATTCGAAACTACTTCTACGTAAACTCATTCCACTTTCTGGCGTTCGTTCAAAGCAAATCTGTTATCACGATCAATTTCAAACTATTGGATGGGATCACTGTTAACAAAGGATGGTGCAACTTAGTTTGCTCATCTTCAGAAAGCCCTTGCCAAAACTATTATTGGAACCAATTTCATATCTTATTCCTGTTTTAGTATTAACAACTAATACAACAGTTGTTATTTTGCGGAGATTTGAAAAGTCATAGGAGAAATTTTTCCTCATCGACCATTTCGTTTCCTAAAGCAGTTCAGTCATGCTAATGCATACAGTAAACAAAAAGCAGTCCGCTGCTGAACGATGGGGTATAGTTGCATCATTAGGATCGTGTTAAAACTGGTGTTAAGGTTGCAAAAGTATTGTGCGATAATCGACCAGACAGTGCAAATAATGAGAATGGCAAGGAGATTGTCACGGTGAAAACTGCAAGCAAATGTGAATTGTGATGGCTAATTATCTATTGGATGGATGCAAAGACAGCGAAGAAAGAAAAACGGGGGTGGTAATGAAGGCGGTAGTAGCGAGCTAACAAGTTGCAATGAGTTTGAAAAATGAAAGGGAAGAGTGAGGAAAGGTTAGGACTATGGTATGGAAAGTGATTTAACACGCCTCTTTTGCGCTTAGAGATCGGGCCTGAACTAGCTAACTGCCAGCACTTCTGAGGTACACAAGTTTCCACAGGGCACCGCTTTGAGGTAATTCACTTCACTCTTTAGAGGATATTGAATGAGGATTTTGGTTGAGTCATATGTCCACAGGCGATCAAATTTCCAGGAATGGAACTGGTAACTGACCCGCATTCTCCGCCTGATAACCTTGAAGGATGGTATTCAGAATTAAGTTTGGAGATTTCACGCTTTGTGTGATTCATGTAACTAGCTCCAGATGAGAAAGTAAATACTTAGACACAACCGATTGGCCTCGAGTGAGGGTTTGACCAAAACATATCGAGTATCAAACATATTCTCCCTAGCTGAATACGCGCCTGTAATATTTTTCCGTCTTGCACTCTTCGATACACTACTAGTAAGAAGAATTAGTGACCGGCATCTGCGCTAGAACAATTCCTGAACAAATGAGCCCCACCTAGTAATAATCGACACTACCGCGCAAATAGATAGACAGGACAGAGCACAGGTGTTTTATCAAGATACACACAAGCAAATAGAGTCAGTCATTACAAAGAAAAGAGTTCTCCCAGATAATCAAATGTCAGAAAATTCATGGATTAAAAATAGTATTTCTACTTCGAGGCGCCAGTAGAAAACAAGCATTCAGCAGAAGGTTTACGCCGAATTATCTACCCCACAGCCCCCACAAGATCTCATTTCTTCCTCACGCGACCTCCTCCATGTTACCCTCGGACACCCAACTCGTTGCTTCCCCTTCGGATTCCACTCGTGGGCCTGGTGCGTGACATCCCTGAATGGTCTCCTCAGTGTATGTCCAATCCAATCCATCTCCACTTCCTTCCGCATATTTATTGGCAAACGGGTTGTCGGTTGGTTTGTTGCCTGACCAGAGTTCCTTGTTACCTATTCTTATTGTTCTGGCCATGTGATCTTCGGTGTCAATATGGAGTGAGCGTAGGCGGCAGCCGTTGATGCGATGGATGTCTGTAGTTTGTTGTAAATGCTTTCCGTGACGTGCCAAGTTTCCGAACCATATAGAAGCACCGATTTGACCGCCATTTGTATTGAAAATCCGGGTGTTGTTCAGCCTTTGTGCTGAGTGCAGTGGATCTCCACACTAGTTTCAGACTGACAAAGACCTGTCCTGTTGCCTTCCCGATCCTGGCTTCGACGTCCTCATCTGTGCCGCCACCTGCAGTTGAAACGATGCTGTCTAGGTAGGTGGAAGAGACCACTTCCTTCGGATTTCTCCCGTTGGTGGAGATTGATGCTTGTTGTTGTTGGCTGGGCATCTTCATTATCTCTGCCTTCTCCACATTCACTTGGAGTCCCGTCTTCGCTACCCCTTCCACCAACTTGTTAGTTTTCGCCTGTAGATATCTGAGTTTGTGCAACACTAGACATAAATTATCACCGGCGAAATCCAGATTTTCTAGGGTCTTCTCATCGGTCCAGCCTGTATATGCCCCCCCTTCTCGCTCCTCACATGTTGTTGCGTGATCCAGTTGACCACAGTCAGGAAGATCATCGGTAACGATAGGCAATCTTGTCTTACTCCTGTCTTCACCTCAAAGGCATTGTTGAGCTCATCATCGCGAATCACTTGGCATGTAGCGTAGTCATATAGCTGTTGAATGAGGTTGGCAAAGGTTTGTGGCACTAAAACCGTGGTGTTGAAGCAGTTTCCAAATTACCTCTCGGTCGACGCTGTCGAAGGCCTTTGCAAAATCGATGAAGTTGAGGCAGGGTGCTCCATGCTCTGTTCCGTGATGATGCGTAGCGTCACGTTGCAACTTGATCCAGACGTGATATGTCCTTCCTGAAGCTGGCCAGCCCGTTCCAGTTGTAGTTTTGAGTGGAGAGCATTTTTAAGTCTCTCCAGAATGGTGTGGCATGATATTTTACTTGGGGTGGACAGGAGCATGATTCCGCACCAGTTCTTGCAAAGACTTACGTCGTCCTTCTTCGAGAGTTTGACAGGGTGGCCCTTCTTCCAATCGATCGGCAGGTATCTTTCTTTCCTTCCAAACTTTCTGCTGTAGTTGCGTGAGCACGTCCACTGTTGTCTCTGCGCGCGTTTTCAGTGCTTCTGGAGGAATGCAATCTAGTCGTGCTGCTTTCACGGCTTTCACTAGCTTTATGGCTTAAATCAGATGACCTGTGTTCACTGGTGATTCTGCGGTTGTTGGTGGTATTTCTGGACAAGTTACAGTTGGCGGTTGATTCAGGAGCTCTTCGAGGTGTTCAGCCCATCGTTTCCTTTTTTCTCCTGTTTGTTATCTGAGTTTCCTTCACTATCTTCCATAGGTTTTGTCTGCGCTCATCTCTACCTAGATGGTAATCTAGTAATTTGATATAAATTTATCACGTCTCTCCTACCGGCAGCCTGTTCTGCTTCAGCTGCAAGTGTGTAGCAGAATTGTCCTTTATCTTTCCGTGCACTCTCCTCCACCTCTTTGTCCGGTGTTCTGTGGGTTGTTCATCCTTGCACTGCATTGCACTGCACTGGCTCATCTTCTGCCCCACCATTTGCTTCTCCCCTTCCTATCAACTCCCATGTATCCGTGGAGATCCATTTTTTGTCTTGCTTCTTCTTTCTTCCTAACACGTTTATGCAGGTTCCCTTTCACACATCTTTCAAAGAGTTCCAGTGTTCTTCCACGCAGGTTTCCTCGGGGATGTTGCCTAATGTCTTCCATTTTCTCATGGTAGCTGAAGCGAAGGTGTCCCTTGTAATTTCGCCCTCCAGTTCAGTTTCTGTTCTGGGTACTGAACTTGAATTGTGGCCTACCACCAACTTCTTTGAAGGCTTTCAACTTGATTTTGAGGGTTCCATGCACTAGATAGTGAGTGATGTGAACCACCTACGTCTGCTCCCCTTCTTGATTTTGTGTCCAGCAGACTGCGTCTCTACTTCCTTCACATCGAGATGGAGCGACCTGATTTCTGGTGTGTCCACCCGGTGAAATCCATGTCGCCTTGTAAATATCCTGGTGTTTCTGCACACTGCCTCCAATCGTCAAATCGTTAAATGCGCAGAGGTCTGCAAACAGCTCTTCATTCTTGTTCATCGTTTCACTGAGTGCTTCTCGACCCATGATGAGTTTTCTTCCTGAGTTGCCCACTCCCAGTTTGGCATTCACGTCACTACACCCATTAGAATTTTGATGTCGTCATCCGGGGTGTGGTCCTATCCAGTACTGATTACGGTAGTTCGTAGAATTCCTCTTTCTTCTCTCGATCCGCATTATTTGTAGGTGCGTAGCATAGCATTGTATCATTGTAACGTTCCTTCCTATTAAGTTGCATCTTGCTGTCATGACCCTGACCCTGGAGGAGATTGGTTCCCATTGCCTGAGAGCCTTTGATGCTGTTGGGGGCATCATGACAGCCGTCTGGACGAAGATGTCGGAGTAGATTACCGACTCTCCAGTTGGCAGTTTGAAGAGTCTCCTTCCATCCCATCTGCCTTCACAGATTCCTAGCGCTTCTATGCCACATCTCCTCGTCCCTTTTGAAATCTGGGCAGCCTTAATTGGCTTATACATGGCGCGGACATTCCATGTCTCCGTTCTTACTTCCGCTTCCACCGAGAGAGAGAAGACACATCGGCCAATCGATTTCCCGAAGGCTTCCACCTGCTGGTGTCATTTCGTCCCCCCAATCCTAGCAAGTAATAAATCGATTTTCAGTTTTTCTATTTTCTTTGCGCTTTGAAGTTTCTTTAGCGATTACATTGGTTTTCCGTGGTTGGGTTGCTAGCCCTATGCCCGATTTTCCCTCTTTACCTGGGCCTGAGACCGGCTAGTAAGCATTGCGGTAGCTACCTAAGCGAGGTTAATGACAGCGATAAGGGCCTTATTTTGAAATACATTTCCGGAATGCTGAACGGATTCTTAACCGTGTCACAAGGCGTCAGTTGGACAGAAAGAGCGAATATACGCACATAAAGTGGAATAATAATACATTACATATAAAGAAAAGGATATTCGAGCTATCTATACTTCTTTAGAAGCGAGGGTTGACACTAGTATAAAATCACGCTGGCAGTCAAGTTCATAATGTATAAAAAAGCAAGCTATTTGCCTAGTATGCTTTCAAAACCAAAAGACAGCTGAGTAGTATAACTCCAACACTTTCTTCCCCTGAAAAAGGAGACCAGTCAAATGTGTTACTTTAAAGTATTTGTGCTGAGGTTTTGTGGCACAAAGTTTTATTTGTTTACTTCCAAACTTTTCCGATGATTGTGAAGAAGTGAAGAATAAGCCGATCGTTTGACAAAATAATTCCTGCAACATCCTTACGTGAGCTAAGATGTTTGTCCAAAAACTTCCCAGTGGGGACGTTTGGAGGCTCACCAATAGTTCTAACAATCTTCAAAAATTTGCTGAGTATAGCAAGGTTGCTTTTTAGTAGCCCAGGGAAGAATAAAAAGCAAAAGTAGAGAAGAATAGCCAAGACACAAGGGGTCTACAAAGCACAAGAGAAAAGGCTCGGTAACGACAAATCCTCCCAATTTCGCTTCCCAGAGATGTTTGGCGGAAGATAATTTGGGTATTCGGAAGAAATCTCTTCACGTTCCTATTCTACAATACTTTCGCGAGTGTACTGCACGAAGTCTCTTACACAAGAATTTCAGCATCAGAGCTTAGTGTCCTTTTGCTACCTGGCATATTGTCGAACTGCACTGCGTTTTTCCTAGTTTGGCAAACCCGATAGTCGCCTGGTCAATCAGTCTCGTATAATTATAAACAAACCTAATTGTGTTTTTCTGAAATTTTCTCGTATACCTTTTAGTGATTTGTATCTAACGAAGATGGATTTTATCTGTATTCTTTGTTCCGTCAGTCAGTGTGCATCCTAGAGTTAACAATCCATTTCAGGTTTTTGCAGTGTTAGGGAATATGATTATTTCCCCTGCCCAAAAGACCTACGGCATGAAAACTAGTATTATCTCATATAATTTCGCCTTACTGCTTTTTCTGCAATGAAACTTGCTCAAATACACATTATCATCATTACCAACAGTTTGCTAATAACGAGAATAGTTTTGGTCATCCCTATAAACATCTCATGAGAGCGATGAGATAACTACAAATACCGTGTGGTTTTAGCTTGTTGTTGTCGACTGCCATTTGCTCCTTCTGCCTTCCATCTTCATTGTCCATTGTGGCGTCTGGGTTAAGTAATCACTCATTCGGTGTTATTCGATGACTACATTGTGACGGGATGGTGTCTCATTTCATCTTGAAAGCAGACAACATAGTGTATTTAACGGATTGAAAATATTTTGTATCTTGATTTGAACATCGAGCAAGCCACAAAAAGGAAGAACGAAGCATCAAGCGAATTCATAAGAATCTATGATCCTCTACAGGTAGTTATCCCACAAACTTGACCACACACACTATAACATGAGACAGGGGTGTGTACAAACAGATTGCGAGGCAATAAAGTGAACAAACCATGGCAACATAGTGGTAGAAATCTCTGAATGGGCTAGGAACCTTGCTTTGTTACTAACGCTTCCTGCTACAATAACGTAGGTATCTTGGTATTGGGATTCAGTATTTATGTGATAGGTCAAAGGCTACGTTTAATGTGCGGCGGCTTATCGTACCAACTCGTTGCTCAGACAAAGACAGTTGGAAAGCACTCATTAAACTAAGAGCCAGTACTTGAAAGTCAAAGGACTAAACCAATGGACAATGCTTCGACAACAGCTACGTAATGCGACACAAATTTATTCAGTTTTCCCCAGGAGTTTTCACAACCTATTCAATTTTCCCACATTCTAATTTAGAACACTGAGATTTCCCATTGTTATGTTACTATACCTCATTTATTATTAGTTTGTCGTTTCTATCAATATGCTATATTACAGTATACGTAACTATGGGTTCAGAGTACTTAGATAAGAATATCTGCAGCATTTTGCATGGAGTCTTTGAATCCTACTTTCTCTGCTAATTTTAAATCTGACGAATCACCTACACATTTAGTTAGCTTTTAATCCGGGAGAGACAGCAATCAGTGATAAGCGGATTTTTGAATTAGGCTTAAACTCACTTGCTGAAACAGAAAATAGGTAAAAGAATTTGTTTTGAGGGAAAGGTAGTGTTGAATACTGGAAATTAGACATTAAGCGCTGGGCCGGTTACCAGAAGGTTCCTCATTCCAGTCCATTTTGTTCGCACCCACCACGCCGTAACATAAAAACAACGAAGATAATCGCAAGTACTGTACATATTTGAATCTGTATAGTCTGGAGAAAGGAATTACATGAAGAAGTTGCTTCTTTAAGCAATTCTTCCTCTGTCATGTCATAATGAATACCATCCATCTACCGAAAATTCTGTTCGGTGACTTAATTACTACTTTCATACAAGCCGGTAAACCGCAGTGTTGGTAGGCTTGCGTTTTCTGACTCGGGTTATTTCTCTGTTGTTTTGAGTAGGTACTACCTGCTGATTCCTGAAGTCGTTGAAGCAAGTTCTCCTTGATCGCTGAAGCTCTAAGCATATCAATTGATGGCAAATAGACGCTTATCCGGCAAGACAGGTGGGTAGCATATCTCGGCTACTTGTAAGACTAACTTTGAATGTCGCCCGACTTTGGGGCCACCTAAGGGTGAAAGAGACTAACCGAAATGACCCAAACTCATGAGTGCTTGATATGTGCCCAAAATATATTTTTTCCTGTTTGTCTCATAACTTGAGGTCACTTCCGATGTTTTGGGAGGGCGCGATCTCCACCATTTCGTACCATTCAGGAACGCTCATATGTTGTAGATGCCCCGACTACCATCAACTTGATGTCTATTAACCGGCTTCTTTCATATTAAACTCATAACGCCAGAATAAACCGTTTGTTTATTTGTTCATTTATATAAGTGGTCATTGACGGAGTAGGGGAATCCTTCGCTTACTGGCTTTGTTAACGTATCAAATGAATTTCCTGATCCGGACTCTTACAGTTTTCGATGCAGGCGTGGACGAGATGCAGACCACAGAAGTCGTTGTTCGCTAAGCACCCCGAAAAGCAGAAGGCACGGGCAGAAATTCAAGCAGTCGAAAAGTTGTGATGGTGGCTGTTTTCGGGACATACTTTGCTGTTATTGTCATCTGTCCCTATGTTTTGGCGAAGTTGACCTCGAGAAATGCGTTCATTCATGGTAAGGTCGTAGTCGGGCCACGGATCTTAAGTGTGGATTGACAGTCAGACGTTGTTTTGTTCTTAAGCCATTGGTAATTACCGATCGGACGCCAATCGTTACCATCTTTTAGGTGTAAAATACAATGGCTGTGTCCCAGGACCGTTTGAAAGTTGGATAATGCTCATTTTAAGCAGATGGTGAAATCCGTTCTTAATAATAATAAGAACATATTTCATACAACATAAGTTGCATGAAAACAAACCGGTTTGCAGGTTTGATCATTTTGTTGATGTGAACTGACTGTTATATACAATATAAATAAATAAGTTTTTATTCTCACATCAGTAATTAGCATGAGAGAAGCCGGTTAGCAGGCATCATCACGTTGATATATGTCGAAAAATCTACAAGATTTTACGGGTCCTGAATAGTACAGGGGAAGGTCGTTTAACTCCGCCAAAAACACAAGATCGCGGTCACGAGACAAAGAAAAAGACAATAACAATCCCCATTCCCATATAATGGATTTAACATGATAGATACCGGTTCACAAGCACCGTCAAAATGACGATTTTAAAAGATTACAGAAGGCCGAGAATTGTATAACTCACACAGCAAGTTATTGATATGCATAAACCTATTAAAACTTGCTGCAATTCAAGGGACGGGTATGGATTTCCATCAGTCATTACACAGATAGGTTCCACTTTCAACGACAAAAGCGCGCAATGTTCGAAGTTTGCGTTGTAACTAGACGACGTTAATCCACTTGCATAGTTTCTTATTTAGCAATATAAACATCCATTCACTAGAAAGTTCTTCAGTTTTTAGCTCCGCTAACCACAAAGGGCCTATTTGTACGGTCTGGAGTATCAGTAAGTAGTCACAGTTACATAACCAAGGTGAGTGTCTAAATCCATGCATTTCCAGTTCACTATGTGGTTTAAAGGTAGTGTACATTAAATCCACCGGGAGTACTTCTAGTATTAGATGAAGGTAGACGTTGAGGCGGTTAATAGTCCAAACGGCAGCAGTTACATGTGGACTTCAGGCATCGTTCATATTAGCGTAGGCAGCATCATTCGGGAAGTGTTTGATGCATGGTAATTTTACTTAAGAAGATCACTTGATACAGACTACTATGGAACATGTGGTGTGGACTTACTGCAGGTAAGTCATATTCCGAGCCAAAAGGTATATTAGTCTCTCGTTTGATCATTTGTTCAGAATATTTGTGTCACCGGCTGTTGGGAAACTTTAGACGGTTCGTCGCAAGAAGAATCCTGACCAACTGATGAGTTGATGGTGAAGATGTTCCAGAAACCGTGAAAGCTTGGGAGCGGTCCAACAATTCATGGAGTTAAACAGTAGATATTATTTCCACTTAGTAGATATGTCCAGATTGGAATTCAGCATTGTACATTGTCATCGAGCTGCGGCTGTAAAGTAAAAAACAAAGAAGAAGCACGACAGATGTGGGAAAGGGAATTACCACGCAGACCAGCTTGGAAAAGAGTGAAGTTCCTATACTTTTAGACCTACCCGAACTTTATGTACATTTTCATGTATGTGTGTGTGGTTTACCACATAGTTTTCCGCCATAAGATTCTTAAGACTTTTCTACACAAGTGTATCATAGTAGCTTTGAGAGGGAACCAGTGTACATAAGTTCATTATAGTGAGGAGGGAACCAGTGCTCACACCCTTGTAAGCAATCGTCAACCCATAAGTGTAGGAGAACTCAAGGGCTGTAATAGCTCTGTTTCATACATTTAGAGGTCCAAGTATATCCTCATTAGCCTAGGATGCATAGTTGGTAACTAATTGAGCGATAGACTTGTCGTTTATTAGCAGCCTATTAAGTGAAGGGCGGAAAAGTGTCAACGAGCTTGCCGTACGAGTTTCTTCTGGAAGCCCGTTCCAAATGTGTGAGAATTTATAGGGGAAGAAATCTCGCAACCTCGTCGTACGACACTCAGTTTCAACCAACACTGTGGTTGCGCATACCGTACGTAGACGATACAATTAGCTTGATTTGCGGACCATAAGAGTGCAAGTGCTGATGAAGTAACTTATAATAAAATATAAGGTTCAGTTTAAGTCCCCTCTTCCAGAGTGGTTCTAACCCCAGCATGTTACATCCGGATGCGTAGCCTAGATTGGAGTCAGTTTCTAATGTTTTGAAGGTGAAGTAACGTTGTACCCCTTCAACTTTCAGTTTATCACTTCTACGGAGGCCACTGAGAGTAAACGGGCAATATTCTAAAAGTGGGCGAATGCACACTTTATAGAGTAGAACCCGTGACTCAGTGCTACAGAAGTTACGAATGATACATCCCAAGAGTTTGCTTGACTTGGATCTGATACATGCTGTTTGTTCCGAGAATGTCAAGTCTCTGGAATGCCTGATGCCAAGATCTGGCACAGAAGCTAGTGAAGGTAGCTGTTTTCCGCATACCTCGAGGGTCAGGTCATGGTTGTCGTTGCCTTTAGTAAGCCAACCGCATTTGTCATTATTGAATTCAAGGTGCGACTCAGCACACCATGATGCAAGTTTACTTAGTTCCTGTCGGGCAGTATCCAGAGTATTAGGCAGTTCATGAGAGTGACAAGTGTACACAACCTTCATGTCATCGGTGTTTAGGGATGCTTTGCCTTCATTGAAGCAGTTACACCCACTGTTGATATAGATTATGAACAACAAAGGCCCAAGGACACTACCCTGTATAACTCGGCCAGTTATATGTCTAGATTTAGACTGCACGGAGTTTACTTTCACGATTTGAGCACGATCACTAAGAAATGACTTTATCCAACTAAGTAAGGGGTCGCAAATACCGATTGATTGTAGCTTATTAAAGAGTACGTTATGAGACACCTTATCACAGTACAGAACAATGACGATCTTACGTGCCTCACGGTTACCAATGATGAAGTTGAAGAAATCAAAGTTGCAAGTAACGCAGGACCTATTCTTTATGAAACCATGCTGAGACTTTGTGAATAGATTTTCTGTTAATATGTAATCAGAGACGCTGCTTTTAATTACGTTTAACATAATTCTAGAGAGGACTGGTGTTATGTTGATGGGTCGGTAATTATTGGCCTTCGATTTGTCTCCGGACTTATAGCGAGACGTTATGTAGCTAGTTTTCCATTCAGTGGGGTATACGCCACTTTCCACTGATAGGGTGAATATCTTAAGCAGGAACAGAGACATATCGTCACCAGTGTTCCTGATAACAATTGAGTTTAGGGTGTCGATTCCCATACCTGTTGATAGTAGCAAGTTTATGATGGCCTCTGTGATGCTTTTGACAGTAAGATTCACATTGGCGCATGAACCTATAGTGAGCAGTGTAAACGTGGTGGGGTTAAGTGTATTAGGACTGAATTTTGCTAAGGATTCGCTAAATAGTTAGCAAACTTCGAGGGAATCGTTACAGACCATTCCGTTGCGTAATAAACAAGCTATGTCTCTCGATGCCTGCAAACGTTTATTCAAAAGGGAGGTCGGACTATGTATCCTAGAACCACTTTTGAGGGCATTCAGCTCTTCACTTATTGAGCCTTGTTCACGTAAAGTCTTGATTGCTTGATAAGTATCGTAGTTTGAATGCAGCACCAGAAAGTCTTTAGAGGAATGATACAGCTTAGATAATTTTCGTAATTTGTTCCAAAGTATTCGAGGGATGCATTGGCCCTCATTCTTCCTCACCTTAGCTGCTCTCATAGGAGCAAGGATATCTAGACAGCATTATATTTCTATAGAAAAACGAAAGTGACTCTGTTAATGAGGCTGTCATGAAGTACCCATCCCATGGGCTGCACCTGAGGAGCCCGATGAACACCTCCCTGTTTATACGTTTGTAGCTACGATACAAGATATTTCTCATAGGTTCCTTGTTTTCCTCACGAAGAAGGGGGATTGGTAGGCAACAGAAAACCATTCTATGATCACTGTTAACGAATTCACTACTAACCTACGTAGTGACTGGGACGATGTCACGGCAAATGACTAGATCCAGCGTACTGCTCCCATGTGTGGGTGAATGGACATATTGTTTCCGTCCATGGAAATCTAAGACAGTAAGTATTTCATCATAGCGTTGCGGGCCACAACTGGTTTCCCAGTTAACTTCAGGGAGGTTAAAGTCTCCTGCAATCAGTTTGAAGTCAGCACTGATGGATGCAGCACGGGAAAATGACTGAGCAATAAGCTCATCAGCTGCCCTTGATGAACATGGTATTCTATAAACACAGCCTACGAGGATTTTATAGTTAGTACCGTTTATAATAACCCATATTGAGTCAGGCAGAGCATTCAAAGTACCACCTTCAATCTTATTAGCTGTGACAAGGCTACATATATAAATCAAACAACCTCCTCCACGCTTATGATCTCTGTTGGTGCGATAAAGGGTAAAACCATCTATGCACAAGTCGACATCAAGGACTGAGGTGGGGCACCATGACTCAGTGACTAATATCACTGCAGGCCTAGTTAGCAAGACTATCTTTCTCAAGTCAGAAATTTTCTTCGGCAACGACCGTGCATTGATGAGCAGAAGTGCGAAAAGGTAGCTATGACTTGTGGAGTGTTTTACAATACCTGGTACGTCTAGCTGGTTAGAAAAATTTCCTATACTTAGTTCATTAAACGATGTGCTACTTGCTTTACGGACATGAGACTCAGTGGTGGTGAATGGCGATATGATCAGTGAAGTTTTATTGTGCAATGATTTATGGCCACTTGCTTTTTGAGGGTGCGTATACGTAGTTGATGCTCTGTTCATTCTTACTGGTGACGTACAGTGCAGTTCGTGATCGGTAAAAACCGAGTATGGTAGCTCCAGGCTCGTGTTTCTGGGGGTTGGAGCGATCCTATGAACCATGAGTCGTACATATTGTTCGAGGTCCCAAAAAAAGTTTTATAAGGCTCAAAAGTAGGGATGGTATTAGGGAAGTAATTATATACATTCCCATAGTACTGGCTAGGGTCATCCGGGTGCCGATGGAGGTTTGGGTAGGGTATATGTTACCTGTATGACATGAATGTACTTGGTGTGCCACATGCCACCCTGCTGGGGCCCTGATGGCTGGGTAAACGTGATCTAGGGTACTGTCTAATGTCAGATGCCTTCAAGTTATTGAAGCGTCTCCTTCTAACGGTTGAGGCTGGGTGTGTAACGCACCCTTTCGGTGGGTTTTCTTTTCGAGGTGCCCCACTTCCCATGTGATCCAATAGCGGTTTTGTCTTCGGCAACTATGTTGGCTACGAAGATTTCTTCGCCATCGTTAGACAAAATGCGTTTAAAAATGGCTTTCTTTGGGAGCTTTGTAAATCTAAAGTACACGGTTTTACCTGCAGATCTGTGTTTAGTGACGTTACTATCAGCTAAAGGGTTTTTATCTATAGTTACCTTAGGGAGGCTAGTGTTGATAGTTGGGGTTTCGTGAGGAATTAAACAATCCGGGTTACTTAGGTCCAAGTCCACTTGGATTGCTTTACCACCAGAGTGGTTGGCGCATTAGGATTACTAGTCATAGCGTCACTATTCGAATGTTTCTCAGGGAATCAATTACCTTCGTAGTTTGCATACGTTGGAGTTTTCTGCGCTGACAAGGAGTCTCGTCATGTACAATTGTGACAGTTTTAAAATTACTGTTTAGTCTTATATGATCCTGATAGTTGATGAACCTCTTAGAATCATATGAGGTGGTGAACTTGAAAAGAGTGGGGCAACCTAGCTGTGCTGCTTTCGCGCGGAGGCGTTTGCAGCCACAGTGCTTAGGCGTCATGCCACATGAGTTTAATAACCTTTTCTTGACGACATCTAAAGATATGGTATTTGGAACATTATATACTATTGCCTGCTGAGATGCCAGCCTCTTCATTACTTCAGTTGCCAGGTAAACCATCAGCGTTTCAGCCTCTTCAGTATGGTTTGGAACTAAGTTATTGTGTTTACCAAAAAGATATGCCAAGGTTTGGAAGCCCTCAGCTACTCTCTTCTTTCCATCTATCATGGACTTAATACTGTCAATTTTTTTTACTATTCTCCTTGATGTTATTATTCATGACCGACATAATGTCTTCAGCCCTGACGAGCGGTGCGGGGCATGTAAGTTCGTCGGGATCTGGATTATTTGACGCGATAGAGCTTCGGTCACAACCTGAAATATTAGTAGAAGCGACTCTTTTATTCTTATCACTAGAGCTATCTATCTTTGAACGCTTTGCTTTCGACCGTCCAATTCTTATAATAGGTTTTAAGTGAGATGTGCAGCTGACGGTAATGTATGCAGTCTAAAAGGATGGGAATACACTGTCTATATATAACAATGTAGCCCTAAATTATTCAGACAGAGTATATCGTTATATTACTATGTGTATGCAGTAATAATGAGCTAAGCACAACAAGAAATCGACAAGAGATATAACCAAGGATCACGTGTAAAAATAGCGTATAGTTTCAACATTACCGCGATATATATTTTTCTTCGTCATTCCAGTATTATCACCAGCTGGGCGCCGTGCGTTGAGTGCAATAGGTTGTTCTGTGGTTGTAGTGTGGTGCATATCAGTGCTGTTTATGCATGGTGGAGCATATACCAGTTAGCTCGACTGTGGATGCCTATCTGATACATTTTGATAGAAGGGGACGGCCGTGCCTCGTTCTAACGACATAGGTGGTTATGCAACCTGGTAACTTCGTGTTGTTACCTGTCGGCCATCGCCGACGGGCACCCATGAGTAGGTCGTGATGGTCCGGCAAATCTATACCGCTGAAGAGCGTCGTGAAACCAGGTGGGAGGAAAGTCCAATTCATGGGCTTTCAGGGCTTCAAGGTGAGCTGGGAACGCATTTCACCAAATTTTTCGGTCATCCGAGCATTGGCCGCTTGCAGATTGGAAGGCGAATCATGAGGAGCCTCGTTCATGGGTGCGGGAGAATTGCTAAATTCTACTCGTGTTGATGGGATAGTGAACTTCTGTTTTCAAGCCTATGACGTAGAACCAACAGCTGGTTCCGTTGGTTGAAGCTACTGCCAAAGCTTACAGATGCAGCCATCTCCATATTTCATCCGTAATTTGGTGAGCATGAGCAGCTTTCGGCGTGTTCTGGAGCTAGTGCCATTTAAGGGTCTTCAACCATACAAGACATAGCAGTTGGATAGCCTTGTGAAATGTCGTGGTGGTATGAGGCTTCGCGTTGCTGTGTTGCATGTTGTGGCTCACGGATTCAGGTTTACAGACCTGACTAACAGGGTTGCACGCTTCTCATATTCCCCAGTCCAAACATACCTGCTTTCCGTTGGCAAAATACACTTTGGGTATGAGTATACAAGAAACCTCTAGAATCTTGTCAGCCCCGGGGCTGTGTATATCATCGACGGCAACTAACCAAAGTATCACCAGCATGGTTTGCACTGGCTGCAGTAGTTTCCGAATAAATATTCGGCTGAAAACGCCACCACCCAAGGTTCGTTAGGTAAGAAACTCTCGTATCCCCACAAACATGCGACCAGCTGAATTGCTCTTCGGCTCCAAAGTTTGCAAGACCGCCGAGTTTACTAGATTACAAACATACTAGCCGGTGTCAAGTTCAGGTAAAGAGGGAAGGTTGGGCATAGGGCTAGCAACCCAACCACGGAAAACCAACATGATCGCCGAAGAAACTTCAAAGCGCAAAGAAAATACAAAACCTGAGAATGGAAATATAAATTGCGCCATAAAGTTAATGAAAGCCGTGAAAGCAGCACGACTAGATTGCATTCCTCCAGAAGCACTGAAAACGCGCGCAGAGACAACAGTGGACGTGCTCACGCAACTACAGCAGAAAGTTTGGAAGGAAAGAAAGATACCTGCCGATCGATTGGAAGAAGGGCCACCCTGTCAAACTCTCGAAGAAGGACGACGTAAGTCTTTGCAAGAACTGGTGCGGAATCATGCTCCTGTCCACCCCAAGTAAAATATCATGCCACACCATTCTGGAGAGACTTAAAAATGCTCTCCACTCAAAACTACAACTGGAACGGGCTGGCCAGCTTCAGGAAGGACATATCACGTCTGGATCAAGTTGCAACGTGACGCTACGCATCATCACGGAACAGAGCATGGAGCACCCTGCCTCAACTTCATCGATTTTGCAAAGGCCTTCGACAGCGTCGACCGAGAGGTAATTTGGAAACTGCTTCAACACCACGGTTTTAGTGCCACAAACCTTTGCCAACCTCATTCAACAGCTATATGACTACGCTACATGCCAAGTGATTCGCGATGATGAGCTCAACAATGCCTTTGAGGTGAAGACAGGAGTAAGACAAGATTGCCTATCGTTACCGATGATCTTCCTGACTGTGGTCAACTGGATCACGCAACAACATGTGAGGAGCGAGAAGGGGGGGCATATACAGGCTGGACCGATGAGAAGACCCTAGAAAATCTGGATTTCGCCGGTGATAATTTATGTCTAGTGTTGCACAAACTCAGATATCTACAGGCGAAAACTAACAAGTTGGTGGAAGGGGTAGCGAAGACGGGACTCCAAGTGAATGTGGAGAAGGCAGAGATAATGAAGATGCCCAGCCAACAACAACAAGCATCAATCTCCACCAACGGGAGAAATCCGAAGGAAGTGGTCTCTTCCACCTACCTAGACAGCATCGTTTCAACTGCAGGTGGCGGCACAGATGAGGACGTCGAAGCCAGGATCGGGAAGGCAACAGGACAGGTCTTTGTCAGTCTGAAACTAGTGTGGAGATCCACTGCACTCAGCACAAAGGCTGAACAACACCCGGATTTTCAATACAAATGGCGGTCAAATCGGTGCTTCTATATGGTTCGGAAACTTGGCACGTCACGGAAAGCATTTACAACAAACTACAGACATCCATCGCATCAACGGCTGCCGCCTACGCTCACTCCATATTGACACCGAAGATCACATGGCCAGAACAATAAGAATAGGTAACAAGGAACTCTGGTCAGGCAACAAACCAACCGACAACCCGTTTGCCAATAAATATGCGGAAGGAAGTGGAGATGGATTGGATTGGACATACACTGAGGAGACCATTCAGGGATGTCACGCACCAGGCCCACGAGTGGAATCCGAAGGGGAAGCAACGAGTTGGGTGTCCGAGGGTAACATGGAGGAGGTCGCGTGAGGAAGAAATGAGATCTTGTGGGCAGCCGTGGAGCTAGCCTCAATAGGCTGTGGGGGAGAGAGTGCAGCGGAGGCGTGCTACTGGTGAACTACATTCTTCTCTGAACTCAAACTGCACATAATAATTGTGCAGTTATTTTCACTTGTTATCTGTGGAGATAATTTTATAATCTGCTCATCTTTTGAGTTTATCTCACTCCGATGTATCCGAAACCAATGACTTACTCCAAGGGCTAACCAAGTAGGAACTGTATTTTTATCTGATTTTGCCGGCATATGGATTGTCATGAGCCAGCTGTGCAGGGTACTACGAGGCTCAAATCGCCCAATAGCACGAATCTTTGGTGACGCACTACTAGATGTGTAGATCTGCAACGAATCAGGCAAGAATCGTAATAAGCCTTTTCCACTATCGATTCGTAGGACGGGCGGTGAACTCATTTGAACGTGTTTATCTTCAAAGATTACTCATGATTCATTTCTTCTTATCAATCGGTCCTCTTCAAAAACTTGATCATTCTTGTCCTTTGTTGTACGATGACATAACATATCAAGGACTACGAGTGACGTTGGGTACCTAATGACCAGTGCAGCAACTTCCAATCTCCTTCATGTCAGCCGTACCACTACGGTTAGCGATGGGAGCACAGGCTAAGGGGGGAAAGCCATTACGGTACACGGCACAGGTAGAGTAGTGGCAGACTGAGATGATACGGAAATGCTCAACAACATGACATGGCAGGTCTGATGGTGGGGACTTATGGAAACCACCCTCATCTGAGATCATTGGACCAAAAACACGTCCTACACCCTCCCTTTCCTTGAGATCATAGTAACTATCTTCCCCAAACCCTTTATGTGCATATCAAAGCGCTCGCTGGTAATCAAATGTAAAACAGAGTCACTGTCTTTGGGTGTTCGTAATGCAGCCATGACTAGGACGAAAGAGATGGACCACATAAAACTCAAACAGTATCTTATAGATACAATATTAAACTGCGTAGCCCCTTGTTCTTCATGTCCTCTTATATTACTCCAGTCTTCAACATCGTTTCCCGAAATTCTAAGATAACCAACTCCACCTCCCGTGCCTCTATGTCTCCCTTTCTCATCCGATGTGCAGATTATGACCACCGACCATACCAGTGCACACTCAGCATGGAAATATACCCCAAGCTTCTATTGGACATGTCCTAACTATTACCTTTTACTATCTGGAGACGCAAAAGCCAAAAGACCATTCATCCCAGACTATGAGCTTCCGAAAATTCGTAGCCTCAATTGAAATCGCATCCAGAATTGCTGGTAATAAATACAGTTTTTTCCCAAATATGCAGGTTCTTCGAATCCTGGCAACCGCTCGCCTAGAGACGAAGCCAGCCCAAAGTGGGCCCCATGTGAAGCGCCGACCTTGAAGCCTTATTAAAAAGTTCGATCATGGAACCTCGTGTGTTCTCGCTCGTAACATGATAACAGTACATCGACAGAATCGCACTTATTCAAATGACTCTGCTTACAACGTCATAGACCTAAACAATCATACACTCCGCATGACGCCATACAATGCTAGTCGCAAATTTCCCACGCCCATCCCAGTATTTGACCGTGGTTTCGCATGCTGACTGTAGACAACACAAATTCATCGAATACTCACACACTTTTGGCTTCATTTACACTCAGCATTCCATATGCAATGTACTTCTACTGACTATCTGACTAACCGTTGCCGGGGTACTTCTCATGCTGAGTGATTGCACCTGCATTTATTTTCACAGCTGCTGTGTAACGAAATGGCTTTTACCCGGCATATGCTACCGGGAAATTCCAAACAGTTGCTTACTCCGAAAGGCTATATATGGTGCTTTCATTTATTCTTTCCAAACTTTCTCAGCTTAGCTTAGAAAAAGAACCTTCAGATATTGCCTTCAAAAATGGCATGGGCTCGTATGATTCATCATTCGAAATATGTTATCATTATCAGGGGACATCATAAAAGATTCATAGCCTGCCTCTGAATCCTTCACGGCCGGCACCAGTAAGAATCTTTAAAAGAAACAAGTAGTTTCTCAACCTCCTATTAATACTTTTGGGGATAGATTCTATCCGTTTTGTACCAATACGTTAAGGATTTTTGTAGGCGACTAGCTTACTGTTTTCATTCCTAAAGACGAAAGCTACCTGTTATTACCACCGACTAACGGAGGAACCTGGTACAGCCACAGATGTTACAAAACACGAGCTACCGAAATCCGCCCCAGGCACGTGAAACTACCATTTCATACCTCAGGTGAGGTGCCGATGAGGTCCTCACCTGTATCAACGCACCTCAGACCATCTAATGGAATTGAGCAAGCCGAAGAAATAGGCTGTGTTGGGTAGAAGTGGACGGAAGGAAATGGGGAAGGGGTGGGCCAAAAACACCGGCTACTGAACCCAATACCTTGTACCCACAGGACAAAAGAGGGGACACCGTCATCTTGCTCGAAGTCTCCACGCCAGCAGCCTTGCTGTTACGAAAAAGGGAGAGGTCTGACAAGTTGAAATTGGACGAATGTTATGAGAAGCTGGAAGCAGACCTCAATGCACTTAAATGGTGTGGGCTCTCCCGGAAGAGGAAGAACATCTTGAGAGAAGCTGTCACTTCGAGGGTCCACGCAGAGACAACAGTGGACGTGCTCACGCAACTACTGCAGAAGGTTTGGAAGGAAAGATACCTGCCGATCGATTGGAAGAAGGGCTACCCTGTCAAACTCTCGAAGAAGGACGACGTAAGTCTTTGCAAGAACTGGTGCGGAATCATCTTGAGAGAAGCTGTCACTTCTCAGGTTGCCATCGATGACGGTTGGACGTCCGAAGGGCATAATACTGCCGTCCCTTCAACCAGATATCGCAGGTTTTTATATCATAGAGGTGAGGCCAGACAAACTATGAGTTAGCAGAGACGCGGGGAGAAGTTCCACACTTAGTGATCTGAGCAAAGCCGCAACCATGTTCATGCAGGGAATACACGAACTGGCAGATGGATTCACAAAATGCGATCAAAATTCCGGTAATTTCGTGCGGTGGAGACGACTGCCGGCAAGAATTGAACCACAAAATTTGCCTGCCAGGAGCATTAGTGGATGGCCAGTATCTACTAATCTGTAGAGCATCTCTCTACCAATTCCATTTAGAGCAGATTTAGTCAAATGTCTGAATGCTGGAGCCAGAAAGCTGACTATTCAGCGCTAAGACCTGAACAAAGAGTTGAAGCCCATAAGGGATGCGCTAACAGCCATTGATTATCCCCTGCAGTTTATTGAGAAACTCGTACTAATACACAGGAAGCGAAATGATAACGATGACACGATTACGAATGATAACATTAGAACAAGCGGAAAGGAGTTCATAGCCTCCACTATGTTGCCCCATAAAGAAGGTATATCAGAAACTTTACGCACCCAGCAAAGCTGGAATTACTTGGTATTTAAACCTACAAACTCACTCAGAGATAAGCTTTGTCGGCTTAAGGAGCCGATAGAACTGATTAAGAGCGGCGGAACACAGGGATTTAGCAAAACATAGACTGACAGACCTGAATAAGGTCAGCAATCCGGAAAACAGCTTAGCTACTGGGATGGATCCAATAGCACACAACTACATAGTGGGGTGGGATAAATTCATTGTACTTAAGTCAGATATAATTAGGTGAGGAGAGAGATTGGTTACTGAATCTTTTTTAATCGAATCAATACGCAACATATGTGATGGAAACTACTCGACAACTACACCAGAGATGTGGAAACGTTTACTACCGATATAAACAAGGAGTATGAGGTGACGGAACTGTAAAAATCAGATGTTGAAAATAGTGTGACTACACTCGCGTGATTACTTGCAATAATTTACGCTCGAAAAGTCATCAAGTAAATGATACTGTATCACTGTGTTATAAATCAGATAAATAAATCTAATATGGAAGGGTCACCACCTGACTACGTTCTTACAAATGATGATCTGTTGGTGCAAGACATCTCTACCCAACTCCCCCAAGAGGAAAGCAATCACGCTCCGGTGAAATCTTTGACAATAAACAAGAGGGAAAATATCGGCAGTTGAGTCAGAAGGGTTTGGTTGTTACCGACGGACAGACTACCAGCTCGTGAACGACGAACTCCTGAGGGCTCCATTGGTAAAAGAACGGCACTTACTATCGATAGACGAACACAGGAAACATACCGAAGATGTTATCTGGGGGGCTATCGAAAAGAGCATCCCGAGGTTTACCAGACGACCACCTCCCAAACGGTCTCGGGTAATTCGTGGAACTTAAAGGCAAATACCGAGGAAACAGAAGGCATGGTATCGGCGGTGTACACCACACAAGGAATCAGGCTCTCTTACCTGCAAGAAGTTAGCAACCTATGTAACATGAGCCTTAGCAATGACAGGTACAAATAAAACAGTAACCTGGATATGAGGCTGTGTTACCATCCACAAAGTCTATGTCGGTTTAATATCACAACGAAAACTGGTGGACAAGGGTTTGAACCTGATCACAAGATCGAATGGGGAACCCTTGAATAGAAGTGGGAGAGTTGGACTGTTGAGCAGGCCATTTGACGAGCATTTTAACACAGTGATGCATCCACTACTGGCATCTATTGGTGTTATGAAGTTCAAGGAACGCGATGAGTATAAAGACTTCGTCGAACCAAGTGTTTGCGAAACTTTCAACGTTCAGAAAAGAGTAATCTCCGGGCTGTGACGGCAAAAGGCCGGTGGTCCTGCTAAAGTGAGACAAAGAGCTAGGCACGCCTATGTGCCATCCGTTCGTGCACTTGTTGAAATTAACACAACTGCCAAAGAATGGAAACATTCTATCCTTTCACCAGTCTTCAAGAGAGGAGACGGAAAAGACTCGTGCAACTATGGGCCAATAGCATTACTTCGCATACTTTCCAAGGTACTAGAAAGCCTGGTTACAGATGCTGTTTGGGACTACCTGAAGGGAAACAACATGGCCCATCTAACCCAACACAGCTTCAGAACCGGGCGGTCATGTGCCACAGACTTGGTAATTGCTTGGGATGACTGGGCCACTAGATGGGACAACAAGCAACCAGCACACGTTATCTCCCTGGACTTGGCCGAAGCCTCCCATAGCGTCCCACACCACACCATGCTCACTGGACTGGCAAACGTGGGTACCACCGAACTATTCATTGCGTGGTTTACAGCATGCCTAGATAACAGAGAATTCGCGCTAAAGTAAGCAGAATTCGATCAGCCTGGAAGAGTGCAAGAACAGAAGTTTCTTAAGGAGCGATCCTCGAGCCACTTCTATTTTTACTATTCATCAATGACCTTCCCACTAAAATCTCTTCGTCTATTCTCCTAGTCGCCGAAGTCGCCAAAATACAGAGGACGATGGGTGGGGAAGAGGACCTCAGAACACTCCGAGACAAACTGCAGCTGTCGAGGGCCTAGTCAGCTGCGAATGGTTTAAGCCCCAGCTTCTAGGTGGAGTATCGTCACACATCGAAAGCGGTGAAAACCAGCTACACCTTCAACAAGTGTGCAATAGCCAGGGTATTTTCAAGGAGGGACTAGGACCAAGTTTGTCTGACACACTGGATACTGATGTCAACTACAAGGGAATGGCGGCGAAGAGAAACGCCATCATGCACCTTCTGAAGGATAGCTTGAAGAGTTAACCCTGGAATTATTCCTCATGGTATTCGAAATTTATGTTGGACTTCGCTTTGGGGCATTCTCCATGATGGCTCTCCTCCCCATTAAAGAGACGCGTATACTGTCGACAAGGTACGAAAAGGACGGCAATATCGGCTGCCGGACTAACAGGCAAAAGGTACACCCATCGCCCTAGACAGCCAAACTTATTCACACTGAGGAAAAGAGGTGACCTGATGACAGCTTACAAGATTGTTCACCAATTTGACCACTAAAATAGGTCAACATTACAGGACCAAGGCCAAAAGTCCCGCCGGAACCCCACTGGCACACCCTATCATGGGGCAAAGACGAGGACTCTGGCAACGGAAGTAGCCGCAGGCATATCAGCTGACTTCTTTAAACGACTGCTAAGTAAGTACGTAAAGTCAAATGGCTTACCAGGAACATTCGTCGGTAGCAGCTGAAGGCATGTTGATCCACCCCTGTATTCCTCCACCCTAGTATCTGCAATGAGGCGCATGCCCTCTCCTTACTTTTCCGTAAGTACTTTTCACTCCACTTTTTCTTATTCCCCACTCTCCCATTTCTGGCACATTTTAAGCAAAGTCCAACACTTGCCTGCGGATGCTTACAAAAACAGGAATCATGAAAGGGTAACTGATCTTATCAGCAGTCCGTCGCCCTCTTCAAAACAAACCAAGCTACAATTTGCTAGAGAAAAGCCCTCAGATAGACAAACACTGCCTCCAAAGCTACAAGCGAGAAGGACATAACGGCTTCTGAGATCATCAGCGGATTACAAGTGAACAAAAAGAACTAAACTTCAAGACCTAGAATCGAGACCTCAAAAACTACAAGTTTCCTTTACTCGTACTATTGGTGCTGGATGCTAGAATACGTTCTGATATTTTTGCAGCACGCAGATCTTTTGGCTTGCCACAAGACGTATAATGCAACAATACCGCTACACCAGGTTAACACACATACTGAGATGTGGCAACTTAAAAGCCATTTAGTTACTAGAAACTTGGCATCAAGCATTGAAACCAGAAACTGCTTTACACGTATGGTATCATAGACCGCGCGTCATTCATGAAAGGTGACACGATCACAATTTGGAAGTCGTATTGTCTTTGTGTTGGTATTGTGACTGGGTGTAACATCTAGACAATATAGGGTAAAATGCTAGATTCAAAAGTGAAAAACATCAATGCCATTGGATTTCCCTACCCGATATATGTTGTCGATGTCTTGGATAGAAACTCGTTGGTCGTTGCAGGTGGTGGTGGTGCTGTAAAAACTGGTGTTCCCAATCGAATCGATATTATCAACCTTTACCGAAATGACAAAAGTGATCCAATTCCTATCGACTGCCAGGTATTGCTGTGTTTTCTGAATTCACTGTCCAGTTTATTATGTTTCCACACATTGGTGTGGTAGAAGTCGTTTTGTGTCTGATTTTGGTTGCTTTGTTTCCGTTTTGATACTCAGAATACTAAAGTAGACAGTATGAATGAAGTCATTTCAAATTCACCAATGTTTTATGAATATTTTATCAGTATGTGTTTCCTCATATATGGTAGTATATGTGTTCATACAGTTTGTTCTGTGTTCCGTGATGCGTCTTGTCTACAAAACTAGCTTTCTAGATAGTTTCTGTGGGAATAAGATCTCATTTGACATAAATGTGATTTCGCCAATTGATTTCAAACAAAGTACTGTCCATAAACTACGATCCTGTGCTTTGAGTTACATTTGATTTCTAGTGCGGCGTCAGTTTTTTAAATAATGATGAACGAGCACAAAGTCGGTAGTGTATTTACGTAAGAAGTCTCTTGTGGTTGTGAACTCGCAAGAAGTTTCTGGATAGGCAGTTTTCTTGATTTCCTTTATTACTCCCCAAGCTTTTAAAATCTTTTGTGTATTTATTTGTCCGCTCAGAAGCCTTGTTGCTAAACCTTACCCATACTGTTTTGAAATGCCGGGATTGGTGTTTATACAGCTTGTTTAGTAGTGTCAACTAGTAACTGTACAGTTCCTACATAGTTCAGAATTGGTCCGTGGCCTTCTTGAGGTGATCAGTCAAAAGTCAGCAAATAGCTGGATGAACATGTCATAAACAAAGATAGTTATGGCGGTTTTTTAGTCAGTTGTCTGTATTCTAGGGAATGAGGAACTTGTCTTCCCCATTCCTCCGGATGATAGTTGTTACTGTGTGAAGTTCCTAATAATTATGTTTGCTTCATTGTGTCGATTTTCAGCCGTCAATTTAGTTATTCTTTTCCACTTTATTGTTTTCTCACGCTATCATTCATCTGTGCATCACTTTGTAAACAGGTTCCAGTGAGAGAAAGGTATCAATAAAAATCGCTTGGCACTTACTGTTACTGCAATAAACAATTATTTGTACATTTGGTGACGGCAGCCAATATGTTAGTACTAATGTTGCAGCTTGAATATATTATCACACAGAAAATGTATGTTTACATGGCTAGTTCATGAGTCTATAATGGTAATGCGAAATGCCAACCATGTAAACATTTTTATGCTACGTGGTCGATCGCAATTATGAAGGATTGAAAATACTACTCGATCGCTGATAACTTGGCATGTTGTGAAGCATTAGGTTGTCAAGAAATAGCTGTCAGGTTCAAATCATGCTCGATCTACTTTAACACGAACTGCGTAGCATTACAAGGCTGGAACAAAGATTACCAGTAACTTTCATCATTTTATTTATATCAAAACTTGGTGATTTGTATGACGACTTAAAAACAGTGTCTAAGTCACTGAGCTCTAACCTTGTGAGTAAACTGAGTCATTTTGGTGGAAAAGCCTAATGCTCATTAGTTACAGGTATTAAACGACTTCATCGTGTATATTCGGAGTAGGTGCCTATACGCGTAACTTCACCAAGTGTATTCATTAAGGTGGATACGTAAAGAGTTTTTCAAGTCTTCTGCACGACCTGATGATTACTCTGCAAAGCCTTTAAGATGTACAGAACGCTCGCCTCTTCTATAACAGGTTTTAATATAAATGAGTTTGTGATGTGAATACTTATTATAGGTAATAGATTGAAGTATCAGGCGTTGACATTCAGCATGGCTCATGGTGTTTTTATTTAATACATTCAAACAAACTTATGGATACTTTTGTTTTGCGGTATGTTTTACGCCGTGAACGTGTTTCATATCAAAGATGCTTTTATTCCAGCGGTCTGGTGGTTTGGACACTGGCACGAAAGCTGTTATGAGTCTTAACGTCATCACTCCAGGAGATGGTGGTTGCATTGCAAGTTTGGAAGGTCAGAAATGTGTAGAATACATAGCCCATTCAAAAGTAAACCTCGTTACTTCGCCCTTGAAGTCATCTAGTGTGGAGAATCATTCATCTGTAACTGAAAATCCGGGTGAAATAAACTTACGCCAAAGAACAGGTACGTTTTGTTACAGTAACTACATAGTAGTTTATTTTCTTATTGCCGCGAATGGTATTTCTGCATTAGGATGTAGTGTTACCATAGGTTGACTCCCTAATTGGTGAATAATTGTAACACTAGCTTTTCGACCTAACGGTAGCATATTCTCGTATTTACTAACTAATAGACGGTCTGTTTGTGCTACTGTAAAATAATACTCTAAATTAAAGTGGTCATAGTTATAAATGGTGGGCACAAGAATGCTAAGTTATTACGTGATAACCATTCCTTTCTGAAAGCTACCAAATGACATTGTTGAAACAACTTTTGTGTCTCGAAAGTACCTTTGGCAAACAGATAGTGTAGGATATAGCACAATATTGCATGCGTCTTAGTTGCAACAATTTCATGAAAAAATCAAAGCGAGATCAACAAATGAATAAAATAGTAAAATTTATACTCCGCATTTGAGACAATGATTTCGTTTCCAAAAGGTGTACAGTCGTATTTATGTGTAAGTTGAGGTAGATAATAACAAATTTGTTTGCATGCATGTCCTAGGATGACTTCCAAACATTACCATAGTACACGTTTACATTCAAATTCTTAAACAGTAACGTCATCACTGATCCTAACGTAAAGAAAACACCTGCAAAACCAAACGGTCTTTGTTCGAAATAGTGTTGTTTCTGCTTCTCAATGAATACTCCTTTATCTTTATCATCTTTTTCGGTAATTTCCATTAACCTGACCTTAGGTTCAATAACGTGGAAAACGTTGCTACCTGTAGGTTGTCTACTGTCTTAGCGACCATCGGCATTGTGCATGGTTTCGATCCGATGATGCTGTTTAACACTCTATAATACATACAAAATCTGTGCTCTCTGTTCGACTTCACTAAGAGCTTGGGTGAACTGTGTCATCCTCTAATATCTCTTGTGGAACTTTTCGAATCCTTTCTTTAAGTGAAGAGAAACAAGTTGAAAGTCGTCCGTATGTACTCCGTTACCGGTATTTCTTGTACTATTCTGCTATGTAACAGTATCCAAATGGTTCTCTATTTCTGGTGAGCAAACTGTTGTACTCAGTAATCAACTTATTGATAGTATCTGTTTCTGTAAAAGGTGATTGCGTTGCCTATATTTCTGCTACTTTGATATTTTCGTGTATTGCAGATGGCCCGTATTTCGTAGTTGCCTTTTAACTTTTTGTCAATGACTGCACCTACCTTTCTCAAAATATTCGTCCCCTATTGTAGTTTTCCGTACTTGAGTTGTCAGAACAAACGGATTGCAAATTTTTTAACCTCTTCCAGCAACAAACACACATTACTGCCACTTCACGGCGTCATACAGTCCAAACTGACACTGCGTATGACCTTGGACTGTGGTATTGACCATGTCCTATCGACGAGTGTGGTGCTTGTACAGTTAAGCACACCATTTACTGGCCATTTACTCGCATTGTCGAATACGTTACACCTTCTGCTATTCACCGAACAATCTCCAGTGGTAATAGCAGGTAAAAACACATTTTACTTTCTGTAATTTCTACACTTTTGCAACTTCAAACAGACTACATCTGTCTCCCGTTTTTCATAAAGAGAATGTATCATCCATGTTGATGTTGAAAGGCAGAGCTTCTGCTGCTGCTATAAGTTTTCTATTTTCTCTAGTGGATTCACATGCTGTTGTACCCGCCAGGTTTAATGAGGCCGTTGCCAACCCTAGTACTCATCAGCCGGATTCCATTTGAAAGCTTCAACTGCTAAGCAATGGTGAATAACATGTCATCTATTAGCAATGTTGCCACTAGTCGTGCTCATTACTCTGTACTGGATGGTGCGTGACGTAGATTTATGAGTTTTATCACCAGTACCAACGGGTCTGCATCCTGACTCAACCTCGAACTTCTGGACTTTGCCTGGTTTACGTTCTATCCTGTGGCTCATCAGACTCCACAGCGTCACTCGTACTTTCAACTCTTCAAAGTCTCCCAAATCTCCGTATATCGCTTCATTGGTCGTCTTCATCTAGCGTATCAGTAAGGTGCGTAAAATCATCAGCTTCTGCTTCAGTTTCTTCACCCTCACCAACTCCATCCTTGAAAACTGAGAGTCAAGGTATCTTCATCTAGATGGTAAGCAACGACATCAACAAAAAGAAGTTCAGTAGAGCAGCAGAGTGTGTATTGGAAAGTTACATTTGGTAATGGTAAAATCGTAAACCTTACAATAAAGTCATGCTTGCAAATATTCTCTTTGTTTGGCACCGCAATCTTTAGTGTTCTTCTACTCCATATTTCTACTCGATTTTGTGTTTTCTGTCTCCCAAATCTTCACTGTTTAGTCGTCATCACTTGTTTTCCGATGTTGTGCTTTGTACTACTTATGAACATTCTTTTAGGTAACCTCCACCGCAATATCATGTCGTTGTTTGCTCCTTTTCTTCTTATGACTCTTTACAGCTTTTGGTTATGCCATTTTCACTCCTTGGTTCTTCGTTTTATGGCCTTACATCTGTACTCACTGGCGTAGGGTGTTGCAACTTAGACCGTTACGCAGCAATGCCACGTTCCATTTTGATAGTAATTGATTACTTTATTGGGCTGTCAGTAGAACAAGTTAACATGAGGCCTTCTCAGCGGACTTTGTTTTCTATACCTGCTATAACCCAATTAGTTTTCAAGGATTACTTGGCAAGTGGCTATGGCTCAGTGGTTTAAATTATGGCTGTCAACCAGTGGGTCACGGGTTTTAGCCCCATCCTACCTACCGAGGTTTGGGCAACCAGGTAGTATCACTAACCTTCACATGATAAGTATGGCTCATTGCCTACTGCGTGAAAATGCACAAGGTTGCTGAGTGTCTTAATTTAATTTATAAAAACTTTGTACGTGTATTTGAACTATGAAGTGTAAGATGGCTGGGCTTGTTGATCTTTTCAGATACCGTAGTAGTAGGACTGACCATCGTAGTCTAAGCACCGATTTATCCTCGATCTAAGTAGTTTGCGTCGTAATTTTCAAACTTTGAAGCTTTTTGAGAAAGCACTTTGGTTTGCTTATTTATCAGCGCCTGAGCAAGCAAGGCAGTAGTATACTACATCATACTGCAAAACATTTTATCTAACGTCCTTAGAAAATTATTTTATTGAATGTTTAGTTGAGTGAATATTGTAGGGTATTCTGTAAATCTGATGTTTTAGGGAAATGTGAAAAGACAAGTGCACACTCTGAATCAAATAAACCACAAATTTCACTGGAACAAGATTCAATTAAGAAAGATGAAATTAGTCTGAATGATCCAGTTCCTCTGGAATGGGAACTAACCAAAGTTCGTGAATACACACTCATACAACAGGCCGCTTGTTCAGCTGATGATTCTGGCTCTGAATCACCATCAGGTTCTGTGCCTACAAGTTTGTTAGGAACACCAACATGTGTAACACATGGGGGACCTGCTGGTACTTGGTTAGCTGTTGGATCTGATAGCGGCTCTGTTTTTCTTATCAATCGCTATTCTCAACAACAGAATTTCCTCCCTAGTGAACATCAGTTAGATGATATTTCTTCTCAGGTAGGTTATAATTACTGATTTTATATGCATCTCTATGGCTAATTTGTTTCATTTTTCTCCTGCTATAACTATCAAATTTGCCTTAAACTTGAAAGTAAAACTAATTCGCGAATATTTCGTTACACACATTTCATTTTTCACGCAGATGTTTGCAATATAAGAATGAATTCGTTCATACAATGATGTAAGTTTCTTATTTAGCGTACTGCAAGTTAACGAAAAACCTCTTGTACCCAAAAGGTAAACAGCAAAAGAAGTCGACCTTCATTGACTATTATCAGCATCTTTGCAGGTTATGTGTTTACATTTTGTACAAGCGTCGACTAGCGGATGACATTTCATTTGCCGTACTAACTAAGCGGGTGGTGTGAAAACAAGATTTTTAAGTTTGGTGTTTATATTGATTGTCTATCAAAAGACATAATTTTATATACTCAGCCTTATTGACCTGAGCAATTCATTCTCAACCACTGAATCCCGGTGTAAAGCTCCATTTCACCTTCAGTTTGGATAACAGGGAAGTATCACAGACCTTCACACAGTAAGTTAAGCTCGTGGCTTAACGCTTAAACCTGTACCGATTGTCTGAGTTGTGTTATAGTTAATCTGCCATGATATATTTTAAAAGGGTCATTGATTGAAATGTCAGAGTTCAACAGGAATATATGGGATAAGTTGACTACGTTCAAGGTCATTCGAAGAAACTATTTCGTTATGTTATGTTGTATTTGGATGACCCGGATATCCAATTCACTCACTTGTTTCTGAGCTTAAGCTTATTTTATATAATTGATGTAGATTGCATTACCTAGTAATATCATTGACACACTTAAGTTGCCAAGTGAAATTATCTGTAGGTGTTAAGTTTGTCAATGTCTATTGTTGAAACGTTTTTACCTTGTTTTCTTTGTAAACCTTTTCTTTTGTGTGCACAGCCATTGGTTCTGTATCCAGATGTTAGTGGTGGTCTTTCAACTGGTGTTTGCAGCATGGCTTTTTCTCATCCATGTGTTTGTAATCCCAGCGATTCCGTTCATATCCCCTACTGGCCACAATATGTGACAGACCGGATTGGAGTACCCTGCGTGTTTGGCGTACTGATAGCCGAATTCCTAAATCTTCTTACCTTTGAGTGATGTGAAACCAACACGCTTGTTGGCAAAAAGTCAACAACAAATTAAATCGAAGGCAACAACTTCAAAACAGCCTTCTGGTGATGGAAGGGGTGTTCGACTAAAAACCTTCATTCCAAATTCAGATACTGATGCATATGAAAATACATTTAAGCTTCAGGATCAGATTTTATTCAGTCATTCAGTAGAAAAACATCCATATGCTATCGCTTCTTGTAGTGCTGTATCTTGTAGTGCTACACCTCCACCTTCACCGACTCTTACTTCATCAGCTTCTACGTCTGGTAAAGTAGGTTAAAATTGTTATTTGTATTGTTTCACTGATGATAATTTATAAAAATAAACAGTTCCTACAAAAGAAAGATGTAATTTATTTCTTTTTGTTATTACCTAATTCCTTTACCATCAGACAACCTAAATTCATGGTAATGAAATTAACCTCATGTTTACAAATCCTTTCCACACGGTAAGCGTAAAGCAGTAGCTATGTATGATTTCATACTCTAGGCGTATTCAGTAGCTGTGGGTTGTGTATTAGTAATTGTATTACCCCTCAGAAAAATATTTTCACATTTCTATGTCGTGCTACAAATAAGTAATGAAGTTAAGCAAAATTTAATAATTACCTTATAGATTCGTGACTCAGTTGTGTGGATAATCAACTCGAGTTTAAATTTCATCTATGTTAGTAGCCATCAGTGATGATTAAGCTGTACTGACTTGAGATATCTGCTTTTTAGTTTGTCGATGCACTAAAAAAGGGGCTTTTATTTTCATGCATTAACAACACTCTGCTAAATTTATATGTTGAAGCTAGTGGTCATCGGTTCGTTTCGTGTTGGTTAATAAGTGATCAGCTATGCAAAGTAAGCACCATTAGCCACTATTGTGTTTTAGCAACTAAATCACCTTAGTGTACTAGGTAACTGACTATTGGTATGAATCGTGTGGAGGAATGTAGACTACCTGACTTGGATCCCCGAGACTATAGAAATCAGTGGTTGAGGACTCTCGGTGACAGATGAAAATCAGTCACAATGGCACAGATGTATTCAATCTTTGACGTCTTCTAAAGCTTGAATATTTGCTTATTCTCTCATACAACAGTGTCCACTTAGACATCATTCTAATTCTATCCACTTGTTTTTTATGTACGATGAAGTGTGGTAACTTGAGCTGATACACCTGCACGCAAGGTTCTGTGTTGATTTTATGTATGTAGTAGGCTGACGGCCATATATACTTTGCAAAGGCTAGTAATAATTCTTTACTGATGACATTGAAATAAGTGCAATGGGTCGGTATGGCAAATATACGTTCATTCATAACCTACAATAAGGTTATCTTCTTTCAATTAAGAATTATATAGTATATTTATACAAACTGAGGTTGTTATGTATTCATTTTCGTTTTACTCTACTGAAACGTATAGTTCATTTTAGAGGACAAGTCAGTATTTTGTATTATTTTAATTCGTAACAAATTGGATACAACATAAGTACTAAGACGTGGACCATACAAAATAATCTTGCATTTTGATGATATGAAATAACGCTAGTCACAAAAGCAGAGGTACTATAGAACTTTTAATTACTTTTGTGCCACTGTTAGAATATAGAGAACAGGAAGAAACTATAACATGAACCTCATTGATTTCACTTGTGTTGTGCCCGATAACACCTCCATCTGTTAGGTCCAGTAATCTACGGAATCTCAAATGGTAAATCTTAGCGCATCAACAGATGTTTCCCTGACAGGTATTTTTCATTTCAAGATACCGCTCCATAAACTGTAACTAATTCTGTTTATCCTAGCTAGATGGATTATCAAAGAATCATGAATAAAACAACCGTGTATAGGTTCGTGTACCAGACAATAAGACACATATGTATTGCCTGGTCGTTTGGATAATATCTGATTGTTTGAACCGCTTTACGTGGGATAGGACTCGGACCTTTGATCGAGTATTAGAAATTCGAAAACAAAATCTGATGATCCATTACTTTAAAGTAAATACACAGTTTACGATTGAAGTCAAGAAAAGTGCTTTTGTAAAGTAAATAAAGTGTATTGACTCAATTTCAAATGGTTTATTTGCCTACCTAATAGGTTAACAAACCACCAATACAGTAAATAAATCAGTCTTATACTTGACGAAGGTGCCAAAGTATCTCCGCTTCGGCGAAGTTTTCCTGAAAATTTCAACAATTAGAATGATAAACATTTCGTATTCATTCGGTAGAATATTATTCATGAGCATTCAACAGGTTGTAACTCGTAACCTACTACTTTAGACACTATTTTCAAGCACCAGGTTCCAGGTTTGAATTCTGAAAATAGATGGTCCGAATGATTTATGTATTCGGCTTTTGGCCGTTGTGTCAAGGTCTCAACAACCAGATACTATCATAGCGATTACAAAATAGGTGTGACTAATCGTCTTTAGACGAACTTTTGCATGGTTCTTGGCAGCTTTTTGTCACCTGTGACTCCATTATGGAGGATAGAAATTATGTTAGTATTTTTAAGTCCCTTACATGGGAAAGTACGTAAGGCTTGCTGGGAAAAACTTACAATGGTAATAAAAGCAGAATCTATATTGTCAAATCCTCAAAACTGTTTTAATCCATTCAAAATTAGTAGCAGCTGAATGATTTGGTCTTTAGGAAACAAGCTATGCTGCTGGACAACTATTTTCAGTCATAATGGAGAAAGTTGTTTTCCTGAGTTTCATAACCTTGTTTATATATAAATATGGATGAATTATATCAAAAAGCGGATGAAAATGTACATACATATTCAACTGGTCAGTTAAGATGCACTGAAAAATCGATCGTACAAGTGTATAGTGGACACCTTATATGGTGATTTTTCGATGTCGTATTTTCGCACTTTCTATGATCAGTGTATTTGACAGAATTTGTTCTTTTCCATTGACTACGAGTACTTTTTGGTTTTTTAAATTTCAGGTGGTTGATCGTTCTCATGACCGTTCAACTTATCGTTTCAGACACTGTCAGTTTATGAAATATTCCATTGCGCCACAAGTTTCAGCAAATCAGACCTTGTCTACGGATTCTAAAGTCGACAAGAGTGATGGTGTTGAATCTATGCTGGTTACCACTCTTCAGCCTCTATGTGCAAATCGTAAAAGCTTTAGTCACTTGGTTGTTTGGTCAGTACCTCACCCTTCAATGGAAAGCTGTGAGTCGTCAAACAGTGGAAGAATGCACCAGCCAGTTCAACTCACTACCTTTGCAGAGATTACTCTTCCACAAGGACATCTACCTGCTTGTTTAGCTGTCCACCCTAGTCGTTCACGTGGTTTGATCGCTGTAGGCACCATGGAGGGACGTGTTGATGTGTACTTGTAAGCCATATTCTTTAGATTTTACTATTTTATATTATAGTTTACTGTATGCGTTAACCGAAAACAACCACTACCGTAATATGAGTAATTGCATTCTTGTATTCGTATTACGAAGGGTGTCTGTTGTTAGATGTGATGTAATTTAAGGGCATTAAGTACTTCGAACGACTGTTTTTCTTTTAAAAAAAATGAGTTTCGAAGGTTGATCGCATCAAACTGCACATTACCTATTGCCTAATGACATCTTTTAACGAGCACTGGGTTTTATTATTTGGTGGATAGGGAGAAACAACAGAGAACCTGGCATAGTTACTTAATAGTGTAGGGATTATCTCCCTTTGCATAAAAAATAAAAATGTAGCTCAGAACCAATCAATTATTGTCTTCATCTTCATTGTCAGATCCCACTTATTTATGCAGCTTACTCTCCGTCATCTCTTCATTTCCATTTACTTATCTTTCACCTTATTTTCTTGTATTTTGATGTGCTGGTATGATATCTAGCAACGTGTATTGTTATTCAGTAATGTCAGTTCCCTAGACATTCACTGCCTTGCATTACTCAAACATAGTTAAGTATTGTATATATTTCTCCTGTCTTAACCTGACCAGCTCGAGATTCCTCCCAATCAGTATCAAAGTAAGAGGTGGTTGATTACACACAGCAAATGCCATAGACACTTTAGTCGATCGAATTTTTAAATCTCATTGACTGATTTTACCATTCAAAACCCGTTGTCAATATTTACCTGCCAGTCTTTTTTTATCATATACAAGCAACAATATGAAGACATGATGACCAAACATGCATGCTCTTCCGATATCACTTGGTTAATATCAAAATTAGGTTTGGTATTACTGAGCAATAGTCTAAGCTGTCTCAGCACATCAAAATACGATACAGAAAGAGGAAAGACGAAAAAATAGAAATGATATGATCAAAGATTATGGGATGCCGTACGATAAAAAGAAGAGAGAATAAAGCCGGCAGTTGCTGGTTAAAATAGAAACAAAGCGTTAATATATCTGCATCATTTCGATCTCTTTAGCAGATCATATAGAGTCCTTAAACAATCGATTTCGTTTGTCTCCTGAAGCACAAACAAGAGGTCTATATTTCCCTACACTGCTCATACTAAAAGTTACAGGTGTCATGTAATAATAATTATCGCTACTATCTCAACGTATACACCTGACTGACTGGTACACAACAAACACGGTCTGTGCCAAAAAATTTGATATCTTGCTTTCCTAACCTAGAAGTTAATTGAGTCTTTTGTATCTAATTTAACGCAGTTTATTCCGCTTCTAGGAAAGTGAATTGATCAGATCACAAGACTCTGTTACTGTTTCCAAGCTGTATATCATACTCAACCCTTAAATCCACGTTTTAGTTCATATCCAGTGGAATTTCTGTATCTTCAGTGTCTTCATCTGTTGTAGCTGCAGCTTGTATGCAGGCGAGATTGACTGTAATTATTTCTGTGTGACTGGACAACAGACCGGGTAGTCAAACATGACACTTCGGTCCACGACTTGATATGTTAGACCCACTGTGATCGGTTAATGACGATCGCAAGACCCAATTAAATGAATATCAAACGACTAAAACAATGACCAACTCACTGTATATGTGTTATCCGATATCTCATCTTTAATCAAGAACTCCATTAGGACACAGCGGCTACTTACATACCATGTTATCACCATGAAATGATTATAACTTTACCTACAGGTAGCAAACAGTCAATCAGATGTAAACGTGGTTAGTAGATAATCTATAAACTCTCACCGGTCTATAGGAAACTTCAGTTTTATCCTCCCTAACATCTGTGTACGGAAAGTCTTTGCATGACGGGAAGAAAAAAATGTTTTTGGGATTAAGTTGAATGTGAATGGTTATGGTGGACAGTTCTGTCGAATACCACTATTTATTTGTTAATCAGGACCTACAACTTTGCACAGACCTTCATACATGTTTGTAAGTTTGAATGTTGATTTATTAACTCCTTCTATCACTTGTCTTACATTAAGTTACTTTATGATCAATACGAGTTCACAGTGAATTCCCTCGTTTTTTAGCGCCTGGTTCGTGTATGAACACTTACATAATGAAGTTGAGGTGTGCTGGAAATTCAAATAAGTTCCCCAAAAGGAAAAACAATCTTCAATCGATGTCCAACATTGCATATAAGCAATATAATCCTTTTGTGCTCTTTGTCAGGTTGATTTTAAACAACGGTTTCTCGTTATTTACTTGCGGTTAGTGTGAAATAGTAGGTGAAGAATATTATTTTAGGCTTGTTTCAGCGTTTTTGCTCACCCATTGAAGTCACTTGATGCTGTCAGTACATCAATTGTTTTCTGATAACAAGCTTCACAATGTTTTGTCAAATATTCTTCCCCATACCTTCTAAATTGCAACTTGTAGATACATAGATATCCATTGGAAATAATAACCACCAAAAGTGTATTTAGCATTGGGAAATTGATATGTTGTACAGTAGTGTTGTTGCTTAAAAGTTACATATCACAGTAAACTGTTAAAGTGACTGTAGTCTCCATTGTGATATTTATTGAAGTCAGAAAACCAGCCACCCATGCTCTTCCCGAATATTAGTTACATCAGTAGTGCTTACTATAACACTAAAATGAATGTCGTTCAGTTGTGCACAAAAATAGACTAGCAGATGAAAATATATGTCTCAAACAGTGTAGAACCAGAATATCGCTGTAAGGGTCTAGTTGTACATTTCTTCCTTCCTCTTCGATTTGATACTGAATATAAGTTTAACATTATGTAGGAAAACTGTCTTGTCTTTGTAGTGTAAGTAGGGATGTCACTTTTTTGTTGTACTCGATATATACCACTGTATAATTGCTGTCAGTGATTACTTTTATTCGAATTTTTTATGTATTCATCATTCAGCTTGTCACCATCCAACCATCGGCTAGTCAACGTTTATTCCTTGAATAATGCACATCCGATTTTTGTTACTGCATTAACTTTCCTACAGCAAGATTCATCAGTGCTAACTCGAACCTCTCATAAAGTTGTCTCACGAACTGCTCTAAAATCAGATTCATTCGATTTAGTCAGTGTTAGTGTCGACCGCCTAGTAAAATGGCATCGTGGCCCAGCATATTCAACTGTTGGACAACTTTCACGCGGAATTATCAACACGGATAATACCAGCTGGCTTAGAACTACTCTGAAACCAAGGATTTGTATCTCTGTACTTAACATTCTCGGTGTATTACTGCTACCAGTTCTGATAATGTTTTTTGAGGCATTTTTGTCGCAATTTTGATCAGTGAAGCTTAGTTTAGTTCAGATTACTTACCCACCCTGATTTTTGTTTCTGTCAATCAATTCGAGTTGCTAACTCTATAATATTATTTATATAGAAATGTATATTTCCTTGTATTGTGTTCAATTTACTCACAGACTGATATCATTCACCAGATGTCTTTCATTCGGTCACTGAGTCCTATACACTCTTCATCAGATGATAAATTTATTCTCCCTTCACCTTTTCTTTTCCCTTTTAATCTGTATCCATTCTATGAACAGTTTACTTGAGTTAGGACTAAGCGTTTACCAAATGATCATTTGTTTTTTATGCTCTATTGGTTTTTTTTCTCTCTTCGTTGTGTATGTTGCTTGTTATTCTCTCTATCTGTTTCTTTCTTTCTTCTAAAATTGTTTATCGATCAATTTTACTTCTATCCTTATCACTTGTTCAGTGTAGTTCTTGCTCATGATTTCTCTTATTGTTTCATTAATTATATATGTATGCATACACGTGTGAGTATGGATAAAGTGAATGGGTTGACTGACACTTTGGAACACAATCATTCATTATCTAAAATTCTATGATTTTTCGAACAGTATTCAAATCGATTATTTTGTTTTGTCAAAATTTAATACACGTTTCTTTTACTTTATTTCCTTAGTAGATGTATCAGTGGTTGTTAGGAGATTGTTTTGTTATGTTTTTCGCTTACAAGAGAGATATATGCCTGCGTTTTGGGTCGGGTAGTTTTTTGAAAAAGATTCGAGGAAAGCACAGTTTTTTTTTCTTTCTTTATTGTCTCTTATGTGATTATGAAATGCATTATTTGGTTATTTCAGTTATAAAGAGATTGTGAATTATCATGTTATGCATTATTTTAGAAAGTTTATTGCTGAGATATCCTATGCCTTGATGTCAGTACATAGGATGAGCACAGTTGTAAAAGGCGTGTGTTCATAACATAGTGCTATGTATTGTATCCATTTTACCTACCTCCGGATAGCAGGATCTCTTATTAGGTGACCGTCCAGTTTCAGTATCTGCTATCTTGTAATCTTTCCATGCAAATTAGCACCATTTGCAGATTTGTGCACCTTAGAATGAGCCAAAGTTATTATGTGAGGGGTTGCGATTGTAACTGACTGCCGCAACCTCTGTAGATAGAATAGTGTTCAATCTCGTTATTCACCTATTGATTCCTTGTTTGATGGTGGACAGATTTTGTCTTTTTACACATCACTTACCGTTCATGACATTCAATCAATAGGGCACATACGACTTCGAGATTGATTTAGGTTTCATCTTCATGCAAATCCTGTAGTGATTAGTGAAACGCAAGTAAACTAAAGATATCAGCGGTTTAGTATGTTGAGAGTGGAGTTGCTAAGTGAAGTATCCTTTTTCATATTAATTAGCACGTAAACCACAGTACTGAGAATATTTTGAAGAATGAGTCAGTCATTGAGTAGTATCCTATCTCTTTAACAAACATCTTTAAAGATGTACTATTCCTTTGGAATTGCCGGTACATTTAACATACACGTAGCCGTCAAACGCTTCTTGCCAACATCCTATGTCTTTCTTCGACAGGAAGAGCGTATAGACTGGCATGAATGTACTTAATGTGTTAATGAAAGTTACTGAAAGCAATAATATCAACATTGTAACAGGCTAAATATATAATGACTTTTAAGGCCATACTAGCAAATACTGATATGATAGATTAGATTTCTTTATTTTGCTTCAAAAAGTAGTGTCCCTCGAGAAAAATAAGCCTAACTGACCATTTGATTAGTTGTTACAGTGACCTTTAAAGTTCCTCTCAGTTTGTTTACAATAAGAGCTGTTCTTCTTTGGGGAATAGTATATTTTGACCTGTTGTATGGTTCTCTTACTCCGCATTACCTCCTATCGGCAATTTTTGGTCGTTATTTGGTAACGAGTAGCTTGTTGTTTTACTTTAAAGTAAAATCTGGAGATTCTAATTTCATTTTCACCACTATGTATGGCTTACAACATAACTGTTATGTAAAGTCTTGTCATTTCCAATATCTTTCCTCTTCAAAGTAGGGTTATTGCCTTACATAAAACAAAAAAGAAAATCTTTCCTAGATGCGAGAAGTTAATGTTTTAAAAGACAACGAGTTGCTTAGAAATCAAACAGATAAAGTAAAGAGATTCGAAGAAAGAGTAGGATACACTGATTGATGTAAGTATAAAACAATATTACGTAAATGAATAAAATGCGTACTGTAGTATAATAAGATGTATGACAGTTTATTTCTGAATGCATAGACTAGGTGTTCAAGTCATTGTATAACGTATGCTTCAGTGAAATGCTGTGAATTCGGTTCGATCTGTTAAATACATTCAACTGTTTTCAAAAGTTAACATCATATAGGTGAACAGTTTTACTGTTGAAGTATTTAGCTTATTCCAGTCACGAATCGCTTTGAAACACTCACCATGTCGATTAAGAGTTTTTCTAATGTGGGATTAATCACATTGTTGTAAATAAGGTGGATATGGGTGATTATTGATGGATTTTGAATTGGCCAATCAAGTTGCTAGGTGACTGTGCAGTCGTTCTAGATAGTTTTGAATTATTGTGGAAGGATTTCTCCAATTGTAAATAGGCTTATGCACAATTTCGATGGTACTAATTTCAACTGAATCGAAGGGGATTATTTGCACTATCTTCTTATTCTCATGGATTTTCCCTGTAACTGCACTTCAAATGAAGGACAAAATTCTATAGACACGAAGTTCTCGTTGGGGGTGTGGTCCAGTATTAAATAGCACAACCTAAGACCCAGTTGTCGCTCCCTAAACCGTACCATTTAATCCCAAGTAACTTTGCATTACCCAATAAATCGTTAAACAGAAAACAAATAATGAATAGAATCTTTCTTCTACATCGGGGCTAAAAACGGGTTTCCTTTATGACTTCATTTCAAGCTGTGTACTTTTAATTCTACCAATCTTCACCTAATATACGGTGTCGTACACCTAATAGCTTCTTGAAATTTCCAGTTTCTTCGATAATTTGACAGGCGTTTACACGAATAATTTAGAGCCGATAGGGGACCACTTGAATGGTTATTCATTTCCTTATCACAGTTCACGTGCCCTAATGTTTTTTAGTCACATGGATGAATATCTTTGTACAGTGATCGTTTCACTTCAGATTTTTCTCAAAAATTTTAAAAACTGGTCTTTTCGTGTATACACTTAAATTTATCTGTATTGAATCTCCGAAACGTGCATATGTGTACATTGTTTCTTTCAATGGTTAGATTTTAATTCATACATTTTGAACCGGAAGATGTAGTTGGAGATAGTACGGAAATGCAGCTGCTTAGTAAACGTCTGTCTCAACTAGTAGCTTATGTGATATAGGGTTGTGGATTAATTCCCTTTATTACATTATTTGTTTTGTGGTTAACTCTTTCAAAGATCTAAATACTTAAAATTGAGAGAAACCAACTTTTGATCAATGAGTATCGAGTTCAAATACCACTAAAAATATTTCATTATCAGTATTTATGTTATGATCAATTTTAACTCAACGTATGACTCAGAAAGTTAATTGAACTCTGTGAATAAATCTTATATTGACTTCGTACGTTGGTAGAATTTACTATGATCTAGGTATTTGATTTTCATCCACTAGGTATTGTGAGCTCTTACATATTTATTATCATTTGACTATCTGAGATATCTGTAATTTGGCAGACTAGTATTTATACTGGGTGATGATTGAAAGTGAAATGAAAATTTGGACCGTGGTCGGATTCGAACCAGCGACTACGTATTTGTTTTATTTTTGTTTGGGTAATCATCAGATAAGATAGTTGACACACGTGCATACGTACATAGGTGTCACTCACAACCTACAAATGGTCATTGATTTTATTCACATTCGTACAACAATTATTGCAAAATATATGAAGTGCAAGCTTAGACGAAATGTGTACTTTGAAAACTAGAACACTCATCAATGGTAATGATGGATAGTGGCTAGCAGTGGAATCCAGAATGCGCATTTCGTCCTATTTAGGACTCGTCAGCTGGATGTATCTGCCTCCCAGTGAGTGATATTGTTCCCTCCAGGACTCGGGAGCGACCGCTTCAAACGCGAGAGCGTTATCCACTACACCACCGAGCCAAGACAGCCACTTCTTGTGCAACGGGTATAGTTTTTAGTATATATAATTGTTTTTATATATGCCAATAGAGATCGATCAATTCGGTCCAATCAACGACGGTATGATATAAAAACAATTATATATACTCATCAATGGGTTAAGAGAAATAGTAAGCAACTGATTCAAAAAGTGATCATGTGAGTAAATAAGTTACAGATAAGAGCTTCAATTCATAGGATTTATTCTCTTACGGCCTTGTTGAACCTGGTTCCCCTGTTTTCTTATAATTTATGTAGTTTTTCCTTCAATTATAAATAAGATCTGTACTAGCCATCGATTGAATACTTCAGTTATTTTTTTTAATGTTGCTTATTGATTTTAAAGAAAACTGATTATCCGTAAACTTTGTTCTTATAATTCCCACGATACTTCATTTAATTATCTTTCATTAGTGGGTAGCATACAAATTAGTTATTGAATAGTGATAAGCGAATAACTGAAATTTGTTTTATTAATAAGTCAAAATGAAATTCCGCTGGTATAAATGCAGTGTAGACACCATTCCCAAGTGTTGGTTGACTGAAAGAATTTTCCACCTCAACATGAAATCGCCCGATGTTGAACAGTACGTAATCAGCCTAACTGAGGATTTTCAAAAAGCACTTTGGCATCTTGCATCTAAAGTACACTATCTGTGTAGAATAAAAATCGTATTCTAATAAAAAAGGAATTTTCTGCAGTTTAATTACCATGATTTACCTCAAGAGTACCTTTCTACCACTACAGCTTTGCAGCAGGTTTATGAGTTACATAAGGAATAGTTTGTTTTTTTAGAGGGTGGTTTATGTCAGACTCAGGCTTGTTGTTTGAGGATAAAAAGCTATACTTGTTCAGTCCTTTTTTGAACGGGTCAGCTGATAATGTGAACACCGTTTTATCTGAAGGTTGGTTCCAGGAGTTGATTACTTGGTGCCAGGACCAGTACTCTACGGAGACTACGTTCTTTGCTTTTGTATTCTCTTTCTATGTTCTCTAAGGTATCCAAACCTAGTGGGAAGGAAAGGGGAAGATAGATCAGTTTTTGTATAGCATGATTACATCTCCCCTCTGTTTCCGATAAAGAGAAGAGGTTCAACTCCTCAGGTCGACCTTCATACGTCAGGCTAGCTGTAGCAAGGATCACATGGGTGACTGCCCTCTGAACTCTTTCCAGGAGGTCTGAGTCACCTTTTAGACAAGTATTTGCGATATGTGTACAGTCTCATAGTTTAGACCTAACAAAGGATGTGTATAAAGTAGTGAACATATCACCACTTATTTTTGTAAACATTCTGCATAATGCCTAAAGTATACTAAAATTCCTAGCTGCGACCAGTCGACAATGTTCTATGGTTCAAATCGTAACTCGATGTGACCCCTAGGTGATTGTAGGTCAGTATTAAGGGTAGAAAAGTCCCACCAATGTCGTAGGCGTTGACATCTGTGTTCCCCATGTGCATGCTCACACATTTACCTGCGTTGATAGGCGTTAGCCACTCTTATGACTAGGTGAAAGAAACATGTTTCAATCAAGCTTAGAGCACCAACTCAATCTGTAAGTTTTTTTTGAGGTTTTAAGTGGTCAGTAATATAACGATGAGATCTGAGCATTAGTTGCGAAAGCATATTGAATAAGTATAGATGGAGAGTCGTACTTTTAAATGAAACTAATTCTTGACTTGGCAAAAGTTCTTCGTCGAATGAAAATGTTTAGTGTAAGTGTACGAGTTCAAAGCTGTTGATATGTTTTCGCTAGGAGGAAAACAAACAAGCTATTAGTTACGGTTTAAATATAGCGTTACTTCTTTTCTCTTCGGTAATCTCTATACCTATGACTGAATGCTTCAGTGAGGAGGACTAAAAAGAACAGTGAAATTCACTGTTGTCTTTTTAAGATCTCTGCTTACACACACACTTACTGCAGTTCCCATGAATTGGAAGATAGTTCCATTGAGAATTATCTAACCTCTTGCTGAAAGCCAAATGTTCAAACGTGCTTGTTGTAGTAGGTGATTTCAATGAACAAGTGGGTAGGCTAATTTAGACAGTTTGTCACTTTCGGAAAACCAGCTGAAGGAACTGATAGCGGTGATCGTTAGCTACGACTGTGCTCAGATAAATATCTGTTTCCGGCAGGCGCGAACTCGGTTACAGAGCCATTATCTCACGCAACGTCCACAGACTGCGAAGGTGGACACAGATAAATCAAATTGTAGTGGGCATTGCTGATAAGAATGGATATAAGTAGTATATGTTGAGAGGGTGGCAGAAATCATAGGGAATTACTAGCAATGGGTAAGGATTCTGCCAAGAGACAACACAGGCGTATGAACGGCAAATCAAGAGAGAAGCAGAAGAAGAAATGAAGCACGTTTTGCAAATGACGGTTTTAGTGCAAGGTGTACCATATTTAACGACTACTGTCCCACTTTTTGACCACAAACTTTTCTTGCTTCTTTCAATTGGTTTCGCTGCCCCTGGACGCGACGAAGATTCCGTGGTCTGCAGTGTTTGAGGGTGGAGACATCAAGGTCTTTCTCAGGGACTTCGAGTCGGTCACGGAGCTGGTGGGTGTCCGGGATCTAGGGGTGAAGGTTGTGGTGCTGGGCACGTTGCTGAGGTGTAGAGCGAAAGCAGCGTATGACGGCGTGGAATGTGGAGATGGGAAGGAGACTTGGCAGAGAATAGTTGAACTCCTGGAGGTGGAGTTTGACAGCTCAGACGACAGGGAGCTGGCGATGCAGCAGTTCCGAAGAACGAAACTAAGAACAGGCGAAGATCCGCTGGTGTTGGCTGTGAAGTTGACCAAACTACTTCGACGAGGACTTCCCATGTTGGATGAAGACTCCCAAGAACGGTTGCTGGCTGCTCAGATCACCGAAAGTGTCCCGAATGCCATCGCTTAGCGGTTACGACTATTGAACCCGACCCGACCCAGTTGAAAGAAGCAAGAAAACAAATACGAAGGAAGAAAAGTTTGTGGTCAACAAGTGGGACAGTAGTCGTTAAATATGGTACACCTTGCACTAAAACCGTCATTTGCAAAACGTGCTTCATTTCTTCTTCTGCTTCTCTCTTGATTTGCCGTTCATACGCCTGTGTTGTCTCTTGGCAGAATCCTTACCCATTGCTGGTAATTCCCTATGATTTCTGCCACCCTCTCAACATATACTACTTATATCCATTCTCATCAGCAACGCCCACTACAATATTACCATCAATTATCGCTGAAGAGGGTCGGCGGGAGGTTGGTGCTCCTTTTGGAGCACGTGTTTGGACAATGATCACGCATTACTTCAAGTAGGCGTTTATATGGCTCTGAATGAGTTTAGAAAACCACAGCTGTGAGACCATTCTAGGTGTATCTTGACGGCGAGAGTAATATGGCTGTTTCCACGTAAAACTGGCCGAAAAGTTGTCGGAACAGGAGAATATTACTCCCAGGGAAGTCTAGGGCCATCTTCACATTGCTATGAAAACAGTTCTGAGGACCAGAAATAAACCTTAAAAGTATTAGAAGGAGTCGGCAGAACATAGCAGCTTCTTCTAAATCAATGAAATTATTTGATTACATACCTGCATATTGTAAGAACAACGCAGAGTGAAGGCAACTCAAATGTACATTCAGTGACCATGGGGAGCGAAACCTAAAAACACATAAAAAGAGGTAGTAGGTTACAGTGGACAGATGCTTAGGATGATCAGTAGAAATGTGCTCAGCGACGACATGCATGTCCAAGCAGAAGGCAACAACCCACAACTATCGTGTAAACGATAATAGCACTACTTCGGTAGGTGGGGCATGGTTCGATCTTGCTGCTTGTCAGTTGGAAGTTGGGTGCCTAGACCAATTAGCCACAGCTCCACATTTAGACTGAGGCGAAAATGTCAATGGTTAGTGGGATTATAGCAGAGAATGATGGGTCTTCAGTTTTGTCACACAGAAGACGACCATTTTAAACAATGGTTCAACTAACCTTCAGCTACTATTCTGTTGCACATAATCTAGTTTGATCCTGAATGAAAAGTTGAGGTAGGGTGTTCAACTTTTTCAGAATTTGATATCGCTGTTATTCGTTAGCTTGAATCATCAAGAATTGTCGTAGGTTGAAATGTTTCGGTGGATCGAGATGTTGGTATCGTGAAGTGTATGTAAGGGAGGCAAGTTGATGTTTGTATGCTGCTGGAATTGTGGCTTGTGCATCTCGGCTGCTGACCTCATGGAAGTTGCTACTGTGAGGTACATTAAAGATAAAAGGGATTCATTTTGCGTGACGAAAGAACCCACGAAACGTCTGCTGGACGCCAGTTACACATTCTTGTTTGAAGAGTTTCGAAGTGAGATTTTCTTGTTTTGGTTTTGGACAAGAAAATCTTGTATTACTAGCCCCAAAATATCACGGGGCAGGAAGTCGTATACCTTATTTGAGGCTGATCTTCTCCAAACACTTCTTCAGATAAGGAAGATAATAGCAGCATGGACTACGTGCCATCTACTGAAAACACATTGCTACTATTACAGTCTGTCTAGCCACCAGTAAGAATTCACCATAGTGTGATAATTTTTTATCCTACCAATAAAACTTTCTGATGTGGTGGGACCTCAAAGTATCAAGTTTTCCATCATCGATGAATCGCTGTGTCGATATCATATGCAAGTCGGACCACCACGTCAATGTGACAGTCATCGGTTGGGTCTTACTATGCTAGACTGACTCACAGTTGTTTTCTGAATAAAATGTGCTACATCTTTTCTTTTGACTCTTAGTTGTTCAGTATGATTTGCCATAAAATCTGCTGACATTTCTCATAGTTCCTATTTCCACTGCTAAATGAATACCTACCAAATCCAGTTTTTGTGTGTGGTATATAGGAAAACAGTTACTTCAATAAAAGTAATTGGGATGTACAATTAACATCCATGCAACATGTAGTTGAGTGTCTTCAAAGACCTCAGTCACGCGGATGTGGGACGCACACACATTTCTGTATTACGAAGTACACTGTGAAATTCGCAGGTTTCTTATTATGAAATGAAGTCAACTAGAAAGCGACTAGAAGTCAGAAATCCACTGAATGCTGTACAAAAACAATCTTTGCAGCATACTTTGTATTTAGTTGCATTTTCTTCATCTGCTTACAATAGTAAATTAGTGAAGCCTACAATATTCCACTGTTTGAAAGGCGTAATCCTCTAGAGCATGGCAATAACGTCTGGTGTGTAAGGTTGGAATAAGACGACCTAGAATAGTCTCAAACTATGAGATTCATATCTTTCATTTAGATGCAGCCGGGTGAAACTAAAGAAGTACGATACGTCATTAAGACCCATAATATCCACGATATCAACGTGCTCAGTGGTTGACAAACAAACAGGAATCATTTGGAAGAGAGTTATCCATTTATGGCTTTAAAGACACACTCAAATTTACATAAAAATTTTATCAGATTAATTTAATCCAGTGATCTCTCTCTCGCTCTGAGTAGCTTTTTGGGTTCGATTCTTATTGACATGTTTGTCACAAACCTGGAAAGAACAAAGCTAGTCACCGTAACTCATAAAACAAAATTTCATACCATGTACGTTGATGACATTCCTGTTGTGTGCAGTAATATAAACCACACTAAAAATATCCACAAAACATGTCGCAGTGCGACAGGAGGTTAAGAACACCTTTCACGTTTTGGATCCATGCACCAAACCAAGAAACGCTGGAAGGTGTTAAAGATATGCATATTGTAAAAGAGTCTGGAGTTGGCCCTATCTCGAATTTTATGATTTTTACCTGATCAATTTACTATACTATAGGACCAGAGAACTCTCCTCAGCAAACAGACTGGGAGAAATGTTATCAGGAGAATGATTGTCCCGAAAGTTCATACATAAACGTAAGAGTAAAGCTTCTTATAAATTTCTTGTAACAAAAACTTAGGATAGTCTGTATGAAATATTCCTGTTCCATGTGGAATACAAAATCCCATAAACCTGAATTGGAGTTATGCTCAGTCCTGGATATATCTAGTTAATCCCATAATCCGATTGCTAAATAGTTATCTCGACTTCTAAAGTTTAACATAAAGGATTTTCTGACTATTCTCTACTGGATACATTCGAGTCTGTTGATTCTATATGTAATATAGAGGGCTTGGATTATGTTGTGCTATCATTCGCGGTTACTTCATTATTCCCAAATGTACCACTAATTGAAACACTTTGCTTCATGTGTGATCACACTAACTCGAATGCAAGTAACATCTGCACACCGACAAAATACCCAAGGTGAACTACTTTGATATGCAGTTTAGACTCAATAGCACCTACTGCCAGAAAGATGGGGTAACAATGAAATCCACTACTCACAGACATATTTGTGTTTCAACTGGAAAAAGTTGTACTCAAACCAGTTATCGAGCAGTTTGAATCCTACAAAAGTTATTTTACTGTAATTAATCATTTGTGACAAGAATAGTGACTTGCAGAAGGTGCTACACTTTTTAAGTGAATGTCTCTCGTTCATCAACTTGGCAATTGAGACGGGATTACACTCAAAGATATCATTCTTTGACGCAGTGTTAACCAGGAGAGGTGACAGAACACTTAAAAGATCCATTTGTCGTAAATTTACATGGAATGGACAGATTACACATTTTCATAGATGGGCTGCCATCAACTGAAGAAGAAATTTTATCCATATCCTTCCCTCTCGAGTCTGAAGGGTGTCCACTCCTTCAACTTTTGAGATTGACGTCAGTCAGAAACAGATACTCATTGAGATTCATTCATAAAACAATCTGCATCAGAGTGCTACTTATTGATCATCTATCAGTGTGGGAAGAAGATGCTTTTTTATTTAATGGAGAAGCAGTATATGAGGTAGTAAAATGCAGCTGAATGAAGACTTTCAAAAGAACACTCCATGCAGTCACTCTGCAAATCACCTATACTAGTCGCTTAATGAAGAAAATGTGTGAGAAAGACAACCTGTCACTGCTAGCCACTTTTATATACATGTATCAGTTTACTTGCTCATCGGGGGCTGGGTAAATGGGGAACACGCAGAAACCAGTTGAATAAGCTCAACACCCACACTCTTCAACATGTCTCAGTAAAATTCAGCGCATATCGGTCAGAGCTCCATATTACAACATTCACATTACACAGTTTCAAAATCTTCATTCTCAGTAATCCGCAAAACACATCATAATCTTCCACTGGACGCTAGGAAACGTTTGCTAACGCTTTGACAATACAAAATTGAGACAAGAATTGTATATCTAGAAGTAACTGGCATTCACTGTTCTTATTCACTTCTTTGATTTTCAAAATTTCCAATTCTTAAGTTTAGTTTTCCGTTTTTGATTTCCATGTTGCTGTTCCGTAAAAGGGTTCTGGTTGAGTCACTAATTTCTGATTCTTTTACATACTGCCTACTCTTTTTATTGTGAATTCTCCAATTCTTGATTTCAGTTCATAATTACTGATCTACATTGTCAACTATTTCAATGTTTGTTGCGTTACCCTGATTCTTGTATTATGTTCTGGAAAAGCGAATTCTCTTACTGAGGACTTTCTTCTTAGCAATGGTTGCAAATGGTTGACTTTCACTCAATGGCTCTTTCATGAATGTTCTGTTGATTATCTGCTTGCTAACTTCTGGGACTATCTGCCACTCCAATCACGCTAGAATTTTTCAGTCAAGTTCGCATACAGCCTACCAATAATTAACTCTTTTATTTCCAAACTTACAGTTCAAGCTTTTCCAATACCTACCAGTTTATTGAGGATTTTAAAGTATGTGACAAGCTATTCTCTATTCATTTCATTATTAAACTATTAGTAGCTTATAAACGGATGAAGAAACCATACTAAAATACAATTTATACTGTACAGTATGTTCTTATCATGCCATTTAGCATTTATGAATGAACCCGAATGGCAGCTGGTTGGAGGCAATCAATAGAAAGCCTTGGACCTAGGTTTCATGCTTGCTGGCACTCGTCAGCGAGGCATATCTGCAACTCCGAAGAAAATGATGCTGCTATGCGATTGGAACCACCACCCAGTGTTTCAGACAGCTATTTGGGTCGTGACCGATGTCATGTAGGACCTAATTATGTTGGAATTAAACATAGTAGTTTTTATCCCATGCACCCTATTGTGTGGTTGTGTGTTGATACATGCATTACAACAGACAAGTATTTTTCTAGATAGTTGATCTTATTGAGGGCTGTCGTTCTATATTTAGCTAAATTTCTATGTTCCGCCACTTTAGCCGACCCCGACCGGCTAGTCTGACTTATGTACTTAACCCCATAGTCACCGCATGGAATTTGGTAGATTAGATTATTTTGCTGCATTTGATCTATCAGATCCTTAAACCGACAAAGCTTACCTCCTAGTTAGTTTGTAGGTTTAAATGCCACTCTAATTCCAGCCTTGGTGAGAATCCTATGTAAAGTTTCTGATGTACCTTCCTTATATAGTAACGCAATAGAGGTTTTTAACCTACTTCTACTCGTGTTGTCCCCATTATTCTTATTGGTGCTCTTATTTTGTTTCTAACGTATTTGTATGAATTTCTTAATAAACGGTAGAGAGTAATTATTAATTATTGGGGCTTCTTTTGTGTGCTTCAATTCCTTGTTTAGGTGCCTACAGTGACTAATGTGTTTTTTAACTCTATCATTTAGACATTTGACTAAACCTGCCTTAACTGACATTGAATGAGATAGCCTGAAGTGTAGATACCTGTTAGAATGTATCGGATTCCTGCAGACCAATAATCTAGAAAATAGTTTGGCTGTTGCAATGCATTCATTAACACACAACAGGGTGGGATAAAGCCACTGTACTGAAGTCCAATACAATTAGATGGAGAGAGAGATTGATTACTGAATCTTTGTTGATTGAATCAACAAGCAACACATGTGACTGAAATGATGCAACACCTATACCAGAGATATGGAAAATTTTACTACCAATGGAAATAAGGAATATGATATGAGGAGGATTATGAGCAATAATTTATGCTCGAAACGTCATCAGGTAAATAATACTAGATCACTGTGTGTTATAAATCAAATAATCAAATGGTATATGGAATTACATTCTACCACAGTGTTCAAGTTTTACATTTATATTAATGAAAATCATTCCCATTGGTCACCACTTCTTGTTAGGACTTACTGTATTCTATTTTGAAGTGAATCAACTGTGAACATTAATATGAACTGATACCGAGACCTATACTAAGAGAAAAAAAGTTTTTTACAATACTATCCAGTTTTCAGTTGTTGTATGTAAAACCAATTTACAACAATGGGTACTTTATTGGATCACTTAGAAGAATGATCGAAAGTGATTATAGTTTCCATTTAGAGTTATATGTTACTCAACAAAATAAGTAGCTAGGAATCTTCATCACTCTGAACTTCAAACTTTGCCGGTTGGACGAGATTGATTTGAATACTGAAAGGTTGGTTCACTTCTATATAACTGATCTGGTTATTGATGTGAGCAGATAAATGAAGCTTTCAAATAAGTTGACTTGCTCAGACAAAGCATTTCAGATGAAGCAACAAAACAGATGACTAGTTTGTTTACCACTTATAAATTGTACTATATGTACTAGCATTTCTATAATATTATCTGGATGGTAGTAATCAAAACTCTGGTTGTGTTATACTTAAGTAGTTCACAAAAGAATGGGATCATCAGAAATATCAGCGTGTATTCGTAAATAGTGTGTAAGTTCCTCGACCTCAAATCAGCCATCATAACACTGCCAATATAAAAGTTTGTTTTACTACATAATGAATATTTCCTATTGTTTTATTTGACCTTCTGTTGCTTTTAGATAAATGTTGTGACAGTTTAGATTATTCTCAATGTACTACGCAAGCAGATCACATGTTTCAAATTTGAAAAAAATATAATTTACTGCTTGTTTATTTATAGTTACTATTTACTTGGATCGATTTGGTTACATTTTTTAATGTCTTTTCTGTAGTGAATTCTGCTATCAGAACCTAGAAGAAGCTGTTATAAGACATGCAAATCTACTGTTAGTCTTCTTATTAACTGCTATCAGCATACCTAATTTCATGGAATTTAAGTTGTGGGTTGGTGGGACTATTGAAATTCACAGTCCTCGAGCGACTTGTTTGATGATCTTCAACTGTTAATCATATCTTCAAGGTAAGAGGAATTTCATCGGTAATCTCTAGGGCACCATAAGATGAATTCCAAGAAGCTGCACTATAGATGATAGTCTTACGCTGCTTTTTAATCCTGCATGTTTTTTCAAGCGTTCATGCTGTCCAGAGGTCGAATAAATTTAGAAAGAGCAGCTCAACTGTGATAAGACTTCGGATTATTATGCACATCACAATATCATACTTTGACGCCAGTCGTAGTTACTAAATCCCAAATTTTGATAGGAAGAAAGTGTTCCGTATCAGTTGGTAAAACAGAAGTTGATCAGTCAGAAGTTCCACTTTTCAGTGTCGGCGCTGGGTTTCTACAAAATGAATAAGTGGTCACACTGCACAGCTGATGGGTGGACTTCCGTTGGTGCTGAACACTAAGGGCTAAAACGTTACATAGTTTATCGAATGGTGACTAATTCACATACCTAATCCACTCCTTCAAGAAGTCAAATGTGTCTCAAATAACCTACTGATAAAGCCTGTAACTGCTTTCAGTAATGAATGATACAGGTTTGAATAACTGAGCGTACACCAATTTCTTCACGTTTGTAGGTACATCTTGCTGATAAGTGGCAGAGTAGAGTTTCTTGAAAATCAAATCCTAACTACTAACCCCTATATATCATTATTTTTCTCACAGCTTATGCAGGTGATCAGTTACCTTTGCCTATCTGATCAAGAAGGTGTAAGTGGTTTTATGCACCTTATCTGCTTGATAAACCTGAACGGAACACAGGTGGTACTGATGAGCGGCTGAAGTATATCCAGTCACTGGTTTAAACAGCAACTGTGGAAAACTCGTTGATTTCAATAGTTTAATTGATTTTTATTTTAAGAGAACATTAGCTTATATATATATATATATATATATATATTTATTATTATTATTATTAGTCCCTTGGGTTCCTAGTGGAACATAGGGCTTCAGTAGCACGTCTCCAGTGAATTCTGTTCTCTGAGATCTTTTGAACCTGGTTCCACGACAGCCCAGAAGCTCTCATTTCCTCCTCGCACGACCTCCTCCATGACACCCTCGGACGTCCAACTCGTCGCTTCCCATGGGGATTCCACTCGAGGGCCTGACGCGTGATGTCCTCAGTCGGCCTTCTCAGTGCATGCCCAATCCATCTCCACTTCCTCCTGCATATTTGTTGCGTGATAGGTTCTTGGTTGGTTCGTTCCCAGAGTTCCTTGTTGCTTATTCTTTCTGGCCATCTGATCTTCAGTAGCGAGCGTAAGCAGTTATTGATGAATGTCTGTAGTTTATTGGAAATCCCTTTCGTGACGCACCAAGTCTCTGAACCATACAGAAGCACTGACTTGACGTTGGTGTTGAAAATCCGTATGTTGTTCACGCTTTATGCTGAGTGCAGAAGATCTCCACACTGGTTTCAGGCTAATGAACGCCTGTCTTGCTTTTCCGATTCTGACTTTGACGTCCTCGTCCGTCCGCCTGTAGTTGAAACAGTGCTTCCTAGATAAGTGAAGGAGGTTACTTCCTTTAAGTTTCTCCCGTTGACGGTGATTGGAGTTTGTTGTTGATGGTGGTGGTGCGGTATCTTCATCACCTCTGTCTTCTCTATATTCACCTGAAGTCCCGTCTTCGCTGCCTCTTCTATCAACTTGTTAGTTTTTACCTGTAGATCTTCAGGCACAAGTCACCGGCGAAATCCAAGTCTTCTAGGTTCTTTTCCGTAGTCCAGTGTATCCCCCTCTTCTCGCTCCCCACTGTTTGCTGCTTATATATATATATATATATATATATATATATATATATATATATATATATATATATATATATATATATAGTTTTTGTTGATGAGTTTCGACAAACTTGAAACTGATTTGTTTAAGGTGTCATTTCACTTGAATTCTAACGTCTGTGATCAAACACTATACAATAAGGTGTATTGTCGTCTAGTTTCGTGGGGAAATTGCAAAACGATCTACTGAATTTGATCGGCAATTACAACTAGACAAGATGAAATTGGTTGCTCTCCTGAGACCAATCAATGTATGTAACACCATTCTACAGGAAGTTAATCGCGACCCGATTAACTCGGTGGTAACGTAGCTGACTGAAGCACTGGGTAACGTGAATTCAAACCCTATACAGAACACTAGCTCCACCGAGGTTGCAGATACTGCTTGCTGATAAGTACCAAAGGTCGTTCCTACTGACAACTAACTTTTCTGTTAGTGTACTGGCTGACCATAGATTCTTTGTACTACTAGATAGCTTTCTAGCTATAATTGACTAGATAACCACCGACAAATTGGTGACTAGTAGCTAACTGATTTAGCTGCCACTGTTTGTCTTAGATCCCTACACTTCTTCAACCTGGGAATCCTGTCGTCAAAACAACCCACTGCCAACTTATCTCCTCATCCTGATGTCTAACAAGTTACGCACAATTTTCCTCTTGTAACTTGAAAACAGAAAGAACAACAATTAGGGCAGCATAATGGATGCATTTTATTCGAAGGTATCTTGTCAACTGCTTACAACCTAGAATTTACATGAAATATGTAGCTTGATTATCTGAGATAACCGTGATTTGGTAGACTTGTATTGATACTGGGTGATGATTAAAGGTGAAGAGAAAATCTGGGCCACAGGAAGATTTGAAGCTGCAATGATTTCTCAAGGGAGACGGAAAAAATGTCTGGTTTGCAGCTATCTCTCGTAGCTCAGTCGGTAGAGCACCGGACCAGGAGTTCGGAGGTCGCTAGTTCGAGTCCCGATATAACTTAGACTTTCAATTCATCTTCAATCGTCACTGAATATCAGTCTAGTTGTACTGTTTACTTTGATTCACAGAAGAAGAGCCAGTAGCTGAGACACGTATTTTTAAGATGCTCTGACAACTGGGATACATGAGATAAATCATTTGAAGCAATGATCTCTCTTAACCTACCTAGGTGAATTCATAAAATTTTGTGTTTTGCCTGCTGACCTTTTGATTTGATGACTTACATAATCTTATATGCTAAATCCATCAGTATTTGCTCTCGACTTACCATTATAATCTACCATTGATCCTTAACTATTTCTGTGTTTAAACTATTGACCGGTATTTTATTTTCTCCTAGTGTATGAAAGTATGTTAGATTTTCAATGGAAATTGTCAGAAATATATATTGGTATTCTAGGTTGTAAGCAGTTGACAGGATGCTGCTGAACTGAAATGCATCCGTTATATCCTGCTTCAGCTGACGCTTTCCAAGTTGAACTTTCAATGAGCTGGTATAAACTCCATCTTGTTCATCTACAAAAGCCACTTTGTTTTATTTCATTCTGATGTCAGCTCGTAGGCGCATGCGGAAGTCAGTGATTTAAAAGAATTCATCATGGGTGAATATCAGTTAGTGGACAAATAAAAAACAAACAGGCGCTGGACATCTATCTTGTCCTAATTTATCTATCTGTGAAAAACACCGAAATTATTCTCATATATTACATGTCCATAGGGTGAGATAATAGGTGAGAGGATTTAGTAAGGTGGTTACAAAAGGATAGTAGATAAATAGGGTGTGAGCTTTGAAACCACTGTGATTGGATATCATTGAGACATATTTACATAGTTTGTAGAAAACTGATTGGTTTGTTAGATGAAAAATGGAGTTTGAGTAAGAGCAATTATAACATAATTTTGAGAATGAAAACTTCATATGGCTAGCGGGTTAGATAGAAATAGTGGATAAAACACTTGAATAAATAAACCAACCAAATTGATTTTCAAGGCAGAATTCAGCTAGGGTATACTATCCGTTGAAAAATAGGCAGCAATGTATAACTGTCTCGTCATAATTCTAGACTAACTAGCAATGTATGTCTACTCTCGGGTTTAATACCAAGCTTTAGATTCTCGAGACAAGAACATTATCAATCAGTTATTGATTCGGAATCCACTAGTTTACATAACTCAATAAGCATTATGGTTGAACTGTCATCAACGTCTATCGGTGAAATTCCTTCCAGGCCAAGTCGCTACTTCACTGGCCTTCAGGTAACAGCTTCTTGATAGGGATTTTTGAAAGCTTCACTTAGGATCTATAGTTATCAAATGGCTAAGTGAAGACATCTTCATAGACTAGAAACGGCCTAGGTTGGATGCAATACAAGACTAGGTGGTAAATAATCCTAAAGAGACTTAGCTGACACAAAAGAGGTGTTCAATACTCTCTTACTTTCAAGTGCTATGCAACTGATATTGGTCAGTGACGTAGACTATATTCAAACTTCATAAATCTTCAAAATCCACTTGTTCCAGTTACACATGGTTCATAACCAGGATTAATTTTTGTAACAGATGTCATTCAAGAATAACCATTATTAATTAAAGGGTATGAGAAAATAGATCAGCCCTGAAAACTTATTTCGCTTTAATTTTAAATCCTGACGGAAGTTAACATACATGTATTCGATCTTGTGACTACTTTTCGGAAGTCCGCATGTAATTCATAAGTTTATCTGTAGCTAGGTAGATGAAAAACTAGCCAGCTAGTGTGGCTCGATTAAATTCTTCGCTACAATATCATCTGACACTTCACCTCAGCTAATATCAGGCACTGTTGTAAACAGTAGGCTGGCATGCGTCACATAGGTCCCAGTCACTTAAGTTTATACCAGTTTACGATTTCAGCCACTGATTAAACACTTTTACTCCAGACTGTACACCCAACCTAAACATTACTAACGTGGTGATTCCATGACTCACGACCTTCGCTAAACAGGCAGCAGTGAGCAAACCACTCAAGCCATCTCATATCCTCTGCCTTTAATGGTCACATTTCATAGCCGTAGAGTAGAGACACAGCGAACTGTTGTGCACTACACTCAATCCTTAGAAAGTAACTAGAATCCTAACGCTACCACAGATTATGCAAATTGGAGAAAGCCAATCGGGTCTTGCTCGTTCAAGCCAAGATTTAGTTGGCCAACAACACACATGGACTGATATAGCTCCCTGATTAACTGAAGATAGCATGTCTAATCGATAACTCTTAACTCTCTCCTATTTTCTGGCTTAGGCACACTAGCGGTAAAGTTTCTCTTCACAATTATTCATGATTTTTAGTTAAAGAAGAAATTCGCTATCCCTTCCACACAAATTTACAGTAAACCTTAAAGCCAATGGAACAGTACTCATCCAAGGTAGTCACCGGAGTTTGGAGAAGTAATCTAAGAATTTCTTGTACATTTTGACTTTCGTTTAGGCGTTTTTAGATCGTCAGCATTTGTCAATATCTAGCCCTTGAAGTGCTTGAAATGTCAATATGCATAAGTCACAGAGATTTCCAGTAAGTTGTAATTCTAAGGATTAGTTTTCTGCTGAAGCAGTATAGATATTTCAATCTGTTACTTTGGCTTGTCGACCCAAAAATGCAATGTGATTATAAAAAGAAACAACACGATTCACTGGTGCGTTTTATTTTCCCTTCTGTTTTTACTGGAGAAGGACAAAAGAACTCGGAACTGCCTTTCCTGATTCGATGAAATGATGATAAATTTTTTGAAACTCTAGAGGATTTCATACTTCCTGCCAAAATTGAAATCAGGTTGTAACCCATGTTTCTGTATGACTCAATCTGTGTATGTATCCACTGACATCTGGAAACAGATAAAGGCGTCAGTTAAAAATTACCCTTGTTCTGTTCATTTCAGTGCATTAAACTCTGCGGTAAATGTCTCTTCAGAAAACAAAGGGATCAGTTAAGTATTATTGAGGCGGTGAACTAGTGACATAATAATTGACTTAGCAGCGATTATGTCGACAATTGAATCAGAGAGAAATGAATGTCACGAAATCTCATTTCCACTACTGTTTTCTATTCGCTAATATATTCAAAATGTTTGTCAATGCCAAACATACCATTCACTGAGCTATAGAATCATCTTAAAGATATAAACAAAAGAATGGAAATCATAATCGCTTGAGCCTTTAGATAAATGTGATATGTGAGAAACTACTTCACTTAATCAATAGGTGTAGATTGTAAGAAAAACTGCCTTCTAAAAATAATTCTCATTAAACCACACTAACAGATTTACTGTCGATCATATACACATAACTGAAAAAAAACCAAAAAATAAAAGAATATTTTTCTCGTTTGAAGTGGGAGAGGGCAGTGTTACTAATAAGCGTAGTTTCGTATGCATACCATAATTTAATTGAGTATAATGAGAAGGGAATAGACCATTGGGTTCAGTAAAAACAGTTCCACTCGAAATTTAGTAAATATTAAAGACGCTGTTATGCATACATTCCTAGAATGTTTATGTGTGTCAAAGTTTTAGAGAAAATGTACTCGATATAACCTTCACTTCTGCATTTCTAACCTGTTAATTGTTCTTCACTGCTTGAAGTCGAAAATTACTGTTGTCTTATTCAAACTAATAGTAAGTAGGTAGTTAAATGAAATCAGGTATGTCAATCACTATAGGCATTGTCAAGCAAATGAATGTCAGAAGAGAAGGATAAAATAGAGGACACGCTGTTATTCGTCAAAAAAATTTTGGATTGAAAGTTTGCATGAATGACTTAAGCTGGGTTGTGGTTAGTCAATCTCCCATACTTTCATGCTAAGGTGCTGGAATAAAAGCAGCAGTTCATTTATTCAGTTTTTACTTATTGAGAATTTTTGTAAGATAGGGTTCCTATGAAGTGACTCTTCAGGTGATCCAATTTCAGTGACAAATCTTTTGAAACAGCACTTCAGCTAGAGTTTCAAAAGACGTAGTAATTGACAATCAACAATGAAAGTTAATGTCACATAGATGAATTATACTCTGTTACCGCTATGGAATCTCCTGGATTGTAATCATGATGTTGAGAGGATTTCAGTGCGTTTTGAGAACCAAAAGTTATTCACTTATGTGCGAAAATTTTTTGAATTCCGAAAGATTCTTTTAAGTTGAGTAGAGGAGTCGGCTCACAGTAATCGGAGAATTTCATTAGCTACTCCACTACGTTATCTGACTAACAAATATCGTTTGGGATATTCTACAATCGTATTGGTTGTCTATGAAGAGTTATCCCAACTGGGTAATTATGAAAAACAAAAGAATTGAGTATGCGAGACATGTCCAAGCACTGTTTTCATGTTCAGTGAACAGATAATGAGATATGTTTTGGTTCTTAAGCTTAAATAAGGAACAGATCACCACTGGGTAACAGTAATAATCATAATTTGAGATGATGATAGAAGGTGAAATGGAAATCTAGATCATGGTAGCGTTACAAAGAGTGGCTTCCAGATGATGTATGATGAATATCTGTCTGTTTACCGCAATCACATTAGCTGCCCAACTACAATGTCTCATCCGAGTTCGAATAGAACTGAGTTAGAGAGAAGGATCGTTATTACCGACTGCTGATGAGACATTCTGAAACAGCTATGGCTCAGTAGACTGACAATGTAGTTGACACCTAGCGGTAATTGGAAATCATAAGTTAGATAGTAGGGGAAACGATAGGTAATCGGTAGGGTTTTGGTTCACATCCTGTCTCGACTCATGTTTTCACGTCACCGTCTGTCATAACTCCATAGCAGTCACACAAGTCTGCCAAAACACTGCCATCTCACAAAGTCTCATCAATGGGAATAATAATGGTAATAATAATAATAGTGATAGTAATAATCATGATAAGATACACAGTAAGGCGACCTCTAACATTCATTGTCTTACAGCTACTTGATCAGATTATAACGACTTCAAGTTGTCATTCGGGAATAAAGAAATCAGACAAGTGATATCCAACCAGGATCCACTCTATTGCATACGGAATAACGCCACCGAAAATACACAGAAACCTCTTCATACACACAACTTCTAATTCTTCAGCTCAGCTCAGCTCAGCTCAGTTCAGTTCAGTTCAGTTCAGTTCAGTTCACCTAAGTTGGAGAAGAAAATATACGCATACGTCTCATGAGAATTAAAATCCAAAGTGGAGTTTGTTTTTAAACACAATGGATATATTGATAAGCTGATTAACTTATAGATATTCCCCTTCTATAAAGAGATGAATGCACCTACATTGTTCTGCCAAACTCCATCTCCTTCAATCTCTCTCTTTCTCTCCGTTGCTTTGTTTGTGTGCTCATGTATGTGCAGGTGTTTTCAAGTAACTCAATCAACAAATGTATGACACAAATTATCTCTCCACACCTTGATCGCATTAAATATGATCGGGACACAGTTGACACAATCAGTTAGCAGGTCACATGGCTTAATTATATACTAATTAGATAGATGGGGATGGGTGTTGTAATCGCAACAACGACAACCTGACTTCATCACACGAACTCAGTCTAATGTTTATACTGTAAGGCATATTCTTTTGTCTGCTTGTTTGTGGGAATGTGTGAATGAGTTGGTGTACTAAATTAATCACATCACATCGCTTCCCTTCCTATTTACTTGTAAGCTGATCGTAATAATTATGAGTTATAAGAAACTGGTATTGTGGTAAATTGATCCTAGAATTTCGAAACAGAATTGATCATTGTATGTAGTAAGTAATGTCAGTTACTGTCAACTAAGTAACTAAGTCCTGTGAACGTATCATTCTATAGTGATATTCTCAAATTTTCATTTTAATCGATCCTGTCACTGGTAACAAGGGAAAATAAGACAATAGACTAGTTCAAGCATAAAATGCGTTATGATGGTTACTGACATTTTTATGTTGGCAAGACGAAAGTGAGTCAGAGATGTTTACTATAACATACCACCTCGAGGGGCTGACGATGTTCTGGACGCAAACTGTTGACAGACAGAAAAAGTTATTCAAATCCTCCTGCGTATCATTACCGAGTTACATGTATTGATGATATTTTATACATCAGAAAATGCTACTTAGGCTCATTGCTGTGAAAAGCTACTCATTTTGATAAAACAAGTGCATATATTCCCTGAACTTAACTCAGAAACCTCAGATTTCTGTGTGATAAGACTAACCATTTAATAGTTGCGATTTTCAAGATTGCTTTGTGTGCTATAGGAAACATTTTTTTCTTAGATATCAGAAATCCCAGTTGTACTACAGTAGATTCACTCCATATTGTTTTTGAACTGTTATCATATTACAATGTGTCAGGATTTTTCATCCTCACTAGCTGACTTCCAAATATGTTGGCTGACATGTTACCAATAACCTGATTATCCGACATAACTCAATGACGAGAATAATTAGTACTACAGACCTAAAACAGCTACTGTAAGATATCTAGAACTGAAACAATTCACTGTTTTTTAAAAAGCGATCAAATATATTTCGGCTAACTATGTAAGGTAGGTGACAATAGCTGGTAGCAAGCCCTCGTAATAACTTTCATGCTTATTGGTGCTAGTGAGCAAGGTGTGTCTGGAACCTTGAGGGTGACAGCACGTTTAGGTAGTCACAATCCTTGAGGGAGTCGGTAAGTTTTCGTCCTCATACACAGCTTATTGACCTCTTGGCTCCTCATCACATCTTTGTGAAAGACTCCTGGACGTGATTCACCAATGAGGGCTGAACTGTTGTTTGCTTGAGAGGTTTCTGGAAAAACCGACTGATTTCGGAGCAGTTTCCATAACACACTGGTATAAAATAAAGAAGTTAAAAATCAAGTTACACTGAGCATCTATTTTGTCCTAACAAATTAGTCTTCAGCATGGTTAATCCAAGAGTCCATATGAGATTGAATCGAGGAACATAAGTTTCGGGACCAAGCGTGCTACGATGCAACCACCGGCTTATATTTCCTTACTTCATTCCGTTAATTCACTTCAACAATTCCTGTCAATAATAATGCTTCCACCTCAGTTGACCAGTTTAGTGTTGAATACATGTAATAGACAATGATTGTTCAGGTGACAAAAGGACAAACAATCCAGCTCTTGTTTGTCATTGAACCTCACACACTACCTTGTTTTTCAGTATATATTTCATTCCGAAACTTTGTGAGAGTGAATTATTTATCCCTCTTCTAAGAGGTGTTCTGCGTTATTTAGTCCTTTTGTAATTGTATTTTCTTTCCACAGTATATATTAACATATTTTGTTGCGCTAATAGTTGTTCATGTTACAACCATAGATCTTGACTTCAATAGGTGTGGTCACATGACAGAAAAAAACCAATGATTACACAAGCTGTTGAAGATTTTTCAATTAAATTTTATATCGATTGTAACATAAATGACATTTAACTATTTACATAAAAAAATGTCACGTGGTCTTGAATATTACCTTCTGATAATTTCGATTATTCTCTTGGTATTTGGTAGGCATAGTATATATTCGCTGAATATATTTAGTAGTGGCTAGATCGGTAAACTTTTACCAGCATAAGGCTTCTTTTTAATCCGTCATCTAAGTATATTACTTTATCTTCGTTTATATGTCTATAAAAGCATCATATGCTGAGGCGATTGCTTCATGAATTTAGGCATTATTCACTAGATTTATGAGACACAGCATTCACTTATTCTTCAGTTAGCATCAGAATTCTACTGACGTACAACAGCAGAAATTCGTTAGCTGTAGCGTTCAAGTAAGAGCGACAAATTCTCATGTTTTATAACCAGTTCCAATACACTTAATGACGTTGAAATCAGTCAATTGTAGATGCCTACTAACATTTTTATTAAGTAGTTACAATTTATCACGGCAAATCTGCAATTATAATATGTTCAGCTATTGGTTAGTTGATCTTTGACGAGGCTCACATGGCTTTTAATTTTTTTCATATTACAATTTTAGTTGTTCATTTATCGTCCACCACTAGACAAGAATGAGTAGACCATGAGGTGTTATTTCAGTGTTCCATTTAATTACTTTTGCTTCAGCAAACTATCATTATATTTAGCTTTCATGGAAATTCACGTTAAGTTCATCACAATAAACAGTGACTTTATTCTCTGTGAGATAAATACATCGCTGTAACAATGAATGAGTTGTTACATAAAGGGGAAAATACTCGTTATGTAAGGGTTTATACTACGAACTTTCCGCTCACAACATAGCGGCTGGTTGTGCTGTGCTTTTATAGGAGAGGTGTAACATTACAGCTAAGAACAGCAAGGAAATTGAAAAGACTTGTATGCACTGATTTTTTATTTTTTAAGTATTAGGAGGTTCAACTACTGATCTGGCAGTTGTTTGTTTCAATCCAGGAGTAGTCAATTTCTTCAGATCATATTTACTGCCATCTTTCTGTGAATAGAGAAGTCTGCTAATCAACGATTGGATAGACAATGTAGTCGCCTGACTGCAACCTAATTAGCACTTTGATAACGCTTCTCGAAATCTTTGTAATAGATCTTTTTGCTGAAGTACTTTTCATTCTCCCTGTTTAAATGGGTATCTTCTACACATTACTTGGTTGTACTATCTGACTGTGATCGAATCTTCCAAGCAGAAGAACGTCTCGTACACAGCTAGAACAAAAAGGACCGATAGTCAAGTAATGTGCTAACTGACACGAATTTGAGATGTTAACAGTAGCTAGAATATTGGAATACGCGTATGTTACCTCTACATTCTCTGGTTTGAATCTATCAGTCAACTGGAATCTGTTTGAATGTTAGAACTTAAAATGAATATAAATGAGGTATATTAGGTAATTTTTATCTACAAAATGTAGATGTGAACTTTTTGTTTTGACGTGACTATATTTTGGATGACGTGTATCAACCAGGAAGCCTTTTCATTTACACCGTTTAAGCATGATTTGAGATGATTGTCTATTCGGAATAAAGTCATGAATCCAGACACTAGCTGTATATCAGTTTTCCAAACGACGATGGATAGTATGTTTAGAAGCCAATACTATAAAATATTATGCTTATCGCTCATGATGAAAAAATATATACACTCGAATAAGGCGAACTGGAAATCTTCACGGTGAAACTATTTTCTGCGCCCACTGTTTGAGATGGAGCTTTAAACAAACACACTGAGATTACTTTCTTTCAATTACTTCATATTCATGGGGTCGCGATTAATGAAGCAGACAGGCAATTGTTCGAAGTCACAGAAGTATTGGTGATGTTATCATTTGCCATTATTAATATTATGTTTCTGGGTCAGAAAAAGTTTATTTAAAAAATATAATGCTTCAGGGGACTTATATCAACTGAAGAAATAAATCATCAGTCTGTGTTTAGTCTAAGTTCAAAGTGTGAATGCATTTGCAAACGGTTCGTAGACCTGAATGAGTAGTATTTATATATCTATGTAAACAGTCTTGAAAAAAAGGCATTTTATCCATCTCTTGACCTTCTACTGAAGGTGATTTCAACATAAATATTTAAGTCTTTTTGTCTTCTTTAATGTGTAAAGAATAAAATTCTCAGAATATCACTTTTCAACAATCTAAGGATTTGATTTAGAATATGCATGCAGTTGCTAGTAAAAATGAATTAGATTAGGAAGCTCAGAATGCTAGAAAGTGTAAGGTGGGAGTCAGCGATTAATTTGCTTTTAGACGGAGAGATTTAGAACTGCTTAGAAGCAGAAAGGAATGCAAGTAAAGGGACAAGTAATATTAAATGAGAAGTACGTCATGCATAAAAACACTAGTAAATTAACCTAATAGGCTGAAATTAGTTGGTGAGCAAGCAACGACCAGATCTTGGTGCACTTCGCTTAGCCTTTAAGTAAGTTTTTCAGGGGCATTAAGTAAGTAGAAGAGTGTGTGTAATTTGGCTGTGATAGTTAACCAAGCCTGTGTGGTAATCTCTCAGAGAAGAGAGGCAGAGAAACCTGAGCCCATGACTACAAAAGTACAAACAGAAACCAAGATATTTATAATCAAAATAAATACAGTTACCAAGGTTAGTACACTTTTTGTGCATAAATGTTTCGTCAAAATATGATATGACAGTAGCGTCTGAGATACTAAACCTTTCTGTCTCTACCTACACGTTTATTATTTTGAAAGGCTAGCAGATATCAGCATTGAGCTCGGTACCCAGCAGATATCTGCTAAGTGCACTGTTGAAACGTTTGCTGCAATTGTTTGAAACAAGCTATGAAAACTAAATGGAGATGTTTCTGTCAGCCCTTCTCTTATACTTACTATTACAAGTACACAGAAATTCAAAAATATGACTGATGATAGACTCAGAAGAATAGTTACCATTTCTTAATAGATCTAGAGAACACATCAATAACATAAGCTGATATCGATTGTGCTTTAATAAAACTTATTTTCAATACTTTAAACTCCAGTCAATCATGTCGCTCCAGAGCTCTTTGCAGATTATGATTTGAACCTTCTATTTTCTAACACTCTGAAGTCGTCAACTAAGTTCATATCCCAGATAATCATTTGATCTTTTCTTTTGTTACGGGAAGTCATATTATTATTACAATTGGTATTATCATTATTACTAGTAATAGTGGTAGTAGTATTTCACTTCAATACTCAAATAACCACAATAATTTAAGTCTGTCTTTGGTGGATGAAAATCCGTTGGTATATGAATCTGATATTCTTTTCTTCTGAACGTCACGTCCTGCTAAATTTGTTCAAACTTATCATCAGGTAACACTACTTGTGTTAAAATCGTGGTTATCTCAATATTATTGCCACCAGAAATTCTTGCTCCAATTACTATTTGACTAAATGCGCACGTACACGACTGGAAGTTATCTCTTCTCACTCATATACATTGTTTGACAATGCAAGAACACTGATTATCAGGTAACAAATATTGAAGCATCTTCTATTCAACTAGTGAAGAAAAAGTTCATTGGATGGAATGGTTTAATAGCTCTTTAAGAACATTCCGAAACTAAACTACTGATAGTCGATTTGTGCATCTTTCATAAGGGTGCACAAACAACATTTAGGCATATTCGAACAACTAACAGTCAAGAAGAAAAGGCACACTCTTATGAGTGGTACAAACTAATTAAGAAATAGATCAAAATTAGTGCAAAGTATATGGGCACAGAAACACAAATGAGACTTGGGAAAATACCAAAATCCCATTTAGTATACTTAATCAATCTCAAGAAAATGGAGACGCAGTCTACTTAACACAAGGTCAAGAAGAGGAGCAGATGTAGGTTCAGACCACTATCTAGTGCAAGGAACCTTCGAAATCAAGTTAAAAGCCTTCAAGGAAGCTGGTGATAGACCTCAATTCAAGTACAACACTCGGAAACTGAAGGATGAAACTACAAAGGAGATCTTCAAAGCAGCCATCAAGACAAAATGGGAGACGTCGAGGGACATCCCTGAAGAAACCTGTGTAGAAGAACACTGGAAGTCTTTGAAAGCTATGTGGAAAGAAACCTGCACAACAGTATTAGGAAGGAAGAAGAAAGAAGACAAGGAATGGATCTCGACGGATACCTGGAAGCTGATAGAGGAGAGGAGGATGGTGAAGCAGAAGATAAACCAGTGCAAGGATGCTCAACGACAAGAGGAACTGAGCACAATGTATAAAACACTGGATAAAGAAGTGAAGAAGAGTGCACGCAAAGACAAACGACACTTCTACGACACACTGGCAAGTGAAGCAGAACAGGCTGCAGGTAAGAGAGACCTGACGACATTGTATCAAATAACCAGGTTGCTATCAGGGAAGAGACCAACACAGATGAAACCAATAAAAGATGAAGAAGGAAATTTAATTACAAAAGAAGAGAAACAGAGGAAACGATGGGCCGACCACTTCAAGAAGCTCTTGAATCGACCACCACCTGCACTTCGTCCAGAAATACCACCTGCAGCCGCAGAACTGCCAGTGAACATAAATCCCCCAACGAAAATGGAAGTCCTGAACGCCATAAAGCTACTGAAATGCGGGAAAGCAGCAGGACCAGATGGAATACCGCCAGAAGCACTGAGAACAGATGCAGAGACAACAGCGGACATGCTCACACCACTATTGCAGAAGGTGTGGAGGGAAGAGAAGGTACCTGACGATTGGAAGAAGGGTTACCTTGTCAAACTGCCGAAGAAGGGAGACCTCAGTGCTTGCAAGAACTGGCGCGGAATCACTCTCCTATCCACCCCAAGTAAAATATTAAGCCGCATCATCCTGGAGAGGCTTAAAGATGCACTGGATTCAAAACTGCGACCGGAACAGGCAGGCTTCAGGAAGTACAAATCATGTGCTGACCAAATTGCAACGCTTCGCATCATCATAGAACAGAGCATAGAATGGCAATCAGCTCTATACCTCAACTTCATCGACTTTGAGAAGGCCTTTGACAGCGTCGACCGAGAAGTAATTTGGAAACTGCTTCAATACTACGGAGTACCGCAAACCTTTATCCGCCTCATTCAACAACTATATGAAGATGCCACATGCCAAGTAATCCACAATGGGAAGCTCAGTGATGCCTTTGAAGTGAAGACAGGAGTGAAACAAGGTTGCCTACTATCCCCCATGATATTCTTGATTGTGGTGGACTGGATCATGCAGCAAACAGTAGGCAGCGAGAAGAGGGGGATACACTGGACGACGGAAAAGAACCTAGAAGACTTGGATTTCGCCGATGACTTATGCCTAATGTCACATAAACTTGAAGATCTGCAGGCAAAAACTAACAAGTTGACAGAGGAGGCAGCTAAGACGGGACTTCAGGTGAATATAGAGAAGACAGAAGTGATGAAGATACCGCACCACCACCATCAACAACAACAACAAACTCCAATCACCGTCAACGGTAGAAACTTGAAGGAAGTAACCTCCTTCACTTATCTAGGAAGCACTGTTTCAACTACAGGCGGGACGGACGAGGACGTCAAAGTCAGAATCGGAAAAGCAAGACAGGCGTTCATTAGCCTGAAACCAGTGTGGAGATCTTCTGCACTCAGCATGCGGAACAAGATACGGATTTTCAACACCAACGTCAAGTCAGTGCTCTTGTATGGTTCAGAGACTTGGCGCGTCACGAAAGGCATTTCCAATAAACTACAGACATTCATCAACAACTGCTTACGCTTGCTGCTGAAGATCAGATGGCCAGAAAAAATAAGCAACAAGGAACTCTGGGAACGAACCAACCAAGAACCTATCACGCAACAAATATGCAGGAAGAAGTGGAGATGGATTGGGCATACACTGAGAAGGCCGACTGAGGACATCACGCGTCAGGCCCTCGAGTGGAATCCCCATGGGAAGCGACGAGTTGGACGTCCGAGGGTGACATGGAGGAGGTCGTGCGAGGAGGAAATGAGAGCTTCTGGGCTGTCGTGGAACCAGGTTCAAAAGATCTCAGAGAACAGAATTCACTGGAGGCGTGCTACTGAAGCCCTATGTTCCACTAGGAACCCAAGGGACTAATAATAATAATAATAATAATCAATGAATAAATACGACTGTAATTAGTAGTTAACTCACTGACGTCTCACATATGCATGCAGATTATGATACACTGATATACACCATGTGAAAAATCAGTGCTTTGCATCTCATTGGAAACCGATCAATAATTAATTAACAAGTGAAAGCATTACCAATTAGAAAGCAATTACAAGTTGATGTTTATTTACCATAGATGTTAAAATAAAAAAAATCAAAATGTGTAAAAATACACTACATTTCTCTTATTTATTTATTTAGTTATTTTCACACACACACACACACACACACACACACACACACACACACACACACACATATATACGCATGGACATGGCTAAACAGAATGAAAGAAGGATTGTTTGGCGCTTTCAGTGATTCATTTCCACAAGTCGTTCAGCTCTTTCATGTAGATCTGCTGTTATATAAATACTTTTATGGTCTTACCAGTAGCTTGTTATATGTTGTCCATAGAAGTGATGAGTCTTACATTATTATCATTATTTATTATTTGTCCCTTGGGTTCCTAGTGGAACATAGGGCTTCAGTAGCACCTCTCCATTCCACTCTCTTCTCTGCAATCTTTTCAACGTGGCTCCACCATAGCCCAGAAGCTCTCCTTTCTTCCTCGCACGATCTCCTCCATATCATCCTCAGTTAGGACGCCAAAATCGTCGCTTCCCATCTGCGTTCCACCCGACGGCCTGACGCTTGACGTCCCCGAATGGTCTTCTCAGTGCATGCCCAATCCATCTCCACTTCCTTCCAGTGCATATTTGTTGAGTGATAGGTTCTTGGTTGATTCGTTGTCCAGCCAGAGTTCCTTGTTGCTTATTCTAATTATTCTGGCCATCTGAGCTTCAGTAACGAGCCAGCGTAGGCAGTTGTTGGTGAATGTCTGTAGCTTGTTGGAAGTGCTTTTCGTGACGTGCCAAGTTTCTGAACCATCACATGGAAGCACTGACTTGACGTTGGTGTTGAAAATCCGTATGTTGTTCACGCTTTATGCTGAGTGAAGAAGATCTCTACACTGGTTTCAGGTTAATGAACGCCTGTCTTGCCTGCTTTTCCGTCCCTGGCTGCCTTGACGTCCTCATTTGTGCCGCCTGTAGTTGAAATAGTGCTGCCTAGGTAGGTAAAACAGACAAATTCCTTTAGATTTCTCCCGTTGATGGTGATTGGATCTTATTGTTGTTCGTGGTGGCGTTGGTTGGGTATCATCATCGCCTCCGTCTTCTCTACGTTCACCTGAATGAAGTCTCGTCTTCGCTACCTCACCTCTTCTGTAAACTTGTTAGTTTTCGCCTGTAAACGTTAGACACAGGTCATCGGCAGAATCTGAATCTTCTCGGACCTTTTCCCCGGCCCAGCTTATCCCCCTCTTCGCGCTCCTCACAGCTTGTTGCATGATCCAGTCCACCACAATCAGAAAGATCATCAATGATAGGAGACAGCATTGTCTTACTCCTGTCTTCACTTCAAAGACATCACTGAGCTTCCCATTTTGAATTACTTGGCATGTGGCACCTTCATATAGTTGTTGAATGAGGTTGATAAAGGCTTGTGGCACCAAAACCGTAGTGTTGAAGCAGTTGCCAAATTACTTCTCGATCGACTCTGTTGAATGCCTTTTCAGAGTGGATGAAGTTGAGGTAGAGGGTTGACTGCCATTCTTTACTATGTTCTATGATGATGCGTAGCGTTTCAATTTGGTCCACACATGATTTGTACTTCCTGAATCCAGCCTGTTCGGGCCGTAGTTTTGAATCCAACGCATCCTTCAGTCTCTCCAAGACGATGCGGCTTAATATTTTGCTTGGACTGGACAGAGACAGGAGCATAATTCCTCGCCAGTTCTTGCAAAGACTTGTATCTCCCTTCTTCGGGGGTTTGAAAAGGTGGCCCTTCTTTCAATCGGCAGGCAGGTACCTTTCCTTTCCTCCAGACCTTCTACAATAGTGGTGTCAGCATGTCCGCTGCTGTTGTCCCTGCGTCTGTTTTCAGTGCTTCTGGCAGGATTCTATATGGTAATGCTGCTTTCCCACTTTCAGTAGCTGTATGGCGCTCAGGACTTTGACTTTCGTCGGAGGGCCTGTGTTCACTGGCAGTTCTGTGGCTGCAGGTGGTATTTCTGGACGAAGTGCAGGTAGTGGTTGATTCAAGAGCTTTTTGAAGTGGTCAGCTCATTGTTTCCTTTGTTTCTCCTCTTTGGTAATCAGATTTCCTTCATCATCTTTCATTGGTTTCATCTGTGTTGACCTCTTCCCAGATAGTTACCTGGTTATTTGATACAATGTTGTCAGGTCTCTATCTCTTCTACCAGCAGCCTGTTCTGTTTCACTTGTCAGTGTGTCGTGGAAGTGTCTTTTGTCTTTGCGTGAACTCTTCTTCACTTCTTTGTCCAGTGTTTTATACGGTGTATTCAGTTCCTCTTCTCGTTGTTCATTTTGCACTGGTTTATCTTCTACTTTACTGTCTCCCTCTTCCTGCTCTATCAGCTTCCATGTGGAGATCTGTCGAGATCCATTCATTATCTTCTTTCTTCTTCCTTCCTAATACGGTTATGCAGGTTTCTTTCCATATAGCTTTCAAAGAGTTCCAGTGTTCTTCCACACAGGTTTCTTCAGGAATGTTCCTCGACATCTCCCATTTTGTTTTGATGGCTGAAGTGAAGATTTTCTTTGTAGTTTCGTCCTTCAGCTTCCGTTATGGTTGTTCAACTTGAACTGTGGTCTTTCACCAACTTCCCTAAAGGCTTTCAATTTGATTTGGAAGGTTCGTTGCACCAGACAGTGGTCTGAGCTTATATCTGCTCCTCTTCCTGACCTTGTGTCCAGTAGGCTGCGTCTCCACTTTCTTGAGATTGAAATGAAGTCGATCTGATTTTTAGTGTGTCTGGTGAAATCCATATCGCTTTGTGGATATCCTTGTGCTTGAACACAGTGCCCCCAATCACCAAATCGTTGAATGCACAGAATTCTGCAAACAATTCTCCATTCTCGTTCATCATTTTGTCAAGTGCTTCTCGATCCATGGTTAGTTCTCTTCCTGTGTTGTCTGCTCCGAGTTTGGCATTCATGACACCCACCTATTGGAATTTTGATGTTGTCAACTGGCGTGGGGTCTTGTCCAGTGCTGATTGCAGTTGTCTGTAAAATCCCTCCTTCTCTTCATCTGCATTATTTGTGAGTATCATTGTGTGATTGTGACTTTCCTTCCTTTTGAGTTGAACATGATGACATTTTATCCTAAGACCACCTAACTGTATTTCCAGTCCTTTGGTAGTTTATGTTCCTCTTCAATAGCATTTCTTTCCATATCTAGAGAAACCAAATTCAAGACACAAGAAGGTTATGATTTGATTTGAATAAGATCTGAGGGAGAAGGGGAATTAACAGGGGTAAGTGCACCAGGTTATACCTCTTAAAAACTATTATCATCACTACACTATGCAATAGCATTTTCCAAATCCTTCATGGAAGCCGTAAATCCATTCAATTCGTCACAACCAATGATTACACTTAGAAATTTTGGGGGAAATACACGTGATCATATATGCATGTATCAGATTGACTGGATCGGAGAAATCGATAGAGGATTCCCACCTAGGACTGTCTGGGGAAAATTTAGTGCCAGAAGTTCCTCAGAGATGCAGTTGCTGAACTGGTATCAGCTTCCTTAACATTACATACATACCTTTCTGATGAGTGGTAATAGATGTAAAACCTAGATCCAAGTTTCCTTGCCACATGAATTTAATCAGTTAGTACTCACGACTACTTATAATCAGGTCATTGAAACTCTTCTAAATGAGACAAATCTCACTGTTGAATAGATTTGAAAGCATATTTTAACATAAAGGTTGAAGGGGCTGCTGAAAACAAAAAAAGAAGAAGAAGGAGTATCTTTCAGCAGAGATTATGCTAAATGAACTAACTGTGACGAAGAAATCACACAGCTTGGATCTCGTTATTCATCAGCTTACGTCTAGTTAGACAATTCAACGAGCGACATTAACCAGTTATATTCTACGTGCTTTGATTTGTTTTACAGTGAATGTTCTGTACATTTTACTAGCTGTGTTAATCTGAATACAAAGGCAGCTTTCAAGGTATCTGCATTGGTCTACATAAATATAGCCATAAGGTAGTACTTACGGGAACAGAGCTTTCTGTTTCTTTGAGTATTTAGTCTAACTTTCCATGATTCATTTTCAAACTCACATATGAGTTCAAGTGTCACTTTGGGTTGATGAATATCATTACTAACTTTATCTTTAGGGTTCGCATAATAGACAGCTTATGAACAGTTGGATTGCGACCTCGAAAATCATTCTTTTTAATATTACTGTTAAATAACTGACACTGGAATTCAATATTAAATTCTTATACAACGGCTGAGCACTGCATCACAGTCCTTCTAGACTACATCTATGATATTTTATGAAGTGATCTAACTTTAATAATGATATCTGAAATGGCTGCGAAATTCATTGAGTTTGAAAAGAAATCCAATTTGACGAGAGATTTATTCAAAGCTTTTCATTGTATTCTCGGTATTATTTGATTTCTTTGTTAAACAGACTGAACCTTTGAAGCACTGGCTAAATAGCGAATTTCGGATTTTGCGTCAATCACAAGAATTCCCTTATATTCGTTTAACTTATCAGCCATAGGATAAATAAGACGGTTGTATGTAGGTGTGGATAACCACATCACAGCACTATGGTTATACACTCCAGTGGATATCTTCAATCATAAGGCTTAATCGGAGCCCATCTATCAAGTTTGCAACGTGGTCATTTAGGTGATTGTCAGGATACATAGAGTCAGTTGTTAATAAGCCTTGAAATTAGGTTTCGGTTTAGTTTTCATTCATCTGTAAGGTGAGTTTACAATCTTGATGAAATTCATGTTGTCGCAAAGACTTAAATCTTTCTCACTAGTCGTCATGGTTAGAAACAACTTGCTATGGTGTTTCACAAATACACCAGAAGTGATTGGCTAAGCGCACAATGTAGTAAATAAAAGAGATGACTTTGTTTTTATTCTAAATTACGTGCTTAAAATATTTCGGCAGGTTGGTTAGAAACCATTTAGCCGAGATCCTCAAGTATGATCTCTGATACAAAAGTGTCATGCACTAAGAAAGTAAACTAATCGATGACATGAATAGTTAGAAACCATTCAAGCTGATCTGTTGATTTTGCTAGACAGATCACAGTGATCTGGAAACCAGACAGCCGTTCGTGCTCGTTTTCTCCTAGGATCGTCAGTGGTGTGACTGGAAGAATTCAGCTCACAAAGGAAGCCGAGTTGTTTAACTCGGCAGAATCTGGCTGGCTGGTCTCCTAATTGAGGACAGTGAAAGGTTATACATAAAATTCACAAGACCAGTTCAGACTGATAGAGCTGTTCAGGCATTATCTGGATATTGTATGTACTAACTTCAGCAATTTGGAGAAATAAATATGTTGGGTGGATAACAAATAGTGTAATTTATTCAGAATATGTAACATAACTAAATGTGTTGAGCCAATAAGTTAGCAGCTTGTTGCCGCAACCAACCTCAGGCTGTAACCACTTTCATTCTGTTATGATAATGGGCATAGTTTCTCGACTTGAACGTGAAATCTGACTTAAAGCTAAAACATAACCTCAACACTTTCACGCTACTGCAGCATCTTTATTGACTAGCATCGGCCGTAATTTCAGACACTCATAAATCCTCGGCTGAATTGAATACAAGATGAAATAAGGGTAACCATTTTCCCAGCTTCTGTTAATGTGCAACTTATAAGTTTATGCGCTTTCATCGAGAGAGAGAGAGAGGGAGAGAGAGAGAGAGAAGACAGATCGGCCAATTGGCTTCCCTAAGGCTTTCACCAACTGGCGTCATTTCGTCTCTCGGCATCCAGCGAGCAATAAGTTTGTCTTTATTTTTAATATTTCCTTTGTGTTTTGAAGTTTGTTTAGTGATGGGGTTGGTTTTCCGGAGTAGGGTTGCTATCCCTATGCCCAGCCTTTCCTCTTTATCCGGGCTTCGGACCGGCCAGTAACTAGTGATCTAGTTAATCAGGCGAGGTTCTCTGATAAACGTATGGCTACTTCCTTGCACAAAAACTGTCCTCCTAAAGAAAGAAAACTTAAGGCACGAATTAAACGGAAGAACATTTTTCGTCAGTGGGCTTCACCAAAGAATGAGTCAAATGAAGAAATATGCATATAAGTATGAGTAAACTGTCCAGAGACAAGTTGCATCACGATGAGGAAACGATTCCTACTCACCAACAAAAAAGTCTCTGTTGAACTTTAAATACTCTTAAACTTCTAAAGACAGTTAAGCTAGCACAACATTGTCATAGGAACTACTCGAAATAAATCCGATCATAATACGCTAACTACCCTGCGAATAATAGTATAGAGACTTATCCGAGGGAAATTGTTGCATTGTTTCCGAATTCTTCATGAATTAAGCGCTAAACTATCTGATCAAGTTGTTTACTTCCTCAATATACTGGAGACAGTAACTGTCATAAACATTTCATGCTTGACCAGGTATATTAGTTGAAACTGTAGTAGGGCCTTTCATGCAGAACTTTACATTATCACCACTGAAATAATCGACCGAAATAGAATAAGCGAAGTTATGTGCAAAAATAACATATTGCGATCACTCAGCTACTTGGATTGTTGTTAATTATTTGACAGTAACTGACATTACTTTGCTGCATAAACAACCCATTTGTTAATTCTGTATCCAGTGGTGAAGAAACAACGAGACTGAAAATACATTCCTGTTCGAAATTCTAGGATCAACTTACCACAATACCAGTTTCTTATAACTCATAATTATTACGATCAGCTTACAAGTAAATAGGAAGGGAAGCGATGTGATGTGATTAATTTAGTACACCAACTCATTCACACATTCCCACAAACAAGCAGACAAAAGAATATGCCTTACAGTATAAACATTAGACTGAGTTCGTGTGATGAAGTCAGGTTGTCGTTGTTGCGATTACAACACCCATCCCCATCTATCTAATTAGTATATAATTAAGCCATGTGACCTGCTAACTGATTGTGTCAACTGTGTCCCGATCATATTTAATGCGATCAAGGTGTGGAGAGATAATTTGTGTCATACATTTGTTGATTGAGTTACTTGAAAACACCTGCACATACATGAGCACACAAACAAAGCAACGGAGAGAAAGAGAGAGATTGAAGGAGATGGAGTTTGGCAGAACAATGTAGGTGCATTCATCTCTTTATAGAAGGGGAATATCTATAAGTTAATCAGCTTATCAATATATCCATTGTGTTTAAAAACAAACTCCACTTGGATTTTAATTCTCATGAGACGTATGCGTATATTTTCTTCTCCAACTTAGGTGAACTGAGCTGAGCTGAGCTGAAGAATTAGAAGTTGTGTGTATGAAGAGGTTTCTGTGTATTTTCGGTGGCATTATTCCGTATGCAACAGAGTGGATCCTGGTTGGATATCACTTGTCTGATTTCTTTATTCCCGAATGACAACTTGAAGTCGTTATAATCTGATTACGAAAATATAAGACAACTGAAGTGTGAAAGTTAAATTTCTGACATGAAATTGTTGAAACTTTTCCGTGGACGCCACTTTATGTTTGAAGAGTATAGGGTTGAGGAAAATATTTTTCGGATAAATGAAATTTAGTTTAGAGGTTTGTGAGGATTTATTTAATGATTTCAGGTTGACACTCATCACGGACTGATATCAGCTGGAGAAACATTATAAACCTGGGAGCACTGGGCAGCCGTTTGTTCGTAGTGTGGGAATCCTGAGCAGTGAGCATATATGACCCTGCCAGATATCAAACCCAGGACTTCCAGGTTCCGCGGCCAGCACGCCACCGTTGAGCCACTGGGTCAGAATCCAATAATCCACAAATCCTACTTTTGTCAGTTCCCGATATAGCATGACCTCCGTCCATTCCCGTCGTTGACTAACCGCCTTCAAGTCCTATTTGGTTGTCCCTACCGGTCATGACTTCCAACTAGAACTTTGGGAACCTCATTTTGGAACGAGTCACTAATGGGCATTAGGTCCCGACCCAGTGACTCAACAGTAACATGGTGGCCATGGAACCTGAAGGTCCTGGGTTGATCCTTGGCGAGGGCATGGATCCCCACTGCTGAGGAGCCCCATTCTGGGACGAAAAAGCTGCCCAGGGCTCTCACGTTTCTAGTTCCTCCCCAACTTATGTCAGTCCATGAAGAATATCAACCTGAAATCAGTAGTGGAAATTATTGAGGATCAGTGACACCTCATTGTGACTTAAAAGTTGCATACTTATTTCTTTGAAGGGAAATAACTTCATAGGAATATTCTTCAAGGTAATTTTTTTGAAGAAGACTGTACACGTGAGGTATCTAGTAGGAAGCTGCTCTTTCGAACCCAACGGGGAGGCAAGTCTACAAGGATGTCATGTTTCTTATTCACTGCTTGAATCATTGTCTGTCACTAATTATCACCAAAATATTGTTTCTGAGAACACATTTGTTGAATTAAATTAAATTTGCTTATTGTCCACGGGATAGTGATTAGCATGGTGTTATTTGAGTTGGCGCGTCAATCGAACACTAGAACAAGCCACTGATTTTTTGTTTAAATTATGCTTACTTCTACATAGCTTTCAAGTCGACTTAACTAATGTTGATCAGTTTAGTTCACAGAATAAGAAGACACTATTTTTACTCTTCAAAAACTATATGAAGTAGAATTTTAAAAAATTGGAATCAGTGAAAATTGGGTTCACTTTTTGGTGGTGACCCGTGTTCCATACATTGAGAATTCAGAAAAAAAACCAACAGAAAAGACAGGGATGTTACACTATGCTTGAATGAAGTCAGAAGCTGATTAATAGCTTCACTTTTTGTGTAAATACATATAATTCTTTCATTGATGATATCTCTTAGTCTATACACTAAAAATAAGAGGAGTACATATTTATTATTTGCAAATATGATTTCAGAAAATAGTCTTATTCAGAAAAATTTTCACCTTTGTACAAGGTAGACTGGTTATTTTAGGAATTGATTTAGCTGAAACAACCACAGTTAGCGTGAATACCATTACTTCATGACTTATTGAAACCCTAGTGCGTATCGAAGTTTAAACACAACTGCATTATATTACAACTAGTGAGCAGTGAGCAACTAATCAAGAAATTCTTAGTATTAAACACATCCAACCCATAGTAGTGTGTACCTATTAGCACCTCATTTTATGATGGGTATTTCAGTACTGGAAATCTATATACTGATCATCTAATCTACGTTTCTTAGTCTTACTCAATTCATTCATCACTCTGTTGAAAATAAAGTGATCTTGATTCTCAGCAGAAAATAGCTTCAATGTAAACTTTCTCTTTAAACCACAAAAGCGGGAACAGTCTGACATAGACTAGGCATGAAGTGTTGCAATAAACTCACTCTTTAGTCAATCTTTCTAATCACATTTCTCGATAACAGCCAGAAGACTATTTAACATTAGGAAGTATCAAACAGCTGTGTTATGTTAGTTTGTGACCAACTAACAAGGCTTGCTTATATTAGGTCAAGTGGAGTTGAACTTAAAACGTTTGCACTGTTAACTGTCTAAAAGATCGTTCATGCCTTTGGTATCTGATATGTAACATCTTCCTATAAGAGGTTAGAAGATCCATGTCCAAACTGAGCGGGATAGATGTCTTTTGTTTGGATTAAAAACTAATTGTGTTGGCTTTATCAAACAGCATGAGATATAGACTCAGTGCTTTTGGTTGACATATAATAATTAAAATTGTTGAAATCAAGTTTGAGTAACTATGAAACTATTCATTAGTTTCCATTCAGACAGTATAAATCACATCTTGTTAATTTCATATTGTTGGCATAGAGATGCTGACTGAAACATAAAATTGTCTCTTGTCTTTTGCTGCTTTCTGAGGAATTGTTAGTTTTGCATATTTCGTGTCATTGTTTTATCTGAGATAGTATTGTTCAATACATGAATTTTCTGCGGAAAGTGCTAAAAAAAGTCAAAGCATCTTAAATAATGTTTAGGTTGGACTGGAAATTTTCTGACTGTAAATCCATTTTATTGTACAACTTTCTCAGTTTAGTTGATCAGATTCTATCTGTCCTAATTATTATCGACATCTGATCCCAAAACAATATAACTGAGTATCTGATGTTTAAACCATCTTAACATCACCGAGGTATGCGTAGACAGATGAGCAGAACTTATGCAGTCATTCGACAACACTTGTTTCAGTATCAGCAGCTTGTAGCACTGACTATCTAGCCACTTAGTGACAGTAAAATTGAGTGGCTGAAAATAATTTCAGTTATACAAAGTATCTATGGGAATTATGTAGTTTGTAAACAGTTCACAAGCTTTTCCCCTAAATCCTACAAGTATTAGGAATTTTTAGTAGTTGAGATTTTTGCTGTCCATTTAATTCCTATAATGTTTGCCTTAAGTCACTTTCTCCTAAAAAAATCACCAGAAAAGGTTAGTTCGAAAACCTTTTTGGGATTGTTTCTAGACACGCTGAGTGGCACTGACTCGTCTGTGGAGAGAGTCAATTCTTACACTTTATTGTTTACTGGCCGTTCTAAAATCCTTGACAAAATTTGATTCCACACACAATATCTGCATTTCGTCACCCAGAAGTTTGCTAAAATTAGTCTAGAATGACATGATAATTGTAACTGCTAGCCACCTTACGTATTCACTAATCAGGTGTTCTTATGCCAGGTAGGTCAGTATCAGAATGGGACTTGGAAAGGCTGCGCAACAGTCCAAGTTGTCGTACCTCACGTCACCACGGTACAATAGAAGGCGTAAAGATGAAAGAAAAGGAAGTAAGTTAAAAAAGTAGGTAAAATG
>OX104134.1:82282209-82315989 GCA_944470555.2 Heterobilharzia americana | reverse complement strand
GTTGACTGAATAATAAAACACAGGCGTGTGGATAACTATGACCACAAATCAACCCTTAAATCATGTTGTGATGTGTGTTATAGCAACTTGTATTTGGTTCACAGTGAAAGACAGACATTATCAGTGATTTAAGTTTAACGCTCATTATCACCAAAGTACTACCATCAACAGTATAATCTTCATTATCGCTATTTTCTTCAGCATTGTTCCCTACTTCTTATTTTTGTTCTTTTCCGTCAATGTGAGTCAAAATAAACAACAATTAACTTTATCAAACAATTTCACATTGAACGTCAAATTTCGCTGTCACTGTAAGTAACAGTAAACTTGAAAATAACAAACTTAAATCAGTTTTTTAACTGATAAGAAAGTTAACAATTCTTCTCGTGATGAATTCTCATCTCTCTACAACCAATATAAGTCAATTGCAGGTTTTTTGGCTCTTCCGCTTCATTTGCATGTTCTTCACTCATATACATATGTTCACACGATCGCCTTCAGTTGAGAATATCAATAGCTAACTTAGCGTATCTTTGCTCATTTCAGTATGAATGCAAGTAATTCACACTCAATTATAACAATTATTATTGTTATCAGTAGTGTGTTTGCTTGTTTACACCTACAAATGTTATTGTTTATCGTAAAAGGGTGGCGAATGTAATCGGAGAAAACTCTCTCCATCTACCACACCCATGCACACAAACAAACGTTCATATGCTCATAAGAAATCATAAAATAGGCAAAAGTGTTTCGTATGACAGTGGTTAACAGTGGAATCCAGGATGCGCATTTCGTCCTATCTAGGCCTCGTCAGCTGGGTGTAACTGCTTCCTTGTGGGCGATGTTCTTCCCACTACCCATTACTATCATACAACTGAAAATACAGATAAAATCGAGGCATCTGCGCAAGAGCCTATATATCAATGGAGACCGATCAATCGTGTTCATCCAACGAAGGGATAATAGGGACAACAAAATAAATTTCATCTGACAGTTTACTTCTGTTCTCGAAAGTTGCCTTCATTGTGGTTTATCCTCTGTTTGTATGAAAGGAAAGTTATACTGATATGCTAACTCGGAAGTCTGATATCAATCACCTGTAAGAAGTCTGAAGAACGATTTATCAAAGTCAGAAAAATGTATAAACTGTTAGACTAACAAATGATATTTCTGATCGGTTTCAATCATCTGCCTTATTCATGCAGCTTGAACACTTAAGCTAGCGAATTTAGATTTACTAAACTATCAAACCGAACGATTATCTACTGTATAGATTATTTTGATACAGTCAGGTCTACTATGCTATATTTTTCACCACATTAAGGTTAGAATAATTGGACACTTATTCCGTTCTGCGATTTCAACCGTATTGTTTCCATTTAAGAAATTTTTGAAAGGTTAGAAACATCTTTCATTTTGTAAAGTCTCATCAATCAAATCATATATTATGTACATTTTCTAGCAACACAAGAAAGTTAAATTTGTGAAACTGTTTCGGTTATTATACACATTTAGGCTGAAATAATATAAATCTCTTCGAAGGACGAGATATTTAGCATCTCTTACTAGAGCTACCATCTTCACTTATACGTAAAGGAACTCCACTAATATTTAAGTTCTCAAACGTCTTTGGATAATCTCCTTAGGCATAAAAAGCAAAGGTTAGAAACAAGTAGAAGTGGTATGTGCTTCTTACAGTTCTGTGCAGTCTTTTAGGTCTATAATGTGAGCCGTTATCTGATTCAGGAAATTTTCTTCTAATACCAACCCGAATTCTTTGTCGAACTGACTGGTTCCATGAAGAATATGACCAAGTAGTGCTCACTGTACCTAGATCAACAATCAGTGGCTAACTCATTCAGCTTGATATGCGCTCAGCAGTGACCGAAGCCTATTAACAAATTTGCAATAATGACCGCAAGGTGAAGTAATGATGGGTTGCACTGTGTTGTGATTTTGAAGGTTAGGCATCAGTCTGAAGGAAGGAAGACCCTGAACTAGTTCGCACATTTGTTTGTACTTAACAGAAATAAATAGCTGTTACCATGAGAAAATAGGTGTTTCCTCAGTGATTACAGCCTGTGTCACTCGTGGAATAGGCGAATTTACCGCTAAGCTACTTAGTGTTAATAATGTGCATCCCGAAGTCTGCGAGATATCAGTTTCTTTTTTAGCTTCTGTTATGGAGCATGCACAAATTCACAGCTTGAAAATTCAGAATATCTTAATTAGTGAGATTCGGAAAGTAAATCTATTGAGTATTGTTTTATTGGAAATATTATGTTATCTGGTCCTCAATGCTTACTAAATTTGTAGAATAATCCCGCGAAATGATCAAAAATTTGAATGAATAGACTTTGAGGTAAACTGGGGGATGATTTCAGTTGGATAAGGAAGACACAAGAAGGCTTTACTTCACACACACTTAATGTGGATTAACAATAACAAGCACGATTCATAAGCAACCTTAAAGTACAAAGTAATCTAGGTTTGAATATCTGAAGTAGCATAGGCTTTTCAAAGGGATAGAGGAAATTCCTACCAGTAACTGCAAGGAAGAGAAAATCTTGGGTTCAGGACATCTATATGGCTGCATCTGGCTACACATCACCCGTTATTATAGGCAAAAAAACAAGAGCATGGCAATTTAGCTGCTTTGCTTGAACTACTTATGAGTAGGCAAACAAGAAATAGTCAAATTTTGTGAAAAGGTATGTGAAGGGATGCTCCATATCAGAAACTATCATTTTTACGTACAGGATAGGGGATAAATGTGTGGAGTTCACATCTGTTTGATCCATAGATGACACAAATGGAAATTAAGTTAGTACGTATCTATGGGTTAAGTACACATAAACTTAGTGTACAGTCATTACCAGTCTGCCCAACCATGCCTATCCCAGATAATCTCATCAACATCTCGCTTTCGGTTTCGGCAAGATTTGGGTTGTGATGAGAAGTCCTGCCTGTTAAGATACTGGGCTTATGATGAACGGATAATTATGCATAAAGTAATCAAACAACAGCTGGACGAAACCAACGATAAATGAAATGAAGACAAAAACTTAGCCTTTATTTTCTCCTCATAGCTCAGCTGGTTGAACACACAGACGTAACCTGAAGATCACTTGTTCTTATCGTACAACTACTAAAATCTTCATAAATACTAATTAAATACGTGTCATCCAGAGGATAACGTGGAGTATTTTATGCCATACATATTACACTATTTATGTTCACTACTGATAAAGTTCATCATCCCCTTGATAAAGACTACTGGGATGTGCTGATAAGTTTGTTGCATGATATGAATTTTTTAGATTTGATCACCGAACCTCAACATCTTTTCCCCGTCATTTCATTTTCATCATCATCATCTCACCAAACCTGTCTTCCTTTAAGTCAAAAACATCTACCTCCCCCTCAAAATTCATGAAACAACTCATATAGTTTCCTGAATCCTCATCTGTAAATGTATTTCAGAGATCAAAGCGTCAAACCTACTGTCACATTTCGTAGCACACGTATAGTATTTAAAACCATTTTAGATGATAACGATAAATGACACGCATTAGTAGTGAATTGCAGGACAGGAACCTGGAAACCACACAACACATGTCAGCTTCTCTCTATAGTTTAAGTATGTGTATCCATCAGCTACAGTTAGTATAGTCAAAGAATTACGTCTACGAAAAGTCATGAACTCTGTTCAAAGTGCCTAGATGTGTTGATGCAAAACTTGCAAACTTGTGGAAAGTTTAAAGAGCACAGAAAAATATCTGAGGCTAATTTTCTGCTTCTCAGTTTTGGAAATCTACTACCAAAGTTTCTCCTTGAAAATTACTAATGTTGTGACAGCGGTATCTTGAATTACAAACAAAAATAGCATTTTCTCCAGTTACTGTTGACCTAAGCGCAGTAGTCATTACTGAACAGAATTCAAGGATGATTACCATTGTTTCTGAAACACTTGGATAAATATGTGAATGTGTGAGTGACTAGAGTAGGTGGATACAAGACTGGCGAACCCTCAGTCTTTACAGTAAATGAAAGCTCAACTACATGTTGAAAGGAGCAACTAGCTTAATTAATATATGAACACAAAATCATCTCTTATTCTGAACTGCCTAGCTAATGACTGTATTTGTTAGGAAGGCAAAAGTACAGACGATAGCTCACTCTACGGATTAAAGACCACCTTCTAAAATATTATGTGTATTGTGATATATTTCAATATGTTCTTAATGGTTTGAAGGAGAGAAGGTGAAATGAAAATTCACTATAGGTTTAAGGAGCGACTGTTAGACGGGAAAACTGTAGGTTGATAAAATGTACTCAAAAAACTGGTAGAAAAATGTTGACAGTTATGGAGGTTATTGTGAAAGAAAACTTTCTATCAATACCAAAGAAGAAAAGAAAATTGAAAATGTTGGTTTGATACATAAGAGGTAATAGTGAAAGCCTGAATAAAAAGTGAACACCACGATCTTGACTGAATTTTAAAGTGCGGTTTCAAACAGAATGCGGGAAAACGAACAGTCTTCGATGAATCACTCAAAGCAGACTTCAATGATGATGATTTAAAATTACCGACTATAACGATAGAAACATTAACCAGAATTCGACAGTTAAACTCTTGTCAGTTCTTGTGTATTTCAATTCACGAAAGGAACACACATGATCATAAACTAGATGCATTAGCTAAACTAACATGGAACATTTTCTAAAATTTTGAAGTCGGCAATTGATATATGCCTAACAGGTGCTGGAAACAAGCAAGTTGCAGCAACCATGTAAGTTTCCAGCCTGTTTAAAATGTGTCAGTTGTATGTTCAAACTCAACTAGATTGTGGAATGTAACTATGCTTCTTGACATTCTAAGACTAGTATTTCAGAGATGAAATACAAGTTTATCTCAAGAAACTGTAATATTGAGTATAACAGCAAGGTTTACGAAACCTCTGTACTCAAACAGTCCTAGTCATTAAAGATTTTAGAGTTTTTAATTTTCGAACATAAAATCAGTAGCAAGAATTCATCAAAGATACATTAGATATGTTCCTCTGAAAGCAAATCGAACTTAGTCTTTCATTGTATTTCACGAGCTAGTCTTGTCGACTAAGGCACATGAAGAACAAAAATTTAGTGGATGATACTAAAAATGAGAATTTTTATTGTGGAGCAAACATCTGCCAATATTGGTCTACTGTTTCCAATAAAAATAAAAATACAAGATTGTACCTCGGTAGTTTTTCGCAGATAGACATGACTTTCTTCAAGGAGGTGAATTGGTAAAAGTATCACAGAAGAAAGTATTACTGTGATTCAATAAGCTACTTTATTTACTGCCCTAACAAAGGTTCACTGTGCAAAGCACCGTAGAGCCGCTAATATAAAACAGATATTAGATTTCGCTCGAATTCACTCAGTGTTTTTACTTGTCTTTCAATACTAAACCTCTCATTATTCAGTACCTATTTATCTCCTATATTTTTGGTTTTATCTAACTGCCAGTGTTCAGAAGTCTGATAACCTGAAAGGTTACATTAGTGCTTTAAGTTCTTTCTCATTGTAATCAATCATATATTAAAACTATTAGATGGTAAGTCACTGCTAAGGTGTGACCTGCAGTTTCATTTGAGGGAACTGAATAACATTTTCTACGTATTATACCAAGTATGGAGTGAAAGACTGGAAATTCTGACTGGTGGTGAAATTTCGTAGTTTGCTACATGAACCTAGGCATTCTTGTGGGTACAATGGAGATAATAAAAGGAGTACAGTCGTCAGTAAATTTCTTACCTCTTTTACCCTTTTAGTAATTTCCTAAATTGAGTACTCAAAAAGGTGAGAGCTTAGAAAACATCACTGAAGCTGGTAAAATTTAAACTGCATTTCCCTGGTGAAAAAATTAATGGTGTTAGATATTCCTTGTGAAACGTTTGCTGACGTCTCAGGCTGTTCTAAATGAATACACGAAGAGTTTTCCTTCAGCAGAGTAATTGGCACCTAAAGTAGGAGACAGTTTTCATTATAAAAATGATATCGACTGATTAGGCATAGAAAAAATCCATTTATTTAACCCTAGTTCGACAGGGAGTGAAATTAATCTCCAAAATTCTATGAATTCTAACAGTTGAATGTTAACTTAATGCGAAAATATGATTTAACTAATGCTTGAATACCTGAAAGTTTCTTGATTCTAGAACTTCTAAAGGGAGACCAATAGTCATATGCAGTTTCTAAGAGAGTAGTTCCAGTAAAATACAGAGATTTCTTATCACGAGTGTGTTATTATTATTTGTCCCTTGGATTCCTAGTGGAACATAGGATTTCAGTAGCACATCACCACTTCACTCTTTTCGCTGCAGTCTTCTCAACCTACATTCACCACTGCACATATGCTTTCATCTCTTCCTCACACCATCTCCTCCATGACACTCTCAGCTTGCACGCACAACTCGTCGTTTCCCACCCACGTTCCACTCAAAGGCTTCACCTGGCACGTGAAGTCACCAATCGGTCTTCTCAGTTTATCTACAATCCATTCGATCTCCACTTTCTTCTGCATATTTCTTGGACGATGGGTTGTTGGTTGGTTCGTTGCCAATCAGAGTGAGTTCCTTGTTGCATACTCTTATTATTCTGGTCATCTGATCTTCAGTGTCAGTATCGAGTAGGCGTAGGTGGCAGCTGTTGATGATGCATGTCTGCAATTTGGTTGAAGGAAATACTTTTCGTAACACACCAACACTCTCAACCATCACATAGAAGCACTGACTGATTTGACTGAATTAGTGTTGAAAATCCGGATCTTGTTCACACTTTATGCTGAGTGCAGTGCAGTGCAGTGGAGTGCAGTGGAGTGCAGTGGAGTGGAGTGCAGTGGAGTGCAGTGGATCACCACACTGACTATTTGAGATTGATGAAGGCCTGTCTTGCTGTCTTTCCGATCCTGGCTGGCTTTGACATCTTCATCTGTGCCGCCACCCCTAGTTGAGACGATGCTGCCTAGGTAGGTGAATGAGACAACCTCCTTTAGATTTCTCCCGTTAATGGTGATTGATGGATCTTGTTGTTGCTGTTGTTGTTGATGCCGTTGCTGGTTGGGTATCTTCATCACCTGCGTCTTCCGTCTCTATCTTCACCTGAATGAAGTCTCGTCTTCGCTGCCCTGCCTCTTTTGTCAACCTGTTGGTTTTTGCCTGTAGATCTTCGAGTTAGTGCGACAAGACAATAGATATGAATCATCATCTGCGAAATCCGAATCTTCCTATAGGGTCGGTGTTTTCATCTGTCCAGTCAGCGTGTGCCCCTCTTCTCGCTACACACAGTTTGTTGCATGATCCAGTCGACCACAATCAGGAAGATCATGAGTGATAGTAGGCAACCTTGTCGTACTCCTATCTTCACTTCAAAGGCATCACTGAGCCTTCCATTGTGAATCACTTGGCATGTGGCGTCTTCATATAGTTGTTGAATGAGGTTGATAAAGTGTGTGGCAGTGAAACCGTAATGTTGAAGCAGTTTCCAAATTACTCCTTGGTCAACGCTGTCCAAGGCCTTTTCAAAATCATTGAAGTGAAGGTAAGGTGAAGAGCTGACTGCCATTCTATCTCTGTTCTATGATGATGCTTAGTCTTACAATCTGATCCGCACACGATTTGATCTTCCTGAATCCAGCCTGTTCTGGTCGTTATTTTGAATCCAGAGCACCTTTTAATCCCTCCAGAATGATGCGGCATAAGATTTTGCCTGGGGTGCACAGGAGTGGAGCATGATTCTGAGCCAGTCCTTGCAAAGACTTAAATCAGTCTTCTTTGGGAGCTGGATCAGGTTGCACTTCTTCCAAGCTGCAGGTACCTTTCCTTCCTTGCAACTTTCTGCAGTAGTTTTGTGTGCATGCCAGTTGTGGTCTCCACGTCTGTTTCAGTGCTTCTGGAAGAATTCTATCTGGTCCTGCTGCTTTCCCGACTTTCAGCAACTTTATGGCGTTCAGGACTACACTTCTGCTTTTGTTGGAGAATCTGTGTTCACTGGTAGTTCTACGGTTGCTGGTGGTATTTCTGGACGAGCTGCAGGTGTTGGTGGTGGTCGATTCAAGTTGAAGTGGTCAGCCCATTGTTTCCTTTGTTTCTCCTCTTTGGTAACTAAGTTTCCTTCACTATCTTTCATTCGTTCCATCTGAGTCGATCTCTTCCCAGATAGTAAGCTGGTTATTTGATATAATGTTGTCAGATCTCTGTCTCTCCTACCAGCAGCCTGTTCTACTTCACTTGCAAGTGTGTCGTAGAAGTGTCTTTTGTCTTACCGCGCACTCTTCTTCACTTCACTATCCAGTGTAGTGTTTTATGGGTTGTGTTCAGTTCCTCTTCTCGTTCGTTGTTCATCCCTGCGCTGCACTGCACTGCACTCGTTCATCTCCTTCTTCACCATCTTCATCTCCCCCCTCTACCAGCATCCATGGATCCATTCTTTGTCTTGCCACTTCTTCTTCCTTCCTAACATGGTTATGCAGGCTTCCTTCTATGTCACTTTCAAAGAGCTACAGTGTTGTTCCACGCAGGTTTCTTCAGTGATGTTGCCTAATACCTACCATTTTTGCCTGGTGTCTGTCGTGAAGATGTCCTTTGAAGTCTCGTCCTTCAGTTCAGTTTATGTTCTGGGTGTTGAACTTGAACTGTGGTCTATCACCAGCTTCTTTGAAGGCTTTCAACTTGATTTTGAATGCAAGCTCCTTCCATTCGATAGTGAGTGGTGTGAACGAACATCTCTTCCTCTTCTTGATCTGATCTTGTTTCCAGTAGGCTGCATCTCCACTTTCTTCACATTGAGATGAAGTTGATCTCGTTTTTAGTGTGTCTGTTGTCTAATGAAATCCACTTCGCTTTGTGAATATCCTTGTGTTTGTACACGCTGCCTCCAATCACTAAATCATTAAATGCCCAGAAGTCTTCATAGGGTGCTCCATTCTCGTCCATCATTTCACCGAGTGCTTCTCAACCCATGATGTGTTCTCTTCCTGTTTTGTCCGCTCGCAGTTTCGCATTCATGTCGCCCACTGGAATTTCGATATCGCCATCTAGGTTGGGGTCTTGTCCATTACTGATTGCAGTTGTCTGTAGAATTCCCCCTTCTTCTCTTCCACTGCATTATTTCTAGGCGAGTATCATTGTATGATTGTAACTTCCCTTCCTTTTAAGTTGAATCTTGCTGTCATAATCCTGATCATGGAAGAGTTTGCTTCCAGCTGCATGAGAGCCTTTGATGTTCTTGGAGACATTATGATAGCCACTCCAAAACTCATTGTGCTTGTGATTGTCGTCTGTGTGACAGTGTCAGAGTAGATTATTTACTCTCCAGTTAACATTTTGGACAGTCCTCTTCCATTCCATCTGCTTTCGCATATTACTAACACTTCTATTCTGTGCCATATCTTCTCATCTCTTTTGCAATCTGGATAGCCTTGCCAGCCAGCTTCAAACATTGTGCGGACATTTCATGTCGCCATGTTTACTTTCACTCTCATCGAGCGAGCGAGCAAGCGAGAGAGAGAGAGAGAGATGACTCATCAGCCAGTTGGCTTCCCAAAGGCTTTCACTAACTGGCGTCATTTCGTCTCTCCGATTCCAGCGAGGAATAAGTCTGTTTTTATTTCTTATATTTGGTCTGTACTTTGAAGTTTGTTTAGCGGTTGGATTGGTTTTACGGGGTGGGGTTGCCAGCCCTACGCCCAACCTTCCCTCTTTATCCGGGCTTAGGACCAGCTAGTAACTTGTGGAATAGTTAACTGGGCAAGGTTTATCAAGAATGTAATAGGTCTTAATATTTTCTGGTTCAACTATTTTCACTACACAGAAATAAATATGTTTTTTCCTTGTATATCTGTGAGGCATACTCATGGTACAGTGCCTTACATTTCACAATATTTGGCAACTTTGAGTTGTATTACACCTTATCACTGTACTGTGTTTTTAATATTGATGTCAATAAACTCGTTTTTGTGATTCTCCTAACTTCATTCATTCATTTTAACATGTACTGGTTATTTACTACTAGCAATTGAAAAGTAGTCATTTTGTGAAATAGTATATTTTTTATTCATCTTCACTGGCTTCATAAAACTAACACACCGTGTGTCATACAGGTAGATACACTTTTTTAGATTAGTCTGTCAGGATTCTATCTCAAGTATTATCTTGGTCACTTAGCTGTGTATCTATCAAACGCTTGACCAATGCGTTCATGTAGGTAGCAAACGTCCCATGATGTTAGCGAATTTATTATTGGTCTGAGATTGATATCATGTTTCATAGTCAACGTTTGCGGTCAACCGAGTGCAACGGTGCTGCTACTTACTACTCATTGATTGGTGAAAACAGCATGAAACTGGGCAACTGAACCTGCTGTTTTTCGTCACATGTTTGTAAGAAGTGTCTCTGAACTTCAGAGTAAACCAGTCTCAGAGAACTTTTAGATATAACCTGTTGATAAGTGCTTACAGGCATGTTGGTTAATGAGAATCGTTTGTCAGTAATAAAATAGGTTCAGATGTAATGAAGATCTCCCAATAAATTCTACAGATAACCCGTTTATTCTTTAAACAGTTTGCACTTTTACTAAAAAGCTTTTATTGTGGGAGTATATTACATGAAAAACTAATGAAAAACTGGAAATAATGGCTTCAAGTAGAAAACCATAATTTCATTAATGCAGCAAATTTCATCTATAGTGACACCACGGTCCCTGTTATCCTAGGTAGGAAACTTCTATCCAGCCGTTCTTTTGAGGCTATCCAATTAATTTGTAATTCATTCTGTGCGTGATATGACGTGATGATTAACCAATGGATATCCATGCTGCCTACGGAATAGGCCAAGTTGTCATCTGATATTTTCATAAACTCCATCTAGTTATTGGGTGTTAATAATCGGTGATGATGGAATTCAGCTGTATTACTATTATTCGAGAAAATATTGGTGCTCATGCCTATCTAAAGTTTCACACTGTATCTGATCACACTGAATATAAACAAACAACATACTTTACAATCTACCAGTAGAATCGAAGATGTGCGTTTCGTCCTATTCGGGACTCGTCAGATGGATTTACCTGCACCCCAATGAGTGGCGGCACTCCCGTCTGAAAAGTGAGATCACACAACAGCAGATTATTATTTCATGTAAGGTCCTTAAGTGCGCCTTGTAGATTATTGGATACTTCCTCATTAAGTCTATTTAACCATTGTTATCCAACATTTCTCTTCTAGTACTGAATGGTATCCATGTTTATACATCCACCTTAGAACTTAGACCAGGATTTATTGTTAAAAATTGCAACATAGATAATAACAGAAGATCGAGATAATTTCTTTTCATGTTTCTATATGTTCACAAAAACTCTTAGTAGAAATCTAACAGTGTTTCAACTGTTCAGTAAAGTGTAAGATAACACTTAAAGCTGATAATATACAACTATTGCACCAAAGTATCACACAAGAATCTACCGTGACCAATTGTTTTGAATAATAAGATATTTATTTCATCACTTAAACAGATAAGTAATAACTCCATAGGTGTCTATTACAAAGTGGTAGCAATCAAAGATCCTCCTTAGATTGAAAACAAATAAGTAGCTGTTTGTTCCTCTTCAGTCTGCGTTACGAAGTTGGATTATCTCACGGATGTCCTGAAATATAAAAAGAATTCTTCGAGGTGTTTATTCTCAAATCTTCATTCAATACATACAATAATGTTTATCTGTTAAGGATATGCCTTCATGATGCCTATTGTGACATCAAAAATAACACCGAAGAGGACTCTTATTAGCTAATTTATTCTCAAGCTGCACATTCGTATATACATGATATTTAAAGACTATAATCAGTGAAGATTTAAATTAAATAGTAAGGGTTTCCTTTGTTTCCTTTATTCCTCCAACTGATGTCAGTCTACGATGAATAACAACTTGGAATAATGATGGTGTTTATAATAATAATGTTACTCGTTTATGACGTAAAGGTCGGATAATAACTAAAAGGGGTTACCCAAGCTTTCAAATCATTTATAATGTGCACATAGATGAAAAAGGGGGTGAAAACGTGGTAGAGTTAATAAACAATCAAAGAATTAAGTAATATGAGTGTGACAAGTTAACTGGGATACAGTCTTTCAATATCATATATGTACGAATGTACAGCTTGAGAATAAACTCACTGGAAAGAGTCCTCTTCGTTAAAAAGAGTCCGCTTTACTGAATATCTTGTTTTTGAAGAATCTGCTTACCAAAAAATAATTTGTGATTAAATATTGCATAGCGATTGTATAAGAATGATCATGTATGGGTAACGAACTGTGTATTATGACAAAACGCCTAACACTTGAATTGCTTTCGAAAAGGGCATAAAAAGTGAATAAATGGAAAGGGGAAACAAGCAGATGATGTAAAGAGTTAATGATTGTGGACATGATAGGAGAAGAGTTAGAGGAAGTCTGTTTTATAACAGTGCTTCAGATTCGTCGACCGGACAACCACACTTAGGAAGCGAATACACATTACTATTGGTAAATTACTTCTCAGACCGAAATTATTGAGAATGGATTATAAGTGTCGGTGAGGTGCTTAATTATCGCACTTATAACTGTTTTACTACTACTTTTTCGTAGCCATTAAGAATGGTGTTCTTAATCTCTTGTAGGCAGAATGCTTTTCGAACGACCAACTCGACAGCTGTGAGTCAAATGATAAGCGCAGGTTGATATGGTAAGATGTGGACAATATCACTTAGACTGTCATAAAATAAAAGACAACTCAGGGAAAATTGCTGTAAAGGTTGCTACAAAGTATACTATTCTCAGTGAGTAGGAAATCCTTTTTTTTTAAACTTCAGAAACTCTCTAAACTTTAAAGTCTGTATCTGTTAGAAAAACCCTCTTAAAGGCAGAAGTGGAGTCCCACCTCATAGGTTTTGACGTAATGTATTCTTCTTCGAATCCCAATGGCCAAAAGGAGTCTGTTTACTAAATTATTTGATTTATCTATGAAGTGCCTTTACAAGGATTTTTTATACATTTGGTAATCACAAGTGGTACTTCATATTACCCTAGCCTGTGAGTGACCTCATCTGCTATTCACAACCATAAATGTGGAAGAGTTTAGTTCATCAAGAAATGCCTACGAATGAAGTAACAATTTTTTATCATTTAACACTCATTAGCAATTGAGGTTGGATGCCTTAGAAGTAACAGCTCAGATTGCGTCTCCGCTTGAAGATACTTTATGTCTGCTTAAAGGAACAAGCTTTCAAGAGGTTGTAGATACTTCTTTTATATGATCAATATCAGGTCTGAAGATTAAGCGACAAAAGACTACTTGCAAATATCCAAAACACTAGATATATTCGATAGGTACTCTAACAAACGAACCATTCCACAGTTTAATGAACTGGACTTCGTTCTGATTCTAACTGTTCATAAATGAACTACTAGTGCTTACAAATCTGTTCAGTGCTATAGAAAGTAAGTTTCCCTATTATGTTTGTTTAAGCATGAGTGATATAAGGTGTGGAAAAGGATTATGGTTCCATGCATTACAATGGGTAGTTGAACGTGAAACCTTTTGATCGCCACTTGAATATGAACTACTAACATGATTTATGGCTAATATCTTGTCGCACAAACTCGAAGATCTACAGGCAAAAACCAACAGGTTGACAAAAGAGGCAGGGCAGCGAAGACGAGACTTCATTCAGGTGAAGATAGAGACGGAAGACGCAGGTGATGAAGATACCCAACCAGCAACGGCATCAACAACAACAGCAACAACAAGATCCATCAATCACCATTAACGGGAGAAATCTAAAGGAGGTTGTCTCATTCACCTACCTAGGCAGCATCGTCTCAACTAGGGGTGGCGGCACAGATGAAGATGTCAAAGCCAGCCAGGATCGGAAAGACAGCAAGACAGGCCTTCATCAATCTCAAATAGTCAGTGTGGTGATCCACTGCACTCCACTGCACTCCACTGCACTCCACTGCACTGCACTGCACTCAGCATAAAGTGTGAACAAGATCCGGATTTTCAACACTAATTCAGTCAAATCAGTCAGTGCTTCTATGTGATGGTTGAGAGTGTTGGTGTGTTACGAAAAGTATTTCCTTCAACCAAATTGCAGACATGCATCATCAACAGCTGCCACCTACGCCTACTCGATACTGACACTGAAGATCAGATGACCAGAATAATAAGAGTATGCAACAAGGAACTCACTCTGATTGGCAACGAACCAACCAACAACCCATCGTCCAAGAAATATGCAGAAGAAAGTGGAGATCGAATGGATTGTAGATAAACTGAGAAGACCGATTGGTGACTTTACGTGCCAGGTGAAGCCTTTGAGTGGAACGTGGGTGGGAAACGACGAGTTGTGCGTGCAAGCTGAGAGTGTCATGGAGGAGATGGTGTGAGGAAGAGATGAAAGCATATGTGCAGTGGTGAATGTAGGTTGAGAAGACTGCAGCGAAAAGAGTGAAGTGGTGATGTGCTACTGAAATCCTATGTTCCACTAGGAATCCAAGGGACAAAAATGAAAATAGTAAAAAACACGCTGTCTATTCCTATGTGTCGTTCGATCACTGTTTTCCACGTATATCAACAGATCATCAGACTATTCCTTTATTTATGACAATCACCAGGATGTCACTGATATATACTTCATGTTAGTTGCCACCGGTAACCAAGGTGTATCGGAAACCTCAAGGTAACTTAAACCCGTATTACCGGAAGCTGCAACTGTACAGTTAAGTGGTGACATTATGAAGGTATTGACTGCACCCAAACTGGTGTGTTTGAAAATCATAGAAACCTCTTAAAAAGAGAGAGCTGTTTTGAGGCTGCAGACATCTCTTGCTATTGAATACTCAACTCAAAAGTCAAGTTGGCAACCCATTGTTGACTGTTTGTTAGCACCTAAAGGCTAGGATATAATGTTACACATTGGTTCAGTACATAACAACGCACGGATATCCGTAAGCATTTAACAACCATACATCTATTCTTAGCAGTGAATCTTCGTTGGTATTATGAATCGGGTTAGAAAATGGCGCTTGAAAACCTTGCCATTACTCCAATCACTTAGTTTGCCTGTTATTGTTGCTTAGTGCATTTCAAAGGTGACCGAATTCTACCTAATATTATTTTAAATATTCCCTGAATTCATAATCCTCTTATTCATAAATAAATTTTCAGAAAATGTCAAAAGTATGTGTAAGCATTCAAGCAATTTACTAAATTTCCGTCAAATTCAAATTACAGTTTTACATCCGGTCAGTGACCATTTAATAATTTATAAATGCGTGCAGTAAAACTTTCATTTAATTGCATTTAATAATTGGTCAATTATTTTTTAAATGGATAGAATACAACATTAATTTATTAAACAAGAGGATGAGCTGATACACTATTGTAACAGTTATATCAAAATAATGATGGTGATATTAAGTGAATCTGAGTTCAAAATCAGAAATGGTCTTGAACATTGAAAGGAATGAATCATTTGTTTGTTTATTAATAACAAATGTTTTGTTGTAGAAAAAATTCAGAATTTGTGTATAAAAACAAAATAAATAACTGTAAATAACTGTTTATTTAGGATCTTCTTGTAAACACTCCTCCTAAGAATCAAAAACATGAACTTTTCATTCCTTCGAAATATTTTACTCTTGGTGATCATGATAACATTCAGTCGTTCACGTAAGTCTGTCTGTGTTTTGAACAGTCTCTATCCTCAGTTATTTATAATTCTGAAAATGATGGAAGTTACTGAGGTCATATACAAGTCATTACTCTTCGAACTATTGGTCATATCTTTTACTGTGTTAGCTAAAAGACATCAACTGTGAACGCTTGATAGGTATTCTGCTTTATCAGGTTTGGTGGCAACAGCTATGAAATTGAATTATCGATATATAAGGAGTTGGATGCTACATGAAATATTTTCTCACTTAAATACAGCAGAACCAAAGATCAGCGCAACTACCGAAGTCATAGCTATCCAATAATACCACTTCTGTGTCCTTACTGACTCAGCTATATAAAGCTAGTGTATAAAGACACCAGATGTACTACTATGCAGCTTAACGAATGTATTATTAAGCACCCATCTTTTTGGCTAGTAAAGGGAAAAGTTAGGTCAATGCAGACTTCAATTTTGTCACATCGCATAGCAGACATATCTACAGTGAATAAAATGATTTATCTCATCCCATTAACACGTTCCAATGGGAATGGTATTCGATTTTTACGCATAACTGAAGCTGTGGAAGTTCCAGTGAATGTTCCTAGTCTTTTGTATTCCTAAGACGTTGGTGCCACCAATATCTGCGTTTGCCAGAAGAAATTTAACGTATAATTATGACCATTAACTTTTTCCAATCAATTTCTTGTTCTTCAATCTTTTCATGAACTTTGGCTAATCATTTACTTTATCCTTCACTGTGCCATGAGTTCCGTTTTATTTTTCAAATTTTTTAACTAGAATGATTGTTAAAATTTCTGCAATACAAATTATGTTTCATTTATACTTATCCTCACTAGTATGGCTACTGAAATTATTACTATTGTTTCAAGTTAGTTATAATTACGGATTAACATCAGTTCGAGAACCCTTGGAATTTTAGAGGGACAAACAGTTATTCCATCACAGTTTACGAATACTCAGCGGTGCACAAACATAAGCGCTATGAGTGATCCAATCCAGGACTATGAAGACTTGCGGTAATATAGTATAACCATAATATGGTGTCATAATCAGGCCCCCAGGACACTCCTGTTTTGGCTGACCCTACAGTTTACGGCTGAATATCACGAATTGGCAGAAGTAGGAAGACACAAACCACTGGATTGCACCCCAGTGACTGAATGGTAAGGCGCTCGCTGTAAGACCTGACGGTCTTGGATGAACACTGATAAGGAGTCTCAAACTAGGAAGAAGAAACCGTCAAGTGCTCCAGGCTTTCAACAATTCTCCAACTGACGTCAGTTTGGGATGGAGAGAATTGCTAACATTACTTTTTTGATTGTCTTGTCGTCCAGCGATTGTACTACCTTGGAACCATAGACTGAAAATTACTATAATTGGTTTAATACTTTATTTATGAGTAAAGTTATGCATATTAGAGAAAAGATTGAGAACGGCATTTTCACTCGCTTATCTTACTTAAAATGGATGATCAGTTTGCAAATGCTCTATAAATATCACGGTCCCCAGTGATATTTTTCATGGCTGAGTGATTATTAAAATGAACAGCTATGGCGTCAACAGGATGACCCCTTAAAACCACCTAGCCATGAAGTTATAAAAGAGTTTCTAAGTTACTCATTGAAAGGTAGTAATTAACCGAATGCTCGGTACATTTGAAGACCTCATGACACTAGTGTCAACAACTTCACCTTGTGACATTGACTAGTTGAATATCGATAAAAGTTGTAATGGAATCCGGGCTACTTAACTAAAAAAGCTATTTGACTTCTAGTATAACGTGTGTATGTGTGTGTGTATCGTGTAAACTACTGACACACTTTAAAGTGTTCATCTAATGTTCATTATGTTCTCTGTGTTGTACAAGTGCAGTTTAATATGAGGTCCAATGGCTATTTAATTTCAAAGTAATTTTGTGTGAAAGAAGACAAAAAGTTATAACAATCACTGACTGTACTTAGAAGTGTCTCAGAATGTACTCTTTAATATAAATTACATTTCGTCGATCACTTTTAATAACTCAAATGAACTTTCTATGTTTTAGACAATCCTTGTTTCTTTGCAAACTAATGTGCACATATGAGTAGTATTTTATGATAGTAAAGTGACTAACTTTACAGTGTCTAATTATTCGAAGTATTTATATAGCCTGTTTAGGTTCTTACTGACAATTGTCTCCAAACGTGGGATAATGAAAAAGATGGTTAGCTCAGGATAACAACAGAGTTGGTCAGTGTTCCGTAATCCTTGGAAGTTACTCATAAATGTTCCGTTACCAGTCTTAGTATGGTCATCTGAAGTACCTTCTTTAAGAAATAAGGTGTATTTAAAGGTTATATGAATGTAGTTTTGAGGTTTGTGGGGATTTTTGATTTCAAGTTAGTATTCATCACTGACTGACTGGCTTTCGTTAAAGAAGTATTGGAAACCTGGGAGCACTGGACAGCTGCTTGGTCCTAGTAGAAACTTCTCAGCAGTGGGTACCCATAACCTCGCCAAGAATCAAACTTGGGACCTTGGGGTTCCGCGGCCAGTACGGCATCATTGAACCACGGGTTGGGGACACAGTGGTTCATATTTCCTACTTTGGCATTTCATTATATATGATGAATGGTATGAATGTTAACGTAGCGCTTTTGTTGACAATCATTTGTTGTCCCGTTGTAAATGATTGAGATCTCTTCTTCCTTTCACATCTTTATAAGGCCAAGCATAAGTAAGAAATACTCGGTAAAATACACGTAATCTTTAAACATACCTCAATTCATGATAATTAAGCTTAGGTGATTTCAATGAGGCTGATTATGGAACTTTTATGACTAAGATTCGTAGTTTAGCAAAAAGCAAACAACTTTTTGGCGCCAGAATAACCATATCTGAAAAACCACCTATATTTTTATATCTGAGAGGGAGAATAAATATTTGCGTTTACAACATCACCTTATTGTTTAATATTTCGTGTCTAATATGTCGAAACATTTTATCAATTGGGGTTTTGTAACTCAATTCGCGTCTGTGACGTGAAAGTAGATTCTTTGCCTATATATATATATATATATATATATATATATATATATATATATATATATATATATATATATATATATCAGATCACCCACTTAGGCTTTCATGAGCAGTGAACTATACGATAACCGAAGATAATCCGCAAAATAAAAATGACGCGACAAAGGCTAGGCTAACTGATGCACAACGATACGTTGCTTCTTAGGAGCTGCTGACTATAGTGTCGAAGAACGCTGTATGTTATATTACTACTGAAACAGTTTGAGTGGTTAAAAACCACTCAAGCTGACGTGTAGATTTCGTCAGTCAGTTCAGAGGGTTCTAAGCATTTACTGGCCGCTTCACTTATCTCCCTTTTGGGACCCGGCTCAGAAGGGATGTATTGGACAAATTCATCTCAAAGATCCGAATAAGTTCAATCACGTAAATCTGGGTAGCTGACTTGCATGGATCGGTGTTTGTAAGATAGGACGATTAGTTTGCAAATGATTCCAAATTACAAGGTTCGCGTTGACATTTCTCATAGGCTAGCTTGACTGGTTTCTAACTACTGAGACTATTCAGCAGTTGCATATTTAGTTAGTTCATGATACGTTTTTATCAGAGATCACGCAATGTGATCTTAGCTGGGTGGTTTCCAACGGAAACCACGTTGACACCATAGTTAAGAGGTTGAGAAGCTACTCAAATGTGGGCAGTGCAGTTTGTAAATCATAGGCAAGTTGATCATCTAATCTTAAGCTATATGTTATTTTGTCACCTTTACATCTGGAAAGATAACGAGAGAATTCTCTTCTTTTCCTCGAATTATAAACATCATTCATATGTTTCAGTTTTCAAGGAACACTACCTTCAGAATTAATTTACGGTCAATTTATGCACTGATATTTCTGACGCTTGCCTATAGGTGAAACTTAAATAGAATCGAGAGCTAACACTAGTTTTCGAATACATGTAGTTATCATTTGAAGTTTACAGTCGTAATGTATGAGTAGTCAGACATCACTCCTATCTATCTACTACCTTAGACAACCAGGTCAGGATGATCTGGGTACCGCAAAGTCATTCCTTTCATCTGGTCATCAACCTATCTGTCAGTGGTGTAGCAGTTTAAACTAGGCTTAGGTAGCTAAATAATCTTGGTCAACTAAGTCAAATAGACTGCTACATCATAAGCTAGATTACAGAATGTTAGCTTCTTTTTAGTAAAATGCTGAAGAGTTTGGTCCGAAACAACTACATTGAGCAACTATTACATAGATTGACCTCAACTGTAAGTACCGGTATAGGCATACGCTGCTTTGAGTATTCAAACATGGATAATTCTAGTGCCACAATAGAAAAACTGGAAACCACTTAGCTTTCAAAAATGCTGGCTTAGAAAAGGTAATCTGTATGAAATTTAACATACTGTTCGTAACATAATTTACTCAGAACATTGTTGGTTCACATGTCTGCGTAACTGATAATTATTTCTGATGATTACTTAACAACCATTTCAAAGGTACTATCAAAATAAACATCTCAAATTAGAAGAGAGTGATTGAAGTAACTACAGTCATTTTTCTGTTATAAAATTATGATAGACACAATAGAAGAAAATTTCTATCCAGTGGGTGATCTCCAGACTGAACTGATGGATGAAGATGAATACGACGAGGATGGTGACTATGATCTTTATGGTGATGATGATGATGGTGATAATGAGCCTGTCCAGATTTCAGGCTCTTATAACAACTACAGAGGAGACTACTAATCAGGTAGTGGTAAGCTTCAATAGTATTTTCTTCGAATTTTTAATGGGGATTGTAAAATATATTTTTCGTTTGTTTTTTCTTTAAAAGCATTACATTTCCTGGATAACAATATTTTATCCTAGTCTGGGCACCATTTTCATTAAGGCTTCGTATTATCAAAACCTTGGTTATTTAAACACTAATCTTTCATTAATAAATTAGCCGCTTTTTCAGAGAAACTCTCTTCCCCTATAAACTGCGCTTTTTACAGAGGTAAAAGCAGCCTAGGGAATTTTTGAAGATGTCTGATGATCATAAGCAGATTCATTTCTTTGAAGAAAGTTATTTACTGTTTAAACATGTAGTTAGCTTTTCTAATTGTTGAATTCTTAGCCGCTGTAAAATGAAAGACTCAATAAACTTAGCTGTATCCATAAACAGAAATATCTAACTGAATGAGTTAAACTACATTAGGAACGTTGAAACCACTCAGTTGTTATTTACTACTACACAGTATTCACGTACTGAAAGCTGCTAGTATGATGCAATCAAAAGATGTGCAAGATTTATCGATGCTAGAAAAAATATACATAACGAAATCTTTGTTCACATCCAATGGATTGGGGAATGCCAGTCTGATTACCGTTTAGTTTTATTAAATGCAAGATGAAATAGTGGATCAGACTTCAGTTCTATATGTTGGTTACGCATCAAGTATAGTAAAAATTCACAGTTTACAAAAACAAACTTTTAAGTTATCAAAACATATTTGGAATCCGATTCATAATTAGGTGTTTTAGCTTGTCTAGATAAGCACCTAATTCGTCGGTTGAAAACCTTCAATTTCAACTTATTTAGTGTTGTTCAGAGTCCATTCTGATAATTCTAGCCACAGTTATCAAGTGATAAGAAACTGAGATAAGTAGTTTATGTGTAATGGCTCTGAGGATGGTCTCAGTCTCAGATAATCATTAGTTTCCAGAAAACTACAAAGACACCTTACTAATGAGTGCATTTGTCAAGCATGGCCTTCTTCGACTAATCCTTACATTTATTCCCAGTGTTAAATTTTATCGGTGCTTATGTTACTAAGCCACTTGACTACCAGCTACCTTTAGTTTATATAAAATAATTCTTGTTATTTTTCAAAGTGATTGTGCTAACTATATCTTTATATTTTCTAGGTTCTTCTGAATGATCATTATGAAAATCCGTTACTGATGTTTTGAATACAATAATTGCTGCAATCACTAAATAAATAGACAAAATTAATGAATCAAAATGAACACTTTGTTATTCTTTTCGAAATATTTAAGACTTGACTAAACTCTAGGACTTATTTGGTAGCTAAGAGATCAGCAAATTAGATTTTACCACCAAGTAATTCCCATAATCGTGTACTGTATTAGTTCTAGCCTACTGACTAGCCTCGAAATGGGGGAAATCAGTGATTGATTATTTGACGATATACATCTCAGTTTCATTTTTCTCATTAACAGGAGTTACCCACACTTCTACCAAAGTTATTTATTATGTTAACTAGATATTAGTACTGGTTGAAGTCTGTAAATCATACTGAATAGTATAGACAATAAGTTGATTGGTAAAAGATATTTATACACTGTTTGAAGATGAATGGCAGGAGATGTTCTAAAGAAAGGTCAGAACTAAGCTTCGTATTTCAGGAAACTTGTTAGTTTTCATCACCACAACTTCGGATGGTATTACCTATGAAGCTCAGAAGTATAGTTTCGGACTTTACTGAAAAATGAAATACTGTGGTCTTACGAATTGATGTAATGGGAAGTAAGTCGAACGACAATTACAATAACTTTTTAAGCACAAAACGACAAAATATCCTGCTCTACTTTTTGACCAGATTACACCCAGTGAATGAATCACTTATCTCACATATTTAGCCGTAAAACAGACAGAAATAGTCACTTCTTGACACCTGGGCTTGTACACATAAAAATCATGACCAAAAACAACAACATATATCAGGTACACAACTAAGACTTTCAAACTAAGTGACGGTTTTCACAGTTTACTGACTGTCTCTTCTGAGTGGTAAAAAATAAAACAATAAATAATGACTCTAAGTCCAGTCCATAATTATGAACCCAAAGGATTATGTTCACCAACAGTCTGACAAGTTTTTTCTAGGATTATATGAATTAATTTACTTATATGTAATTATACACTCCCTGTATCATTTCTTCTTCTGGTGTCATTCTCATAGTAGTACACTTCTGCTTTTAAGCAGCGTTCTGCTTCTCCGTCTGCTCCTATTCAATGGTAGTTTACATCAGTTGAAAGTGGAGTGAGATGTGAGATTTGACTCAGTTTTTATGAAGTATTATGGATTTGTTTGGCTAGAAGCTGTAGTTGGTGTATGCCTCATCCTTATTAGTACCTACCAGAGAGGCGTAATTACACTCTCAAAGACGTTCACATTAATCTTGAGACCTTACGATGAATCACTTTGCAATACAGATTATAAGGTAATCTTGTAGATTCACTTTATTTTTGTGGGCTAAAGATAAAAACAGATCAGGCTTAAGGGAAGGTTTTTAAGTAGACAATATTTTTAGGATGATTTTATGACTACTACAGGATACTAAGGGGGATTCTGAATGCATTTTTATTCGATTTGGTTGGTGGTCTGTACTTTCCTGACCCTCACCAATGAACTGTCTAGTCAGCACACGGATTCTGTCCACGGAAAAACTAGAGGAACTGTTTGCCTTCACTTCAGTTTTACCAATCTGAAAATACTATCAGTGCTTCATCAGGGTTAAAACTTTCAAAGCTTGTAACTACATCAGGGAAATTTTCTAAATTGACTTAAAAACATTATTTTGGTGAATTTGTGTCTAGTTCACTCTGTATACTGCAGGTGGGCAAGCGAAAAAGATAAATTCTTCTGGAATGGTTGAAGTCGTATAACACTTCTTTCCTTTAATTGACTTTTACTTTGATTAATGTTCAAATCTTTATTTAACCATGGTTAACTTCTCTAACTAGATACAGTTTCGTTTGACTAACCAGAGGTATATGTTTTAAATGCTCTGCTTCTCTTACGTGAATTGTTGGAAAGCTTTCAATTAGTTGAATAAGTTTACGCTTAGGTTCATCATTTCGAATTCCGCTTGATTTCTGGTAACAGGATAGGTACTAAGACCTTCATTTCTCCATTGATTAGATGTTGTTCTTCTTTTGATATATTTCAAGCATCTTCCACTATCCAGTCAAGTTTATGATGTCACCGTTGATCAATCTCTAAGACTGTAAACTGAGAATTTCTTTTTACTGTATTTATAAATAATGCCTAATTTCATTGACGTTATAGCCTCTTCCCTTAATTACTGTCATTTCTCTATCTTTTTTTGTCATACTCTTTAATGCAACTCTTCCGAATATTCCTAAAATAGTAATATCTATGGTGACTGTGCTACAAAAATGACTGGTTGATTGTAATTGAAGCCTGAGATCATAAAAGAATAAACCTGTAACTCAAACTTGAACCAACACAAATATACCAAGTGTTCACCAGTGTGTCTGTATATTCTGAATGAATCAGTTGATCTCTCAAAGAGGTGATCAGTAAGGAATAGGGAAATCGTTACTGCTGGCATCAGTTTATGCTCACTGTCATTAAAATTTAGAACGCATGTTCCTTCTCATTCCGAGTTTTTTTTAGCTAAATACACTTCTATGTCAGAGATTCTTGATCTTGACTCCTAAGTTAAAAGCAGATATCTACCACTTCAGATATCCAATAACTGAGAGTCAGGAAACTGCTAGTTAGCTAATAAAACTTTATGGAAAGCGGTGAGAAGATTTACTCGTCAAAAAGTTGCAGTTTCTGTTATCTCGTTATTCTGTCTCTTTACAAGAATTCAAAAACCTTCCTGAGATATTCTGACTTCTTTACATAAAGAAACTTTGATAATGTGTCCAGTTTCCTACTTTTATAAAGGCCTTATTCTGCCTTCTAATGACCATCTTAATCAGTGTCAACTTTGTTACCATGTTTTCGAAATCTATCTTCAAACCAACGTTTATTGGTGGTCTATAAAAATTTATGTAGCTACCAAATAGTATGTGACACGTAAAAGGCTGTAGTGAGATTCAGCCACATGGTTAATATTATGGGCGATCAGGAAAAAATAATGCAATGATCAAGTTCATCTTCTAGTTACTGTTCTTTGTAATCGGAGTATTTTCATCTGTCAGACAAACGATCAGAGAGGGTATTTTCACACGGATATCGAAACCATATCCGTTTTCAGTAATATTAGGACTTAGATTTATTTCTTTTCAACTTCGATTAACACAGTGTACCTTGAAAATCACATGAAATTTAGTACTTCTAAAAACTAAAAACCAATACCATTCATTACCGTAATTTCAGGATTGTACATCCAAGTTAAATCTAAGAAGATTCAAACTGTTCATTATCATGTTGCTGAGAAATGTATAATATGAGGATATATACGGGACGACAGTTTGCCAATTGGATTTAACCTGGCTGGAGGTGGTCCACAGTAAGCCCTGAACCTAAGTCTCGTGGTTGTTGGGAGTCATCAACAAGAAGTTTTTGCAACCAAGAGGAAACCGTTCTCACGCCTGAGATTCAAATCCGCACCACTCAATGATGCAATCAGATACGTTACCATTGAGCTTTTCTGTCATACAGTCCTTCTGGAATACATCTGTTTATCTATTTATTATTCCTGAGTGCAAACAAGCAGATGTAGAGTCGATAATTTCACTTTACTTTTGCAAATCGACAGATGAATAAAGAAGGATTTGCATGAAGTGTTGGATAGAAAAATGTATCTCAGACTAGTAAAAATGATCTGTTAGTCACGTCTTTATGACTTGACTCAACTTACAATTACCATCATGACTTATAGATTCTAGTTGATCGAGTAAAACCTTGGCTGAATCCATTTATGTAATTATACACAACGGCACACTGATTGATAATGGTAAGAACTAACTTAGTTGGATGGAAAGAGGAAGCTGGAGGAATTGTTTACAGAATCAACATGAAACAGAACATGTCCCAGATGTCTATTATCCTTATCATAAAGGGGGCGACACGACAGACCCTTGAAGTAGTACATTTCTCTCGTCGTAACTGAACACAGTAAATTGGATCTGAAAAGTTGATTTCAAGGAGGTATTCATCCTTTGGGGAACCACTGAAAACCCCAGAAAATTGCTGTTCAGTGCTTGAAACCCAGATGCTTCAAGATAGGTTTACCGAAGTTGAAATGAGTGTTCAATATCTGTGGGTGTCAGCCAAGTCGATTTTGAGGACAAATACTCATTAATGCCCTTAGACGATTATCACAATAAATATTGAATTGGCAGGGGTAAGAAAACGTGAACTATTGAATTCCAACCCATTTGCTGAGTGGTGACGTGCTCGCCATGAGACCCCATAGCCCATAGCTTGATCTCTCATGAAGTAGTGGGCTTCCCATTCTAGAATGAAAGAGCCATTTAGTGTTCCTAGATTTTCAGTGGTTTTCTCACCATCAATTAAATAAGATGACCAAAATATGAAAGTAGGCACTGAATATCAAATACTATTAACGTTTAGTCTACTAATTCTCAATGTTAATTTATTGTTAAAGTCTCTCTGAGTTAAAGAAGTAAGTAACACTGACTTTTTGTAGAAAAACACTTTCGACCGAATGTCAACTACACATTAAAGTAAACCGTCTTCCTTTATTCTAAATCTAGTATTTGGTTAACCATATTTGAGTAAAATTCTTATCTAACATACGTGAAGTTATAACTTGGAGTTTTCTGTCGTTGACTGAACAGACTGACTGGCCATTAAAGAGATATGGGTGGTTGTATTGATGCTTCGATATTCAAGCTACTCAGAAGCCCATTTAGCTGTTGTATTCCATCAATCTGGTTCAGTCAATGGGAAAACTACAAGCCAAACATTAATTTATGCCCGTTGCATTAATAGTGGCTACGTTGATTTAGTTACCTAGTGAACAACTCTTAAACTTTGAAGTGATGGATGGTGGATTCAAATCTATTTTCAAACAGCGTTACTTTCTAGGATCCAGGTATATTTAGCTGATGAGTATTGAATGGAAAAAAATGCAGGTCTTGGATCCTCTATTAGCCATTACTCATCATTAGCGTTTAAAATATCTTTTAAACATGACATTTCGGGATCAACTTAATTGATTTGGGGTAAACACTGAGATATCTAATAAGTGAAATAATGAACATATACTTCTGATGTCATCATTATATTCTGAGAATCATGGAAGCGATAGTATTCCTATCTAAAGAAATCAAATAACAGTGATAGGAAAAGAATTTTGTCAATTTTTGAGTTCCCGTCTCTGCTGAAACCCACAATTTTTAAAAGAAGTTTGACGAAATTATCTAAGTGACTCACAGCAGTAGGTTAGTATATAATACTAGAAAGCCCTACAACTGAGTAAGGCGCATTAACCAACGAGTGCACGAGACACCAGTCAGCAAGATTCACTCGGTGGTCTAAAACTCAAATAGAACATCTGGTGATATTAAGCCGAGTTCATCACTGATATTTCCAAAGATATCCTGTAAACAGTTGCATAAACTTTCTTTTCATTCTGTGCTAATGACTGATATAGAAGACATTTAGTTATCACTGTCAACCAAAGGTACACTTCATTAGCTCATAGTGAAATCTGCACGTTACACACATTGCACTACATGCTGTTGGTGTTTTGGTATTTAAAAATATTTGTGAAACTGTCAATCATGAATAGTGGCTAGCAGTGAAATCCAGGACTCCCGTTACAACCTATAGCATCGATAACCGTGGAACTGTTAAAAAAGAAGTGGTTCATTAGTCAAGTTATTGCAGGGATATGCATATATTTAATGCAATTAAGGAATATTCTGTGAATTTTTTAATCGTTTCTGTACACATATCAGGGTTCAGTACACTTTGTACTTCCGTAATGTATCCCGAAATACACTTCGATCATTCTTTCACATCCGGATTTTTAATTCATTTTAATCAACGTCATTAAAATATAATTAAGCACTTGATGTAATTACTTAATTATGGTTTTTTCGCTCACAAATACATATATTGTCATTATTGTTACGACTTGTAATCACAAGTAATACTGTCATTACAGACCTAAGTAACAACAGAAGCATATTATGCACTTTCATGAGAAATAAACAATAAAGTAACCAATCAACTCGCTCCATTAAAACAGATTTCTACATTGAACATAAGTTCTGTTTTAGTTTGTCAGAAATTAGCAAATAGCTTCATCGTCTTACTTTCTTTATATATATATATATATATATATATATATATATATATATATATATATATATATATATATATATATATATATATATATAAACAGATTACCTTGTCCAAGGGTAATTTTAATGCACTGCTTTATTAGCTAGTTGCCTGCTTCACTTTTTCTATCAGTGTTTAAATTTGTCATCGGAGAATGAGGTGTTCATTGGTTAGAAATGTTCTTCTAATCTTGACAATACTGTCAATTTCCGTAATTCATGGATGTAAATGTAGGTTCCAATTATTTATCGGTTGTGAATGTAATTATCCTATTACTATTGACTGCTATAGTAAATATTTATTTATGAGGGGGAATTTTTTAACTTTTTAAACCGTACCCATACATAGTCACTTGATGTGTCCTGGAGACGACGAAGTACGCCTCCTCAGTTCTATTGTCAGCAGCCGTCTTCAGTATCTTATCTTCGGTACCACGTCATTGTTTATCACTTCTGATGATAAAATTTCTTAAGACTGTTTGTAAGTGAAATTACTAGCTATGATTTGTTAGCATGTTGAGTTTTTAGGCTAAACTGTTTGGAAATGTGAAGTTATCACATAAAATCAAAGTAAATTTCACTCGTTACATAGTAGCGCTGATAATCTGTGATGCCGTCACACCAAAAGCTGCAATCGAATCGAATACACATAAAAATGAAGTTTACCGTGAAGTGTTAAAACACGAGGACTAGTTACCAGAATAACAGAGTCCAAAAGGAAGTTGGATCTTTACAGAAATATCTACCATAATACAGATTTGTTAATCTACCGTCCGTATCACTAAAGACAGAAGACAAGACGTCTATTCGAACTATCCAGATTGGCTTAAGTTGATGTACCGAACTAGTGAAGTAATGTTTATAAGGATATATGACTTGTACCTAATCTATTTTAAGCTGCACATTTCATTAGTTTCAAAATCACTGAGTTACTTGTGCAAATTATACTCTGCACTACTTAATATAGGAGCTGTTGTGGATTCACAATGCGTTTTAAGAATCCACATGAACTCTCAATGACGGTTGTATTGTTTCGCTGGTAAATTTATAAATTTATGAATGTTTACCGAATTTTTGATTCATATCATAGATCATGGAAATTTGGGTTTACTGAACTACTGGATGATACATGTAAAATATATTTTTCAAAAAACCTCTTTAAAATTCGAAGAAGGTTTGGGATCTACAGTTTGTGAACAAAAAATAAAGATTTTCACTACTAAAGTTGAACAAGTAAACTACTGATGAATTTTCAATGTTAACAGTCAGTTAGCAGGCAACTGAGTATCAACTATGTTTTATGCTTGTTAGCAGAAAAGCATAATATCAGAAGTGAAAATATTTTATTATCTCTGAGATTTGAATCAGTGATACTGAATACTTGATCGAAAAATTTGACTGCTAAACAATTCAAATGTTAACTGACTTCATGTTGAACTTACCAGTTCATTTGAAACATAACATAATGCTCTCGAGTTTCCTGTTATGCAGCTTAAAAGCTAAGTTGTGAAACTGCTGTATACACTCCTACTTTCTTTTAATACCTATTGGAAGAAGTGATTACCATCAAGTGTCATATTATTGTTGCTCAAGATTAAACAACTAACAACGGCACTTGGGTCAAAGATTATTGAAACCCATCTAAAAACTGTAATGAGTTGCATGTTAAAGTTTTCTCGGTGAATATCCTTTTTAGATACAATTTACAAAGAACGTTTTACAAATTTTAGCCCAACTGAAGTTCTTATCATCTGCACCTAAACCTACATCAAATTATAGCCTTAAGTTTATTGCTTCAGGGATCTTATCTGTTAAGGCTGTTTACGAGAAATCTATGTTAATATCATCGAAAGTGTAATAAGTTAAACTCTTCCTTAGAATGAGTGTACTTTTCAAGACACTAGGAAAATACATAACAAGTTATTTTTTAGGTCAAAGTGGGATATATTTTTGATAATAAATAAAATTTGAAACTGAAAATGCTTGTCAGAGTACAATACAAGTTTTCTCACCTAATCCTCATTGTAGTCAAATATTTCGCTTACTTAGGAATGATGATCGGATAAAATGATGTAGTTTTATCATCTACTAAACAACCACCAGAAAAGGGGAAATAGCGGGAATGTTTTCTTTGTTTGATGCAGTATGCGTTGAACTTATTTGTTGTTTTAGAGTTGAAACAAAAACTCATCTATAGGAACGATCCTTTGTAGTGGACATCACTTCGAAAGCAATTGTATCTGCTCACTCCAACACATAGTTCAAAAATCAGTTCCCAGTTCCAAAATCTCTGATTGTATTCTAGGGAATTTTATTGTTTCACAGACTTCATTCACCATTAAAGAGCAGAAAAAAGTTTTAGCTTAAGATTTTTGTAATCAGTGTCTAAGAAAGGTTCTATGTGAAATTATTTTTAACTGATTACTAGTAAATTTGTCACCAGATTCATTTTTTATCCTACAGATTCATTTTACGACTACTATGAGGATGAATATGACGGTCAACATGAACTTCATGACGCTAATTATAATGATTATAAACAAGTTTTTATTGGATACGATAACCAAGATGTTGATAGTATAAGCGATAACTATAATGACAGGATAAGCTACGATACAGAGTATTCAGAAGATAAATATGAAGATATGATGGATGGTTTAAACGATGAGGACATGGAAGCTGTTAATTTAGAGTATAAGTTAAGTAGACATAGAGGCAGTCCAATGGATGCAAATAATGAATATCCTGAAGATGAGTTTACTGAAGATGATCAATTATTTTAGGTGAGTCTGAGCCAAATGAAGAGAAGCACGTTTATTCATATGTAGTGAATACTTTTGATGCAATAATAAAAACTTGTGCATTTTATAATTTGATTATACAGCTGATCCAGGGATTCACTGAAGTTAAGAAGAATTAATTATCAATTTATCGCATAGGAACTCATGGTTGACGTACTATTCAAAAATGGCTAGAGTCAATAATCAAATTTCAAATAAGCTTATTTGCCTATAGAATAGAACAAGATGAGTGTACAATGTCCACTGGCTTTCAGCTGTTCTCCCACTGTTTTCTATCCATGATGGAAACTGATCTCCAGTGGATGAAATAATCATGTTCATCTACAGCTCATATTAAAAACGACTAAAGGAATGTCTTCAAGGTGGAAGGAGATTTTTTTATCACCAACTTGTATCAGTCAGGAAATCAATGAAGATTCAGTAGCACTCGGCCTACAATACAACCTGTCAGAAAAGTCTTCAGCCATTAGTGTTCACAGCTAATCCTAAGATCAAAAACGTGGTTCTCAGATGAGGTAAACATTCGGGACTTTAATTTTCAGTGGTTGATTCGAATGTTTTTTCTTCTAAAGCTAATTCCCTTATCACATGCAGCTGTCTATCCTCATGCCTCTAGAACTTTGACCTTATATATGTTAGGTAAACGTTTTATAGATTGACTTAACAGAAATATGATTTTCAGTGTTCAGTGTAAAGTTATCTTTACATCTTAGAGAAGTAATCTTTAATGGCTTTCGTATGCACCTAGCTGTAGCAGAAGATACATAATGATACATTAGTTGAATTATGTCGACGAAAATTTAATGCGCATACGGTTGAAGTCTAAAAATGATGCACTTGAAAGATGTTCATAGGAACCACTACTACTGCGACTACCACTAAAGGGAAAGTATGAAGAAATGACAAGTATCATTGTCAGTATTTGGTATCCAGTGCGTTTGAATTGAAGAAGAACGCTCTTAACGCATGGAGTGCTGACGATAATTTAGTCATACACACTTATTGCTTACATTTATTTCGGACTTAACTATGGTGAAAAGTATGTAAATCATAATCGAGATAATTTTGGACTGACTAGGAGTTAGAACACGTTATTTATGTAGAAAAAAAACTCACAAGTACACTTATTTTTATGCACTTAAGCTATTGCAGTTTGTTCCTTCTTTGTACGTTTCCAGATAGAAGAGAAGATCATCCGAACTTCACTTTTTCCTCTATATTTACAAACTACATCGATCATTCAGCATAATTTTGTAAGTATTCAAAGAAATATACTACGATTAAAACAAACTGACTGCGTGTTTTAATTCTTTGAAATAATATTGAGAGAAAGCGGGAAAACTCAAATTGTCTATTACTACGTAGTTCTCTTCATTCTTACCCTGAGTGATGTTGACAGTTTTGTCTAAACTTTTGACCTATTGTGTTGAGTACCATATTCAGTGTTAGCACAATGTTTATTGAAGCCATATAGAGTTGTAATTCAATAAAGTACCTTCTGGGCTGTCACTGGACAGTAACCAATTTCATGTTCGTCGAATATCATAAATCATTTTAAGTTGTGGTCACAAAGTTAGAAGAATAAGCATCTCAGGACACTCTTTATGCAGGTGGTATAATTTGAGTTTACAGCTCAGAATTTGTTTTTGATTTGTACAGAATTTATCATTCATTGCTGACATACAGGTTTCGTGTGTAGATACCTCGTAGTTACTGACTGTTTCCATATGAACAAGACAACTAAGTGGGATCTGATGACAATATAACGCTATCTTGAAAATCAACTGTTATTTATTCACTGTCATTACTAACATAAAACAGTGTAGGCAAAATGAACAAAACGTAATGGACTATAGACTGACAAATAATAAATGCCAATAGTGCACCTAATGTTAGGGTTTTATTTTCCAGGTTCTTGTAGTGATTGGCTGAATATAAGTGGTCTTTTGCATTTTGTATAGAATATAGGATACTCATCATACAATCAATTCCAACTTCATTAGCCCTTTTAATGTTCATTGGCTTAATTATTGCTGAAAAATAAGGCAATATTGTGTTCATATATTTCCAAATATTAGAAAAACACTATTTAATGAACTTTTTATGCTATATCTGGCTGATGAACTCAGCTGCTATATGACGCTATGAAATGAATTCAAGAAAACCACAGGCTACGACCCATTCCGATGCAGAATTTTTCAAATGGTTATTTTGGCAGGTATAATATTTGATGCTTGGAACAACGAGTAGGATTGAGTAACTAGTTTGAATAAATCAAACAAAGTGTCTGTGTGGAAATTATTCACTAAAATATTGCATTAGAGTACTTGATAATTTTATGGGGACTGATAAATAAATGCAATTTAAGAAAGTAAACTCCAGATTTATGTTAGTGAGTAAGGGTTTAACTACATTTTGTACCATCGTGTAATCTAAATACAAAATAACCTTACTGAAAGTAACATAAAACAAGGAAGACATGTGTAGATAGAATATGTTATTATTTTTCTGTCTAAATTGGGTTCGAAAGTAACAATCTGCTCATCACAAGGTACCAAAATCCACTGAGAAATTAAAAAAGAGTATTTACTTTAACCGGATTTGAGATTTCACAGTAATTTATTTTCTGTGGTCAAACACAGAATCAAATGCATAATTTTTACTTTTCATGCAGGACAACTTATTCATCTAGTTACTAGATAATCGACAAAAGTTGGTAATCCTTATTCACTAGTCTCGGTGGAACATAAATGGTTGGCATAGTGAGGTTAGCAAGAATTTACCTCGTGTCAACCCGCCATCTACAGTGACTAATTAATTGCACCATATTCACTGTAAACTAACTTACATATATTTCGAATTATTCACACAGAGAAAAGGAATATTTAGTGGAGATATAAGCGTGAGGTAGGGATTACGCAATCGAAATGTTCAATTCACTTAAAATCCTAACTCAACTATGTTTCGAACACATCCAAAGTCTGTCAGATTAAACTGGAAGTATTGATTCCAGCTAAATGGATTCACTAGTTGTATTAATATTTCAACCGTGTACCTCAAGAACATCACTGTAATGTTTTACAATCTGAGTTAGAAGACCCATGGT
>OX104134.1:82191890-82281709 GCA_944470555.2 Heterobilharzia americana | reverse complement strand
AAATGAGATATAGAAAAAATTAACTCTATTATTTAAGGCTTCAGTTTGAAAAGATAGCTACTGACTCTGACAAATTGACATTGGACTTGAGCACTGATGATGTGTAGAATTTACTATACATCTTATCGGTATTCGCTTGCTAGATATTTGGAAAACAATTAACAATTGAAAAACTCCTCACTCTGAAAGAAAACATTTTGGAAGATATACCAAATGACCCGCTTTTCATAACTAACTAATATGAGGATGACATTTGAGTAGTTTAACATTACTTTATCTAACACTGATGTCAGAAACTCATTCTGGTCATGCCTGATCAGACTCAATCCACCTGTGTACAATCAACCCTGTATCCATTCTTATACGCATATCATTATCTCCACATGGCGACTGACGTTGTCATCATGCTTAACTCTACTTATTTTTCAAGCCTCTCAGCTGATTATTAAGCAATGTGTTCAGAATGAAGTAATCTACCTTCAACCTGACCAACTTTCACCTAAATGTATTGCTACAATTGTAGTAATTACCATTGTTATTATTACAATTATTTTTTAACATTGCCATTGTCACTATCACTGCCATAATAAATTGGCAAAATATCCTATTCAGTATTTGGTCATGTACTGTTGTCAAAATCCTTATCCGAATGTAACCTCCCCTTCACTATGCGTGACGTTTGAAGGTGTCGTAGTTACGTTGGTAGAGTACTAGCTCACCAACTCCAGATACAGACCTCTGATTCGAGTCCTGAGGCAACTCAGGTGTCCAACTCACCTTCAATCATCATGCGTTATCAATAAAACCAGTCTGTCTAACTACGGGTAATTAGAATATTTCCATCAATACATAACATCCTTCCAACTTACATTGACTTAATTCATCTTTATTCTATCTCATTCCCACACCCACTCGAATATTTTCCACTGCCAAACGACCTATCAGAAAATTCTTCATCCCCATATTCATAAGCCTCAACCGATGATGTCACATTTGTGTTCCACCCAAATTAACGAATTCAGTATATATCCCACTTTCTCAACAATCATCACCTCTATTAAACTTGCAACGAGTGATGAATGCTTTTAATTGTTTATCTATTTATTTCAGACTGCCTTGTAGCTGATGAAAAGTCACCAAATAAGAGGGGTTCATTTTAATATGCAAATTTTGTTCTTCTTCATCCACCAACAGTGATCAAGCGAGTGTGCTATAGGATTCCGTTTACCTCATCTTAACATTTCTGAAGTCATCAGTGTAGATTTGCTTCATGAAAATGGACAACATCCAGGCCAAATACCTACGAGGTAAATACTGAACCTTCCGAAATCCTGAACAACTAAGTCGCTGTGAGTTTGTAAATACAGTGTGAGATTAAACTGCTTCAGAACCTGTCCATTTTGCAATAGGACATGACTGAAAATGTCCTCCAGATATCAATGACTTCTCTAACTGGATAGATTCTTTCAGTTAAAATGCTTAATCATGTAATGATCCCATCCCACACGTCATGAGAGTTATTAGAGTTAAAAGAAATGGTTTTCGTGAAATACTTCAGTTTACAACTACTATCCAGTTTCACATTGTCCCACTAACGTCTTCATTCAGTCAACATCAGCCATTTTGCCTTTCCAAGTTCACAATCGCTATTTCATTGTGATTCATACATCCAGGCATCTGACTTAGTCCGTTCCTAGTCAGCATGCATGCCACTCGACTGTTGATTCATCATTGAGAGCCAGTAGTGAAAATGATACTTCTTGTTGATTCAGAATTGAATAAACTGAGGTAGACTGAGTGATATTGCATACTGCGTCACACAAACACGTAATTCAAACTGATAAACAACTTTTTAGTGTAGGTGGTAAACTGGAATTCAAAGACTCTAGTATTCTTTGTGCAGAAAAATACACCATGGACTTTCAGGCCTCACTCCATCTAACAAGGTCAATAAATGATAAGCAAAACTGACAGTGTAAACAAACTGGCCACATTCTTCAGAGTGAGTGTGACACTCACATTGACTTTCAATTCTATACATTTCTGATTTGGTCAAGACTTATGGCTAGTGTGTAGGCCAAACTGAAAAGAAATAAATCACCAATTTGTGTAATCTCAAACACTGACTACTGAGGATACTACTTAGTAAAGTATTATGCAAAAATTGATAATGATAAACGCTGCAAATCTTGTGGACCACAATATCGCACTGAGTACTACACATTTCGCATCGAAGGTGAGTGCAAAATTTGGTGTTGAGAAATCGTACGAAAGTCAACGATTCCCGCTTCGTCTACATTGAGGCGCGGTCACCACTGGTGCACTGATCCACCACTTGAAGTAGTCTGCCCTTCTGAAAAATATTCATAGATTTCCTCAGTAATACAGGTTGATAATAATGATGCTGATGATGACAATCATTCTGAATACGTCTGCGCTGATGAGAATGACGTCGATGAAGACGTTGAAGTTTTTGAACAGCATTCACATGAGCCGTGGAATGATCATGAAAGAGATGGATATTTGTATTTTCGATTCACATGTGGATGATAATCATAATCATCATGATAATTGACAGTTAACTATTGAAAACATATCATTTCTGGAAGTCTGTGCTTCACGATGAAGCAATCACCAATTCCTATTCACACTCTCAGCAATCAAGTAAAAAATTCACAGTTTCGAATTCTCTACAATAACTTCGCGAGACTATATGCATGCATGTATATTACTGAAGGTTCTCAGACCAAACTAATATATCTAATTTCCTTTCGCTCTGCAGTTGCTTCTGGCTGTTAACAGATACTTAGAGAGTCTTCTCCAACTCAACGTATCCTCAAAAATCAAGTGCCGAGTTCATTGGCTCTTACCTTCACCAAAACTTCCTATCAGTTACGTAACACTACACTGCACTACACCATACGATACTACACTAAACTACACTACACTACACTACACAACACTACACTACACTACACTACAATACACTACACTGCATTAAACTACACTACACTACACTACACTACACTACACTACACTACAATACAATACACTACACTACACTACCATTTCATTTTGGTTAGACTCCTCAGGGTAATGCACTCACCACCTCCATAGCGATTCGACACGAGATCCTTGCACTCTGAGATGAGCTAGTTAGCCTTCACAAGACTAAAACCTGATATTCAGTGCTTACCATATCTGATCTGAAAAATAGTTTGTTCAGGTAGAGCTGTTCACCATTCACAGACATGAAATTATTCCCACAATATGTAAAGTGAGCTTCTCTTCGTTGATTTCGTTTCAACCCGAAACACAACAAACATTCAACAAGGCTGAGGTCATAATAACACCAAACGGAACAAATATCTGACCGATTGACTTCAGAATCACATTATCTTCATCTGTGAATAAGCGTAAAAGATTACTTTGAGATTCACAATATCAAATCACATGTCAACTGAAACTTTGAATTGCATGCCACTCAGTGGTTCCGAATCAAAAGTACAAGCATACTCGTGTTGTAAAGAGTGAAACATCACGAATCATACAGACAAGATATACTGGGGCGATGTGCGAATCCTTCTCTTGAAGAGAAGATGCTCAATACTGAGTTACTGGAATACTCAAAGAAATCTCACCAGCCTGAATGACTTCCTCAAATGTGTCCACCGATTGATGCAGTGCTCACACATTATTTGTGTAAATGTTGATTAACACAATTGTGAGCATTTAATTTTCACGTCACCAGACAAGATATAATTCGCTTGATTTGAAGGGAAAGGATTTCAGAATACCATTTGAAATGAGAACCTTTTAACTTGAAGATAGATAACTATTTGAGCAGCTGGTCTCAAACTCAACTGCAGATGTCGGGTTTAACCCCGAGAATAATGGTTAAGACTCAACGTAGAAGAGTCTCGAATACAGATGAAAGAAATCAACTGACAGCTTACAATTTTCGATGAAGCGTTAGCTGATGACAATGTGTTGTGAATACAGTCTTTAAACCTCAAACGTAATTTCGCTAAACTGTCATCTGGGATATTAGCGAAATACAGTGATTGCATTGAATTCTCCATTTACTAACTAACGTCAATTGGTGTGAGACGTGAAATATTTGACTGCCTTTCATCTCATGCTCTGCCGAGACCAATTAGGAAATGTGCTCATTACAATTAGAGTGGTTCACTGAATGTTATCATTGTGACTGAAGTGACTTGTTCAAGTATGAATTTGTCGTTCAGATTTTCCAACAGTAACTTGTCAAGATATAGACAGTGTGCTTCACAGTGACCAAACATTCTGAGTGCATAATGATTGATTATATTTGCTTCTATCCACCCTAATGAACCGACACTCCTCTCTCTTCGCATTATCTAGGTGGAGGAAACTTTCAATAGTGGTCGTTTTGTCTGTCAACTGGGAAGTAACTGGAATAAGTTATATAATTCTGTAACTATTAAATCAGTTATACAATGGTTGAAACCATCTGAGTTTTTATTTGAACATGCGAACACAAGAGGAGCTTAGAAACCAACCGTAGGCGTTGTTTAGTCAACTAAGTGGCGACAGCTGTTAATGACGCTTCGAGGATGCTAGAGAGTAAAGATAAATTTATCGTGATGTGTTTAAATGTTGGTTGGTATTTCGCATTAAATATCATCTCAGAGTTCTGTGCATTCGCATCAAACTGTTCCGTAGCTTTGTTAAACCTCAAAATACTCAAAACCCATAATCGATTGATTTAGCTAAGGTGAACAACCGTGAGCTCAGTCTGTTTCCAGTTAATTACACACGATAGTCTGTCCTACGACACCTGGCAGCGCTGCAGTTATTCATTTCAAACAATATCTTTCGAGAGACTTAGTCACATGATATTCGCTTTGTGTGTGCACTTCATGTCAATTACGAAGAGTGCATTGAACAACTATGAGGGATTCTGGGTGTATTGAATCAGTATGGAAATAGCTACTTGTGAGGTATTTCAGGATGCAGAATGTGAAGCATGAACTTGTCTTACAGGGGTGTTTGTCTGTTTGGTAACTAACTGAATCATTTCACCTAAGAAGGTTGTAACGGTCATGAATGTCTTGATATCAACACCATGCTATTTGAGCGTCTAGGCTTATTTCGAACTACCACCTACCGACCTACGACTGGATATCCTGTCATTATCAAGGTTGAATTTTTCGCGTAACAAATCGGGAATATTTGAGCAGATTACCTCATTACGTATGGATTTACGGTTATTCGGAATACCTAGCTCGGTGATCTGCTGTACGACATGCATGTTTACTCAGGACCGCTCACCTGGTTGTTTTTGTTGTTGTTGGGCAAATAAGGATCAAATTATAAGGGTGAAAAGTGGATAACATGACCCATGGCATGATTCAAGGATCATATATCTGGATTTTTAGGAATTGGTTGGTGAAAACAATGCAATTGCAACACCATGAAATGTGTCGTCATTCAGGAATAACAGGATCTGAGATAATCGGTCTATCAGTTGGCATCATTAGAGGAATGTTCGCTTGTGGAGGTGAAGGACGCTACATTCCACTCCTATCTCGAATTTATGAATCCTTGTTAACGGCGGTGGTGGATCAGTGCACCAGTGGTGACCGCGCCTCAATGTAGACGAAGCGGGAATCGTTGACTTTCGTACGATTTCTCAACACCAAATTTTGCACTCACCTTCGATGCGAAATGTGTAGTACTCAGTGCGATATTGTGGTCCACAAGATTTGCAGCGTTTATCATTATCAATTTTTGCATAATACTTTACTAAGTAGTATCCTCAGTAGTCAGTGTTTGAGATTACACAAATTGGTGATTTATTTCTTTTCAGTTTTGGCCTACACACTAGCCATAAGTCTTGACCAAATCAGAAATGTATAGAATTGAAAGTCAATGTGAGTGTCACACTCACTCTGAAGAATGTGGCCAGTTTGTTTACACTGTCAGTTTTGCTTATCATTTATTGACCTTGTTAGATGGAGTGAGGCCTGAAAGTCCATGGTGTATTTTTCTGCACAAAGAATACTAGAGTCTTTGAATTCCAGTTTACCACCTACACTAAAAAGTTGTTTATCAGTTTGACTTACAAATACAGGGTTACCGTGTGTATATAAAGAGTAAACATTCACTAAGTAGACTAAGTCTTGTGCATCCTACATTTCTCCCAATCAAGGCATCCCTACTTATAAGAAGAAGAATGAACTTCTCGCTGATTAAAACTCTTCTTTTCCTCATCGTTGCCATCTCATGGATTCATGGATTTCCAAGTAGGTTTAAAATTGGTTATTCTTTGCATTTCAATTAACATATAACTTCATCTATGATGACCGCACATGTGTTAAGTTCAAAATGTGTTCATATTAAAGTGGGCCGAAGATAAAGTAATGCAAATGGCAGGGGACAACACTTTTACTCCACTGCTGATTACAAGAAGTAATTATAGTGTAGAACCTCAGAATTACCGAATGCGAACAGTTATACAGCAGCATATCAAATTTGATTTTTAGCATTTCATCACGATTGTGCTTTTCAATGTTGCAATGTATAAGTATGTTGTATTGACTTGTTTTGAGGGGGCAGAACTATTATGCAAAACTACTTGAGTTTTATATTAGTCGAATGGGACTGATCAAAGAAATATGTTCAGTTGAATGTATGAGATTATTGATTGATTGGATGTATGATTTTTAAACTGACCGCCAGATATGTTGTTTCTGTTTATAACCTACCTAGAGGTGCGTGTGTAATCCAGTTACCCAAGTAGCTAACTAATATTTACCCCCCCCCCCCCCTCCCCACAAACACACACTTTAAGACATCATGATGCAATATCTGTATAGTTTTCAATGAATACATTACTGTCATCAGAGTTGAATGCAGATTTTATTCAATCGTGTAAATCGAATTGTTTTGATACTTGCAATTCCCCGTTGCTATGCCGGGCCGAGTCAGTCGACCTCTCTTGACGGATGGACTCCTGTGTGAATGCCTCGATACTGCCAAATACTCATGATGCTATATTCAGCTTGATGACTAGGAGTGGAATCCAGAATGCGCATTTCATCCTATTTAGGACTCAGTAGCTGGATGCACCTGTACTCCAGTGAGTGATGTCCTTCTCACTGAAACTCGAATCCAATACCCACTGTTTTAAACGACAAAGCATTATCCACTAGGCCACTACAGTCACTGAGTAAATCCACATTTATTGACATGCTATCATGAGTTGGGATGATTTGTGAATGAAATAGGGACTGAAGCATTATCTTGTAAGACCATGATTATAAAATCCTGTACCAAGTTGACAAGTAACATTCACTCCCTCCGCAACTATATGAATGTTCATTCACTAACCAGTCAGATTCACCAAATGTGTTTAACGGTGAATCACACTACCTATCTACACAAGCTTTAGCAGACAGGTCGCGACTCGAATCACTGTCAACCATGTAGAGGAATGAGCCATAGTTCTATGATAAGATATATATGGTCGAAACACGTATTCCATGGGTGACTTCGTGACACTTTTAAAATGACCTAATGCTCAGTGGAACAACATGCAACCAGTAGTAACTTCAGACATTCTATTCTCATCTAGTATTAATGACGCTGAAAATATTTTGTAGAAAATAAAAACCGAGTTGTGGAAAACTATAATGTATACTATGAACTAATTTGGATCATACTTTTATTATTCAAACGGTTGATTTTACCGGCAAATTCTCTTCCTTATTGAAAAGTACCCTGATTACCCGTATACTAGTGTTTAAATGATTGACTGATGGGTACAAGTTTTCCATATTATTCAAGTTTAGTAAATAGCTATTAAGATTTCTCTGAATCCATAATCACGGTTTGGGGATAAATTTAATGTCTAAAGATCACTTCTCCTAAAACCTATCCTCATTAAACCAAAAATCCATTAGTGGTGAATATTGGACCTTTCCATCTTCCCGTCCAATAATGACACACAACACCATAAATATATTAAGTCTTTGCCTATTGAAACTTGGCCTATTCTCACAACGCAGTGAATCCATGCATCAAAGTTTTCAAATCAGTAATGTTGTCTCAAATACGCATTACCTGTATGAGTGTTACTCTCAATATCTTCTCGTCTGAGTCTGAATAAGTGGATTCGCATGACTGCAAACTATATACTAATCTATGATTATTTACTTAGTTGTGGCTAGCAGAGGAACAAATATATACAGATCGTTCATTAAGTTTAATCTCGCCTCTACTGACCACATTGTGACACCTTCATCTGCAAACTTTCATTAATACTATGCACTAGACTGAAACTCTATTTATCGTCATCTCACTAATTTCTCTGAGTAAAACAAGAATGCTGTAAGCTGAAATCTGTACCAAATCTGTTAGGTTTCAAGCCTAATTGTGAACTCAAAATTTATTTTAGTTACATATACATCTAACACCAGCAACAGAGAAAGCAGCAAACTCCCACTGCCTTCCAACTCTGAAGTGAATCAACTGAAACTGTGACATAATCATTCTTCGCTTACAGATTATGAAACTGTTGCTACTAGCAAAGATTATGAAACGCTGACTCTCAATACCTTGAATCCTAAATATTGGTTATAAAAAAAGAGTGAATGTATGATACGTATGAATGACTAATTACTGTCAAACTGCTTTCGATGTTACAGCTCAAGATCATAAAGACTCCGAAAAGTTATATCAGACTAATGATGACCCAAACATTGTTCCGCTTCAATATCCTACTGATGATTACATTCAAGGTTATCACGTGGATGGCAAAATCCGAGATGACAATGATCATCGAAATCATGATGATGATCATGATGAAAATGATGAACACGTTTATCAAGGTGATGGGCATGACGATGATGATGAGGAGGAACATCACATGACTGAAGACGCATATGATGAACAGAAATATCACGAAGACTCCGAAAAGTTATATCAGACTAATGATGACCCAAACATTGTTCCGCTTCAATATCCTACTGATGATTACATTCAAGGTTATCACGCGGATGGCAAAATCCGAGATGACAATGATCATCGAAATCATGATTATCATTATGATGATGATGATGAGGAAGAGGACGAGGAAGAACATCATTTACCTCATACGCGATTTAATAAAAAGGAATATCAGTGCTTGACGAATTCTATGATGATGGTACATCCTGAAGATGAGGTTATCGACACTCTTCATAATCACTGAAAGATTTACAGGTGAGTCCTGACAGAAGCAGCCTGAGTACATTACATAAATTAATTTGTGAATATTTAACGACATTCAAAGATAATTATTGAGAACATTTAATTTCTGGAAGTCTGTGCTTCACGATGAAGCAATCACCAATTCCTATTCACACTCTCAGCAATCAAGTAAAAAATTCACAGTTTCGAATTCTCTACAATAACTTCGCGAGACTATATGCATGCATGTATATTACTGAAGGTTCTCAGACCAAACTAATATATCTAATTTCCTTTCGCTCTGCAGTTGCTTCTGGCTGTTAACAGATACTTAGAGAGTCTTCTCCAACTCAACGTATCCTCAAAAATCAAGTGCCGAGTTCATTGGCTCTTACCTTCATCAAAACTTCCTATCAGTTACGTAACACTACACTGCACTACACCATACGATACTACACTAAACTACACTACACTACACTTCACTGCACTGCATTAAACTACACTACACTACACTACACTACACTACACTACAATACACTACACTACACTACACTACCATTTCATTTTGGTTAGACTCCTCAGGGTAATGCACTCACCACCTCCATAGCGATTCGACACGAGATCCTTGCACTCTGAGATGAGCTAGTTAGCCTTCACAAGACTAAAACCTGATATTCAGTGCTTACCATATCTGATCTGAAAAATAGTTTGTTCAGGTAGAGCTGTTCACCATTCACAGACATGAAATTATTCCCACAATATGTAAAGTGAGCTTCTCTTCGTTGATTTCGTTTCAACCCGAAACACAACAAACATTCAACAAGGCTGAGGTCATAATAACACCAAACGGAACAAATATCTGACCGATTGACTTCAGAATCACATTATCTTCATCTGTGAATAAGCGTAAAAGATTACTTTGAGATTCACAATATCAAATCACATGTCAACTGAAACTTTGAATTGCATGCCACTCAGTGGTTCCGAATCAAAAGTACAAGCATACTCGTGTTGTAAAGAGTGAAACATCACGAATCATACAGACAAGATATACTGGGGCGATGTGCGAATCCTTCTCTTGAAGAGAAGATGCTCAATACTGAGTTACTGGAATACTCAAAGAAATCTCACCAGCCTGAATGACTTCCTCAAATGTGTCCACCGATTGATGCAGTGCTCACACATTATTTGTGTAAATGTTGATTAACACAATTGTGAGCATTTAATTTTCACGTCACCAGACAAGATATAATTCGCTTGATTTGAAGGGAAAGGATTTCAGAATACCATTTGAAATGAGAACCTTTTAACTTGAAGATAGATAACTATTTGAGCAGCTGGTCTCAAACTCAACTGCAGATGTCGGGTTTAACCCGAGAATAATGGTTAAGACTCAACGTAGAAGAGTCTCGAATACAGATGAAAGAAATCAACTGACAGCTTACAATTTTCGATGAAGCGTTAGCTGATGACAATGTGTTGTGAATACAGTCTTTAAACCTCAAACGTAATTTCGCTAAACTGTCATCTGGGATATTAGCGAAATACAGTGATTGCATTGAATTCTCCATTTACTAACTAACGTCAATTGGTGTGAGACGTGAAATATTTGACTGCCTTTCATCTCATGCTCTGCCGAGACCAATTAGGAAATGTGCTCATTACAATTAGAGTGGTTCACTGAATGTTATCATTGTGACTGAAGTGACTTGTTCAAGTATGAATTTGTCGTTCAGATTTTCCAACAGTAACTTGTCAAGATATAGACAGTGTGCTTCACAGTGACCAAACATTCTGAGTGCATAATGATTGATTATATTTGCTTCTATCCACCCTAATGAACCGACACTCCTCTCTCTTCGCATTATCTAGGTGGAGGAAACTTTCAATAGTGGTCGTTTTGTCTGTCAACTGGGAAGTAACTGGAATAAGTTATATAATTCTGTAACTATTAAATCAGTTATACAATGGTTGAAACCATCTGAGTTTTTATTTGAACATGCGAACACAAGAGGAGCTTAGAAACCAACCGTAGGCGTTGTTTAGTCAACTAAGTGGCGACAGCTGTTAATGACGCTTCGAGGATGCTAGAGAGTAAAGATAAATTTATCGTGATGTGTTTAAATGTTGGTTGGTATTTCGCATTAAATATCATCTCAGAGTTCTGTGCATTCGCATCAAACTGTTCCGTAGCTTTGTTAAACCTCAAAATACTCAAAACCCATAATCGATTGATTTAGCTAAGGTGAACAACCGTGAGCTCAGTCTGTTTCCAGTTAATTACACACGATAGTCTGTCCTACGACACCTGGCAGCGCTGCAGTTATTCATTTCAAACAATATCTTTCGAGAGACTTAGTCACATGATATTCGCTTTGTGTGTGCACTTCATGTCAATTACGAAGAGTGCATTGAACAACTATGAGGGATTCTGGGTGTATTGAATCAGTATGGAAATAGCTACTTGTGAGGTATTTCAGGATGCAGAATGTGAAGCATGAACTTGTCTTACAGGGGTGTTTGTCTGTTTGGTAACTAACTGAATCATTTCACCTAAGAAGGTTGTAACGGTCATGAATGTCTTGATATCAACACCATGCTATTTGAGCGTCTAGGCTTATTTCGAACTACCACCTACCGACCTACGACTGGATATCCTGTCATTATCAGGGATAAATTTTTCGCGTAATATCTGTAAATCGAATGTGCGGTTTCTTGTAAAGTATACATAATATATTATGTTATTTTGATTTTCAAACTACTCTTTTGGTCAAGAAGTAGCTCCTCCTTTCCGTGCATAAGTAAATTTTAGACTAGTGTCTTCGGGGGTTAATGTTACTTCATCATTAGTCCAAATGGTCCACCAAGCACTTGCGTGGTATTTGGGTAGTCCATTTCAAAGTCGGCAATGTTTCCTCCGACTATATCTAACTAGTAATCTATTCGAACTCTCAGATAAAGCCTTTTTTACAGTTCATCTCACTGTTTCATCATCAACATAGTCGTTCTGCATGCATAAAAGGTTTCGAGTAGTGGTTCTTCATCGTCTAGTGACAAGACTAAACCAACCGTATCTAAATGAATGCTTGAACACTTCAAAGACATTGGTATTTCTAGTTCAGCATCTTATTTTAGTAGTAATCCGTGCTTGAAAATTGTGCCTCCCAGGCTTGAGCAAAATTAACAACGGGTCCTGACGTCATCTTGTAGAACTACTCCCACTGCTTTATATTTCCTGAGGGGTGCTAGTTATCCCAGAAGTCTGGATTTAACTACTCAAGAGTTCCGAGTTCAAGAGATTAACAGCGACCATGTTGTGGTAACCTTCGGTTCTCTAACTTACACGTTTGATTATGACACTGCTTCCCCTAGACCTAATGTTTGGCACGCGGACATTTCAATTGTAGGGGATTGCGCAGTCAATGAGAATTGAACCATCGACAGGGATCCATCAGTCGAGGATGCTTAGGATAGGTTTGGAACTGTAGTTGAGGAGGTAACGACGCCATTTGCTCCATTTTCGACCCCATCACTACCCTCACACACCCCTCCGTGGTTTAATGAAGAGACCCAGAAACTATAAAGGTGGAGGAAACCTCTGTGGGACCTAGTCACAGAAACTAGACAGGAAACATTTAAGACTGGGTACTGTGAAGTCCGTAATCTCTGCAAGACTTTGATTACAGTCTGGAATGTCCTAAGAGAAACACCTTGTGAGGGATTGCCAAAACTGTCCTGAAAGACTGTTCGCATTCGTCAGAAGGAGGACTAAAGGAAAGTGTGGAGTTTCCTCTCTGGCCGCGGATGAGGAGTTCGATAGTTTGACGGAACCAAATCTGTCCAAAGCTGAAGGTCTATCGGACTACTTCAGTGAAGTCTTCTCTGTAGACCATGATAACGGAATGCTCACTAGTGGTGTCAGCACTGCCCCACTAATGTATGCAGTGTTCGTAACAAAGGAAACAGTCTCACAGTTACTCAATAATCTCAAACCTGGAAAATCCCCAGGTCCCGACGAGTTGCATCTCAAAGTGCTATCTTCGCTAGCAGACATTATTGCTGAGTCAGCCAATAATCCTTTCAATATGTCCCTGTCTTAGACCTGCCGTCCCAGATACTAGAAATATGCCATAATCGGTCTACTTTTTAGGACTGGTAGTTGCCAGTTGACGGCTAGCTGTCGCTCTGTGAGTCTAACTAGCATAGTTATAAAGGTTTTTGTAAAAGTAATGCATGATAAGGTACTTAAACATGTTGAATCAACTAGTGTTTTGGCACCACGGAGACGCGGTTTTCGTACTGGACACTCCTGTTTAACTAACCTTATCACGAGAGGAATGGGTTGCAGTCAGTGATTGCAAGCCGTCAATAGATACCGTGTTTATAGACTTCAGTAAGGCATTCGACAAAGTGTCACATATGAAATTACTAGGAAAGCTCTCCTCTTTCGGGTTTCATGCTTCGTTGCAAGCATAGATCATGAACTTTCTGTACGATAGAAGGTAAAGAGTGAGGGTAAATGAGATACTGTCTGAGGGGAAACCTGTGATAAGTGGAGTTCGTCAAGGAACAATCCTAGGTCCACTACTTTTCCCGTTGTGCATCGACGAATTACCAAAATGTCCAACTCTTCGGTAGTGCTATTCGCCGATGATGTGAAGATTTGGAGAGTCATACGCAGTGATGCGGATAGGTATATACTTCAAGCAGATTTAAATGAACTAGTAGGTTGGTCCAAACTCTGGTGTCTGGAAATCAACTCTAACAAAGCGCAATAATCCACATTGGTCATAGCGATTGTTTTCAGTATTCCGTTGATGGTAGACCACTATTTCCAGTCTTGAACTGGAAGACGTAGGTGTCATCATTATTCATAATTTGAAAACCTCGGTGAAGTGTACTGCAGCTGCAGCAAACGGCTTTTGCATATTATGGTCCATCCAGGGAGCTTTCAAAAGTTTTAATCAGGGCATCTTCAGAGTACTCTATTCACTCACGTCACACCTCATTTGGAATGCTGCATTCAGGTGGCTGGCGTGTTCCCCAAAAAGGATGCCGACGCACCCCAGTGTGTTCAAAGAGTAGGTACTAAGCTTGCGACAGCCCTTTCGAATCTGTTTTATGAGGAACAACTAGATCAGCTAAACTTATTCTCACTGTCTTACCGTAGGAATCGAAGTGATCTCATACCGGCATTCCGTATTCTTAATAATGACTTCGGTACTGATGTGTCCTATTTTTTCCCCTGCTAGGACTACCTTCGAGGGTATCACAAGAAAATTTAAAACCACGTTCGAATCAACTTAGCGTGAATCTGCATTTCTCCCATCGTGTAGTCAACGGCTGGAACACCTTACTTCGGCTAGTAGTGACAGATCATTCTGTCAACGCGTTCAAGGAAAAACTAGATCGTCATAGAGATATCTACAAAAATTAACGAGGACCAACTGGCCGACTTTATTTATAAACGAAAACCGAAACTGAACAGTATTCAGGACCCATCGCAAGCACGCCCACGTTGTGTTACGAACCAGTACACCAGACAGACACTCCATCTCAAATACACCACAGCAACTTCGTAATTCTTGGTTTTCATGGTTGCAGGCATGCCCTAAAATACTGATTTTATTCTAAGGCTTTTACGGAGCTGAGTGCTGTTAGAAATATACAAGAACCCGATTCTGACTGCATAAGCCATTACAAAGCTATAACAATGACCGAAAACATGTTGAATAAGATAAAGATTTCAGAAGAAATTATAATCCTTCAGAATATCAGTTGAAAGACTGTTTTTTACAATATTCGAGCATCCTTGCCACTCACTTATCACGTCGTCATGGTTACCATAGAAAATCACTGCATAGATTTCACACTTCATGATCTTTGTGACGTCGAAGCGAGTACGTGAGCTGACGATTTAAGCTTTCGAAGTGCCTTATTATCTGAATCCCATCACCTAGAAGATCGACAAATGGCTCGGGAGATGGAAGTTAACCAGTATACCATCCATGAAGTCTCTTTCCCATCACCACAACGACAGTTCCCACTTGTTTTGATCAGCATAAACAGGAGGACAGAATTATAATTGGCTTGTCTCAACCGTTGTTCACTAAAGAGTTTACTATTATCAATAGCGTTTTTTCTACCATCTTGCCAACTGAAGTGCAGAAATTCGTTCGACATAAACCTCACTTTACGATCGACAGCTGTGTTGGTAATCTCAAAACTTCCTTCCAGGAAGGAGGAAATTCAGGTATTCTTATCTGTACATAACACATCATCGAGTGAGTACACGGTCATGGGAATTTTGACAGATGTAACATGGTGAATACTTGTTTATATAAGTTGGTGGCATGCGTTCAAATCTGAAGTGAGGAGATATATAGTCATAGGGCACTAGTAATAGAGTACGCGCACCATCGTAGCCCGCTGCAATTCAGCTGACTATTTTATAATTTTGCTCACGCCAGCACTTCATCACTTGAGAACGCACAGTTTTATTTATTAACGAAATAATCCTGGATTGCGAGCTATTCCAAATTTGAAAGAGTAAACAAATATAAAAAGGAATGGGCTCACCAGTTTAGGATTTACCATTATGCAAACCTAACAGACGCAGAGGCCAATCAGTAATTATTCGTACTTGTTATATATCAACAAATCGGAGACCAAAAAAGAACACACTGTAACGAAACATTGATCCGAAAATCCTTCCTGATCACCCTATTTGATTGTATTGACATTTATTTGAATATTTCACCCTCGTTATGGATGGTGTACCGTTGACCCTAGCCGGTGTAATGTTATTCACTTGTTTGGCTGTCTTCTTTTGACCTTTTACTAAGTATTTGCCCCTGTGCAATTTAGACTTATCATGAACGTTTCACCTTCCTACTATGTGACGCTGGACTGTTGACAAGGCGATGCTGTTTCACTGCGCCCGACATTTTGTTTTGGTTCAACTTATGGTTGTGCTGTGATTCGACTGTCTACTGGAAACGTTTATTTGTTGATTTGATTCTGGTAGACAGAGTTTTGATCCCGTTCGTCAGGAATATTCTTATTGACTGTCAGGTACTTGATAGTTGTATTTGCTTGACCAGTTTCTACCATATAGTACGTATTTGCATCCGAGAACGTTTTGGACTGTATAGTTACCCAACGGCACTGTTGAGGTATCCTTGTAATTTTGATATAACTTGTTGTTGCTTTGATAGTACCACAGATTTTGTTACGAATCTACTACTGAATTACTACAAACCGTGTTTTGATATATTGATCTAACCTTTGACTGTGCATCACTCGCGGGAGTTCGGAATCTATACAGTAGAACGCAGGAACTAGTCAGGTTCGCGTTGGTTGACCCCGCCTAGTTATTTCCCGCGTTCAGGCCAAGATTACTGGATTCTGGCCGCTTCAGTACTCAGCAGCCCGTCACTGCTGTATCTGGCAAGCGCAAGTTGTTCCTTGAGTCAATCCTGGACAGAGAAGGCGACATGTCCATGGATCCAACCTCATATACTAAGCAAATCCCTCTTGATGTTATTTCATGCCGTGGCTCTGATAATGGTACAGTTATTTACCATAGCAAGACTAGCCCTAGTAGGACCTCTGCTCAATTGAAGGTACGATAGTTGGATGAAAGGCAAGAGTTAAAGCTTCGCGAATTCAAGGCTAAACAAAGACAAGAAAGGTTGCGTCTGCATAAAGAACTGAACTTATCAGATACGAATGGAGGTTTAGGTGACACCTTTTCTTTGTATGATGATATAAAGTGTCACAAATCAATTTGTCTTGGTGTTAACCCTCATAGCAGGCTTGATCCTGAAATGACTAGCCAGGTGAGCAGCGCAGAGAACAAAGGAGTTACCGCTACGTTGTTTTGTATCAATGTCAGCCATGAGTTGCCGAAGTAGAATTAAGCAGCTTTGACAGGCATCCAGCCAAATATTGGAAGTTTGTGAGGCAGTTTGAGCTCTACGTTGTTTCTAAAGTTGATGATTATGGACAGAGGCCGTTATACTTGTCACATCACTGTAAAGGTAAGGCCGGGGAGGCTATAGAGGAACACATTATGTTACCACAATCTGCTGGTTACCACAGAGCTCGAGATATACTCAAACTTTTGTTTGGAAGGACTCATGAAGTCAGTCGGGCCTTGCTACACGATCTTATAGAATGCTAGAACATAGAACAAAACGATGCTGAGGAAACGTCGAGGTTGGCTATAAAAATGGAAAACTGCTCCATAGCCCCAGAGCAAATGGACTATACTGAGGACCTTAACTCCTCAAGAACTTTAGAAGGTATAGTAAGGAAATTGCCTCCTGTGTTACAGATGAAATGGGCGGAAACTGTCGAAAAGTTAGCTGAGAACGAACGAGAACCTACCTTCGCAGAGTTGACGCAGTTTGCGTGAGCACGTGCGAGCATTTTGCTAAGTAGGTCTGGACAGCTGGCAACAAGCAGTCAGCGACCAAACAGTAAAATAGCATGCTCCATGCAGCAGTTAGTACCCGTTGGGGAAGTCATGAAACCTTCATGTATATTTTGTGGAAGAAACCACATGGTCACAAAATGTACCACATTTCTGTCGCTACCGGTGGATGAGAGATGGTTGAAGGCTAAAGAAATTGGTTATTGTTTTTCATATCTTAACAAGGGCCACAGGTCCATAGAATGTAAAATTCACAGGGTGTGCAGTCTAGGAGGTTGTAAAGCATCCCATCATTCTCTGTTACATAAGAAGACCCAACATGCTATAAGCGAGCAACTAAAGAAAAATAGCTGTGGATGTACTGAGTCTCTCAGAGAAAGCGTGTGTTTGGGCCCACTTCCAGTACGCGTAAAGCACGGTAATAAACAGGTTTACGGTTATGCTCTCTTGGAAAATGGCTGTGATACAACTTTGATCACGAAAGATGGTTTGTAACTTCTAGGATTGTCGACTGACCACCATCAAAACCGTTAGCAGAAGTAGATTGGCGAACTCAGTCAGCAAACCTTTTGAAGTTTATTCGCTAGACGGAAACGAATGCATACTTATAGATCGGGTAATTGTGACAAGAGATCTCCCAGTACGCAGACCTAAAAGGTAGATGCTAGAAAGTATTAAAAGGTGGCCGCATCTCACTGACGTACCCTGGACAGGGGTGGAAGACGGGGAAGTTTTGCTGCTCATTGGTTGCGATGTACCTGAGGCTCACTGGGTTCTGGATCAGAGGTTAGGGGGCAGAAAAATCCTATATGCTGTGAGAACATTGTTGGGTTGAGTCGTGCCCGATCCGGCAAGCTTTCGTGAGCACAGGGAGAGGTTTGTAAATTGTACGTCCCGGTCAGATTTATTAGTCGATCAGTGGAAGCGAACTTACGATTATGAGTTCAGTGATTTGTACTGGGTAGATAAGTCGTTATCGCTCGATGACTTAGCCGCTGTGAACACGGTGGAGCGAGGTACCTGTTGGGATACTGCACGTTTTGTTGTCCCTTTGCCCTGGAAAGTGGAGTCCAGGGTTGTATATGGTGAGTGCGAAATAGCCAGGCGACGTTCAGAGAGTTTGAAAAGTAGACTAGTATCTTCTGAATGCCTTCGCGAAAGCTACACTAGCGCCATGGAAGAGACCATCAGAAAGGGTTATGCAAGAGTAGTCCCTGAGCCCCACCTTAATCCTAGCTACCGCCCACGATGGTATTTGCCGCATCATGCCGTACCTAACTCTAAGAAGCCGGGGAAGGTAAGAGTTGTACTGGACTGTGTTGCCAAACCGTCCGGAACTTCTTTAAATGACTTGCTGTACCAGGGATCAGACAGGACAGCGGACTTGGTTGGAATATTATTGGGGTTTCCAAAGAACCGATTGCCTTGACAGCCGATGTGGAGGAAATGTTTATGCAGGTGAAAGTCTCAGAGTTTGACCGTGGTGCTCTGCGGTTCCTATGGTGGCCTCAGGGTGATTTCTCGAAGTAACCTGTTGAATATCAAATGACGTCACACCCATTCGGTGCAGTGTCCTCACCATTTTGTGCGCATTTTGCAATGACCAAGACTGCCGAGACGTATGCCAACGATTATGATAGCTATGTGGTGGAAGCAGTGAAACATAACTTTTATGTTGATGATTACCTAGTGTCTTTTGCAAGCCCAGATGAGGCAAAAACGTTCGTGAAACAGTCCAGTGGGTTAACGTTACGCGGTGGCTTTAAATTGAAGAAGTGGGTGACTAATTCAGAGGCAGTGGAAGTAGTTCTTCCTGGTCCGAGCCACAAAGAGAACTCAACTGACTTACGTGTTAGTCGAGGCTCAGCCCATAGAGCCCTAGGTTTGGAATGGGACACCAAGCATGACGTTTTCAAGTTCCGATTTGAACCCTCCGAAAAACCCTTCACGAAGACAGGACTATTATCCATCATCTCAGCTCTTTCTGACCCACTAGGCCTGATCGCCCCAGTTTGTCTTCCGGCCGAGCAGCTATTGCAGAGTCTTTGCAAATCTCATGCTGGTTGGGATACACCCCTGAGTTTCAATGACCTATCCGTGTGGATGGATTGGATGAGGTTTATGAAGAATCTTAGGTAAATCTCCGTACCCAGAAGTGTCAAGAAGGAGGATAAGAGTGAGATGAGTAAGATTGAGTTGCACTTATTTTGCGATGTTTCTGAATCTGGTTATGGAGCCGTGGCTTATTCGTGGAACGTTTCAAAAAACACGCCGCCGTACAGCATGCTGTTGTATAGCAAACCCCGGGTTGCCCCTCTATAAACTGTGACAGTGTCGAGATTAGAGTTAGCTGCGGCAGTATTGAGTGCACGAATGAGTGAAATCCTGAGGAAGAACCTCCCAAATAGCTTTGATGAGATTCATTTTTGGACAGATTCTATGATTGTTCTGTACTAATACTAGAAATACAGAGAGTCGTTATAGTACGTTCGTGGCCAACCGTCTAGCCACTATTCAACAGTATCCATCCCCAAAGCCGGAGGCGATATCGTACCTTGAGTTACGTTTACACGTGATCCGTTATACTATGACTTTAAACTTACCAATCGTTCGATATAGTACCTTTGGCCACCAAAAGTTACGTTACGTTGCTCCTGCATAAAGTGGTATTTTATACCGGTAATTTCCGCGGTTTAGTAGGTCTGTCTGTACAAAAGAAAGACTCGGAGCATATATTACTTCTTTTTCTCAGAAACTCAACTTTCTGAGCATCATACGCCTATTCTGGAACGTTGAAGAGACACCCATTTTATATACACAGCGGAACCCAAGAAACTACTGAGAAAACAGGGAAACCAAAACGAGAACTAACTTAAAGAAAAGTTATTTGTCTGTAACACTCAGTTTAGTTACGAACCAACGCTGTTAGCTTCGAGGACATAATAGTCTCACAATATACGTTACCTGAAGTGTAAAGAAACACTTGCAAGTAACTCATATTTGATACATAAATCGTTGCTTAACCTTTAGTGATTGCCGAATATTTTAATTGTTCTTCGGTACTGACGAACACAACAAACGTGTAACTACTACTGCTCCACCGTGGTCCAGCCTAACAAACATACATATGCTGTACATACACGTAAACCTAACCCTAGCGCCTCAACTAAAAGAGCACGTTCACTAAGTGGTTCGACACGAAGCCCTAAAAGAGGTCCTGAAGTTAAGGTAGTCGATCTCATACCGGAGCTATATAACACTTCGCGTAAAAACAAGGAAGATTTGATAACCCTTCAGAAGTCACTACAAGACATGAACGCTAAGCTTGAAGTTGTTCTGCCACTGCTTCATCTTTGTCAGCCTAATCTAGAAGCCAGTACTGAAACCTTATTGAAAACAGAAAGTATCCTAGATTTCATTGCTACAGAGGTTAATAAAAGGATTATGACCTCATATAATGTACAACATACAACATACTTGACCACGAACCGATCAAACAAGTAAAAGCCTTATGTCTGCAGGCTTGTAACATGTCTTCTGCAGAATGCCAAGTTACCCGTCTCCGCAAGAAGTTAGGGAAATATACCTGCCCCTTGCTCAAATTTAGTGGCTCTTACCACGCCAGACACTTCCTATCATCCAAGCAACTCATTAGTGTATCCACACCATGTAAAAGTGTTACACATTCACAAGACTTAACACCTTGTCAAAGACGTGGTCACAGAAAAATACCAAAAGCTGAAAATTCTAGTTAAGCTCTGGTACCCAAAACAGCAACACAATCTATTAGCGAACTGGTTGCTGTGCCAACACAATGGAGTGAGGAACACCAAAGCCCACTCACACACAGACATAGTAGGGCCGATGATACAATGGTAGGCTTGGACAAATCAATGAACTACACTCGAAAACAGGCACACGATCTCGTAAAGACGATCTCACTGTCTACAGAAGTGAAAAGGCAGTCTCCATCTCACCCCGTCACACAGGTCACCCCCAAACCAAGTGCTATGCTATCGACCCATCAAAATACTGAAGACATTACTATGTCATCACCAGGTGTCACTCAGCCTATAAACATACCCAGCACCAGCCACTAGCACCCTGTTACTATAAGACCGTCCCAAAGCCTAGCGCGTAAACAGTCTAATCTACCTCCACTTCAGCCAGTGCATAACTTATATGCATCAAATGGGCAGATGATAAAGAGTACAGATAGCACTAGACACTCTTATACAAACCCCACTATGCACCCCCAGGTTAAATAAATTGCCGAAAAGGCAATTAAGCAGCCAAACCTATAGACGAAAAAGCAAACGAATAGCCGAAAGACCATTGCACCCTCGCAAAGCTACATACACTAAGGGAAATGCCAAACGTTATTTCTTAGGTCATCCTATGACCAAGCCAAATAACTACTCTCCAGGAGAACCACACTTCTTAACACTTCCGCGGTCACTAGCAGACACACATCACAGCCGGACCCCTAAACGGTCACAGTTATTGGATAGGGAGCCAAATGGTAGTCACAGACTATGCCCTCCGCCTCACCCATACGCCACAAAACGTGGGTCATACGCCACACAAGGACAAACTTACAACAGATCCCCTAAAAAGAATCTTGGGGAATATGAATTTGGCTATGACCAAAATGCATACGGCAACCAGCGGATACGTGTGCCATACAATTTACCAATCCCCATTACTTCTTATGAACAGGGTTTTTTCGGACAGCCTGCGGCAGCGACGCCACCATTATTGCAGGTGATTCGGATGCTGTTGGATCATTTGCTCTCTACCCTGACCAACAGTCTCTATGCCAATCACAATGTGGTGAATACCTCGCTCCTTCCGAGGTAAACAGTACCGAATCGTCGCCCTGTACAAAAGGTCATGACATCGCTAGCACGATGTACACAAAGGACCCACAAGAAATGTACAGAAATGATGACTTTTTTCCAGATATATCAAAACACTTTTGTACTCTTATCTCGCTCTCGTTTTGCCTGATTAACGCCCACTCTATACGCAACAAAATGAAAGAGATTACGCTGCTATCTCTGATAATTGATCCGTCCATGATAATGGTTACAGAAACATGGTGTACCTCTGATATTTGTGACGCAGAGATCTCCGTCGACAACTATTCCTTGTTCAGGAAGGACAGACTACATGGTAAGGGAGGAGGGTGCATTATCTATATAAAGTCCGACATCACTGCTACGCAGTGCCCTACATCTGAGCTAAACGAGATTGACGACTCAGTATGGATTATCGCCAAACTTACTCTCTCCACTTCCCTCCTAACAGGATGCATTTATCGGCCCCCTTCCTCCTCAGTCGAATACGACGACAGGCTAGCAAGCGTGTTCACTCGTGTGGCAACACTACCTCACACAGCGAAAATTATATGTGGTGACTTTAACATGCCAGATATAACGTAGCAACCAATCAGCTATCCAAAGCGCTTTCATAAATTCATAAGCATTCTTGAAACAGAGGGTTGGCAACAACACGTGGAACACACTACCAGGTACAATGGTGTCCTGGACCTAGTCTTCACAAACGGAACCACACCCACAAAACTCCAAGTGGGTACACAAATTCCAGGTAGCGATCACAAGATAGTATACGGATACTTCAACATATCCAGCACAAAGTTAGCCCAAAAGTCAAGAACAGTACTAACTAGAAACTACAAGTATGCCAAATGGGATGAACTACAATCGTTTCTGCGCTGCCTAGATTGGAGCCCCTACTTTACCAAAAGTTCAGCCAAAGAACTCGGTGATCTATTCTATAAATATATAAGTACAGCTCAAGACTATATTGCTCCACTGCTCCAAAGAGAAATTAAGAAAAACAGAGTTGACTATTTACGCAGCCGCATGCGAAATATGCCAGACGGTACTATAAGTCGAATGACTTCTCATCGCTCATCACACTCAGAGACACATTCAAGGTAGACAGAGTACTAGAAGCCGTTAAGCACGAACGCATCCAATGTCGTAAAACTAGTAATAGAGAAGCACTAGTGAGATCGATGAAAACCCGACAAACAGCTCCAAAAATAGTACCCCTAGTTTAATCATAGACAACGGCATCCTCTACAACGACCCACTACAAATCAGCGAGCTGTTCGGTTACAAGTTTGCTAGCTGCTTTACACAAGACGACGAAATTAAAGTCACTGGGGCGCCCTGAACACCAACTCACTCGATAAATACTGTGCTCTTCACTAAACAAAACATTTCTCTAGCTATAGCATCACTTCGAACCTCATACAGTGCGGGACTTGATGGGATTACAACCATCTTATTAAAAAGAGGTGGCGAAGATATACCGCTGATTCTCTTGAAGCCCTTTAATACGTCCCTCTCCAGTGGCAATTACCCTGAGAACTGGAAACTATCACACATGTCCTAAGCATAAATGTGGACCAACATCTAATACAGAAAACTACCGACCTATAAATATCACGTCAGTAGTATCCGGGACTACGGAAATGTGATTGTGAATGCAGTTTTCGACTACATGACGACAAACCAATTACTCTCACCAGCACAACATGGATTCTTGAAAGGCCGCTCATGCGCTACCAGCTACCTCGACTATCCAGGCGACGTTACAAGCAAGCGTGACCAAGGCTTATTTGTAACTACCCTTTTTTAGACTTCAAGCAAGCATTCGATAAGGTGCCTCACAAACGCCTGGTCACTAAGTTACAATCATGTGGTTTCCAAGACTCGTTACTGTCCTGGCTTAGAACATCTTTAGAGGGTCGCTTCCAAGTAGTAAAAAATTCAGTAATTGCTACTCCTCCCCTAGACCCATACAACGTGATGTCGTTCAGGGTAGTGTGCTATCATCATCATCATCATTATCAACATAGGACCAGGCATTACTGCGTAACGGTCCGAGTTGCCACACCTCATATCAGCACATCAAGTAAAAAGGTAGTGAGGTGAAGGATGAAGATAAGTGAATGCAGTCAAAAGAAATATAAAGTACGAGAAGAAAGGAAAGAGGAGTGACAAAATAGTGAGATTCGGTATAGCGTTGTTAAGATGAGGATAATGTGTGTATACATCTGCGCCACTGACTTCGGTTCTGAGCCATATCACCTAGGGTCTCCAACCACTGGTTCCTCTTGTCCCGTGGACCCCAACCACCTAGTCTGCATCGTCCTACATGGCTTAAACCAACAGTCAGAGACTTCATACATTGGTGCCATGTTTTAGTCTGGCCACCTCGGGCCTTTTTCCAGCCTGAACCCACCTCAGCCAACATTGTGTGACGAGGCAATCGGTGACTAGGCATACGTAGTACGTGTCCCAACCATCTCAGTCGATGAAGGTTCACAACCTCGTCGACTGACTTACCTCTTCTCCCTAAAACTCTACACCTAACTTCTGCATTACTCACATGGTGACACCACGGAATACGTCCTATACTACGAAGGCAACGGTGGTCAAACACCTGAACCCTTTTTGTCTCTTCCACTTTCAATGGCCATGTTTCACAGCCATACAGTAGAACAGAGCGGACTGCTGTGCAGTACACGCGACCCTTAATAGACAAACGAATATCACGGCGGCGCCATAGGTGGCGCAAATTGGCAAAAGCCAATCGAGCCTTTTGTATCCGTGCAGAAATCTCATCGGCAACTAACCCACCGGGTTGATCCTACTTCCCAGGTAAGTGAAGTGGTCAACACACTCAACCACTTCACTCTCTATTGTTAACCGCGGTACCGCTGAAGACCAGTCCTGGAGCAAAAATTTGCATTTGGGTGGTGAAAATCGCATCCCAAACATTCTCAAATTCCCACTCAAAGTGTTCAGAAGACTCTGCATCTTGTCAGCGTCTTCACCTAACAGGACTATGTCATCTGCATATTCTAGATCTAAGGAAAATTCACCTGTGATCCGGTCAACGTCTTTGTAATTAGGTGACGAGAGGGAAACCTCCATAAGAATATCTATGATAAAATTAAATAAGAATGGGGATAGTGGGCATCCTTGACGGACACCACTTGATGAGTATAGCTCCCTGGACAACTCACCATAGGCTCTAACATGCCCACAAGTGTTCGAGTAGAGAGCTTTCAATAAGGTGATGTACTTACTAGGCACGCCTTTCAGTGACAGACACTGCCATAAGACTTCTCGATCAACGGAGTCAAATGCCGCCTTCAGGTCGAGAAATACAGCTATTGTCGGGCGTCTGTAAGCATGCCTATGTTCCAGGACCTGGCGCAGTGTGAATATTTGGTCGATACATCCACGGCCAGGTCTAAAGCCTGCCTGGTTTTCTCGGGCTTGCTGTTCCCGAGCTCCACTCAGGCGTCGGAGAATTATAGAACTTAGGATCTTAGACACTATGTTTGTCAGGCTGATTCCTCTGTGGTTATCACAAGAGGACTTCTCGCCTTTCTTGAAGACTGGGATGATCAGTGACTTAGACCAGTCGGAGGGGATCGTATTTGATTCCCATATACTGGCTAACACTTCCGTTAGCCTGACTAAGAGAACTCTACCACCATTCTTGTATACCTCAGCAGGTAGTCCGTCTGGTCCTGCTGCCCTTCCCCGTTTCAGGCTACCTACCGCTTTCTCAACTTCTTCTAGTGTTGGGGGACCTGTCTCTATGTCCCATTCAGGGTCCGACTGGATAGCGGGCAGCGCAATGGTGGCTGGAGGCCAGTTAAACTGTTCCTCAAAGTGTTCTGCCCATCGTCCCAGTCGCCTTCCCTGCGAGTGAATCGCCGATCCGTCCTTCTCCGCTATAACCTCACTAACTGTTGTTGACCATTTCCCCCCAGTCTCCTTAATAAGTCTAAATAACTGTCTACTGTTACCGATCGCCGCTGCCTTTTCCATCTCTTTAGCCTTTGCTGCCCACCACTGTTCACGATCGTTGCGCAGACTTTTCGTCAGTTTATTTTTAAGTTGCGCTCGCTCTTCATTGTACTCAGAGCCTGCAGGGATGCATTCACGTGCATCCATTAGTTTGGAAGAAGCTGCTGATATCCACTGGCTCTTTTTAGCCATTATCTTGGAGTCGGCTACAGTCTCCAGTGCTGCTTTTACAGTAGACTGAAGATGGCACCAAGCTTCTTCTGGATGAGTGACAGTCTTTTGTTCCGATAACTGCCTAGCCAACTTCTCACTGAACACGGCTTTGGTGTTTTCGTTGTCCAGCAGAACTCGTAGTGGTTTTGTTGCCAAATTTTTTCTACGTCCATTGAGACGCAGGCATATACGTGCTCGGACCAACGCATGATCGCTGTCCAAACACGTACTCCAGAAGGAGCGGCAGTCTTCCACCGATCCTCTCCAGCGATGACTAATAGCAATGTGGTCTATCTGTGTCCATCGCTGAGTCGAGCTCGGTGGACGCCAGGTCAGACAGTGCCTTTCTTTATGTCTGAAATTTGTGCTGGCTAAAAATAGGCGGTTATCTGAGCATAGTTGTAATAGGCGATCACCGTTATCTGTACGTTCAGCTGGGATTCCGAAAGTGCCACCTACGTGCCTTTCTGCCTCACTCAGTCTACCCACCTGTGCGTTGAGGTCACCTGCAACAACCACTACGTCCGAACGTTTGGCTTTCGAGAGGAGGTTAGACAGTTTATGGTAGAACTCGTCCTTCACTTCATCCGAACTACAGTCAGTGGGTGCGTAAGCAGAGATTACAAAGAGACAACGGCGAGTCTCACTATTCCTTTTAGTTCTCACTGTGCCGTTCAGCCTCATAGCGCAGAGGCGACTATCAACTGGGATCCAGTCTAGTAGTGAGTTTTCTGCCCTGGTGCTTAATGCTATACCTACACCTGCAAGACCACGAGAGCTAGCTATCGAATCTCCAGAAACTCGAAGGGTGAATTTTGCAGATTCACCAGATTGGTCAGGAGAGGTCAGGTGAATAACCACACTTGGGTCCTGTATGCGTGTCTCACAAACACAGCACACATCCATGCCCCGAGTTGCTAGAGTCTTTGCCAACGAAGCCTGTTGGCCAATTTGACGGAGGGTGCGGACATTGAAGGCTCCAATATGTAATTTGGAGCGTGGTTTAAGGAGACCAGGGACGCTGTTCTGTGGACTCAGATCGTTGTCGAAGGCTGCAGAGGTAGGAGAAATTGAAGATGATGCAGCATCATTAATTAAGAGACGTGAAGGAAGATTAGAAGGTAATGATGGAGGAGGAGGATAGCAGTCAGAAGAAACTTGGGTGCTGACAGAGTTGTGAGGGCGGTTGACACTTCCCGGCTGCCCACACCGTGGAAGGCTATTTCTTCTTAAGGTACCTGAAAGAGATTTGTGTGACCGCAGAGCCCATCGGACATCTGCTTGAGGCCTGTCACACCCAGCCTTTTGAGTATGATTATTTTGAATTTTTGTATTTTTGGGGCCGGATGAGCGAAAGGAAACGACAAGTGAACCAACACCGCCGGCCCGGCAGACCGTGGGGCGTGGTGGAGTGTGTTATTTTTGGGGCCGACCTTTTCTAACCCCCCCTTCCACTGAGAAGGCAGCATCAGCTTGGCACTGCTGGTCATCCAAGGGAAACACCTTACTGCTGTCACACCCCATCCAGCTAGCAGCAGTACGACTTCGCCCTCAGACCCCCATCATAGTGTAGCAATTTACACTATGACGGTAACTGCTTTTCGTCTAACCACTACCCAACAGACCTTTCTGGTATGGTAGGACCTCGAGGGAACAAGCGTTCCACCAGCATAGCTCGTTGGGTCATTGTGATATGCAAGCCCGACCACCACGTCAAGGTAGCAGCTATCGGCGCCTACTGATACAAAGAGGACCTCCTTACGAAGCAAAATACAAAAGTCTAGAACTAGGATCACTGTGGCTGAGACGCCTGAAGCTCAACCCAACCCTTCGTTTTCGCCTTTTATTCCGAAACTGAAACGAACTGTGCTATTACCTTTAGATCAGCACAGGCATATAGTCTACGTAATGGCGAGTACACCATTCCAATGAATAAATATGGCCCAAAACTTCGATGTAGGTTCCTCATAACGCAATACAGTATACTGTGTAACAAACTTCCCGCTCCTATACGAACATGTTGACCTCTTGGCCAGTTTCAACGATTACTTAGTGAATTCCTCCTATCTAACAATTCTCACCAATTCGCTGACGGCCAAACCACAAACGGTAATACCATGTGCGATGGTGCTACTGGTACCTAGACTCAAGGGAGACTAACAACAATGGCAAAAGTAAACAATGCCGAAAACTGAACGCATTAGTTAGGCTAAAACCTAGTTTCTGAAAGAGAAAACTGACCAAGAGTAAACAGGAAGCGGAGTGCGATACGATTTACAACAGTGAACTCGGCAGCTACTCTAATGTAACCTACATTTCTTCATAACCTAACTAATCTCATGACTTAACACCTATTTCCTAAGATTCATCCTCAAAATAATCTCTCTACTCCGAAAAGATAAAAGAACTGTCTATCGGCACATTTTCACAGCATGTAAAGTGTTTTATGATTTGCTCTTTGTTATCAGTACTTACACGTAAGTGCTCTGCACCACCATATTGTTTCGGTAGCCCCGATATGGCAATACTTGACAGGCAATACCATGATCACCTCCCCCCCTCCGCGACCAGATAAAGGGCGGTTACCGTCTTAGAAAAAACCATGAATTCCACTTAAATGTTTATAACTTCATCAAACGTTCGTACATAAGTATATAACAAGTGAATACCTGGTCCAAAATCCTCTAGTCTCTCTATTTTGCAGTAATATCTTCGGCTTCAGACTAATTTTCATTATCACCGTGCACACCTTCATCTTTTTCCACCCAAGCTTACCCCCGAACAGTTTGTTTTGGATACTTCTTCAAGTAAGTTTGCAGTCAGTACAAAAAACTCACCCAGATGCATCATGGTGACCTACTCCCGCATATTTTTGTGCTCCTGCTTCGAATCTCGCGTGCTGCTCGCTTTTGTTATTCGCTTTTCAGGTTTACCTAGCCAGTCCTGCATTCAAATGTAATCCTAGAAATCGCGTTTGCCAGTGTGCACCATGCCATCAAAACCTGAACGCACACACCCCAGGGTTATGACTTTACTGCCTGCCCCACCTTCAAGAATATTGGAAGATTCAAACAATAACCGAGTAATCCCTAAATTCGAACTAAGCCTGCTTCAACACACCTCTTATATGCCATGAATAGCCGTATCTAATGTTTAGCCTGACATTTTACATAATAATCATTTCTCATTACTAAAATGATCAAGCCTGTAAACTGGTTTGTATTCATGTAACCTATTTTGTATGGAATATATATATATTATTATTATTAATAAATCAGTGGGGGTAAGTTAAATCTGGAGAAAATCCTGCAGGTGGACTGCAAGAGGTATACGAAGAGCGTGTGATTTGGCGTCTTGGATTCAGGGTCCCCCCTTTCTGAGAACCCGACAGTTTTCAAGTACCACAGACCTCCGCTGGAAGGAACCGCCGAAAAATGTGGAATTGAAGAGGTCGGTACGAACAAACACAAACGTTATTGGGTCCACTGTTGATCCGATTTTGGCATATCATTCGGACTGGGTGAGGCTGATTAAAGCTATCGCATGGCTTAAAAGATAGATGGTCTACATATCTGTTATGTATTCGCGTTACCAAGGTTTGTCACTGAATGTTGGCTATCTAACAGCCGATGAACTGGAAGCTGCTAAACATAATGTATTATATACGGCACAACAAGAGGCGTATGGAGCATTATTAAAGGAACTCCGAGAAAAGGGTGGTTGTGGGCTGAAGGAGGTGAGTTGCAAAGGTTGTCACCCATACTTACGGACGAATTAGTCTGCGTCGGTGGGAGGTTGCACTGTTCTGACTCTCCACCCTTTTTTAAGCATCCGGTTATCCTCCCTAGACATGACTTCGTGACTGAGCTGGTCATAAGGCATCACCATACCAAAGAAGGATATGCTGGTTCTTCTCAAGTCCTGGCCACTCTACGAAGAAACTATTGGATAATTAAGGGGATCAGTGCGGTTAAACATGTGATAAGAAAGTGTACAGAGTGTCGACGATTGAAAGCTGCACTGGGTCAGCAGATGATGGCCTCCTTACCTGTCTGTTGCGTGCAGAAAAGATGCTTTTGCTTCCCGTCAGTGGGAATTGATTACTTTGGACCACTCATGGTTCGCCAGGGAAGGGGAGAGGAAAAGAGGTTCGGGTGCGTGTTTACTTGTCTTCAGACGCGAGCCATACATTTAGAGGTAGCTTTCAACCTTGGCACTGACGCCTTGATAGTGGCTGTAATAAGGTTCGTAGGAAGAAGAGGAACCCCTGCAGAGATTTACAATGGTAATGGTTCTAACTTTGTTGGAGCGATCTCGGAATTAAGACAACTAGTGTGTGTATGGGAAAGACGGCGAATCAATGATGCTATGTTGACAGAGGGGATAAGTTAGAGTTTCAACCCCCGCAAGGGAGTCATCGAGGTGGAATATGGGAAAGGATGATACGTTCTGTACGCAGGTTATTGATGGTTATATCTAAAGGGCAGGCTCTGCATGATGATACGCTAGCCACCTGCTTCCTGGAGACAGAAAAAATTTCAAACAATCGTCCTACTGTCCACATGATGGCCGACCCGGAAGACAAATTTACTGTCACCCCGATAGCTTACTGTTATTGAGAGAGTGGGGGAATAGTTGTGGAGGGCACTATTGGAGATAAGCATGTGAGACGTTGGAAGCGAGTTAATTACTTAGCTGATGTATTCTGGCGCCGATGGATGAAAGAGTATCTGCCATGCTTGCGAACTCGTCAGAAGTGGTTAGGAAAGGAGAGAAATTTCAAGGAAGAAATGTGGTGCTTGTGGCCTCTGATAAAACACCACGTGGCCCTTGGCCTTTGGGAGTGATCGAAACATGCGAGGAGGACGAAGACGGTCTAGTAAGAATAGTGATGGTGCGTATGTAGGAAAGTACTGTGAGAAGAGATATACGAAAGCTTTGTCTTCTTCAGGGAGTGGAAGAAAGATAGAGTATGCAGACAGCTAGGTAGAAAGAGCCACGGCTGAATGCATTGAGAGGTATTTTGCGTGTCTGGAGGGATTTTGGTGGCTAGTGCAACGGATAAATGATCTGAAAATCCCTCTCGACCACCCCATCTGACAGTGTTGACATTTATTTGAATATTTTCACCCTCGTTATGGATGGTGTACCGTTGACCCTAGCCGGTGTAATGTTATTCACTTGTTTGGCTGTCTTCTTTTGACCTTTTACTAAGTATCTGCCCCTGTGCAATTTAGACTTATCATGAACGTTTCACCTTCCTACTATGTGACGCTGGACTGTTGACAAGGCGATGCTGTTTCACTGCGCCCGACATTTTGTTTTGGTTCAACTTATGGTTGTGCTGTGATTCGACTGTCTACTGGAAACGTTTATTTGTTGATTTGATTCTGGTAGACAGAGTTTTGATCCCGTTCGTCAGGAATATTCTTATTGACTGTCAGGTACTTGACAGTTGTATTTGCTTGACCAGTTTCTACCATATAGTACGTATTTGCATCCGAGAACGTTTTGGACTGTATAGTTACCCAACGGCACTGTTGAGGTATCCTTGTAATTTGATATAACTTGTTGTTGCTTTGATAGTACCACAGATTTTGTTACGAATCTACTACTGAATTACTACAAACCGTGTTTTGATATATTGATCTAACCTTTGACTGTGCATCACTCGCGGGAGTTCGGAATCTATACAGTAGAACGCAGGAACTAGTCAGGTTCGCGTTGGTTGACCCGCCTAGTTATTTCCCGCGTTCAGGCCAAGATTACTGGATTCTGGCCGCTACACGCACATTTAGACCATGTCACATTCTCGAGAGTGTTGATATTCTGGCCGTCTCCTGGTCCAAATTTCAGGTCAGCTTATATCCTTTTCGTACATGTACTGTGCATGTGGCACTTGGATAAACCAGATTGAAGCACATCACGAGGACAGGAAATCTACGTGAATTGGAATCCAATGGTCGGCTTATCTATTCGAAACATTTTTGTAGAAGTTAACTGTGGCCCGATTAGCTTAGTAGTGAAGCTTACAGCTTCTTCAGTCAGCTTCTGGGGATTCAAGTTTATGTTTAAGTGTTAGCATCTTTAGGATAGCAAAATACCTACTTTACAAGTGCCAAAAACACGGAAACTGGTCCATGCCCACATGCAAACTGGCCGCCAACATCTAGCACTCACATCCGTGCAATAAATCAAACAGAAAAATTTAGCTATGATTTACAGCCTTCGTATTTGTAATATAATGACTGGAAGTACATTTGATCCAAGTGGCTAACTATATTAGGTGGAAATACGGCTACCTGAATAAAGTATCCTCACGATAAGTTCAATGTGGTTGCATAAACCCTGTGTGACTGCAATCAATATATTGGTTGGTTACATTGCGCGTTCCTCAAAGCACTTCTTTCACTTAACATAACTTTCAGCAGAAATCAGTCGGGCCGTTAGTTACCAGCGGAGCCCTTCCATCACAACTGCTTGAATCGGTTGATGATGGTGTCCAGTCATTATTGAATTCTCTGGCAAAGTACTGAAGTGGTTGGCTTCGAAGCCGTGCTCGTCCATCTATCGTGGTTACTGGAAGCACCGCACCTGGTGTTTGTTGAACCCCTCAGCAATGATGTCAGTGGACATTCCCTTCAGTGGAATGACATATTCCCATCGTGTGAACCGACCACTACTCGTTAAGATCATTTTTAAGAAAGTGATACTTCAATCAAGCCAGCATGCATGTGATCAAATCTGATGTTCAGCACTGAAAATGAAACTGGTATGCAAGCCCGCCTCTGAACCTTCACTCTTCGGCAATGCAATCAGGTTGTCAACCACTGTTCTTTATCTTGATTGATGTTTTTCCATCAACCTTTAAAAGGAACCAGTTTGACAACTAGCCACTTGCCAGAATGCCAATTCTTTAGCAGTTTTTGCGGTGGTAAACTTCAAAGACTATAAAAGGGTGGATGTAATCAACTACTAAAACTCTCGTGCCCAGTAATCATTGTCCAAAGGTACTCCAATGACGTCCAGTTAGAACAAAACGACCGACTTCATTCCCTGTTGTTTGTTGAAGGTTTGCCATCTGAGCTAAGTTTACTTTTACGGTTGCAATACTACTCAAAATAACACAAAAAAGACACTAGCCATAAACCATGTTGTCAATAAGGACCACTGAATAAACTCCAGGTTTTGAGCTCCCCTTTGTTAGTGACCGTCACGCTTCGTATATGCCATTCATCTTTGAGGCTCCTGAGTGGTATATAATGTAACTGTAATCCCCATAACCGTCTATTTTCATGCTTTGCAGTTAGAAGAGGGGCGAGTAGTTGCACTCTGAGTTGTGACTAGAATGTTATCGATCTGATGGTTTTGAGAACGAAAGTGGTTACCACCTGCCCTAAAATCTTCTTCCACGGATTTTTTACCATAGAAGGGTTAATCAACTTGCTTTAGGAGTCGGCCGTCCCTACTTCGGGGGAACTGATGTGCGTTTCTTTATACTTTGTCAGCTTGAAATCGCCCTCCAATGGCCAGAGTTTTGGTAGCTACAGGTCGTTTGGAAGTGCACTAAAGTCGAACTTTTCGCTCAGCACACTCCGAACATTAACTTCATCAGCAGAAGGTGGGATTATTATCATTATCATTTGTCCCTTGGGTTCCTAATGGAACATAGGGTTTCAGTAGCACGTTTCCAGTGCACCATGTTCTCTGGAATCTTTTGAAACCGGCTCCACGACAGCCCACAAGCTCTCATTTCCTCCCCGCACGATCCCCTCCATATCACCCTCGCCTCGGACGCCAAACTCGTCTCTTCCCATCCGGGTTCCACTCGAGGGCCTGGCCCGGCGCGTGATGTCCCCAGCCAGCCTTCTCAGTGTACGTCAAATCCATCTCCACTTCCTTCCAATGCATATTTGCTCAACGATAGCTTCTTGGTCGGTTCATTGGCCGGCCAGAATTCCTTATTGCTTATTATTTCTGGCCATCTGATCCTCAGTAACCAGCCAGCGTAGGCAGTTGTTGATGAATATCTGCAGTTTGTTGGAAATGCCTTTCGTAACACGTCAAGTCTGTGAACAATATAGAAGCACTGACTCGACGTTGGTGCTGAGAATCCAGATCTTGTTCACGCTTTATGCTGAGTGCAGAAGATCTCCACACTGATTTCAAGCTAATGAACGCCTATCTTGCTTTTCCGATCCCGATTGGCTTTGACGACCTCGTCTGTGCCTGTGCCGCCTAGGTAGGTGAAAGCGACTACTTCCTTTACGTTCCCCCCGTTCATGGTGATTGGAGCTTTTTGTTGTTGGTGTTGGCGTTGGCTGCGTATCATCATCACCTTTGTCTTCTCTACGTTCACTTGAAGTCCCGTCCTCGCTGCCCTGCCTCGCCTCTCCTGTCAACTTGTTAGTTTTCGCCTGTAGATCTTCAAGTTTGTGTGACATTGGACACAAGTCATCAGCGAAGTCCAAATCATTTAGGTCCCTTTCCGTGGTCCAGAGTATCCCCCCCTTCTCGCTCCCCACTGTTTGTTGCATGATCCAGTCCACTACAATCAGGAATATCATAAGTGATGGTAGACAGCCTTGTTTTACTCCCATCTTCACTTCAAAAGCACCACTGAGCTCCCTATTGTGAATTACTTGGCATGTGGCATCTTCATATAGTTAATGAATGAGACTGATAAAGGTTTGTGGTATTCCGTAGTGTTGAAGCAGCTGCCTGACAAATTACTTCCCGGTCGACGCCGTCGAAGGCCTTCTCAAAGTCTATAAAGTTGAGGTGGAGTTGAATCGACTACCATTCTATACTCTGTTGTGTGATAATGCGAAGCACTTCAATTTGGTCCTCATATGATATGTACTCCTGAATCCAGCCAGCCAGCCTGTTCCGGTGGTAGTTTTGAATCCAGCACATCCTCTAGTCTCTCCAGGATGATGCGGCTTAAGATTTTGCTAGGGGTGGACAGGGACAGGAGCGTGATTCCGCGCCAGTTCTTGCAAACACTGAAGTCTCCCTTCTTCGGCAGTTTGACAAGGTAACCCTTCTTCCAATCGCCAGGGACCTTCACTTCCTTCCACACTTTCTGCAATAGTGTTGTGAGCATGTCCGCTGTTGTCCCTGCGTCTGCCCTCAGTGCTTCTGGCGGGATTCCATCTGGTCATGCTGCTTTCCCGCACTTCACTAGATTTACGGAGCCCCGGACTTCCACTTTCGCCGGAGGATTTGTGTTCACTTGTGGTTCCATGGCTGCTGGTGGTATTTCTGAACGAAGTGTAGGTGGTAGTCGATTCAAGAGCCTTTTGGAGTGGTCAGCCTATTGTTTCCTTTGTTTCTCTTCTTTCGTAATTAGATTTCCTTCATCATCTTTTATTGGTTTCATCTGTGTTGATCTCTTCCCTGATAGCAACCTGGTTATTTGATACAATGTCGTCAGGTCTCTATCTCTCCTACCTGCAGCCTGTTCTGCTTCACTTGCCAGTGTTTCGTAGTGTCTTTTGTCCTTCCGTGCACTCTTCTTTACCTCTTTGTCCAGTGTTTTATACGTTGTACTCAGTTCCTCATGTCGTTGAGCATCCTCGCACTGGTTTATCTTCTGCTTCACCATCCTCCCCTCCTCTGTCAGCTTCCATGTATCCATTGAGATCCATCCTCTATCTTCCTTCTTCTTCCTTCCTAATACTGTTGTGCAGGTTTCTCTCCTTATAGCTTTCAAAGGCTTCCAGTGTTCTTCCACACAGGTTTCTTCAGGGATGTTCCTCGATATCTCCCATTTTGTCTTGATGGCTGACGTGAAGATGTCCCTTGTAGTTTTGTCCTTCAGTTTCCGAGTGTTGTACTTGGACTGTGGTCTATCACCAACATCCTTGAAGGCTTTTGACTTGATTAGGAAAGTTCCCTGCACTAGGCAGTGGTCTAAAATCTACATCTGCTCCCTTTCTTGATCTTGTTTCCAGTTGGCTGCATCTCCACTTTCTTCACATTGAGATGAAGTCGATTTGATTCTTGGTGTGTCCTGGCGTGGTGTCTGTGTCGCTTTGTGGATATCTTTGTGCTTGAACACGGTGCCTCCAATCACCAAATGGTTGAATGCACAGAAGTCTGCAAACAATTCTCCAATCTGATTCATCATTTTGCTGGGTGCTTCTCGACCCATGGTTAGTTCTCTTCCCGTGTTGTCCGCTCCCAGTTTGGCATTCATGACACCCACCTATTGGAATTTTGATGCTGTCAACTGACGTAAGGTCTTGTCCAATGCTGATTGCAGTTTTCCATAAAATTCCTCCTTCTTCTCTTCATCTGCAACATTTGTAGGTGCGTAGCATTGCACGATTGTGACTTTCCTTCCTTTCGAGTTGAATGTTGCTGTTGTGATCCTGGAGGAGATCGGTTCCCAATTCATGAGAGCCTTCGATGCTCTTGGGGACATCATGAGAGCCACTCCGAAACTCAATGTGCTCGTGATTGTCGTCTGGGTGACCGGAGTAGACTAATGATCTTCCGGTTGGCAGTCTGGAGAGTCCACCTCCATTCCATCTGCTTTCGCAAATTCCTAACACTTCACTACGATGCCTTCTTATCTCATTTGCAATCCGAGCAGCCCTGCTAGGTTCAAATTTGGTGCGGACATTCCATCTCCCCACGTTTACCTTCGCTTTCATCGAGAGAGGGAAGACACATTGGCCAATTGGCTTCCCGAAGGCTTTTACCAACTGGGGTCATTTCGCCTCTTCGATTCCAGAGGGAAATAATCTTGTTTTTGATTTTTATATTTTGTTTCCGCTTTGAAGTTCCTTTAGCGGTTGGGTTGGTTTTACTGGGCGGGGTTGCTGGCCCTACTCCCAGCCCTCCCTCTTTACCCGAGCTTGGGACTGACTGGTAACTAGCGAACTAATCAACCAGGCCAGATTGAAAGTTAGGATGGGTGAGGAGACTTTGTGTGGCAGATAGCTGACGAACAGGAGGAACTTGATTAGCCCCGAGATCGCTCCTCAGGAAATCCCTGGTGTCGATGGTGTGCATCCCAGGCGTATTCTGTTTAACCTGGTGCAGCACTATCTGTCCTATAGTTGCGCTTTCAGGCAAGAGAGCCTACGTTCAAATATACCTATTGGCGCGACGTTGTAAAGCAGGATTTTGGGCGGAATACGGTCAGATGCTTTAGCTGGACGGAAGAAAAGAACGGGATTCTGTTGTCCCAGCGAGCAATAAGGTCATCACAGGCGGTCGCCAAGTTGGTGGTAGATGTGCGAACACTCAAGAAGCCGTGCTGAGCAGTAAGAATGGTACTTTCCCTCCTCAGTAATCCATAGACCTTGTCGACTATCAGGTTTTCTTATACCTTGGACGGTATAGAGAGTGGAGCAGTCTGTCTGTAGCTACCAGGACGTTTGCTGTCTCCCGCCTTTAAGATGGGTGATAAGAACGGGCACTTCTGTTCCAGTTCACACGAATTTATTCTGAGACAAATTCTTGGCTGTTTGGCCTCATACCTTGAGAAATTCAAAATTACTATGGGTCATCATGAATTCTACGATACAGAAGGAATGTTCAAGTTTACACATCAGTCGACATATGCATCGAGAGTTTTATATGATTTCCTCGTTTGTAGTGTCAACAGCACGCTGCGATCCACCTGGATATTTATCCAATTACACCCCGTCCCCAGTTATTCTTAACTTCCTCGGGCACAAAACTAGGAACTAGTTATCCACCACCACCACCATGTAATTATGAAAAACCTTCCAGCAGCTGGGTAAAACTCGTTCACAGTCAAAATACTACATTTCAGATCAAACTCTTGGTCAAACCTACCAGGTCATAGGCCATCGAAATGTGAGTAACGTTGTGAATTGAGTAGATTAGAGGACGAAGTGACCTCGCATGACGCGCTGACCCTGGAGTCTTGCTAAATGGTTTGATGGTGAATCCTCATATATTCTCCACCTTGATATGACCACGGCAGCTGGACAGGATTCCATCCCTTGTCTAATTCGTTCAAACAACTCCCTTTACAACATTATAGACCTGAGCGATTGCCATACTCTGCATGACACCATACAATGCCAGAACCGAGTCCCCCTGTTCATCCCAGTATTTAAGTTTAGTTTCAGCTGCCATCTGTAAACATTGCGAACTTATTCAATACTGACAGATCTTCAGATTCATTTATTCTCAACATTCTGTGTGCCGTATACTGTTATAGGCTGCACGGCTAAGTGTTGCCGGGACACATTTCACACTGACAGATTTTACCCATAATTATTTTCACCACTGCTGTTTAACGATATCGCTTTTACCCAATATCTGTGACCAACAATACCCAAACAACTGTTTACTCCAGAAAACGTTTTCCGGGGCACGATGATTTGTTCCTTTCCAAACTTTTACGGTTTCACTAAAGAAATAACATTTGGATATTGCCTGTAAAAATGCATGTGTCCGTATGATCCAGCATTCGAAATATGTTGTTATTGTGTCGTTCTTATATTGCTAACTTTTGTGTATCCATATATAACTCCTTTCCATGTCCGACCATGCCCCGAAGCTTATCCATATTAAGCCGGCGGCAAACACTATCCAGCTTGTGTTGTACTGGCCAAGCGGTGCGGAAACATAGCTTCTGTATGCCGAAGCAAGTTTTTGAGGACAGAGAGTCGCAGATTTACATTCTCGATTTCTTGCTGTAATACATTCATCACCGTAGGAATCTAACAAGCACGTCACAAAGCATGTGTTCGCTCGTAAAATAAGTAGCCCCTATGCGCTTCGCAAAGCTGCACTGCTGAAGAAGAGTGGTCTCACAGATCGCCAGCGCCGAGACGAATCGCTTCGTAACATAGAGCTACTGAAGTCTTCGCACGCGTGCGAGAAGTTGTGGGCGCACGAATGTCCAACAGTGACCTACTCCGAGGACCGATCCTCTTGAGACCACCACAATCAGTGCAAGCCATGTTAGTGACACCTCAGCCAGTTCAACTCGATGACCTGGGAGCCTCAGCAGGTAAAATATCGGAGATCTCTAGCAGATCAGTCTCCAGCGTATATCCGGTCTGCGATAAACCAGGGAGCAAGGAATCAGAAGTGAACAAGCTGCACGACTCCATAAAACGGCTGCTACGAACCCGAGGCTTAAGGGTTACTTGGCGAATCACAGAAATCTGCCACGGCCCATCACATCAACTCATGTGGTTATCCAAAAACAAACCCGGCGGGGTAGAAAAACCTAAACGACGCTGGTTTCACAATACCTATGGGGACGAAGCCAGAAAATGCCAGAAGCCGCGCAGTTTCAACACAGATACAAGCTCTGGAAACTGCCCATTGCCACATGTTCATGGCAACCATAGCCAGCGGAAATAGCCGTTTACTTTACGTCCCTTGATGTTGAAACAAAAGTTCGCCACCTCGTTGACACCGGCATAGAAGTTAGCGCTCTTCCTGTACCAACGAAGGAACGTTATCCCAACCCGTCCTTTAATCTTCAAGCAGCTTACGGTAAGGCAGTCGCAACCCCTAGGAGACGGTATGCCTACCCCTACGTAGGTTCATGTAAACCTATTCGCTAGACTTTCCTTCTGGCTGATATTTCTATGCCCATCATTGGCACAAATTTGCTGAGCCATTACGATCTACTTGTAGATGCTTGTTGTTGATGACTGATGGGTGACAACATGAAGTTATCTACTGAAGGCACCACCTACGTAGATCCCAAAATAGCCATAGTAAGAAATAAGCACTCAGGTGATGCTTCTCATCAGACAGCTTCAGAGAAATGTCCAGGGTTGCAGCAACCGATGCGCACTGCCGTGCACAACCAGCAATGTTATGCACCACATTACAGCCATAGGTCCACCTGTGGCATCCACACAACGCCATCTGGCCCCTGATAAGCTCAAAATGGCGAAAGGTGAATTCGACCACATGCTCGAGGTGGGCGTTATCAAACCCCAAGTAGTTCTAGAGCACCACTATTGGGCGTTACTCACAGAAAAGGAAGCCCAGTTATCTAGACCCCCGACGGTATGTCTGGTAATACACAGATACAACAACCACCAACACAGCAAAGATCACAATCGGGCCGTATCGTCAGGTTCTCGGAGTGTCCGAAGAAATAATCAGTCAAGTAGTTTGACATGAAGTGTGCCATTCATTTTTGAATTCAAAACTTCCCAGGGCACCATCTTTTTATTTACCAGGAATGCAAAAACTATTCGACATTTTCCCTTTTTATACTAGCTTTTAACTGTGACGTAATCATACTTTTTCAGAAAACAAAATGAAAATAAGCACATGTTTATTCGTTAATGTTTCCCAATTGCAAGAGGCATTTTTGTGGTATTAAAGACTTTTATTTCTATTCTAGGTGCAACGAGCACTAAACCGAGCGCCAAAGGACACTGAGGACCCCAGTCGACGTGCGATTCGGTTTAGTAATAATAATAACAGTTATTCCCGAATATACAGGCACACACCATCTTTACAGGTATGATTAGGTTTATGTATAAATTATATGTTTCGTCATGGAAGACAATCTCAATCCCCACTTATTATCACCAGAAGACATAAATGCTGCGTGTTCATATGATGAAACGTCCCGGCAGAATAAGTACGCGGAAAATTTACAAGTTGAACGAGTGGAAGTATGGTCTTTGCATTAGCAAAAAATTAGGTTTGTATCTTGACACTGCATGTATTACCTGGAGATAAAATGAAGCTTGAAGCTGATACTTCCATTATGATAGTTTGTACATTTTGCTTGAGATATAATGAAAAGTATATGAGGGAATGGGCGCGCAAAATGTTTACTTATTGTACTTCATTATTGATGCCAGAACTGTATAATTCATGCATGTTAATACCATTCCACATCCGAGATTCATAATCTGGATGAATTTTACGGCTGAGAGCCAAATATTTCCATCTTGCCAAATCCGGCATTCAGGAGCAATAAACTTGTCTGAATGCACCAAGCGGACTTCTAGGACATCTTGTCCGCCGTTTTCACTGGACGTGACAGCCTTACGGTGTTGAACTTTCTTGATCACTTTCATAATGGGTAAATCCTAGATTCAGGTAATCACGAAGTTTTAGTCCAGTGAACACTCTTTATTTCTGTTTGTTGTAGACATTGTGGATGCAGTAAAGCTGATTACCCCCCATGAAGGGCAGTTTCAGCCAAGGTCTGTTCCTTAACTAGTTAATTCTCGGTGATGACCAAGCCAACATTTAGGGCTTAATTGCTTCTCTACAACGAGAAAAAACAGACAAAGCGGCGTGCAGAGAAAGAAGCAAGAACTCCAACAAGGAGAGTGTTATCTGTGTTCTTGTTTCTCTCCACCTAACTTCCTTATGGCAGTCGTTGTACGTGCTCTTTCTGTTGAGTACTTAAGAACATAAGTTGCATGCTATCATGTGGTGTGGAACTTCTGTTTTTGATTACTATGTCAACCAGGGCAGAATGTGCCGTTAATTTGAGGTCATAACTTTTGGAAGTCTCCCCAACTCTCCGTCAAAAGGTCAGCGTAGGTGTGGTGGCTGTCTCATTCTACATTAAGAGAGCTGAGTATACGAAGTGTCGTGAGGGAGACTGTTGGTGTATTCGACAGGCCGGAAAAATCGCCAGATGGTAAGAAGTCAGCCAGTAACCGACCTAATTCAGAGTTTGATTTGGAGGCCTTCACTTTAGCAGGAAGTCCGTTGCACAACTGAGAGAATTTGACGGTGAAGTTTGCGCGCAAGCGGGATTTAAACGGTTTCATTGTGACGCTATGAACGTGGATGCGCAGACCGTACCTACTGTTGTGTTCGAAATGAGACTCACCACGGGCTGTGAAAGTGAATTTATGTTAGCATTAAAGAGCGTCAGGTTACTCTTGAGCCGTCTCATTCAAAGTAGTTATAGACTTAAGGTTCAACATCTCGAGCTGTAGTCCCGTTCGCAGTCGTGTCCTAGTAATCTAGCTGTAAAGTGCCCTTGAACACCCTCTATTTTTTGCCTTTTATGCGGATACTACTCAATGTAAATGGACAGCATTCCAACAGTGGACGTACGCAAGTTTTATAGGGCAGTAACCTGACTTCCTTGCGGTCAAAGTTACAAACTATGCAATCCATTAGGATCCTGGGTTTACGAGTCTGCGGTGCCACCTGTTCAGAAAATATGGGGCCCTTTGATCGACGGTCATGTACACTTTTAAGGACAGGTAGCTTCGTAGACTCAAGATGTAGTTGGATATCCATCGATGGAGCACCAGGACATATCTATCCACATTTGTTCATATTTAACCGCAGTTTCCGGGCGGCAGACCACGCGGACGTTGTACCAAGCTCTCTTTGTATGAGTGCTTGGAAGTGGGATAACTCATTATGGGTGAATGTGTATGCAGATTTTGGGTCATCAGAAAACAAGAATGGTTTACCGTGTTCAAAGGCAGTGCAGATGTTATTGGCATATAAAGGGAAGGGGACCTAATTCACTGCCTTGAACTGCACCAGAGCTGATTAGCCTAGGTTTTGAAGTGTACGAACCTACCTTCACCACATGAGTACAACCACTGAGGAAAAACTTAACCCATCCCAATTCCCATAGACATCAACCTACTTATTAACAGCAAGTGATCAACTGTGTCAAATGCCCTGGAAATGTCTGGATAGAGTGCAACTACTGGTTGGTGACGGTCACGCATGTTGAGTACGAAGTTAAAGAAGGCAGGTTATACAGGACCTTGACTTTAGGAAACCACTCTGACTTGACGTAATGATGCTGCTATTAAGCATGTGCTGAAGAACGCTTCCCTTCCTTTGTCCATAATTCTAGAAACCACATGCGTAATGTTTATTGGTATGTAGTTACTGGCTAGTGTTTTTGAACCAGATTCGTATCCAGGTAAGATAAATGATGTTTTCCAGATATCAGAAACAACTACAGAAACAGCTGCTAGTCAACATTTGATGTTCAAATTCAGTCTGGACACGATTACTTTATGATAATAGCACCTGCCCATTGACGCCAATAATTATCGGGCTGCTCCCACTCTTTCGCAAATTCCGGACCATCTTCAGGATTAACCCACCTACTGGTCATGACGTTTCTTGCGGCAAACCGTCTGACCACTTCCAACAGTATTAGTAGTAGACATTCTAAACAGATGATTAAACCAGAGACCAATTTACATATTGGCTCAGGACGTCACTTACCTGCAATGGCTCCATACTACACATTTTCCAGTACTCTGTACCGAGAGATCTTTTCATGTGAAACTTACTATGCATCAAATACACTTCTCGAGTGATGTCGCCAACGTTAATGCAAAAGATAACCAAAGTTTGTGTACAAATACTGCCACTCGGACTACTGACTGCTTCAACATTTGTTTTCATCCAACACAAAAAGCATTCCCAGCGGAATTAATCTACATTACCTTAAAACGCAACATGGTGACTCGGAAATGCATTGCTACCAACATACACCTTGGTTATATAACTGTGGATACTTTGTTGATACTCCAGATTGTATAAATGTGTTCTTTGTGGTTAGCAAAGCGAAAAACTGAAAATCATTCTAAGTAGCAAACTGTTATATTACTAATTAGCAAACTATGCGGATAGACTAACCATGTAAGTTGGTTATAACGCAAACTTTGAACACTGCGCGCTTCTTTTATTGCCAGTGAAACGTATCTGTGAGGTAGAAGATGAAAATACATATCCGCCTCGTGAATTTCAGCAAATTTTAATAAGATTGTGCACACTAATGACTTCAAATGTAAATCATTTAATACTAGATACCACTTCGTAAACTTTCAAAAATTATGAACTTGGCAGTGCCTGTAAACGGGTACCTCTCATGTTAAACCCGCTAAATGAAGACAATATTTACTGTTATCTAAACTTTAACACTCTATGTACGCTGTAAGGTAATATTCCCTTGTTCGTTTCGTAACCAGCAGGACCTTCGGCAATTTTTAACTGAGTTTAATGACATTCCGTCAGTACCACTCAGGGCTCAAGCCTTGTAGATATTTTGAAATGTACCAACGTGATGAAGCCTTTAAACTGGCTTCTCTCACGTTAAACTTTTTTTAACGTGGGAATAAAACATTTACTTATCTATAAAGGGAGAAAATATTTTGAGTAATAATAATGGAATATCAGGTCCACCAAATTTAAAGAAACGTGGTGACACTCCATCTGCGCCAGCGTTTCTGGAGTATTCTAGCCTCCCAGTGGCTTCGTGAATATTAAAATGTGTGAATTCAACCATATCCTTTGCCCTTAGCGGAGAGGAATAACGTTTAATAGTGCAGACCGTATTAGTGTCACACGGAAAATTTGAAGGTTCCAGATAACTGAATGCAAATAAGTCGCTGAATATTTCGCACATACCCACTGGATTATTATGAGCTTTGGTGTCACGGATAAGAAGAGGAATGTTATGTCTTGTGCAATTCGATCTCTCCTTAAGGAGTGCTGAGAGAGTATGTACTCTAGATGAGCTAGCTAGTGCACTACTCTCTTCATTCTCCAAACGCGAATCATGGTTATGCAAGATGGAGTCAAGAATAGCAAGAATCAACCGGAGTGCGTCAACGTCGTGATGTCTGCAGTATCTTCTTGAGAATTTGCCTAACTTTCTATGAGCACTGAGAGGTATATATGGCTTATTGTTCAGTGGCACTTTTTGAAACCTTTCAATGGAACGATGGTATCGAGACAGGTTTTAGAGTTGTAGTAAAACATAGCAATGGTTAATTTGAGGTCTGTAGTGGTGAAGGATGGTCTCCAGTCAATGCACCTAATCACTGGACACATCTGTCGTCAATCCGTCCTACCGTAGTCTCAATATACTATTTGGTGTGTAGTGGAAGTATCAGTTGAAGTACTGGTTACAGGAAGCTGTAGTGCACATAATACCGCTTTGTGATCACTTCCTGGGAACTTGGAACCCACATTTGTCAAAATCGGATTTGTGTTATGGCAAAATATTAAGTCCAATACATTGTCACCTCTTGTGGGAGTTGTAACAATTTGCTTCCATCCAAAAATAGACTGTATGGAAAAAGTCATCATGCCTAGCTGGACCAGTAAATGAATCCCACTTAATGTCAGGTAGGTTAAAGTCACCGCATATGCTCTTATGGTCATATGGAATGGTGGATGCATGCTCCAGAGCTGTAATTAGTGGAATCTTATGGCTTTTAAATGTACCAGGTGCTTTGTAAACACATCCCATCAATGCTGTAACATTCATGTAGTGCACTGTAACCCATAGGAAGTCACTTATGTTATCACGAACCATATTTTCCAACCTGAATACAGTGAGTGTTTAGGAAGTAGGTCAGACAACCTTCTCCTTTCTTGTTACTATGGTTACATCGGAATTGTGTGTACACGTCAATGCTTATCTCTTCGTCTGGTATGTTTTGCGTGACACCAAGACTCAGTGATAATTATTACAAGCGGCTTATATGTGAGTGGGACTCCGCTTAATGCCGATGGTTTGCTAAGGACGGATCTTGCGTTTATGCAAACGATGTACAAGTAGGAAGAGTAACAATGTGTGAGGCTTTTATAATTCGCTAAACAGACCTAAAAGTGTCTCGGTGTCGCTTGAGTGGGTATGGTCTGACGTTGTTGCGTTACAGAACATCTCTACACCCTGCTCACTGGCGGTTGTAGAGTTACTAGGATATTCTAGTGGTAAGTCGACCGCACAGTGACTTGGAATAGTATCACCTTTATTAGGGGAGAACGGAGCAATGTTTTTATTTGAGGTGTTTAGTGTGCACACCATATCCACATACACAGAGTTTGACCTTATGCAAGCATAGTCTCTAGCGTCTGCATCAGTTTCACAGCAGATAGGTAGTTATACCACCGTACATGGTGGGTGTGCAGGCTGGTGATGCAGCTTGAATGATTCAGTAGGCCTGTTGTGTTTTAATAATAAATGAATATTTCATTCTCGAATTAAGTTTAACATGAGAGGAGCCAGCTCATAGGCATCATACAGTCGATAATGGTAAAGAAATCTCCATCAGCTGAGCTGTCCTGAATGATGCGGAAGGTATCGCATCAGGGCTCATCATGATACCGAGTGACGGCAGTTTATAAAAAGAACAGAAAAACATCACTTCACAGTACATACAGACTGTTTATGAGTTCCGGTTGTCTCCACTCACCAGTTTTTCACAATACAGTGACACCGAAATCGTACAGCATTCGACGTTTGTCAAATGTGACCTGGACAGTTAACCCACAGTATAGTTCCATGTTTCGTCTGATAAGTGTTTATCTCAACATCAGTTCACATGTTTATAGCATCATTAGCCAGCAGAAACTCGCTCCATCGATTCCCGATAGCAGTAAGTACTGGCATAACCATATAATCCACGTAAATATATAAGGCCTTGCAATTCCCGCTAGCAGTGTGAACCTACTCAGCAATACAGATGTAATCTATCAGAATTTTCTGTTGCAGTAAAAGGAAACAAACATTTGAAGGACTGTTATCCAACGGTGGCGGAGCTTTGCACACAGAATTATCAAGAAGGTGTGTCGACTGTTAATCGTCTCTTACCGGACGGAGTCGAATGATATGAAGAAAGGAGAAGTTTGTTTGCGAACATGTTTCACTTTGAGTCACTAGGTGAGTTCATTCCTTAGATTTAGTTTGTCCAGATTTTCGCTGCCATTATGACCGTTCAGAGCCTTAGATCATTTATTGTGGTTGGGTTTACGTGGGTAGTAGCATCTTAGATGTTGGTAACTGGACGAGTTTGCTGTGAAACTTTACAGAAAGTTGAAAATCAGTACGGGAAAACCAGTTGACGAATTCTTTCAGTGGTTTCTGGTATCAATTGCGAAGTAGTATATCAGCAGGCTAACAAATTCGGTCAAAATTATGCTCAAGATTTTCTCTTCAAACCCGAGGTGAAAAGAGAGGAAGGGAAGGAAAGCACTAGCAGAAACAGGAGAGTGATGTACTGCACTAAGCGAAATTGGCAAGAGAGAAGTTCCTATCTTCTTACAGACACTCGAGCTATATGTACACTTTAATTCACCCATATAAAAATGGCATGATTTTTCTACGCAAAATTCGTACGGGTTTTTGGATATACCTTGTTTATTTGTAGACGCATGGGTAAAACTGACTCTGCATCAAGGTGATACACACCTTACTAATGTGTACTTTACTGACTACACAACCTAAGCAGCCGAACGCCACGTGCAATGATGTTGAGACCCATTTAGAAAGAAGTACTTGAGATTGATGATGGGCTTACTTTACACATTTAGGGGTCCTGGTATGTTCTCGTTGGCCCAGGAAGCGTATATAGTGACCGAACGAGTGATAGACTCATCACCTGTGAGGAGATTATTAAGTGAGGAACGAAAGACAGATAATGAGCCTGCAGTATGTATTTCCTCGGGAAGTTTATTCTAGATGTGAGAGAACTTGTTGGGGAAGAAATTACCTCATACATTGGTCTCACAACACTGTTTTAGCTGATTGTTTGTGATTACATATATTGTAGGTGGGTGTTACGACTATTTTAATTCCTGGATCGCAAGAGTGTATTTGCTTACAAAGTAGTTTATAATAAAGTATAAGATTGATTCTAAGTCGCCTCTTCCAGAGAGGTTCTAGCCCTGGCATGTTGCATCTGGAGATGTAGTCAGTGGTGCAGTCAGCTCCTAGTGTTCCTAGTGTAAAGTGGTGTTGTACCCCTCGATTTTTAGTTTGTCATCTATTCCAAAGCTGCTTGTGGCAGACTAGCAGCATTCTAGAAATGGACGGATGCATGCTTTGTAGAGTAGGACCCTTGATTGAGCACTATAAAAGTTACGAATGATGCATCCCAGGAGTCTGCGTGGCTTAGTTTCCCTGTACGCTACCTGCTCAGAGAAACTCAAGTCACTGAAGTATCTGAGCACTATGTCTGAGACAGAACTAAGGTTTGGTAACTGTCGTTCAGATACTTCAGATATCAAGTCAAGGTTACTGTTACCAATGCAGATCCGTCCACATTTGTTGATGCTGAACTACAGAAGGGTATCAGCACACCAAGAAGAAAGCTTTTCATGTCGAATAGCAGTCATAGCGTCACTTAGCTCATGGCTATAACAAGAGTAAACGACTTTTAGGACGTCGGCATATAGAAAGGCGTCACCTGTGGCAAAGCGGTTGCAAACACTGGCAACGCTGGTGATAAACAAAAGAGGTTTGAGAACGTTACCTTGCACAACTCCACTTGTGATGTATCTCCGAGTAGACAGAGTTGAATTGATTTTTATTGTTTGGGTGCGATCACAGCAATGATTTTAGCCAGCTTACCAAAGGGTTGCTAATACCCAATGCGTTTAACTTTTCGGATAGAATATTATGCGAAACCATGTAAAATGCCTTCGATATATCAAAGTACAGTCTAAGGACTATTTTTTGTGCCTCATGACTACTGTTATGAGTTGAAGAAGTCAAAGTGACACGTAATGCATGATCTGTTCTTCATAAAGGCACTGTGAAACTTGTTATAAAATCTTCTGCAAGTAGGTATCCAGACATACTGTCTTTTACAGCTTTCTCCATAATTCGCGATGGGACTAGGGTTAAATTGGTGGGTCTACAGTTGCTGACAGTAGCCCTGTACCCAGATTTGTAGTGTGGAGTTCTACAGCCGCAAGATGGTTGCTGGGTTGTGGCACGCCACTGGTGGGAGCATGCGCCCCACAACTGAAATTCCCAGCCCAGTCACTAAATGGTTCACAAATCTTGACTGGGTTGCTGTAGACTACCTCGTTATGAAGCAGGTATTGTATATCCCTTGATGTATGAAGGCGCTTCGTTGGAAATGCTGCTGGACCGCATACCTTGGAGCTAGTTCTGAGGGCTTGTAACTCATCATTTCGGCCTTTCTGTGCACGTAAGCACTTGACCGATTCCAGGGTATCATGGATCGCGTGCAGCGAGGAGAACTCCTTGGTGGAGTGGTAAAGATTCCACAGTCGCCTGAGCTTTCTGCGGTATATCAGTGGAATGCATTCTGAGTGGCGAGCGGCAGTATCCAGACAACTTAACATTCCTATAGAAAAGGGATACCATGGTTGTTAGTGAGTCAGTGGTAAAATAGTCATCCCAAGGGATAACCTAAGAAGCTCCGGTCCGTACCTTTATAGCCGCGATGTTCAATAACTCGTAAAGCTTGCTTATCACCATTCTGTAATCGCCATTGGAGAATTCGCCATTAACATAGGTAGTTACTGAGGTGATGTCGTGGCAAAATACTGAGTCCAACATGTTATCACCGCGATCAGGTGCGTGGACACGTTGCTTCCAACTATAGAGATCTATCACAAGTATCTCAGCGAAGCACTGTGGACAACAACAACCTACCCAGTTGATTTCGGGAAGACTGAAGTCACTAGCAATCAATTTAAAATTGGCACGACTTGAGGAAGCATGGGTAAATGATTTAGCTAGGAGTTTATCCGTTTCCACTGTTGAGCATGGCGCTCGAAATGCGCAACCTATGAGCGCTTCGTATTTGTCACTATGTACGGTGAGTCGGGCATTGCATTTGGTATATTGTCTCCAACCTTACTCGCCATAACTTGGTTACACATGCAGATGAGACCCCCAAGCTTATGCTCTCGATTAGTGCGATAGAAAGTATATCCATCTGTGGATAAGTCCACATCCAGGATGCAAGGTGGACACCATGATCCAGTTATAAGTACTATCGTCGGTTTAATGGTTAGAACCGTTGTTCTAAGGGCAGATGCTTTCTTAGGTAAGGAGCACGCATTAATGAGTAACAGTGTAAATACGTTTCTATGACTAATGAACTTACCTGCAATATCAGTTATACCTATCTCATTACGTTCATTTCCATGTAATATGCCTACAGGTGATGTGTGGTGTGTGTTAGAATCGAACTGGGACTCCCCATTGGTCTGTGTTGATGAGACAGTGGGTAGATTTGTGACATCTAAGTTTACTGGGTGGGACAGCTCGCTATCAACATGTCTTCGCTCCTTACTGATATTGCATGTTGAAGTTCGTTGCTGTTGGGCACCAGTTTGGACTATTTCAACTTTGAGCCTGCTAATTGCTGGCTGGATACGTTTGGTGACCCCAAAAAATCACGAGGTCCAGGTATTTTAACGCAACTGGCAGGTGGGGTGATGTACCTAGTCCTAGGGTCCCTATCATATGGATCGCACCCTGGTCCCTTGTTCTGGTAGGACTGACTAGACTCCAAACTATTAGTTCTAATGCTGGATATTGGCATGTTGTGGTTCATCGTTCACCGAAGTGATAAGCAGTAATATAATACCCGCCATTAAAATCCGAGTTGTAACCATGGAAATGAGTTAAGAGCATTTTGTTCCAGGGCAATGGTTTACTTTGCTTGGTACTGTGTATTTATGGTGAAGCCCTTTCGACAACGAAATATTCTTTACCGCTGTTGGACAAAATACGCTTGAAATTGCTCTGCCTAATGTTAGTATTGGGTTTAAGTCCGTGAGTTTTGCCTGAGGGCCTCCTGATCCTAAGTCTATCCCTTGATGGGATGCTCATTATACTTTGACAAGAGTGGTTAGTCTTGGGAGTGGGATTCTCAGAAACTGTCCAGTTTAATGGGGAGTCCACATCAAGGCCAACAAGTGCCTGTTTCTCAGGCGATGCTGGAGGATAACTATACACTTTTTGCTGTCATGTGTTCCCTTTATGCTTTCAGGTGCCTCTAAAATTGTAGAAGGAAGGGCTAAATCGTTCTTAAAGTGCTTTTTACCTTGAAATGGTGTTCTATCTTGCATAATAGTAATTTCTTTGAAGTTACAGTTAGCTCTGATAGTGTTCTGCAGCTTAATGATTTTTTATCGTCAAATGGCGTTAGGAACTTGAGGATAATGGGGCAACTGCTCTGTGAAAGTTTCTTGCGTAAACGGTTACACCTGCAGGGTATATTTACCATACCGCAAGCTCCTACGATCTTACCCTTAACTGTTTCTAAGTGCACGTTATCAGGTACACTGTACACTACGGCTTGCCGATATGACGGTAATCGCTTTATTACCTCAGTAGCAATGAAGTCTAATAAGCTGTTGGCCTTCTGCAAGTTGTCACTTGATAGGGTGCTAGTTTTAGAATTATCATTAAGACAGTCTGCTTTTGAGCGCTTAGCTTTATTTCTTCCCACAGTTCAGGTATGGCTTTTGGTTTATTCTCTTTTGCATCAACGTGAGGTTATTTAAAACGGAAAGCTGAACGAACCCGCCAAGCAAATGTGATAAACTTATGTACTACCATTTTTTTAGATAGTACTAGATATCACAGTACACAGAATAACCGATTCAGAACAGATGACAGGAATCACGTTAAAATGTAACACAGTTTCGAACGTATCGCATCTGCTGACGCCACTTGGGTAGTAGGTGTCCAAGATTTGTGTGTATGCTTGACAGTGTCTTCTCTGTTACTCCGAGGGCGCTAAGATCAGCGGTCCAGAGTAAGGGACTTCAACATCCCCATCAGTTGTCCTGCCAAAGCTGCGTCTGATAGGGATGTTATGGATAAAAAATCATCGCGTTTTTGCGGTTGTTGTAAACCTCAGTTCTTCGTTGTATTCTTTACTAATGACTGCCTCCTGTCACAACTCACGACGGACATCACTGGCGTTGTACTGGGTAGGGGATTGTTTTTTAGTAAGCTAGTGCCATGCAAGCGATCAAATTTTTTCCTCATAAAGTACCCCACTGACGTTCTATTATCAGTGATTTTATGCTGGCCCTTCACATTAGTAAACGATAGGGTTGGGTCGTTGTGACGTCTATTTGTGTTCTGGCTAATAGTGGGACGTAACTCAGTACACAGAACCTTTTTGGTGAAGCTACTGTCCGCACTTCTGTCAATTCCAGAGGGGATTAAGAGACCACTGTATGATTTCTGCATCTGTCTTCACATGTTGGTTTCCGTAGGAGTATTGCTTTGTCGGTTGCATATCGAGTGAGCGATACCCTAGGACCTAGGCTGGTGGGTTAGAGACTTTAGGCCTCGGCGAGAGTTCTGTGACGTTTAGTGCAGTGCCAGGTTTTATGTTGGGGCTTTGTGGATGCGTCTAGATCTAGTTTTAGGTGGTTGAGTCAAATCATGCATTTCGCAGTCCTCCGTCTCCACGTTGCGCGATTCGGTCTTCCATATATTTGACCTGATAGGGTTTAGGGAAGGAGAAGTCTTAGGCTTGGGTATGTTGGAGGAGATATTTACTGCCCTGGTATGTTGTGGCTCTGAGCCTTCTCACTGTTTGGTCTATGCGCAGTTTTTATACCTGCCCTTCCACCACTGCCTTATCAAGATCTATCTTTATTCCTGTAAAGACAGTATTGTTTGCTGAGACAGAATCTGCTTTAATCAATGTTTCCGCTTGTATCCATGATTCAGACTGAAAGCGCATAGGACAGCAGTGGTCTTACTGGCTCTTTTTAGTCGAAGACATTTTGCATGGACATCACGCATTTTTGCCGTTCTAAGCAAAATTTCTCTTACCGCCTTCAACTTTGTCATGTCAGGGACGTTATAAACTATTAAGTTGCGGTAAAGTCTGCCAGGTGATCTACCTTGGTTAGTGTTTCGATATCAATCCAATTAGTGGGTTCATTACGCGTCAAGGAGCTCGGTGGCAAGATATTGCTAATCTGAGCTCTAATTTCATCCAGCTGGGGTGACACTTCAAACGACTTTAACAAATTTCTTGTGGTGCATTAATCTGTTTGTAATTCTTCAGTTCACGTACTTCTGCCCTTAGTTCCGTCATAGAGGACTTCAGGCTTTCGATTTCTGAAGGGAGTGACGATGTAGCACTTGGTGGCTGAAGTCTGGTTAGTCTTAAAAAAGACGTGGAGCTTCCACTAAGCTTCACATCTGCTGCGACATTTGTCGTTGCAGTCTTAAGGCCGCAATATTGGTACGTGTTGAACCTGCAGAGTTGTTCCTACTATTAATAGTAGTAGTAATAGTAATGGTAATAGTCATTGCTAACGTTTCGCCGGCTTATATAACAGTGCTTTTTCTCTGAGCATAACTGAAGTACAAGATAGCTCATTTATGCGGTTGCAAGGGGAACCTGCTTTTTGGTGTTACCAACATTTGGGCAATGTGCAACTGTACAGTTGCACGTGCATCAATGTCTATGCACTGTACGACCGGTAACTGTGTCCGTGCTTTCTTACATCCATCAACCATATCTAGTTGCATACCTGATGTGTGATTCGTCCTTGGACAACTAAAATAGCTTTATGATAACGTTAATAACAAAGTTATAATGCGGTTACGAAATCACGTTAAATGTAACACAACTTCGAATGCACCGCGTTACGTGTTTTATCGTATTTTCACTCACCACCGCACCCTTGGAATGTTCGGCCAACTAGAGGCCGCTTCTCGCAGTGGACCCATCAGAAGAGTTGTACCAGTGAAGAAACCACCAGATTTTTACACCTTAGAGTCCTTACGAACCCACTGGGGGAGTTATTTGCAACGCCACACATTCCTCAATAGCTTGAGTTCGACGAAATCCAACGTTGATGCTGATCATCATAGTTTAACTGGACTCACTAAGCTGGAGGCACATGGTCAAGCGCCCACGCCATTTGGCACGTCGTGTTACGTTACACTGCTCCCAATCGACTGTAGCCAGTTAGTTGGAACGCGTTGGTGTCTAGGCACGACCTTGCAAATATACTATTCCATCCGACTCCGCTATTGTGTCCTTCCTTGGTTTCGAATTCTCAGGTGTATAACAAGTACGAATAATTGGTGATTGGCCTCTGTGTCTGTCAAGTTCCCACCACAACATATCCTAGAAAGCCATAGACTTCACTACTCATGCCATAACTAACCTCTACAAAATGTTCTGAATAAATAAACTGGCCATCGAACTCAAATTCATGTGGATTCCATATCTACGGTGCTGTGCTTTTATGCTATCTATCTGGCCGCCATACATGTTATTCAGGATATGTACAGTGACTGACATTTTCTCACAACAAGTTTTTGAGAAAAATACCAGCTGAACTGAGGTTTGAACAAAAAGACAGTCAGCATATCAACATTGTAGGGGATGTGACGTGGTCTAAGTGTGTGGTTTCGCAGGAGCAAACATATGAGTATAGTTCAATTAGGTGGTTTCATTTAATTTAAAATATCAGGGCTTTGGGCGTATGGCTTGACACAAATACACATTTGTACTTCGAATGACTGAACGGCAAAACAAGGTTGTTTAGGCTTAATTTTTGTCATTAAAAGTCAACAGACTTCTCAAAACACTGACAAATTGAAATAGGGGACATCCAGGACTATATGTGATAACTCGATCAATTTTCTGCGAACAAGAGATTCTGAATTGTCAAATGGTGGTAAATTATGGTGAATATATGCGAGGTGTTTTGAGTCTGTTGTGAATCCGAACTGATATTTTCATGTGCACCGGTGACTATGGTTCCCAACGCAACTGCACACGCTTCGTTCACATTCTTGAAGTGAAACTAAGTCAAGTAATTTAAAAACCGCTGAGATAGTAGTTTCTTATGTTGTGGTCCACAGTCGTCTATTCATTTCAAATGTAAGCCAACAGTATGAAACGTAATGTACAGAATTGTGTAATCAGTAGTTAGGCTCTAGAGATAATAGTGAAGCCGACGAAACAGATCGCTTTGAAAACGAAATATAATCTATATAGTTGGCATGCCAGACAGCTGCAGTGAGGTGGAAGGCGGCAGCTGACGAGAAGGTCGACCTACCACAGAAAATCGGAGCTTTCGAGGGACAGATTTGCGTTTCGAAAAGTGGAAAGCCGTGGTTTGCTACTGAGAACTGAATTCGTCCACACGACCATACAAAACGTCAGTCCCTGCCATATAAAACGGACAGGTTGCCATTCTGTGCACCGCCTATTTTCAGCGCTGCAGCGACTATTTCCTCCCTTACCCATAAAAAGATACCGTCTCACTGCCAAAGGTAGAGGTCTAATAAGATTTGTGCCTTCTGTCAGAATTTCATACTCAATGACTACTGTTGCAGTGGTTGAAGGAGGTGGTCGCAATGCAAAGTAAGCCGGCAGCATCTGGATGAAATGAGCTGTCTGAGCACCATCACATCGTTTTACACGCTGCATCATGAGGGCACAGGTGAGTGTTTGTAAATGATCTCATGTGTCTCCAGCATCCTGAGTTGTTTGGATGGGGAGATCGGCTGGTGCAGCCATTAACGGTTCTCCACTTTATGAGTTGACTGTCTGACAGTGAGATCGTTTACAGTCTTTCGGTGGCTGTCTTGATATCGGGCGACCTCAGGCTCTAGTTAGGTGCTTTAGAAGTTCCAAATGTTATGGAGTTTCTTTCAAACTCCAGCAGGAGATTGGTGGAAGCTATATAGGTAAATAAATAAATATTTCATCTGCGGGCTACTCATTTAACGTGAATAAGCCGGTTTACAGGCATCATGAAATCGGTAATGGTAGAGGAATCGAAGAGACTTGGTCTGTATGGAATGGCACAGAAGGAAGGACATTAAAATCTATCTCGATATCAAGCCTCTGAAAGTTAAGAAAAGGACGGGAAGATATCATTTCACAATACATACGTAGTTTGAGTTTTGATCGTTCCGACTCGGTTCTTTTCCCACACAAAAGTGGCGATAAACCCGGGCAATATTGGATATTTGCGTTATGAGTAGTTGATATGGTTGATTTGTCTGCATCTTCGAGCGTATCGTCACACAAACGTCTGTTTTAACAGCAGTTCTTATGATCATAGCTTTATTGGCCGAGAATGACTTACTTCAATGTTTTCAGGAATAAAAGTGCGCCGAACCATTTAAGCCAGGTGTAACGGCCAAATCCAATAATCTTGGCCTGAACGCAAGAAAAACTAGGCGGGGTCAACCAACGCGAACCTGACTAGTTCCTGCGTTCTACTGTATAGATTCCGAACTCCCGCGAGTGATGCACAGTCAAAGGTTAGATCAATATATCAAAACACGGTTTGTAGTAATTCAGTAGTAGATTCGTAACAAAATCTGTGGTACTATCAAAGCAACAACAAGTTATATCAAAATTACAAGGATACCTCAACAGTGCCGTTGGGTAACTATACAGTCCAAAACGTTCTCGGATGCAAATACGTACTATATGGTAGAAACTGGTCAAGCAAATACAACTGTCAAGTACCTGACAGTCAATAAGAATATTCCTGACGAACGGGATCAAAACTCTGTCTACCAGAATCAAATCAACAAATAAACGTTTCCAGTAGACAGTCGAATCACAGCACAACCATAAGTTGAACCAAAACAAAATGTCGGGCGCAGTGAAACAGCATCGCCTTGTCAACAGTCCAGCGTCACATAGTAGGAAGGTGAAACGTTCATGATAAGTCTAAATTGCACAGGGGCAGATACTTAGTAAAAGGTCAAAAGAAGACAGCCAAACAAGCGAATAACATTACACCGGCTAGGGTCAACGGTACACCATCCATAACGAGGGTGAAAATATTCAAATAAATGTCAACACTGTCAGATGGGGTGGTCGAGAGGGATTTTCAGATCATTTTTCCGTTCCGCCAGGCGAATGTCTTAGTTCAAGCATTTCCCAATCTTCAAGTATTATCATTCCAAGCACTTCAGGTTGATGGCACCAGAAGTATTCGCTGCGGTGCAAGTAAATCGATATTAGAAGTGTGGTCCGATAGTGGTGGATTTCACACATATGTAAAACTGCACAGGTTTTGCATTGAAGAATGCAGCGTTCTCTAGAAGATATGCCGTATGTTAAGTGTCTTCTACCAGATTAGTTAATATAAGCATTATTTCGAACATATTGTCTTGAGAATCACTGGGTAAAGTGATCTCACAGACTTTCGCTGCATTTATGACGGACCAGAAATCGGAGCTTAGTTTCTGCGCTTGAGGCTCCATATGTGATAGCACTTAGGGCACTGGTTACCAGGTGAGTTGATCGTGAGGTTGTTCGGAAAATCGGAAGTCGGGGGCAAGCCAGCTGAACAGTTCGAACAAGAGTTTCTAAACTAAGTATGAAGTAGGCTTTTCAGTAAGTTGCTACTTTTAGTCGAATTATTGTTTAAGATTTTATCGTCAGCTTCATACTGAAAACAGCAGAGAAAAGAATGCGCAAGGAGAAACTGGGCGATGGAATACCACGCATGATAAGCTTGGAGGAGAGTTCTTGTCCTTTTAGATTCGTTCAAACTATGTGTAAACTTCACTTTATGCACATAAGAATAACTCATATATTTTCTTACATGAGGTTCACACAAGTTATTAGACGGGCAGTTTTTATTCGTAAACTCAAAGAGAATGCTGACTATGTTTGCACTTTTCAAGTCGCACAATCCAGCCCGATAAACCAGTAATCAAACTACTTTTGTGAGTCTATTGGGGTAAAGGGCACATGAGATTTACTATAGCCTTGCTTTACACGTTTAGAGGCCCCAGTATGTTTTCACTGGCCCAGAGAGCATAGAACGTGGTTAAGCGAATGACAGACTCCTCATCTATGACGAGCTTACTGGGTGAGCAGCAAAAGACTTATGATGGACCTGCGATAAGTATTTCCTCAGGAAGTCTGTTCCAGACGCGAGAGAACCTGTTGAAGAAGCTTCCCAGTAATCTAGTCTAACAACACTCATTTTCAGCTAACGGATTTTGATTACATAAATGGCAAGTAGATATTGCACTATTTTGATTTCCGGGCCACATGAGTGCATTTGCTCAAGAAGTGATTTGTCACAAAATATAAGATTCATCTAGGGAGGTTCCAATCCTTGCATGTTGCATCCGGAGATGTAGTCTAGGCTGCAGTCAGCTCCTAGTGTTGTCAATGTAAAGTTTGTTTGTGCCTCTTCGATTTGTAGCTTATCGCCCATGCGTAGATCATTCAGAATAAACGGACAGTATTCTAAAACTGGGCGTCTGACTGCGTGGGGCAGGACCCTTGATTCAGTGCTATAAAGGTTACGGGTAATGCATCAAAAGAGTCTATATGACTTCGATATGATAGAAGCTGTTAGTTCGGAGAATGTTAAGTCACCGGAATGTCTAAGACCATGATCTATCAACGGGAACGTATAAGCAGCCTATGCTCAGTACTCCGATGGACACATCTAGACCATCGCTGCCTATGCTAAGCCAACCACATTTATGAACGTTGAACTTGAGATGGGGCTCGTCACACCGCTTAGCGCCTTCACCTGATTGTTGTTGAGCAGTTGATAGCGTATTGCTTAGTTCACAGGTGTGACGTCAGTATATAACCTTAAGGTCATCAGCGTACGGGAATTTTTTCCCTTGCAGCGAGGCATTGCACATACTATTATTATGAGTTATGAATAACAAAGGCACAAGAACACTACTCTGCATCACTCCACTAGTTAGGAGCCTAGGTTTGGTTTGCATAAAACTTACTCTGGCGAGCCGACTGCGATCAACGAGAAGTAAGTTTAGCCAACCACGCAAAGGGTCATGAATGCCAACCGATTGTAGCCTATCAAAGAGTATGCTGTGTAGCACCTTGTCAAATGCCCTTGATACACCGAAGTATAGAAAAGTGAAGATCTTACATGCCTCGCGGATACTAATGATAAGGTTGAAGAAGTCGCAATTCCAGGCAACACAGGACCTGTTTTTAATGAAAGCGTGCTGGGGCTTTGCAATGAGGTTTTCTCTAAGCAGGTAGTCACAGACGCTGCCGTCAAATCTTTTCCATAATTCAAGAAATGACTGGCATTATATTTATAGGTCTGCAGTTACTAGCTTTTGATTTGTCACCGGACTTGTAGCGGGGACCTATGAAGCTAGTTTCCCATTGATTGGGATAATTCCCACCTTCGATTGATAGTGTGAATATCTTGGGCAAGAATAGAGGCATATCATCACTATTTTTGAAAACTATTGAACCCAGGCCATCTTTCCCCGTACCAGTCTATAGCCTCAGGCTTTTTGCTGCCACTGTGGTACTTTTGGCAGTGAAGTCTACTGTGGTGTGTGAACTAGTGGTAATTCGGGTAAAACTAATGGGGCTGAAAGTACCGAGGTTAAAACTTGCGAATGATTCGCTAAACAGTTCACTAATCTTGAGGGGATCGCTGTATACCGTTCCATTGTGTGGTAAATAGGCTACATCCCTTGATGACTGCGAACGTTTACTCAAAAGAGATGCCAACTTGTGTATTCTAGAACCTTTTTTGAGAGCAACGATCGCTTCGTTCAATGCGTGTTTCTCACGTAGTGTCTCAATAGATTCGCAAGTGGCATAAATTGAGTGCAGTAACATGAAGTCTTTTGACGAGTGGTATTGTGATGATAATTTCTCAAGTTTATTGCGGAATAGTTTGGAGAAATATGGGTCCTGCTCCACCATACACCCTGACTGTTTTCACAGGAGCAACAGCACCTAGACGTAGCTGATATATTTCTGTGGAAAAGTGAGTGTACGCGTTAATTAGGCTGTGTGAAAGTAGTTATCCCATGGAGAGCGCCTGTGGAGTTCGATGAGTAATTCCCATTCTGTATTCTTGTAGCTTTGATGCGGAGTACAGTTCGAAGATTGCTTGATTTGCCCATTGGCGGGGAGGATCGGTAAGCAATGGAACACCATCCTATGATCACCGTTAGGAAATTCGCTACCAGCGTAGGTAGTGACAGGGATGTTGTCACTGCAAAGGGATAGGTCCAGTATGCTACTTTCACACTTAGGTTCCTGGCCGTATTGCTTCTAGACATAGATATCTATGTTTCATTGATATAAGTGTAAAACTTGGGCACCGTGGTCGAGTGTAATTCCATTTTAGTCTGTTTATTAGAAACATCATACAGTGAAACGGTAGCTTTTACTGGATAACGTTTCGGACATAATTTATTGTCCATATTCATATCAGGTGACTCCACAACTTCGAGACAGCCCTTATATATTCCCAGTTTTCTCTCCTTCTCTGTGATGACAAGGTAGTAAAATTTTCCGTATATCTGGGGCAGGTGCAGCATCATTTCGACTGCATGTGTTTGGTGTTGATTCGATAAACAAAGATTCCGTTACCAATCTCTCCCTCTACCCAACCAAGCTAGTTTCAACACTGTCACCCTATCCCGCCCCATTGTGTGGTTGTGTATCACCTCATGCAGAGCCATAGCCGAGTTTTTCTCTAGATTTTTTATCTTATTAGGATCTGCTGATCTTGATTTAGCTAAGTTTTTGTGCTCTGTTATTCCAGTCGACCCTGGTCGACCGCTTTGACCTACGTACTTGACCTTGCAATCACTGCAAGGAATCTGATAGACCAGACTATTTCGCTTGATTGCACCGATAGGATCTTTTAACCTACAAAGCTTGTTTCTAAGTGGGTTTGTTGGTTTGAATGCCACTTTAATCCCAGCCTTATTGAGAATTCTCCGTAGTGCTTCTGAGGTGCCTTCCTTAAATGGTGACACGGCAGAGGCTTTGAATTTTCTCTTAACCCTGTCGCCATTATTACCAATAGTAGTAGGATTAGTATTAATGACATCTGTATCACTACTACTACTACTACTACTACTACTACTACTACTACTACTTCTACTGTGACAGCACTTCTTATCATTTGACCATCTGAGATAGTCACAGTTTATAATGATAATAATATATACATATTTCATGCGACATAGGTTACATGAATACAAACCAGTTTACAGGCTTGATCATTTTAGTAATGAGAAATGATTATTATGTAAAATGTCAGGCTAAACATTAGATACGGCTATTCATGGCATATAAGAGGTGCGTTGAAGCAGGCTTAGTTCGAATTTAGGGATTACTCGGTTATTGTTTGAATCTTCCAATATTCTTGAAGGTGGGGCAGGCAGTAAAGTCATAACCCTGGGGTGTGTGCGTTCAGGTTTTGATGGCATGGTGCACACTGGCAAACGCGATTTCTAGGATTACATTTGAATGCAGGACTGGCTAGGTAAACCTGAAAAGCGAATAACAAAAGCGAGCAGCACGCGAGATTCGAAGCAGGAGCACAAAAATATGCGGGAGTAGGTCAACCATGATGCATCTGGGTGAGTTTTTTGTACTGACTGCAAAACTTACTTGAAGAAGTATCCAAAACAAACTGTTCGGGGGTAAGCTTGGGTGGAAAAAGATGAAGGTGTGCACGGTGATAATGAAAATTAGTCTGAAGCCGAAGATATTACTGCAAAATAGAGAGACTAGAGGATTTTGGACCAGGTATTCACTTGTTATATACTTATGTACGAACGTTTGATGAAGTTATAAACATTTAAGTGGAATTCATGGTTTTTTCTAAGACGGTAACCGCCCTTTATCTGGTCGCGGAGGGGGGGAGGTGATCATGGTATTGCCTGTCAAGTATTGCCATATCGGGGCTACCGAAACAATATGGTGGTGCAGAGCACTTACGTGTAAGTACTGATAACAAAGAGCAAATCATAAAACACTTTACATGCTGTGAAAATGTGCCGATAGACAGTTCTTTTATCTTTTCGGAGTAGAGAGATTATTTTGAGGGATGAATCTTAGGAAATAGGTGTTAAGTCATGAGATTAGTTAGGTTATGAAGAAATGTAGGTTACATTAGAGTAGCTGCCGAGTTCACTGTTGTAAATCGTATCGCACTCCGCTTCCTGTTTACTCTTGGTCAGTTTTCTCTTTCAGAAACTAGGTTTTAGCCTAACTAATGCGTTCAGTTTTCGGCATTGTTTACTTTTGCCATTGTTGTTAGTCTCCCTTGAGTCTAGGTACCAGTAGCACCATCGCACATGGTATTACCGTTTGTGGTTTGGCCGTCAGCGAATTGGTGAGAATTGTTAGATAGGAGGAATTCACTAAGTAATCGTTGAAACTGGCCAAGAGGTCAACATGTTCGTATAGGAGCGGGAAGTTTGTTACACAGTATACTGTATTGCGTTATGAGGAACCTACATCGAAGTTTTGGGCCATATTTATTCATTGGAATGGTATACTCGCCATTACGTAGACTATATGCCTGTGCTGACCTAAAGGTAATAGCACAGTTCGTTTCAGTTTCGGAATAAAAGGCGAAAACGAAGGGTTGGGTTGAGCTTCAGGCGTCTCAGCCACAGTGATCCTAGTTCTAGACTTTTTGTATTTTGCTTCGTAAGGAGGTCCTCTTTGTATCAGTAGGCGCCGGGTAGAGTTTCGTTGAATGTTCTCTACTCGAATTCTGTCCGACACTTTCATGTTGCCATAGATAACCGTGAAATACTCTAATATTGGGCGAACTATAACCTTGTACGGTATAAGTTTTGCCTCAGGTGTGAGTATGTTTCTGGGTAGAAGACCGATGAGCCTTCTGCCTTTGGAAACTTTTGAATCTGCATACTCCGTAAAAGCCAAACTTCTGGAGTAAGTGATTCTGAGGTCTTTCACGGTGTTGTATGTCTGCAATGCGATGTCACTCAAGTGTAGTGTTACATCTCAGTGGGATTTATTGAAATGGAGGAGGCCACCTTTATTTGGGTTTGGAGGGAGCTGCTAGGTCACGCTCCATGTAAATATTCCTTTCAAATCTTCTTGTATGTGAGAGAAACCTTGTGCTAGTGCTGTAGGAAAAAAGCTGTAGACTATCTTCAAGTCGTCTGCGAACAGTTAAGGTATGCTATTTCGGATAACACTGCAGATATCGTTCACATAGATTAGGAAAAGTATCGGTCCTACCACAGGTGAATTTTCTTTAGGTCTAGAATATGCAGATGACATAGTCCTGTTAGATGAAGACGCTGACAAGATGCGGAGTCTTCTGAACACTTTGAGTGGGAATTTGAGAATGTTTGGGATGCGATTTTCACCACCCAAGTGCAAATTTTTGCTCCAGGACTGGTCTTCAGCGGTACCGCGGTTAACAATAGAGAGTGAAGTGGTTGAGTGTGTTGACCACTGCACTTACCTGGGAAGTAGGATCAACTCCGGTGGGTTAGTTGCCGATGAGATTTCTGCATGGATACAAAAGGCTCGATTGGCTTTTGCCAATTTGCGCTACCTTTGGCGCCGCCGTGATATTCGTTTGTCTATTAAGGGTCGCGTGTGCTGTACAGCAGTCCGCTCTGTTCTACTGTATGGCTGTGAAACATGGCCACTGAAAGTGGAGGATACAAAAAGGCTTCAGGTGTTTGACCACCGTTGCCTTCGTAGTATAGGACGTATTCCGTGGCGTCACCATGTGAGTAATGCAGAAGTTAGGTGTAGAGTTTTGGGGAGAAGAGGTAAGTCAGTCGACGAGGTTGTGGACCTTCATCGACTGAGATGGTTGGGACACGTACTACGTATGCCTAGTCACTGATTGCCTCGTCACACAATGTTGGCTGGGGTGGGTCCAGGCTGGAAGAAGGCTCGAGGTGGCCAGACTAAAACATGGCACCAATGTATGAAGTCTCTGACTGTTGGTTTAAGCCATGTAGGACGATGCAGACTAGGTGGTTGGGGTCCACGGGACAAGAGGAACCAGTGGTTGGAGACCCTAGGTGATATGGCTCAGAACCGAAGTCAGTGGCGCAGATGTATACACACATTATCCTCATCTTAACAACGCTGTACCGAATCTCACCATTTTGTCACTCCTCTTTCTTTTCTTTTCGTACTTTATATTTCTTTTGACTGCATTCACTTATCTTCATCCTTCACCTCACTACCTTTTTACTTGATGTGCTGATATGAGGTGTGGCAACTCGGACCGTTACGCAGTAATGCCTGGTCCTATGTTGATAATGATGATGATGATGATAGCACACTACCCTGAACGACATCACGTTGTATGGGTCTAGGGGAGGAGTAGCAATTACTGAATTTTTTACTACTTGGAAGCGACCCTCTAAAGATGTTCTAAGCCAGGACAGTAACGAGTCTTGGAAACCACATGATTGTAACTTAGTGACCAGGCGTTTGTGAGGCACCTTATCGAATGCTTGCTTGAAGTCTAAAAAAGGGTAGTTACAAATAAGCCTTGGTCACGCTTGCTTGTAACGTCGCCTGGATAGTCGAGGTAGCTGGTAGCGCATGAGCGGCCTTTCAAGAATCCATGTTGTGCTGGTGAGAGTAATTGGTTTGTCGTCATGTAGTCGAAAACTGCATTCACATCACCTTTTCCGTAGTCCCGGATACTACTGACGTGATATTTATAGGTCGGTAGTTTTCTATATTAGATGTTGGCCCACATTTATGCTTAGGACATATGTGTGATAGTTTCCAGTTCTCAGGGTAATTGCCAATGGAGAGGGACGTATTAAAGGGCTTCAAGAGAATCAGCGGTATATCTTCGCCACCTCTTTTTAATAAGATGGTTGTAATCCCATCAAGTCCCGCACTGTGTTAGGTTCGAAGTTGGCTGCCCAGTATTTACACTAAGTAGTGGCTGAAGATGAAACGAAATTCTTGACCATGGCCGGATTCGAACTGGCGACCACCGGGTTTCCGGCTCCTTGGCTCAGTCGGAAGAGCATTTGGCAGGATTTCACATGGCTCAATAACTAGTATTACGGTGTGTTTGGCTATTAAAACTGTTGTTCTTAGTTTGGATATTTTCTTAAGAAACGGGTAGGCATCAGTATGTGGAAGCGTAAGAAGGTTGCTGTGGCTTGTAAAGTAGCTTAGTGCGCCTCTTAAGCCCAAGTGGGCAACGGGATTCATTTTGTTCAGTTCGCTTTACGGTTCACTGCCTATATTTCGGGCTCAGCAGCGGGGTGTACAGGCGTGGCCGTTGTCTCTATCTTTCAGAGGTGTGTGATTACCTGGTTTTTTAGGGCACTTAGGGTCTTTAACGTGAATTTCTTTTTTCCTGTTAGCGAAAGACATGATTTACGGCCGATGTAACCCAGGGAATCGGTTTCAGGCCTGTAGTATCGGGGGTTCGATCGATCCTAGACATCATGGGTCGATCACATTGTACGAGAACCGAGAAAATCTCTAGCCGTGTTCATGGGTGTGGAGTCTTCTGGCTGAGGGTGTATATATATTCCCAAAGCATTGACTCGGATTATTAGGGTGCACAGTTGAACCGGGGTTAGGTGTTGTGGTGTGCAGGACATTTGAGTGTTCAATATGCAGCTCCGCGTGATGTTATGACCTCTGTGGTTGACGAAAAGCTGTTCGATGAAGTGTCTCGTACAGTGCACCTTTGAGTTGTCGCGATACTCATTCCTGGAAGGGGTTTGGTGGGAAACCTGCTTTTTGGGATTGCGTATAAGCAGCGTTTTAGCTATGGAGCACCGCTTCCCATCATTGGAGAGCGCGCCCTTGAAACTGCCTCTCCTCAAGAACGTCTTAGGTTTACAAAGATAGGTTTCGCCTGCACGTATAAGTTTTCTGTCACCTAACGGGCTACTACTTATAGTCACCTTGGGGAGACGGTACCAGTGGTTTTCTTTTTACGAGCAACCGAAGCATCGGGTTTAATTGTCGCTAGATTTGATTGAGGCCGTTGTACCGAGGAGGTGGTACATTAAATGGAATCACTAGTCTTGCCAACACTTTCTGATGGTCTGCCAGAACACATGGCAGCCCTATTTTTATATATGACGGCCTGTCAGACTACTCAGTCTTTCTTTTCTGCGTTGGCTGGCGGTTTTGTCGTTTGCAATGGCAATATTTTAAAGTTGCCGTGAAACCTAGTGTGGTCTTGTAGGTTAATAAATCTTTCATAATCAAATTAAGTAGTGGACTTGAGAATCCTGGAGGTGCTGACAGTTACAGTGTATTCTTGTCATACCACACGAGTTTAATACCGTCGTCGCAACTACATCCAAGGATAGAGTATCAAGATGCTATAAACGATGGCCTGTCGGGACGACGATAGCTTATTCAACTCCGCCGCTGCCAAACAGTGTGTTACATTTTCTGCCTTCTCCGTATAGTTTTCGACTGAGCCCTCATGCCTTCCAAGAGGTTGTACTAGTGGATGAAAATCCTCAACTATTCTCCGGATTTCTTTCAGCATGGCCATAATATTAAGTGTTTCTTTCCTGTGGTTGTTAATACCGTTGCTCATGACCGATACGATACCTTCAGTTGTGATTGAAGATGTGGGGCATACCATTTTATCGGGATCTGAGGTTTGAAGAGTAACAGTGCTTCCGTCACACAAAAGAGCACTAGAATGACAAGTTCTTCTCTTTTCTTCACTGGAACAGTCAGTTTCAAAACGCCGGGCCTAAGATCGTCCAATTTTAAAGGACGTTCAAATCGAGACCTGGTGTTGAGTTAGAAAAACGGCAAACGGTTGTAGCTGGTATACCGAAACGTTGGTGACGCAGCATGTGAGGTTAACAGAGGAGCCGTAACTCCAAAATGTTGGATATATTGAGGTATTACTATAAATGTACGGTGATGAGTAGTCAGGCACAACAGGAAATTTGCAAATCGATAAAATCAACAGCCGCTTGAAAAAGAAGCGTATAGATTCAACTTTACTCGGTGCCAAATCACGGTGCATATATGGCTCACAGGAATCGTCGCAGTGTCAAGGCACAGAGGAATGGTAGGTCATTCCGGAAAAACCTTGCACAGAGGCATGGGTCAAACCTCAAGAACCTATATCCATTCATGGCGAAGAAAGAATCTTTCATCCAGCGAGCACAAGTAATAAAGGGTCAGGACGGCAGGAACCTCTTTGATGTAGAGATTGTCACGGATTTCGATAAGCAGCAAAACATTCTCCCACCTTACGAAGCGCACCGGCTGCCTGAAGAAACCTCAGCGTTATGCACTTTGGAAGAGTCGCGTAGAACACATTTAACCCCGGCTGTGATCCTAAAACCTATCAAAACTCCCATCAGGGAAATCCCCAAAGTGTGACGATATTCATGCGTCTGAAAGTGTGCACGGTCACTCTCTGGAGTCTGGTAGCCTGCTTTGGCACTTCTTCAATACAGGCTCCCATGTGAATGGTTTCGTGACATTCTCTCCCCGGTCGTCAAAGGAGGAGACAGGCAGAAGCCAGAACGTCATCAACTCATAGTGACTCTATCATTGTTTTCAAGAGTGATGGAAGGCCCGATGGATGGCCACGTTAGAGACCTCTTGGACGGAAAGAAACCACTGGGTGGTGGCCGTCATGGTTTCTGAATGTTTCAGGCCCTGTGCGACGGACATTCCAGTGACGTGTGGTAGCTGGACGGCATGCTAGGGTCTGTAGGTCTTTGTTAAGATTACCAACCCGGACTTTGCTAAGGCCATCGATGCAGCCTCACATTTCGTGCTGGCGAGCGAAGTGGCAAGGCTGCTCGTTAGCTACCGAGGGCTGTCCCAGAATGGGGACGCTGAGAATGCAGATAGGTATGCGAAAACGTCCACAGGGTTTGTTCAGCTTGAATGGTATGTTGGTCTTGCTTATCATAAGGGACGAATCTAGGTCCGTTTCTGTTTCTTCCTTTGTTAAATGACCTTCCACCAATCTCAGCTCCTCGATTTTGTGCCGATGGCATCAAGCCATGGAGAGCTTCGGTATCCGGAGGGGTATGGAGATTACCACGAGGCATCTTCGGAATGCCCGGAGAGTGGGTTAATTACAAGTCACTAGAATTTAGCTTAGATAAGTGCGGTAAGGTGTTGTTCCATACGCCCAACACGATGAAAGTCTCCTTCGCCCTCTCTGATAGCCACCTTTTCCACACCATAGTGGAGGAAAATCTGAGACTAGTACTGAGTGGTAACCGAACACCAGTCACAATTATTTGCAGGACGCCTCCAGAACCTAAGTAGTACTAGGCTTCGTGTGTAAATAGCCGGGTGCTCTACTTTGAAACTTTCTGAAGCTTCAAAAGACTTATGTGTGACTTCACTTAGTGGTTCACAGCGTCAGTGCACCCGAAATACCTGGGAGAAGCCCCGAACTTCCACAGAAAGACCAAAGTTCAATCGATAGGGGTGTTGGACAGACCAAGTGAAAGCCAAAAGGGGATAGAACAGATGATCTAGGCCTCCGCTCCATTGATACTTGAGGTTAAGTAGCCACCTGAAATAAGGCCCCAAGGGGGTAGGTACTCCAGGTGACTCGAAATCTAGGGGAGCAAAACCACTTTTTTTCTCCCTTTGAGCCTGCAGCCTCTGGAACGCATTACCTGCCGAGATTGTCGCCACCCCCATCTGTTGATAGACTCCAGGAAAGTTTGGACACCGGCGCAGTGACTCGTGGCTTGCGATAATCCAGCTGGGATAGAAACTAGGCTAAGACTACCCAATTATTGTTCATCATTTCAATAAGGATAATGCACACCAACACTCATATGTAGCCACTATTTTCATGGACTCAACTAGCCCTTACGCTGCTAGACGTCTCACCATTTCAGTAACACTCTTAATACTACAGCTGTTTCTATTTTATCACGACTACCATCTTCCTCTCCGCCTACTGAGTTTAAAGTACTTCATCCTCTCCGTTTCGCCTCTTTATGTCACTGTTATCTTAACCATCCCCTCTGGATTCACTTTCCATTCCTCTCACCTCCTTCCCTCTACTTCTTTCTTACCTCTCCTTTTCTATAGTTTTGTGCTCCTTCCTGTCCTTTTACAACCGACCCCAACAACCGTCCTGTAAAAATACATTGGAAGCACTCATTTACACTGCAGTCCAAGAACAAGCCGAAAGCTTCTATACAATTCCAACCAAGACGCATCCACCAGAGCTATAACGGGCAGGTGTCTAAATCCACTAAAAACTTAGAATTCTTCTGAAATACGTGGAGATGAGTACGAAGAAATCGATTGGCTTGCACAAGATCACTAAATAAATATTGGATTTCAGTACGCTTTCATCGTTGTTATCGCAACACGAACAATTACAAACCGTGACCTTGACCTGTAAGTTCCACATTCAATCAAAAGGAGAATAAAAATGCCTGACACTATCCAGTAAGGTCACCAGTATGTAAAATGGTAATGTGCTGTATTATAGCAATCACTGGAAGTTTATATTTAGTAGCCAAAAATTATTCACTAGTGTAGTTTACTTTGAAAAAGCAGCCTAATGACGTGTCTTACTTTTAAAAGCAAGAGTTCAAAAACTGGAAGTTTCATTTACTTGCACTATTGATATTGTACGCTGAAACTCGAAATCAGACAGTCAGCTTCAGTGAGAGTGACTGCATGAACTAAGAACCTCGTTTGTTGCCAGAACAACACTTCGTCTGATTCCTAGTTGATCCATCTCAAGCTTAAATATGTGTGACAAAAAGTAGTGACCACATTCGTAGCTTACGCATATACGCAGCATTCACAAGCATATCTATTATTAACTTTTGTATCTTCGACTTCCTTTATTATATTACTTCTTTTATTCTCTGAAGTCGCCTGATGGCATGAGAATATTTGAACATTTTGCTTTATTTAACAAAATTTTGATAGAGTTTTAAGGGATCACACGATATTATTGTCTATTTTAGTGAAACAGTCAGTGTTCTTCACGGATATCTACCTTAACCAATCCTGATGAGAACTCTCTTAGGTATGCTGATGCAGACTATTTTTTTAATCTTGCCTCTAATCTTTACATTTCCTTACCACCTCTAATTCATGGAAATTTTCATTAACCTATAAATACCTATACTGGTTTCCTTCATGCACTTTGACTTTATTCTATACGCTGTATACTTCTTCTTTGAAGCTACTGTGACGACTTGGATTGATGTACTCCTGTACAAGGTTCTTCTTTGGTTTTCCTATTTTATTTTTCATACTTTTTTCTACCAGTCCAGAGGACCGTATGGAAGTTGATTGAGAAACACGGTAGTGATTAGATACAGTCTTCGGATATACCAGGCTAACTAAATTCAGATTTCACAGTCGTAGAGCAGAACTTAAAGGTTCTATACTCCACCTATTTTCGTAAGACTTATGTCGAGGATTATTAAGATTGGCATATATCATTCTAACCTTCAACTAAAAGTTTCATCCATAACACCACCCAAACAAATGTACTTTTTAACTGTCCCTTGTGGTTCAATTCCAATGGTGAGTGCACGAACAGGTCCCTTCTAGTCTTTCAAAAGTACGCCTCACTATTTGTTGGCATACTTTGTAATTCTCTGTTGTTATACTGGGTCTAATTGATCAGTTTCTGTTGGCATATGGGCCCTTATGCGAACGTCTTGATATTGCCTGGTATTTTATCACTATTATTTACTTGGTTGTGGCCAGCAGTGAGATCCATGAAGCCTAGATACATCCAGCTGACAAATCAAAAATAAGACGCAACGCCCGTCCTGGATTCCTCTGGTAGCCACAACCAAGTAAATAACAGTAGTAAATGATCCGGCAATATCGAGATATCTACATAGGAGTTCATATGCCAATAAAGACCGACTGATTCAATTCAGTAGAGCAACGAAGAATTGGAAGTATATCAAGAAATAGTAATAACTAATACCGGTTGTACAAGAGGTGATTATCGTGCCTCAATGGATAACGCTTTGGAGTTTGAAGTGACGGGTACCAGTCTCGATGAGAACATTATTCACTGAGGTGCAGGTACATCCAGCTGCCAAGTCCCAAATAGAACAAAACTAGCATCTTGGATCCCTCTGCTATCCACAACCAAGCGAACTATATTACATTTCACTACATTTGTACAGGGACTATACCGTACTAATGAGCACTGTTCGCTAATTTGATAAGTAAGACTTGAGTGGCTGTATGTTGTAAAGCGACAAGACCCATATACTTCGAATAAGAAACCTTATCCCTCCCTGACAAGTCTACACTATTACCAAGCATCTCCTCAAATGTTAGGTAAATGAAGAGAACAGCAGAGTAGGAAAACAGGGTTGGACAAATTCACTATATCTGATATTTTTGTATGAGAACTTTGAAATATAAGCCTAAGCGATCCCGTCTAAAGAATTCAAAATAAACCTTATCAGGCTTGTTGATCCGAAACATATATGACCATTTTCAAGCATATGACGAAGAGTTAATACAGGATGGATGAATCCATGAACTGCCTCTCATGAGTAATTGAAGAGTGACAAAAGCCGATAATCTGGATAGAATCGGCAACACAATAATATATAAATGATTCTCACAGACACAATGTAGACTTTTTTTCAGAGGGATGGACCACTCCAATTCAACTATACTTTATTGACCACTCAAATTAATTACCTGACTAATCTGAATCTTTGTCTTGGAAAGGTCACAAGTTTTATTGGCAAGGTACCGAAAATAAGTTTATGGAAACGGATATATGGTCAGAATTACTATAAGCTAGCATATCCGATGGATGATAGCAACGAAGTAATATCCGTCAAAATGAATTGATGACGAATTCATCAGGTTTGGACTTTTGTCCCTAATAATTTAGTGCCAAGAAGGTTTGGCGTCGACAGGATATCTGACTACCATCACACAATAGGTAACCTGTATATCAGTTAGGGTACGGTTGTGAAATACGGTCGTCGAAATTGAAAGAGAGACCACCCGACTCGACAAGAAATACTGGCGGAATCATTCAAAAAAGGCTAAGGGTGACGCAAAGGAAACGTAGCGTCAGTCTAATCAATTAAGACTGGGTAAAGTCATTGGGAAGAAAGGAATCGATGGCTGAAGACTCAATCTCATGGTACATTTTCTGCCATCTTTAAGTACTTTCATTAACCCTCCCTTATTTATTCTCTCGTACACTTTTGTGGATCTTCATTTAATTCTTTTCTTATGGCCTTCTGCATAAACTTCAACATCTGTGCATATATTACGCTTCGATAAGGAGTTTCAATACATGAATACATGGTTGTTAAAATCTTAAATTAAACTCGAAACAGTTATTTTTGAATACACATTTTGTAAAATAAGATTGTTTGGTGACTCATTACAATATTCACTATTGTATTTCAATAACTTCTAGGAATAGTGATTAGAGTTTTCCAGGAGATATTGGGCCAAGAGTTCATATTACTGCACATCTGAACAGAAATGTTGAATAACGAAGACATTCATGTAGAGCATTTTATGCAGAGTCTTTGCAACACAATAAGCTACGTGAGATCTGATATCCATCTAGAAGCATCAACAATGGAACTACAAGCCCTTCCAACACGGACGTATCTAGAAAAATTGGTTGTACCAGTTCTCATACACGACTCTTACATTTGTCTAAAGAAAGGTATTTTTGGCAAAGCCTAAAACGTTAAGATTCCTTTTCTAGACCGCAGAAACCAATTGAGTATTTGGCGGCGTACTTAATGAAAAACAAGGATTACAAACAAAATAAAACTGAGATCGTGAAGTAATAGGAAACAATCCGAAAAAAAATACTGCGATGCAGTACAAGGGTATTAAATGCCATTATTTGGTCTTATTCCTTAGCCTATCTTGTATCCATATATAAACCGCATTCCAAAAACATATATATTGTTTGAAAACGGTGTCTAGTATTTTTGTATTTCATTTCTGAATATGGGAATTTTATTAGCCAGACCAACTGCGAACTAATTATCAATAAAACTTATGAGATTACATTCTCACAATACCAAAATGGAAATATTTAAAACTCATTGACAGACTACATGATTCAGTTTCACAGGGGTTATTCTCAACCGTATCTATGATTATGACGGTAAACAGCGCTTGTGACTCATGGCCTAAAACGCGTATGTAGGCTACTTTTCAACATTGGAAAAAAATATAATTCAACGCAAAAATAAGTCAATATGAAACTTGGAAAAAATTCATTGATCTACGAGTAAACGAAGTGAATGAGCAACCAAGAACAAATCTTAATCCACAAAGCACGTTTATATTTCTAAAAGGATGATAACAAATGAAACAATTTCAGAATATAAAAGAAAGCGTTGAGGAACCGGAGCACAACTTAACATAATGAGTTATGACGCCAAAAAATAAAGAGAAGCAATAAAACTGGTATCATCACTATTAGTAAGGTCTTCCACGACCTCCTCGACCACTACCTCCACGTCCGCCTCGTTGACCTCTACTATAATTAGCATCACCAGCGACGTACCCGCTTGTAGGCTAAAATAAAAATAATGAATTCTATTACATCAGCTTGTAAGATGTACAAGTGACTTATTATGCAAATAATGAAATAACTCAAGTCAGTATGGGTTTATGTGCAACACTTAGGATATTAGGCACAATTAGGTACTAAGTGAAACATTTATATATATATATATATATATATATATATATATATATATAAAGAAAAAGACTGATTGAGCGAAGAAATATATTTCATTTCAATAAGATCTTCCCCTTGGGCTCTACACTAATATATAGGTTTACAATTTAAATTACCAATCAAGTGGTGTTTCGGAAATAATGATGTTAATAATCAGTAGAGTTATTAAAATGGGAAATATGAATATTGATAGAAACAAGAAGGGGGAAGAGGTGTGGAAAGTCAACCTAGAAGTTACATCATGTTGACGGCCACGGCAATGAAAGTGATCAAACAAACTTCTTTTGGATACAAAGACTAGGTTTGTGAAGGTGGATTGCAATCGCTTCTGCCATGTGAAGTAACCGAGTGCGTAATCCATGAGGTAAATTAATTGGAATCTGATGGATAATTTTGAAGGCTTTTCCAGTAACCACTTGATGTCCTGTGTCAACTAAGTGTGCAAGTATGGAGCTCTTTATAGTTCTAATTTGTCCCTTGTTCAACCATGATAGGTGGTGCTCAGAAATTCGACGATGGAACTGCCTCATTCTACGCCCAATGTAACTCGCTACACAGGAGCAGTTAAATTGATAAATGTACATAGAAGTGGCAGAATCAGACAGTTTATCTTTATTTCTTGCACCTAGGATCGGGCGGTTGTAGAAGGCGGGACATAATTTAGCGGCTGGGAATGCTTTATGCAAGACTCTTTTTATGCGTTATGTGATGATCTCACTGGCAATATCACTCTTAAATTCCAGCTTCAAGAAGATTTGCTTCTTAGGAACTATTGGCGTTGTTTTCTTAACCCTCGTAGTATTCATGTGCTTAGTTACAAACTTGTCTGGGTAGCCATTCCTACTAAGCAGATCACGAAAGGTGGCGCACTCTTCCTTTATAGCATCCTCTGAGCAAATAGCTGATGCACGGTACGCTAAGCATTTCACTAGGTTCCTTTTGTATTGGAAGGGTACAGCACTAAAGGAGTGCGTACTTTGACCTGTTGACGTTGGCTTTCCATAAACACTTCTCTTCAGGGTTCCATCTGACCTTCTTACCAACAGAACATCAAGAAATGGGATACTATCATTTTTCTCCTCTTCCATTGTGAAGTTGATTGCCGGGTGAACACCACTGAACTTATTCACAACAACATTCTTATCAGTCTCACTTCCGAGAACTATAAAGGTATCATCCATGTAACGACAATATAACTCTAAACGGCTTAAAGTATCGTTCAGTGGACCATTCTCAAGTTTTGCCAGAAAAAAATCTGCCAAGAGTGGGCCAAGGGGTGACCCCACAGCAACACCATCAGATTGCCGGTAGAGTTCATTGTTGAAAAGAAACTGTGCATTCATCGTACACCTCAGAAGCAGTTCTTTCAATGTGGGGACTGGAACACCTATTTCCATGCCGTGCTTCGTGAGTTCGTTGCAAATAAAGTCTACTGTCTCCATTAAAGGAACGTTAGTAAAAAGAGATGAAACGTCACACGAAATCATTACCTTATTATTTACTTCCAGATCCTCAATCTTTCTGACAAATTCAAAGGTATCTTTGAGACTGTATTTCACAACTTCTTTGTGGAGAGGCTTCAAAAGTTGTACCAACCATTTTGCTGTTGTATGATATGGAGAGTTAGTCATGTCAAGAACTGGTCGTAGAGGCAGACCGTTTTTATGCTGTTTCGGTAGGCCATAAAGTCTAGGTGTAACCGGTTCCAGTAGGTTCCAGCATTTCGGTGTTTTCTGAAACGAAACATTGTTGGTTTATCCTTTTCAGTGATTCAGTTAGATGTTTCTCGGTTTTCTCTGTTGTATCACCATAAGCGGCTAATTTCCGAAATTTACTTTCATCACTAAGTAAAGAATCCATTTTGTCTATGTACCAATATTCAAGCTTACTTTAATGTATGCTTGTTAATTTTTATTCCTTCCGGTGATGTTGAAACTCGAGTACCTAGAACCACTGCAATTTCCGGCATGCTCTTACACTTTTCTGTCCATCCAACTACCTTATTTTAAAATCCGATTATCATTTGATAACAGTCTTCACTAGGATAGCTGTCAAACACCATTTAATAGGATTCTAATTGGAATCAAAGACTATTCCCAAGAACGATAGTTGTTCTGAGATTATATCAGTGACAACCCTACGGTTTTACAAATTGTTTTCATTTTCCCTTTGTGCGCACTAGCAGGAAGAGTTTAGAACAGTTGACCAGACTAAATACAGCAGGCTTAAACTGATTATTAGTCCTGGATTAGCATTTCTGAAGACCATTTTAAAAAGTTTAACACAAGTTTCTAACATAAGACGTAAGAATCATTTGATCGTATTTTTAGATTTGCTGAGAGCAGACAGCTAATTAAAAACCGACCCAGTCTCCCTCCATGGGAAGTAAACAGCTGATATGTAAGTGAAGAACCATCCATGCAATACTTAGTGTGTAAAACAACATTTTTCAAAGTAACGTTAGTATTCATTGACAATTTTCTTCAGACTTACTCGTGAAGCCCATATCATTAAGGTATATTACCAACTGCTGAAACCTTTTTGATTCCCTCATGAACAACTACTCACGACCACTTTCAGGCATCAACTTTGTCATATATCTGTTTAGGACATGCAAAATCTACACAATCGATTACTCCACTCAACAGAGTGGTATTGATTACATCGAACGAATGCTGTCAAAAGATATCGAAATTAATCCTATGTTGTTTACAACTATAAAACACCTAGTGAAAAGACAACTGATCTATAATTTATTTAACCTATTTTTGATGAATATCTTACTTATCAATATGTGTATACAAACCTGGATTATGCCCCTTGGGGCAGCAATCCATATGACTGACAGACACAAGCAAAATCAACGTAGAACCTCGGATATATGTGCATCGGTATCACTTGTCACACTTCACAGTAGTATTCAAAGCACAAGTAGATAGAAAAGGTGGCATTTAATTAAACGAATTTGTGTGACAGAAGATAAAGGTTAGTACAAAGTTTAGATGTCAAAGTGTGAATACATTTGCACCATTGTGACCGATTCTAGCCATTTCACCAAGACTCCTCAACCACTGATTCCTATTATATCCGAGATTCCAGCGAGTAGTCTAAATCCCCCCACATGGCTAAAAACAACAATCAGAGATTTCATCGACTGGTCCACGTCTTGGTCTGGCTAACCTGAACCCTTTTCCACTCCATATGACGCAACTGCGCTCTTATGATGATAATGATGACATACCAAGGTGCAATTTACAAAGCAAATATTGTGTGTTAGGTTTTGCAGATGCTTATACACTTTTTTCATTGATGTAGGCTTCCAAACACAGTATGAACAAACGGAAACAAATAAACAAAATGCAGATTGGAAAGCTGAAAGGCATAATTTTCGAAAAAGCAAAGCATTTAGTAAAATGCACTACTACGAATGATTTCAAGTTATATGTTCTAAGACCTCCTACTAACGATTTCTGTCAACACAAGGATGAAGAAAGAAAGAATTATTTTTCCACACAGTTCAAACAAACAAAGATGGCTGAAAACACTTTCATCATACCTTGGTTCGTTTGTCCTAACATTTCTTCCAACCAACACTAAAGAATATCACATACAACAGTAGTGTGTGTTTAGGAATGCATGAACAAAAAGCTTTAATTTATCAGACATTGTACATCAGACAACGTCAACATCGAAACTCGCACTGAAGTGTGTTAATTCAAGTTCCCAACACTTCACAACAGCATGAAAAGAACAAATGGTTGAAAAAGACTCATACCAAAGAAAAAAAAGTACCAAAAAAGCAACAATTTGAAAAATGAAGGGTATTGAGAATGTACAAACGCTCGAAAACTTCATGAAGTGAATAAACCTGCCCCACTGTGACTGAATTACAACCATGCAACTAAAAGTTGCCAACCATATTTCTTTATGGGTCTTAAGAAATATTTTGCATGATCAATAATATGAGATATCAATTTCAATAAGTGTCGAATACTAATACCAAGTTCTCTTTAGTGCTAGGTGATATCACAGTCCATTTCGATACACCTAAACAGAAAAGACGAATATAGGACCCAGTATTACTATGTAAAGGTCCAAGTTGCCACACCTCATATCAGCACAATAAGCGAGTATCCACTAAGACAATAGATAGAAAAATAGCGAAGAAAGCAGTTAAAAGCGGTAGAAAGTCATGATGATATAGCAAGAAGGAGTAAGAAAATACTGAATTCAGTATGATGATTAAGATGAGGATAGTGTGCTGTTAAATCCGTGCCACTGAGATCGATTCTAAGCTATGTCACCTACAGTCTCCAACCTTTGATTTCTGTTATCATACAAACTACAAATAGGATGCTAACATTACCCTACATGGTTTAAAACAACAGTGTAAAACTCCATAAACTGATGTCCAGTTTTAATCTGGCCTTTTTCAAGCTTCAAACAACTGCAGCTAACACTGTGAGAGGAGGCAGACGATGACTAAACATGCGTAAAACATATCCCAAGCATCGCAGGTAATGAAGTTTCACAGTTTTCCTTTCCTACCTAAAATTCTGTACCTGACTTTTGCATTACTGACGTAGTGACACTACGACACAGTCGCTCTACGCTACGAAGGCGACGGTGGTCGAACACCTTAGACCTTCTCATACCTTCTACCTTTAATGACTACATTTTACGAATATAGTACACTAGAGCAAAGTGAACTGCAGCGCAGCACGCTCAACTCTTATGAGAGAACCACACACCATAGCGTTACCATTAATATAATTTGGCAAAAGCCAGGCGAACGTCTTCTATGTTTGCAGACATTTTATCAGTCACTGACACACCAGGGATGAGCCAACTTACCGGGTAAATGAAGTGGCCAACACGTCCAACTACTGTACTCTCTATTTCTAGGCAAGACACCACCAAAGATCAGACCTAGGGTAACAACTTGAATTTGGGTGTTGGAAAACGCACTCAACGTTCCCAAATAACTAATCAAGGTGTTAAGGAGACTCTGTATCTTGTCAAAGTCTTCATTCAACAGAACTGCCTCTCGTCTGGACACTCTACCAAAGATTCTCTTATAATAAGATCAATTTTTTAAAGTTAGACAACGAGAAGACCTCCACAAGAAAGTCTATAAAAAATGGGATAGGGAGGGAGTGGCCATCCTTGGTGGACACCAATCTAAGTACACAACTCACCATAGACTCCAACACGCCCACACGTGTTCGAGTATACAACCTTCAGCACAATGTTGTATATACTGGGTACACCCGTCAGTGAGAGACACCGCCATAACACTTCTCGACTAACGGAATTGAATGCCACCTTCATCTCAACAAACACACCCAATTACAGGAGCCTGCAAATGTGTCTGCGTTCTAGAACCTGACGAAGAGTAGGTATCTGTCCGACACACCTACAGCAAGTCCTAAAACCCGCCTAGTTATCGTGCATTTGCTGTTCTTGGGATCCAATACAGGTGTCTAATGATTATAGGAACCTGAAGTCGTCAAGATGATTCTTCGGTGGATATAACCTTTCTTGAAGGCTGGAACAATCAGTGATTGAGATCAGTCAGAGAGGATCCAAATATAATTTTCATACGCCTAGTAACTTCAGTTATTTGACCAATAAAACTCTGCCACCATCTTTAACTAACTGTGGAACTAGTCCGTCTGGCTCTGTTCCTCTTCCTCGCTTCAGGTTATCTACTACTTTCTCAACTTCTTTACGTGTTGAAGGTCCTATCTCGATGTTCGATACAGGCTCCGACTGCATAGTAGACGTAATAGTAGCAAGGGGACCAGTTGAAGTGTCCCTCAAAGTGTTCCGCCCATCGTTCCAGTCGTCTCTCCTGCGAGTGAATCACAAACTCATGCTTCTCTGCTACAGTCTCCCTAATCACTGACCTCTTCACTCCAGTTTCCTTAATCAGTATAAATAACTGTCCATTGTTACCCATCACCTCTGCCATTTCCATCTCTTCAGCCTTTTCTGTCCACCACTGTTCACGGTCGTTGCGTACACTTCTTGTGAATCTGCATTTTAGTAGCTTCATCTCTTCATTTTGCTTGCAGGGATCCGTGAAACTGCAAAAATTAATTCAAAAGAAACTGCCAAAATCCATTGGATACTTATAAAAACTTTCGTAGGGTTAGCTATAGTCTTTATAGTAGACTGAAGACGGGGTCAGGGATCTTCTGCATGGGTGATGTTGTGATCCGATGACTTTCGAGTCAGCTTTTCACTGAAAGCAAAGTTAGTATTTACACCATCAAACAGCATTCGTAATGGTATTTCTGCTGGTTTTCCCGCATCTATTCAGGCGCAGACATATACGTGGTCAAAGAAACGCGTGGTCAATGTCCTAACACGTGCTCCAGAAGGAGTGGCAGTCCTCTATCATGCCTTTCCAGCGATTACCGACGACAGCGTAGTCTATTTGTGTTCTCACCGCTGGAGTAAGATTGGTGGACACCACATCAAGCAATCTCTCTTTATGCCTAAAGTTTGTGCTTGCTAGAAATAAATGGTTATCAGAGCGCAATTGTAGTAGACGATCGCCACTATCTGCTGGTTCAGCTGGGATTCCGAAAGTGTCACTCACCTAAGTCCCTTTCTGTCTGACTTAGACTATCCACTTGTGCAATGAAATCACCTGCAACAACTACCATTTCGGAGCGCTTGGCTTTCAGTGGGAGGCTAGACAGATTTCGGTAGAACTCATCCTTCACTTGATGCGAAATGCAGTCAGTAGGTATAGTACACAGAGATTACAAAGACAACGATGATTCTCAATATTCTTGTCCTTACTGTGCCATTCAGCCAAAAAGTACACAGACGACTGTAAACTGAGTTCCAGTAGGGTAGCTCAATTTCTGCCTAAGTGCTCAATTTAATACCTATACCTGCAAGACAGCGGGAACTGGTCATCGAATCTCCGAAAACTCCAAGGGTGGATTTTGGGGATGCATAATAATGGCTAAGTAAATAACCGCACTTGCATCCTGTATGCGCATATCACAAACACAGTACACATTCATATCTCCAGTCTCTAGAGTTGAAAGCACTCATATGCAGTTTGGAGAGCAGTTTTAGGAGATCAAGAATGGGTGTTTCATGCACTCAGATCGCTGTCAAGAGCTGCAGAGCTAGAAGAAATTAAAGACGATGTAGTAATATTGACAGGGAGACGTGGAGAAAGATGATAAAGGTAAGGCTGTGCCCGGTTGTAAATGGTCTGCAGAGAGCTAAAGCTGACAGAGTTGAAGGCAGTAGCCACTTTCCTAATGGCTACACCATAAAAGGTTATTTCTCCCTAAGAAACATTAAGAGGGTTAGTGCGTGAACACAGAACCCAAGGGACATTTGTTTGAGCCCAATCACACACGGTCTTTTGAGAAATTTAATAGCTTAGTTCGTTTTTTAAGTCCAATTATGAACTTAGATCCCCGGCGCGGCAAAAAGTTTGGTGGAAAGGATACTGTTAATTTTGGTGCCAAACTTTTCTACCCCACCCTTTACCATAGCGAAAACGGCATCAGAACGGTGCAGTTGGTTATTGTCAAAAAATATCTTACGGCTGTCACATACCCACCTAGTCAGAATAACGACTTCGCTTGCGGGCAACCATAGTAGTGCAGCAATTCCCAACATAACGACGACTGTGTCTTGTCATACCAAAACCCATCTCACACCTCTGGTATTATCTCAATCGCCACCATAAATACATTTAATAAATTATATCTATTCGATTACACCGCCTGACTGTTGAAATCCAATATATTTCTTCATCGCAATAATCTAGACGCATGCATACCTCACATGGAACATACAAAGCTCATAATAATCACAAACTTCGCCAGCTAAAAGATGCCTACACGTAACTCAAACAAAATTCTTTCTTCCTTCGATTACACGTGGAACACAGGGCTTCAGTAACACGTCTCCATTTCACTCTCTTCTCTACAGTCTTTTGAACCTGGCTCCACAACTGCCCAAAAGCGTTCATTTCTTCCTCACATGATCTCCTCCATGTCACCCTCAGATGCCCAACTCTTCGTTCCCCCTTTGTTTTCCACTCGACGGCCTGGCCTGACGCGTGATGTCCCCGAATGGTCTTCTCAGTGCATGCCCAGTCCCCAATCCATCTCCACTTTCTTCTGCAAATTTGTTGGGTGGTGGGTTCTTGGTTGGTTCGTTACCGGCCAGCCAGAGCTCCTTGTTGCTTATTCTTACTATTCTGGCCATCTGATCTTCAATATTGAGTGAGTGTAGGCGGCAGTTGTTGATGTATGTCTGTAGTTTGTTGGAAATGCTTTTTGTAACGCCCCAAGTTTCTGAACCATCACATAGAAGCACTGACTTAACGTTGGTGTTGAAAATCCTCATCTTGTTCTTTATGCTTAGTACAGTACATCTCCATACTGATTTCAGGTTAGTCAAGGCCTGTCTTGCCTTTCCGATCCTGGCTTTGACATCCTCATCTATGCCGCCGCCTGTAGTTGAAACGTTGCTGTCTGAGGAGGTGGGTGAAAGAGACTATTTCCTTTAGATTTCTCCCATTGATGGTGATTGGTGTTGTTGGCTGGGTATCTTTATCACCTCTGTCTTCTCTACGTTCACTTAAAGTCCTGTTTTTGCTGACTCTTCTGTCAACTTGTTGATTTTTGCCTGTAGATCTTCGAGTTTGTGCGACAAGATATTAGACATAAATCATCGGCGAAATCCAAATCTTCTAGGGTCTTTTCATCTTTCCAGCCCGCTTATGCACATCTCGTTCCTCACAGTTTTTTGCATAATCCAGTCCACCACAATCAGGAAAACCATCTGTGATAGTAGGCGGCAATCTTATCGTACTCCTGCCTTGACTTCAAAGGCATCACTGAGCTTTCCATTGTGACTCACTTGGTATGTAGCATCATATGGCATAGCAATAGCTGTTGAATGGGGTTGATAAAGGTTTGTGGCACCAAAACCGTAGTGTTGAAGTAGCTGCCAAATTACTTCTCGGTCGACACTGTCGAAGGCCTTTTCAAAGTCGATGAAGGTAAGGTGAGGTGTTGACTGCCATTCTATTCTCTGTTCTATGATGATGCTCAGTGTTGCGTTGCAATTTGATCCGCACATGATTTGATCTTCGTGAAACCAGCCAGCCTGTTCCGGTCGTAATTTTGAATCCGGAGCACCTTTTAATCTCTCCAGGATGATGCGGCATAATATTTTGTTTGGGGTGGACACAGGTGAAGCATGATTCCGCGCCAGTTCTTGTAAAGACTTAGGTCTCCCTTCTTTGGGAGTTTGACAAGGTAGCCCTTCTTCCAATCAATCGGAAAGTACCAATCCTTCCTTCATTGTAAATCTTCTACAATAGTGGTGTGAGCATGTCCGCTGCTGTTGTCTCTGCGTCTGTTTTCAGTGCTTCTGGAGGAGTTCCGTCTGGCTCTACTGCTTTCTCGGCCTCCAGCAACTTTATGGCGTTCAGGACTACACTTCTGCTTTTGTTCACTGGTAATTCTGCGGTTGCTGGTGGTATTCCTGGACGAGTTGCAAGTCGTGATGGCGGTCGATTGAAGAGTTTTTTGAAGTGGTCAGCCCATTGTTCTCTTTGTTTCTCTACTTTGGTAACTAATTTTCCTTCACTATCTTTCATTGGTTTCATCTGAGTCGATCTCTTCCCAGATAATAAGCTGGTTATTGATATAATGTTGTCAGATCTCTGTCTCTCCTACCAGCAGCCTGTTCTACTTCACTTGCAAGTGTGTCGTAGAAGTGTCTTTTGTCTTTCCGCGCACTCTTCTTCACTTCACTATCCAGTGCAGTGTTTTATGGGTTGTGTTCAGTTCCTCTTCTCGTTCGTTGTTCATCCCTGCGCTGCGCTGCACTGCACTGCACTGCACTCGTTCATCTTCTGCTTCACCATCTTCCTCTCCCCTCTCTATCAGCTTTCATGTATCCATGGAGATCCATGCCTTGTCTTGTCGCTTCTTCTTCCTTCCTAACACGGTTATGTGGGTTTCCTTCCACATATATTTCAAAGAGTTCCAGTGTTCTTCCACTCGGGTTTCCTCGGGGATGTTTCTCAATATCTCCCATTTTTTCCTGATGTCTGCCATGAATATATCCTTTGAAGTTTCGTCCTTCAGTTTCTGGGCGTTGAACTTGAACTGTGACCTATCACCAGCTTCTTTGAAGGCTTTCAACTTGATTTTGAGGGTAGGTTGTTTGCACTAGATAGTGAGTGGTGTGAACCTACACATCTGCTCCCCTGCTTCATCCGACCTTGTGTCCAGTAGGCTGCGTCTCCACTTTCTTCAAATTGAGATGAAGTCGATCTGATTTGTAGTGCAGTGTGTCCATCTGGTGAAATGAAATCCATGTCGCTTTGTGGATATCCTTGCGTTTGTACAGACTGCCTCACTAAAATCACCAAATCGTTAAATGCGCAGAAGTTTGCAAACAGTTCTCCATTCTCGTTCATTTCACCGAGTGCTTCTCGACCCATGATCAGTTCTCTTCCTGTGTCGTCTGCTCCCAGTTTGGCATTAATGTCACCCCACGCATTAGAATTTTGATGACTCCAACTGGGTTGGGGTCTTGTCCATTACTGACTGCAGTTGTCTGTAGAATTCCTCCCTCTTCTTTCGATCATTATTTGTAGGTGCGTAGCGTAGCATTATATGATTGTGACTTCCTTCCTTTTTTAAACAAACAACAACATAAGTGTTTCTGACCTAACCTTTTGTTTACTTGTGAATGAATACACAATCTAGTAATTTATTCAATCAGTGATTTAGCTGTATTATGATATGAATTCGCCTAGTAACCTATGCACTTCCTGTAGAGACGCTAAACAACTTTTCTCATTTAGAATCAATCCAATAAGTCATACTATTTTTAGATTTTATACACAGATAAGAATTATGACAGGATGTTAGATTACGACTTCGAGCAGATTTCTCATAAGTATTATGTGGAAGGATTACATTAAAATCATCGTAAATGAAAGAAATTCGACATGTATAACAACCGTGTCGGAAAAAACGCCTACTGAACACGCAGAGCGATGCTCAATTTAGAGATTTTGTAGGTGTTTTAACGGAATTAGAAAAGCCTTGCCAACAGTTACAGCCAGCAGTTAAACAATGGTGAGTGTATGCCATAACGGAATAAATTTTTATCTTCGATTTAGAATAAACGGAGGGTGAAACTGGCAAATCGAAAGATATGAATACGAGTACAGTTTTCGTCTGATGCTTTTATTACCAGCGAATTAGATACACCAATACACTGAACTCATAAAGAAAAAATTACAATCCCTCACATAAAATCACAAAGATATAGTTGACCACCGTAAACCACCTAATTCCCTTTGCTAGTTAAACTACACAACGGCTTATAACAAGGTATTATTCGTATACCTTACAAAAGTACTTTGCATGTGTGAATGGAAAAGAACAACTGATTTGACAAAGCAACCGAATGGGGGATGATAAAATTATGTTATGATCCCTTACTTGAAAGACAAAATTTTGCTGTGGACCAGTAGATAATCCAGGTTCAAATAACATCATCCCACTCATTTGTTGGTTGATTGCAGCCATTTGATAAGGATCTGCAATATAACCGCCACCTCCACCACCACCCATATACGGCATAGGTTGACCATGCATCTGAGGCGGCTGAGTAAAACCACCGCCTCCCATACCTCCTCTCCCACCGCTACCACCATCACCTCTTCTTTCATTTCCAGATCCACCACGACTGTAACCTTTGCATGAGAAGGAAGTAAAGTAACAACTTCAGAATCTATGATAACAGTAGGTGTAAGTTCTGTATGAACTGTGCAGTATTGACAAAATGAAAAGCTGCACAACGGTATAAATGACCTTTAGAAAGCATGTCAAGGGAGTTGTAGTGTGTTGACTTCTGTATCCAACTCTGAGCCAGTGATTTGAATTTTCATCCTTTCGGCAGTTGTGCTGACACATAAGGGTAATGCACAAAAGAAAAACAAGACACCAGACTCAAGACCTACGTATCATTACCCAGAACTTAAAAGTAGAAATTCTAATTGATTTAAAACTGATGGGTTATAAGTATCTCTCCAAAGATTGAAACAGGCGTTTGCATTTAATGATAAGCTTATTATTGGTTAGCCAACAAAATGTACATCGATATACATACACCTACGACGGACAGTTCAATGGCTAACCAGCTACTTTGCAACATCAGGCTGTACAACTAAGGTTCATTACTTCAGGGACCCGAACTTCAATCAATGCGTTACACGTTTGAACGCCGCTCCACCTACCGAGTTTTTGGTAGCTTGGCTGTACCACCAGCCTTCACATCGTAACTGCAGTGTATTACCTACAGCCCAAACGTGCACATAATTACTGAGTTAAATTCTTTTGACCCTTCACTTGTGCGCTTTCAAGTCGAAGCCTGAATGAATCATCGACACAGCCAATAAATCTCTCAGAAGTTGAGACGACTGAAACACAGAAATGCAGCAGAACCTGGTGAATTAGCACCAATGACGATAGTACACGACTGTTGAACAGAATGAGGTATTAGCTGTGGTGTAAAAATCAGATATACTGGCTTATGATAAGTGTCCATCCTTGATTAATCTTGGTATGAGTAATTGATACACGTGTTGACTATGGAACAACAACCTTGAACACTCTTATGGCCCACTCCTTTTCTCGAAAACAAAGATCTTGATTAGACTATGGACAATTGTTTGCGAAACATAATGCACTGAATAAAACTGTTCCACTGTGTGATACATATAATAAATCAATTAAAATGTAATTACACAAAGCCAGTGTTCAAATTTTATATTAAGCGTTAGAAACACGGTTATGCAGCTATGTATCGATTATGCTGATAAAGATGCACCCACACATTATCATATTCACCATAAAGAGCTTCATAATTGCTTTATTCCTTCCTAACCTCTTTACTTTTTACTACTGTCTAGCTTGTTTTCAATCTTTCAGCTTCGTGTTTTCTATCTTGATGTCCTGACATGAGCTGTAGAGACTTGGACAGTTACGCAATAAAGTTGGGCCCCACATTGATGGTGAGTGACTTACTGACGTCGGTAGAGATGCATATGGGCATTATCGTCATTCTAGACATCATGTCAGTGGGACATTTGTATTACCCGCTTTTCTTCACTTTCCATGACTTTTTTCAATTGTTGGAAAAACTAATTTGTTTCGTCGAAGAAACGCGCGTCCTGGATTCTTCTGCTAGCCACAACCAAACAAATTACCTCAACTAACATCCAGGCAATATCGAGACATCCGCATAGGAGCCCACATGCCAACAGGGGTCGAACAATTCGATCCAATAAAATAACGGAGAATTCCAAGTACGTCAATAAATGTTAGAAAAACCGGTTTTCAATTTTCGACTTTTCAAATTTTTGCCTTTTATATTGATGAGCTGATGTAACCTGTGCCAAGTTCAATTGTCAACCAGTATCAGTACGTCTCACGGCGATATTAACCTACTCCGGTTCTCACATTTTTACAGTTAAGCGAAAGAACCCAGAGATTAAAAGAATGGCTTTTTGTTCTTGAATCCAGTGGGTTTCTTTAGTTAAAAAAAACCGTACTCTCTCTTCATTTAACCTGCCGTCAAATGCAACAGATACATTGAAATATGCAATAAATATTGCGAAACATCCTTCAAAACATGCAAAAGACAAGTAAACCTAACTAACGTCAAGAACTCTCACAAAGAGCGAACCCGTTCAAGTTCTCACGATCCACTGCAGCAGGCAAAGAAAAAGTGGGTAGAAAAAGACTCATTTTAAAGAAGACAAGAGTGTATGGGACGAAAAATAACCTGACGAATGAAGGTTATAGCACATGGTCCCTTTTTGTAGGATGTCATAAAATGAATACATCTGAGCCATTGTGACCCCAGCCTCTAGTTTAGCAGGCTACACCCGTCAGACATGACTCACACCAACAGTCAGAGACTTCATGGATAGCTGCCACGTCTTTTTCTGACCACTCTTAGGCGACTAACAACCCATTTCTACTTCGCATACCAATTAACGAGGACGGTGGCTTCGCTTGCACATGCAACACACATCAGTCAGCCATGGTTCCACAAGCTCAACCAGAGTTCCCTTCATTGTCTACTATTCTTCGTTTAAAATCTATATTTTTCGAACACTGATTAAACCATACGAGAGCAATACCATGAAGACAATTATTGCTGAAAACCTTCGACCTCTTCACCTCATTTACCACCAACTTCCAAGTCTCACAGTGACATGGATTTCATTTCACCAGATGGACACACTGCACTACAAATCAGATCGACTTCATCTCAATTTGAAGAAAGTGGAGACGCAGCCTACTGGACACAAGGTCGGATGAAGCAGGGGAGCAGATGTGTAGGTTCACACCACTCACTATCTAGTGCAAACAACCTACCCTCAAAATCAAGTTGAAAGCCTTCAAAGAAGCTGGTGATAGGTCACAGTTCAAGTTCAACGCCCAGAAACTGAAGGACGAAACTTCAAAGGATATATTCATGGCAGACATCAGGAAAAAATGGGAGATATTGAGAAACATCCCCGAGGAACCCGAGTGGAAGAACACTGGAACTCTTTGAAATATATGTGGAAGGAAACCCACATAACCGTGTTAGGAAGGAAGAAGAAGCGACAAGACAAGGCATGGATCTCCATGGATACATGAAAGCTGATAGAGAGGGGAGAGGAAGATGGTGAAGCAGAAGATGAACGAGTGCAGTGCAGTGCAGTGCAGCGCAGCGCAGGGATGAACAACGAACGAGAAGAGGAACTGAACACAACCCATAAAACACTGCACTGGATAGTGAAGTGAAGAAGAGTGCGCGGAAAGACAAAAGACACTTCTACGACACACTTGCAAGTGAAGTAGAACAGGCTGCTGGTAGGAGAGACAGAGATCTGACAACATTATATCAATAACCAGCTTATTATCTGGGAAGAGATCGACTCAGATGAAACCAATGAAAGATAGTGAAGGAAAATTAGTTACCAAAGTAGAGAAACAAAGAGAACAATGGGCTGACCACTTCAAAAACTCTTCAATCGACCGCCATCACGACTTGCAACTCGTCCAGGAATACCACCAGCAACCGCAGAATTACCAGTGAACAAAAGCAGAAGTGTAGTCCTGAACGCCATAAAGTTGCTGGAGGCCGAGAAAGCAGTAGAGCCAGACGGAACTCCTCCAGAAGCACTGAAAACAGACGCAGAGACAACAGCAGCGGACATGCTCACACCACTATTGTAGAAGATTTACAATGAAGGAAGGATTGGTACTTTCCGATTGATTGGAAGAAGGGCTACCTTGTCAAACTCCCAAAGAAGGGAGACCTAAGTCTTTACAAGAACTGGCGCGGAATCATGCTTCACCTGTGTCCACCCCAAACAAAATATTATGCCGCATCATCCTGGAGAGATAAAAGGTGCTCCGGATTCAAAATTACGACCGGAACAGGCTGGCTGGTTTCACGAAGATCAAATCATGTGCGGATCAAATTGCAACGCAACACTGAGCATCATCATAGAACAGAGAATAGAATGGCAGTCAACACCTCACCTTACCTTCATCGACTTTGAAAAGGCCTTCGACAGTGTCGACCGAGAAGTAATTTGGCAGCTACTTCAACACTACGGTTTTGGTGCCACAAACCTTTATCAACCCCATTCAACAGCTATTGCTATGCCATATGATGCTACATACCAAGTGAGTCACAATGGAAAGCTCAGTGATGCCTTTGAAGTCAAGGCAGGAGTTACGATAAGATTGCCGCCTACTATCACAGATGGTTTTCCTGATTGTGGTGGACTGGATTATGCA
>OX104134.1:82051166-82191701 GCA_944470555.2 Heterobilharzia americana | reverse complement strand
CTTATATAGCTAGACAATAGGATTTTGCTCAATCATCATTTGGTATATACGGTGAAAACCTCGTAGGATACTCAACTGTCTAATTTCAATTTTCGTTACCATTAAACCATGCTATGAGTAAATTACTTTGATAACACACACACACACACACACACACACACACACGCACACACACATTAAAGCGAATCGAACTAGTCCGAACTTTAAAGGAGTGAAAATAACGAAAAAGCATACACTGATGGTGACGCATTTTTATAACTGGAAATCAAAGGAAGGATGACATAACAAACCATGGAAAAAAGTAGATAAACATTCTGAATATATTCTTGATTTGTATAGAGGAGGTATTGCCGGTTTATGATAACTGAAACATTCACTGTATTATATGCAGCCTAAAAACAGGTTTCATTTCAGAATAGAAACATCCAGAATTGTGAAGGCTTTAGCTTAGAGCTGTCAGCAGATAGCTCCACCTACACATTGTATATGTTAGATAATTCTGGAATAAATTAATCCTGCTGGAATGGAGTAAGTGCTAAAAATAGTGCTTCTTGCGCTAGAACAACATAGAAGTAAAAGTAATTACTGTGCTTACCTTACGAAAAAGTGACCACACAAATTCAAGAGTTCAATTGTAACAATCACCTATCACTAAATATCAGAAGTCCTGAGATCAAAGTTCACCGTGAAGGCATCATTTGAACAAACAGTTACTGGGACACCTTCAAATACCATGTAACCTTCTGGTGGTTTCTAACCCCAACACTTCCAGAACTCATTAACTAAATATGATAGTAAATGGAAGCTTAGGTACAACTTAGGTCAACTGTAGGTCACTGATGAATGCTTGTATTCACAGAAATACATTTGAATGCATAAATAATAGATTGCATATGGTAATGTACAATCGATTTGAAAAGCTAATTACTAACCTTAGTTTCGAGATTAGTTCATGCTGGAAGCTAATCTGAGTTAATTAGAGGTATTATACACCTTAAGTTTCTTAATTTCACTGAAACCTATCAGTCAGAACATAAATTTTGATGCATAGACGCCAACTAAAGCTGAAGGGCATAATAGAAAACCTACCGAAATCTCTTAGACAATGGCCTACAACTCAAACAACTCATGGTTAAAACCACATATTATGGCGTTGTAATGTGCGGAAAACAATCCTAGTAAAACCGATATTTTTATCAAAGATGTACATATGCACTGTTGATGACAATCAATAGATGAGACAGGAAGGAAGTCAGTGATTTCTTACTGACTGTCCGTACTAAATATTTGGATATGATTTACTAATAACCCAACTGTCTATCAAGGAAACTGAAATAACACAGAATCTATGCTTACAAAATAGTCGTTTAATAAAGAAAAAACATAGTGTGTATCGAAGTGCAAAGATGATTATTTATTGGATATATTATATATCAGTAATACTCATGTGATTGTTGCTGATATCTACCATGCTAATCAGATAATATAACCATAAACTAATGATAAAATTTGATGGACCAATTAATCGAGGGAACAATACTCAATTTCAGGAAAATAAGATAGTCTATGTATGCTGTGAGCATAAAAATGATGCATACTTACCACCACCTCCACTACCACCATATCCACCATCACCGCGACCTCTACCACGATCCCCGAAACCACCGCCGCCTCGACCACCTCTTTGTCCACCACCACTATCTGGCTGACGTTGTTTAAAAGCAGGCATTTCAGGTGGAGGAGGTTCTAATTCCCAAGCTCTACCACCTCGATCAGGAACCTATAAAGTGAGCATAAAATGTTATACATATCCTAACCAGTTATTAAAAAGAACGTAAACTAAAACTTCATAGAAGAGAGGAAAAATCAGATAAGAAAACTCTAAAACCATGAAACGCGCCTAAGACTAATGTCCAATCACTTCAAAAAAGTAGGGTTTTTTACAACTTGATTCTATTTCACCTAATATCATACACCAAACAGGATATCGGCCGAACATTTGTAAGCACCATAACTTATTCCTTTTTGAGAAAAATTCATGACCGGTGGGGCTAACGAAGTCGAACACCAGGACAGTTGCTCAACGATCGCCTGAGTGGAGGTCATGCTATATCGTGAGCTGACAAAAGTAGGAAATATGGACCATTGGATTTTGACCCAGTGGCTCAATGATATGTTCTGGTCGAAGAACCTGAAGCTCATGGGTGCGCACTGCTGAACAGTCACATACTAGAACGAAAACAGCTGTCTAGTACTCCCAAGTTTCCAATGTTTCTTCACTTGATGTCAGTCTATGATTAACATCAACCTGAAATCAATAAATAAATCGCCCCACAAACCTCTAAATTGAATTATTCTTTTTTTAGCATCTCTGTATGAAGAATCCTGTACCTGATATTGGCATGCTTAACTTACGTGCTGTGAAGGTGATTAGACATAAAAAATCAATCCTGTATAAACTATATAATTCTTATTATCAATACTTACTCTTCCAATAAGAATCTTATTTAAATCACATGATGTATAACGACGTGCATTAGAACCACTTGTCTTCTCAATCAGGAATATCATATTATCACGTACAGCTAAAACATCTGGAATACTGGGATAAGGGATAGACCCATCCTTGCTCTGATTGGATTATAAACAGCAGTGATACGGTCTAAATGAGACTGAAAAAGAAACGGTAATAAATGAGAAAAAATGCATAGGTTAGTACTGAATCGCATCGCGTATAAAACTAATAATATTAGATCTTGTCAGAATATTGAAAATTATTACACAGACTGTCTTATGTTGATACTTGGTCTCTTTGGATACATAATTAAGTATTCCTATATATCGGTAAAATGATCATGCTATTTGATGATAGAGGCAGGCAGAGAAAATCAACGTGGAACTTCACTCACACAAGTTGCCATACTTCAAAAAGTATACAAATAACAAGTGGACACAATAAAGAAGGATATCAAAGAATCAACAATTTAAAGATTAAGTTGAGTGTAAATATTTAAGCATTAGAAGAGGTCGAGGATTGAAAATATCTGCACTATTGTGACCGATTTTCAGCCATTCCATCAACAGTCCTCAACCACTGATTGCTGTCTTCTCGGGGACCCAGTCAGGCAGTGTACATCTACCCACACCACTCAGACCAACAGTAAAAGACTTCATCGACTGATGCCACGTCTTGGTCTGGCCATTATGAACCCATCCCAATATAATCCAACTCCCCCTAGTATTGCACATCCAGGTAGGCGGCGACACGGCTTGTGCATGTTCAAGCCATCTAAGTCGACTAAAGTTCACAAACGCATCAATCAACTTGCCTGTCTTGCGTAGTATCCTCTAGCTGACCTCAGCATTGTTCACACGGTGATTCCACCAAACACGAGCAATGCTACGAAAAAAATCTATGGTTAAAACCCTTTGATTGCCACATATATTCTACTTTTAATGGCTATGTCTCACAGTAGAACAACAGGACAGAATGGACGGCAGACCAGTAAACTCATTCGCTGATATAAAGTCAGATGCCTCACCAAATGCAGCCACAGGTGACGCAAGTCATCCGAACTGAGATTTTATCAGCAACCACCCCGTTCAGCAGGCTAATACAAATCCCCAAGAAAGTGAGGTAGTCGACAGATTCCATCACTTCGCTCCCTAGCATGAGACCAGGAGTGGTTGCAGACTAGTCATGCAGCATCCACCATCTTATATTCACAGGTACAGAAGGCATCCCAACCAAGCATACTCATATTTCTGCTCAACGCATCAAAAGATCCTGGATTTTGAATGTACATTCACCTAGCAGGACAATATCTGAATACTCCAAGTCAACGCAATGGCCTACAGGTAGTAGGGAGATCAATCCGAGTGAAGTCGGACGAACATAAGGTTACGTCTATCACTATGAAAATGACGAATATAAAAATATCAACCTTGATCGTCCAGGTCCCGGGCGAACACAACTAGTTGTAGTCAATTTATATGGCAACACTCCATCGGCCCTAACAAAGCTGAGCGAAATATAACAAGATTATACCTCTACTCGGTATTCCCTCAAAACTCATACTCTGACAAAACAATCAACATCGACAAAGTTAAATGCCTCCCGTAGGTCAAGGAATATGGCGAGTGTCAGCCACCGGTAAGTAAGTATACCTCTGTTCCAGAACCTGTCATATAGTGAAGATCTGATCCATGCATCCTCATCCAGCTCAGTCTCATACCTGACTCATTTTCTCCAGTTCCCTGTATTCCCACTCCAGTTAGGTGTCCAGAACTATGAACTCAAGAATTATGCACACAATATTAGTCTAACGAATTTAACCTACATCCTTGTCACAACAAAACCTCTATTCCTTCGCATAGGCTATGAAGTATACCAGTCTGACGACACTACCCATCACTTCCATACACTAGCCAACAACTTCGTCACTTAAGCAACAATTTCCTCACTCCATCGACTACAAAAACGTCACGTCCTGCTCATTTGCATCGTTTCACATTCAATACAATTTCCTCAACTTCCACGAGAGTCGGAGACCAACATCCATGTTCCATTCAGGTTCAGGCTGAATGATGGACAACTGAAGCATTTCTGGGAGTCAGTTGAACTGTGCTTCAAAGTGTTCTCGCTAACCTTCTAGTCACATGTACTGAGTCACCATGAGCATCCCATCCTCTCCCGTGATGCTTTCACTCTCCATCGTCCTCTTCTTACCAGCATCCTTAGTAAGCATAAACAGTTTCCAGGTGTTACACAACAATGAGGCCTTCTCCATCTCTCTCGCTCTCATCACCCACCATTACTCTCAATCTACGCCAAGACTCTTGTTCACTTTAAATTAAGGTTGCTTTCACTCCTCATCACAGTCACAGCCTGCTCCAATCAGCATTCCCACATCAATCATTTCGGACAACACTATGAAAATCCAATCACATTTATTACCTTCCAGTGTAGGTTACCAACTGTCTTTACCACTGTTTCTACAGCAGACAATGTCACCTCAGGTCTCCCCTCAGCATGACCATTGCTATCATTCTCAGATAAATCCTTAGCTATCTCCTCCCTATATAAATACTTGACATCCCTATCTTCCAATCCAGCATAGATAGGCCTCACTACCCACCGTTTCCCGTGACCGGTAAGGCCTAGACATACACGAGTCCGTACTAACGCGTCATCGTATTCCAAACAAGTACTCCACAAAGATCGTCAATCCTTCAACGATAGACCGCTTACAACAATGTGATCATCTACGTCCATCGTTAGTTCAATGTCGGCAGACGCCATATGAGACACTATCTCTCCTTATACCTCAAATCAGTTCTCGCCCCAAACAACTGATCGTCAGAACAAACTGCAAACACAAGATCAACCTTGTCGGTTCGTTGGCATGAAATTCCGTACATACCACCAGTATGCTTCTCCGATTGCCTCAGCTCAGACTTCCTACCTAAAGCCTTAAAGTCACCCACCATCATAACTATATCTCTACGGTTTGCTTTCTGCAGCAAACTTGACAGACTCTCATAGAATTCATTATCTCCATCATCCAAACTGCAGTCGGCGAGTGCCTACGCCGAGATTATTAATAGGCATCACCTAGTCTCACGAACATTCCCAGTTCTTACAGATCTATACGGTCGAACAGCATATACACACACGCCTGTTGACTCATGTCCAATCGATGAGGGCGCTTTCTGCTCTACACCTCAATGCTACACCTACACCACCGAGTCCACCACACCTAGCCATTGCCATTGGGTCGCCGGATACTCGTAAGGTAAACTTTGAAGATTCACTACTATGGTCAGCTGAGGTCAATTTAATAATCACACTCCGGTCCTGTCTGAATACCTGTCTCACAAACACAGCATACATCCATGCCTCAACATTCCAGAGTTCTGTCGAGTAATCCTTACTTACTGTCCAATTTGGCATAGAACTCGGACGTTGAAGGATCCTACATGAAATTGATGGTGGAGTCTTAAGAAAATAAGAACGAGGTCTCGATCGCTCTCATAGTTGTCAATCGTCTCAGAGTGAGAGGTTGGGGAACGGGTAAGGGGTTTAATATTATTATTGAGGGGCAAAGGCCAAGCAGGAGACAGAGTTGAGCGGGAAAGGTCATGTTGATTGGGTATTGTGTATTACAGGAAGCGTACTGGTCATCACTTCCTCAGCTGCGCACACCGTGGAAGGCTTTTTCTTTTTGAGGTACTTGGAAGGGGAAAATATTTACCTGACCGCAGAGCCCATGGGGACATCTGGATGAGGCTAGTCACACACAATGTTTTACAGACTGCTGTTTTGAGATCTGGTTGTTGTAACATAGTATAGAGAAAACCTATATTGCCAGTACTAAAAGACCGTGGGGCAGGAGAAGTGTGCTATTTCTCCTACCAAGCTTTCGCAACCTCCCCTTCCCATAGGGAAGGCTGCATCAGCGTGGCAGTGCTGGTCATCTAAGAGAAACACCTCACTGCTGTTACACTCCATCTAGCTCGCAATCCGACGGCGGCCTAGGGTCCCCACTATAGCATAGCAATGTACTTGTCTTACCACTATCCAATAGACTTTATGGCATGATAGCATGGTAGAACCAGTGTTCCAGCAAGTGTAACTCGCTAGGTCACTTTTATTTACGAGCCTGGCTACCATATTAAGGTAGCAGCTAACAGCCAGGTTGATAATGGACAGTAGCAGAAGAATGCAGAAGGAGGGAGCATGTTCAGGTCAGTTATGAATGCACCTTCTGAACACATTAGAACATTGATTATTTAAGTCAATAGATAAGATTAACAAATGATAGGTACACAAACATGCAGACGAATTAACACAGAATTTGAACGAACAGATCTATAAAATGTCCTACTAATACATAGAAGTATCTATTACAATTCAACATTTTATTGAATAACATCATAACTTTTCAAGTGACGGTCATCACATTCAAGTTTAAACAGAGAAGATTAGTAATCACTGAGATAGAGAAAATAGTTACGGTCATCAATAAACACTATCAATTCAAACAGTTGTAAGTTAACACAGTGTTACAAACATTATAAAAATACAGTACAAAAAACGGTGCAGTGGAGACAGAAGTTAAGAATGCTTAGGTTCTTCAATTGAAAGTAAAACTCATTACAATCGATCAACTGATCAACAATTGGAAAGATATATTCTACAGAGAACCACAATTCGACTACTACTACTCAATCCATACATAAACATCATCACAGCAAATAATGTACAGAAACAAAATGATAACCTACATACATATGAAAACTAAACTCACTTTCGCCTTATCTGACCATTTAAAACTTTGTACTGTAACATCTAAACGTTTCAGGAGTGTAGCTTGACGACTGGCGTATTGTTGTTGAAGTAAAGCAGCAATACGACTTATCTGTGACCATTGACGATCAGTTATACCAGTCAATGGGATGACTGACTTGCCCATATGATTAGGTGGACATCGTGAAAGACTATCTGATATCTATAGGGAAAAGGGGTATCAGTAAGAAACATGTTTTGACAGTGTGACTAAAATAATCTAAAATTTCTTCGAAAATCAGATCTTACTACAAAATGATATCAAATGGGTAACAATGAAGATTATCTATGATCCACCGACCATATGCATTTGGAATGTCATCCCGAAGTACATCTAGTGTTTCAAGATACTATACAAATATTTGCTATGGTTGAATCTCTATAGAACCACTTAACTGTCAAAATCAAAATGCTACCAGCAACTACTTGCATGCTCGTACAGTAGGCACTGGAGTATACCTCTTGTGTGAAGGCAAATGAATGACACTACCTTGGTAGATGGTGCGAGATTCGAACTATTGACCCACGAGTTGAAAGTTTGGTGTTCAGACCAATGAACCACAGCTTTACACCATCATAAACAGTGGCCCATATATCTTATTCAAAAGCACATTAACTGATTCATCAGTCTCTCTTTAGACCTTATATTTAACATAACTACTGCGTGTGATCAGTTTTAATGTTTCTAAAAGACGGATGAATGAAGTAATCCACTCTTGATGACAATGCTTTGCAGTCATAAATTGGTGTAAGGCAGCTTGTTGCATGAAATGGTCAAAGAGCCAATTCTTATTACGTCCTGGGATTAAACAGTGTTTCCGCGTATATCAACAGAGAAGTAGTGTTTCGCAACTAACAGGCGAGAAATACCTACTATAGAAACATTAGAAAGTTTTGCAAAAGATCTCCAAGAGGACGTGTCAAGTCAATGTTATCACCTTTACCGATTCAACACACAGAAAATATGCATGAATAGTTCGCCAGTGGGTAACCACCAAAGTCCTTTACAGTCAACAACGATCAAAGTTTACCAGTCAAGTTTCCAATATGGCCACCAGCCTGAGTAATGCGATAATGCAAGAACTCTGTATTTGCTGTTAGATGTTGGAAGTCAATCGACAGGAAACCTTTCACCTAAGATTAATGCCTGTTGGCACTCGTCAATACGGTATACCTGCAACCAGGAGACAACTGGTGTTCCCTAGGTGGCTCCATCCTGCGTCAATCAGTGTTGAAGGGAATCAGATACTATACTGCTAAGCTCCTTAGTGACCATTGTGTACATTCCGAAAATCTGCCGGATATCAACTTCACTTTAAGCTTCTTCAATGGAGCCCATAAAAACTCATAGTTTTATAGGTGAGAATATTTAAAAGAGTGAAATTCATCCAGTGTTATTTGATTCGCAATCCTCCCTAGTAAAATTGTATACATTAAGCTTTCAAATCCATCGCAAATTAGAGTGAACCAACTCCGTGGGTAATTAGGAAATGCAGTTGTTTTCAAAATAGTATCAGAAGTATTATGAAGCAGCTCTAATAAAGCCGATGGAAACTTTGACTTAAAAATTCTCCCTACAACTATCCAGCTGCTCGTACACTGAAACAAGGGATTCTCTTTTGAAGTAAATCATAAAATTCATTTATCATATACATGTTGATATAACTTGTGACTCATAGCCTGAAGATGTTAATAAAGTGGGATTGGCCGAATTGGATAGTGGAAAGAAAGATTGTATAATCCTTTGCGAGCTGGGATCCACTGAATATATCAGTGTATCACTGTTATTTTGTCCATCCCGATTTTCAGCAAAACATATACGGAACATTCATAATTACTCAGTATGTGTAACTGTTTCAAGTTGTGAAAGGATACGTGCGATGATTTCTCACCTTATGTTCGTAAATTCAGTGTGTATATGAAAATTCTCAGTTGTGTACACTTACAGGGCATGTTTCCCTTCAAAAAAACTACACTCTTCCTTCATTTAACCTGCGGTCAAACGCAACAGATATATTGAAACGTATCATAAATATCCCGAACACATTCTCTGAAACATACAAACAACACACTGGTGTTGAAGTCTACTTGGCGGCAGCTGACAGTAGAATCCAGGATGTGTGCCTCGCCCTATTTGGGACTCCTCAGGTGAATCCACATGCACCTAAGTAAGTGATCTTGTTCCCAGTGAGCCTCGAACTCAGTGTCCATCGCTTCAAACACTAAAGCATTACCCACTAGGTCACTGGGACACGACATCCACCTCTTATGCAACAGGTATCACAGTTGTTGTTATTTGATACTTGTAATCTCCGAATGCTATATTGGGTCGAATTGCTTAACCTCAACGTCAGAATTCTCACAAAAAGCACTTCGGTTCAGGTTTCCACACGTCACTGCAGCATACATGTGGAAAAAGACTCATTGCAAAGAAAACACAAGTGTATAGGAAGAGAAAGAATTTGAAGAATGAAGGTTAGTACAGATATTCACAGCTATGAGGATATCACGAACTGAATACATTGAGACCTATGAACCAAATTAAGCAGTCTATACCTACCCATATGGCTCACATCAACAGTTAGAGACTTCATGAACTGATTCCGTATCTTTATCACGCCACTTTCAGACTATTTACAACCCATTTCTACTTCTCCTAACATTTTAAGCCGATACAAACGGTGGCTTCACATACGCACGCTACACATGTTCAAGCCATATCAGTCAGTCAATGTTCACAAGCATCATCATCAACATAGGACTAGACATTACTACGTAATGGTCCGAGTTGCTACACCTCATATCACTCAGTATATCAAGTAAAAAGGCAGTGAAGTGCAAGATGAAGAAAAGAAAATTCAGTCAAAGGAAATATGAGGTACTAAAAGAGAGAAAGGAAGGATGAGAAAATGGTGAGATTCGGTATAGCGGAGGATAATGTGTGTGTATACATCTGCGCCACTGACATCGGTTCTAAGCCATACCACCTAGAGTCAGTCTCCAACCACTGGTTCTTCTTGTCCCGCGGACCCCAACCACCTAGTCTGCATCGCCCCACATGGCTCAAACCAACAGTAAAAGACTTTATACATTGATGTCATATTTTAGTCTGAAACTTAGACCTTTTTCGAGTTTGGACCTACTTCAACCAACATTGTGTGACGAGACAATCGGCAACTAGGCATACATAATACGTGTCCCAACCATCTCAGTCGGTGAAGGTTCATAACCTTGTCAACTGATTTACCTCTACTCCCTAAAACTTTACACCTGACGTCTGTGTTACTCACGTGGTGACATCACGGAATACGGCTTATACTACGAAGGCAATGGTGGTCAAACACTTTAAGCCTTCTCATGTCTACCACCTTGAATGGCCATGTTTCACAGCCATACAGCAGAACAGAGCGGACTGCTGTGCAGTACACATGATCCTTAATAGGCAATCGAATATCACGGCGGCGCCATAGGTGGTCGACACACTCAATCACTACACTCTCTATTGTTAACCCCGATGAGGCACCACTGAAGACCAATTCTGGAGCAACAATTTGCATTTCCGTGGTGAGAAACGCATCCCAAACACTCTCAAATTCACACTCAAAGTGTTCAGAAGACTTTGCATCTTGTCAGCGTCTTCATTTAACAGGACTATGTCATCTGCATATTCTAGGTCTAACGAAAATTCTCCACCGATTAGGTCAACGTCTATGTAACCTGGTGACGAGAGGGAAACCTCCATCAGAATATCTATGATGAAATTGAATAAGAATAGAGACAGTGGGCATCCTTGACGGACACCACTCGATGAGCATAGCTCCCTCGACATCTCACCATAGGCTCTAACACGCACACAAGGGTTCGAGTAGACAGCTTTCAATAGGGTGATGTACTTATTCGGAACACCTTTCAGTGAGAGACATTGCCATAAGACTTCTCGATCAATGGAGTCAAATGCGGTCACCTTCAGGTCGAGAAATACAGCTATTGTCGGGCGTCTGTAAGCGTGTCCATGTTCCAGAACCTGGCGCAGTGTGAATATTTGGTCAATACACCCGTGACCGGGTCTAAAGCCTGCCTGCTGGTTTTCTCGGGCTTGCTGTTTACGAGCTCCACTCAGGCGTCAGAGAATTATAGAAGCTAGGATCTTGGACACTGTTTGTCAGGTTGATCCCTCTGTGGTTATCATAAGAGGAATTCTCGCCTTTCTTGAAGACTAGAATAAGCAGTGATTTAGACCAGTTAGAGGGGATGTATTTGATTCCATGTACTGGTTAACACTTCCGTTAACCTGACTAAGAGCACTCTACTTGTATCCTTCTGGAGTTAGTTCATCTGGTCCTGCCGACCGTCCTCGTTTCAGGTTACCTACTGCTTTCTCGACTTCTCTTAGTGTTGGGGGCCTATATCAATGTCCTATTCAGGATCCGACTGGATAGCGGGCAACGGAATGGTGGCTGGAGCCCAGTTGGACTGTTCATCGAAGTGTCCTGCCCATCGTTTCAGTCGTCTCTTCTGCGAGTGAATCGCAGACCCGTCCTTCTCCTCTATAGCCTCACTAACCGTTGTTGACCTTTTCTCCCCAGTTTCCTTAATAAGTTTAAATAACTGTCTACTGTTATTAATCGCCACTGCCTTTTCCATCTCTTTAGCCTTCGCTGCCCACCACTGTTCGCGGTCGTTGCGTACGCAGGTCTCTAAGATGCATCATACATCAATAGAGAGGCTTTCCAGAGTTCTAACCAAACCCACCTGTTGTCTGATCTGTATCAGGGTATGAACGCTGAAGGCGGTGAACTTAAATGGCACACATAGTCTCAGGATAGCTCTGTCAGATATCGCATTGGACGACAGCTTTATGGTAGCAACTGTTCAGCGACTCAAAACAGTTCAGACAGACCAGAAGTCCAAGCAGTAGAGAGCAGCTGAGAGAAGTGACGATAAAGACAAAAGCGAAAATGATAATAAAAAAATACACTTCATATGTAAAAACAACAAAAACAATATATAAAGAAATTGATCGATCGGTTAAAGAGTTCGTAGTGTAGGGAGCCTGAATATTCGCAGGAAAGATGGTTAATTGCTGCGAAATCTACAGTTTATACTGTAAATTCATATTTTGTGTGAGGGCTGGGATACTACCCAGGTGCCCAGACAGGAGCAGGTGGTTGTCTTAGGGGACTACTTCCAGAGCTTTTGACTTAGAGTCTAATCCACAAGGCAGTGGAGCAACATCAGATCCACTCCCAAGGTTGCCGGCGGCCAAAATAGGTTCATACGCCATTAATTCTATCTGGAACCTGGAGCCCATGAGCACCATTGGTTCGGAGTCAGAGTTTACCAACTCTCTCTGGTGGACCCTCAATATTCACCAGACATTCCCCTTTAGCCATTTTACTTCTATAGAAACACCCCGGCCACGTGAAGGCAGTGAACAGAACTTCTCTGACAGATGCCACAAACGCATATCAGGACGTTTGGGGGATATGATGACTAAGGCTGCATTATTCAAACCATCAGCCTTTAGGTTTAGTTATGACTACAGTCTTAGTTTTACTTTAACTTACATTACTACCGCCTTATAACGCTAATAGCAGCTTTATATTTATCCTTTTGCGGTCCCTTACTATAACTCCTACAGCGAAATGAATGAAGAATCGAAAACACATTTGGTGGACCAACTGATAAATCACTTACACCCTTCTGAAGAATAGAGTATATTACAGCTGAAGGAGTATTATCAGGGGGGATCGCTAAACCAAGAGCCTCAAACGCTCTATGCATACAAGCAAGCATTTCCAGTTTATCTTCAGATGCCTCATAATCCGCAGAATGCTTCCCATTGGCTTTGCTATTGATTGTTTTGATTGTAGGACTTTGTCTGATAGCCAACACCTCTGAACACAGATACTCTAGTGAGAGAAATGGAGAGTAATAAACAGTGAAAATATCTAACCAAAATAAAAAATGAATTCTGTCTTCAAATTTTAAGAAGAACCGCTACAAAAAACAGTAAATTCGATATGAAAATACAAAATCCACAGAAAACCCAAGACAGAGTCATACCGAAGATTATTAGAAATTCCGACGACCCAAGTTGCAACACTTCATATTAGCACATCAACGAAGAAGGCGCGAAAACGAGAGATCATAAAATAAGGTAAAAGGTAATCAGCAGCAGCAGAAAGTCGTAAAAGAGAGGAAAAAGGGATAATACAATGATGAAACTCGGTACGAAGATTAAGGTAATACATGGATGCATCTTCATCAGGGTTATCGATCGTCAGCCGTGTAAGAGTTTTCAACCACTGATTTCACTGTCAATTAGTCCATAAACGAGAAGTTTATGTATCACTACATGCCTTGGACTAAAAGAAAAATACTTCATGGATTGATGCCACGCTTTAGTCTGTCTGTCTTTAAACTTAAATCTACCTCAGCTAACATTGTGCATCAGAGTAGATCGGCATTACGAATCGAAATCCACTCAATAACCTTAAGCACATTCGTGCAGTATGCAATAAGCCACACCTATTGTGAGGACTTATGATACTACCTGGCTGCCCTAACCTTGGTAGGTGGAGGAGTGTTCGAACCAGTGACCCACTGCTTAGCACTACACATACGTAGAAAATGCCCCCAACAACCTAAGTCGGTGAAGATGCACAACCCTCCCGACTGACTTACCTCCTTCACCTAAAGCTCCACATAACCAACGTGATGGTTCGACTACAGCCAGTATTACGAGGGTAAGGGTGGTTAAATACCTGAAGCCTTTTGAAATCATGGGAAACATTTGTAGCTCACCATGAGAATGATGGTGTTTTGGTGTTCACTGAGCTTTGATATTTTATCGTGAATCTTTCAGCAACAGGCTTGGTGACATCTTCAGTACTAACACCATGTTTGTCAAACTCATTCCTCTATCATTATCATAATCAGATTCCATACCTTTCTTGAAACTCCATTACCTTCATTACCTCCTAGACCCTTCATAGGAGTCTGCAAATCCCTGAAAACCATCACAAGCAATAACCGCACACAAAAAATCCAACAAATGCGGCGTTTAAGCGCTTGATGCCTTGGTTTAAGGTTGGGTCCCTGAAGTAATGAACATTAGTTGTACAGACCAATGTTAAGTAGCTAGGTCAATCAGAAACCAGGTGGACAGACACTGAACCGTCGCTCGAAGCGCCATGCCCATCGACCTAATTGTCCTAAGAGTGGTTGAACCACTGACAGACAAAATCAACATAGAACCTCATATATAACTTCATCGGCTCCAGTTGTCACACTTCACAGTATTACACAAAAAACAACTGGATAGAATAAAGAGTGATATTAAAGCAAACAAGTTTGTACGACAAAATCAACAGCTCCAAAATAAAAGTTAGTGAAAATATTCAAGCTTGAGAAGACGTCGACTGTATACATCCGCCCCACAGTGACCGATTTTAAGCCATTCCACCAACAATTCTCAACCAATGATTACTATCGTCACGACGACACCAGCCAGGCGGTCTACATATCGCCATACCTCTCAGATAAACAGACAGGGACTTTCATCGACTGATACCATGTCCAAGTTTCGTCACCTTCAACCCACTTCCAACGTCTCCTAACATGGCACGGCAAGTAAGCCGTGAGTAACAGTGGACACTTAAGTTTGGTTTAGCAGACTGGTTTCAGGTAAGATAATGATTGAGCGTTAACTAACGTTGTATACTTGTTCGGTACTACGTTCACAGACAAACACTGTCACAACACTCAAGATCGACAAAGTTAAATGCCTCCCGTAGGTCAAGGAATATGGCGAGTGTCAGCCACCGGTAAGTAAGTATACCTCTGTTCCAGAACCTGTCATATAGTGAAGATCTGATCCATGCATCCTCATCCAGCTCAGTCTCATACCTGACTCATTTTCTCCAGTTCCCTGTATTCCCACTCCAGTTAGGTGTCCAGAACTATGAACTCAAGAATTATGCACACAATATTAGTCTAACGAATTTAACCTACATCCTTGTCACAACAAAACCTCTATTCCTTCGCATAGGCTATGAAGTATACCAGTCTGACGACACTACCCATCACTTCCATACACTAGCCAACAACTTCGTCACTTTAAGCAACAATTTCCTCACTCCATCGACTACAAAAACGTCACGTCCTGCTCATTTGCATCGTTTCACATTCAATACAATTTCCTCAACTTCCACGAGAGTCGGAGACCAACATCCATGTTCCATTCAGGTTCAGGCTGAATGATGGACAACTGAAGCATTTCTGGGAGTCAGTTGAACTGTGCTTCAAAGTGTTCTCGCTAACCTTCTAGTCACATGTACTGAGTCACCATGAGCATCCCATCCTCTCCCGTGATGCTTTCACTCTCCATCGTCCTCTTCTTACCAGCATCCTTAGTAAGCATAAACAGTTTCCAGGTGTTACACAACAATGAGGCCTTCTCCATCTCTCTCGCTCTCATCACCCACCATTACTCTCAATCTACGCCAAGACTCTTGTTCACTTTAAATTAAGGTTGCTTTCACTCCTCATCACAGTCACAGCCTGCTCCAATCAGCATTCCCACATCAATCATTTCGGACAACACTATGAAAATCCAATCACATTTTATTACCTTCCAGTGTAGGTTACCAACTGTCTTTACCACTGTTTCTACAGCAGACAATGTCACCTCAGGTCTCCCCTCAGCATGACCATTGCTATCATTCTCAGATAAATCCTTAGCTATCTCCTCCCTATATAAATACTTGACATCCCTATCTTCCAATCCAGCATAGATAGGCCTCACTACCCACCGTTTCCCGTGACCGGTAAGGCCTAGACATACACGAGTCCGTACTAACGCGTCATCGTATTCCAAACAAGTACTCCACAAAGATCGTCAATCCTTCAACGATAGACCGCTTACAACAATGTGATCATCTACGTCCATCGTTAGTTCAATGTCGGCAGACGCCATATGAGACACTATCTCTCCTTATACCTCAAATCAGTTCTCGCCCCAAACAACTGATCGTCAGAACAAACTGCAAACACAAGATCAACCTTGTCGGTTCGTTGGCATGAAATTCCGTACATACCACCAGTATGCTTCTCCGATTGCCTCAGCTCAGACTTCCTACCTAAAGCCTTAAAGTCACCCACCATCATAACTATATCTCTACGGTTTGCTTTCTGCAGCAAACTTGACAGACTCTCATAGAATTCATTATCTCCATCATCCAAACTGCAGTCGGCGAGTGCCTACGCCGAGATTATTAATAGGCATCACCTAGTCTCACGAACATTCCCAGTTCTTACAGATCTATACGGTCGAACAGCATATACACACACGCCTGTTGACTCATGTCCAATCGATGAGGGCGCTTTCTGCTCTACACCTCAATGCTACACCTACACCACCGAGTCCACCACACCTAGCCATTGCCATTGGGTCGCCGGATACTCGTAAGGTAAACTTTGAAGATTCACTACTATGGTCAGCTGAGGTCAATTTAATAATCACACTCCGGTCCTGTCTGAATACCTGTCTCACAAACACAGCATACATCCATGCCTCAACATTCCAGAGTTCTGTCGAGTAATCCTTACTTACTGTCCAATTTGGCATAGAACTCGGACGTTGAAGGATCCTACATGAAATTGATGGTGGAGTCTTAAGAAAATAAGAACGAGGTCTCGATCGCTCTCATAGTTGTCAATCGTCTCAGAGTGAGAGGTTGGGGAACGGGTAAGGGGTTTAATATTATTATTGAGGGGCAAAGGCCAAGCAGGAGACAGAGTTGAGCGGGAAAGGTCATGTTTGATTGGGTATTGTGTATTACAGGAAGCGTACTGGTCACCACTTCCCAGCTGCCCACTTTCTGGAAGGCCAGTTCTTCTTGATGTGCCTGAAAAACGGCATACTATGTGACCACAGAAACCGTGGGACATCTGCCTGTCAGATAGCCTTTTTGCAGGTTTGAGATCTTGGTATTTTGCTTTTGAGTACGACTATGAACCTTTGTGTCAGGTGTCGGGATGCCACATGGGGACATACGCTATTTTTGTGGCCGACTTTTCTAACCTCTCCGCCCCCGCCGTTTCCATAGAGAAGGCAGAACCAGCGTGGCACTGCTGGTCATCGGTGTGGAACGCCTTACTGCCGTCACACCCCATCCAGCTAGCAGCAGTATAACTTCGCCCTCAGACCACCATCATAGTGTAGTAATTTACGGTACGACGGTAACTGCATTTTGTCTTACCACTATCTAATAGACCTTTGAGGCATGGTGGGACCTCGAGGGAACAAGCGTTCCGACCAGTGAAGCTCACTGGGTCATTTTGATGAACGAGCTCGACCATCGCGGTTGAATCACAGAGCCATCTTTGTTCACAGCAGTCTATCCAACTGATAACATTTTCACGTCATTCCCTTAATAATTCGAAATAATCCGGCACTATCACCGACCATCGCTCTCTCTTCCAGATGTTTAGTGTCTGCGGCCGATCGATGCACAAGTTCATTGTGTAGGCCTTTTGTAAGTCAACATTCGAGCTACTTCAGATCCTCATTCCTTAAAGCCTACAGGAAGATATCTACATGCGCTCATCTATTAGCAAGAAGTTGCTGAGACCCAGTGACCCTTCTAAACCTTTTTCTGAGGGTCAGTTACGATTATACTGAGGCTTTTACAGTAACCCACAGATGCCTTACTGCTAGTGAACATTATCATGTTATTTATTTGTCAACGTATCATCTTTCCATTTATGACAGTTGTTATAGCTACCATAGTTTCACTACAACTACAACCTTGACGTGGTGGGAGAACTTGCATAGGAAAATAACTTGACAAGCTTCACTGGTTGAAGAAATTGTTCTCTTCGACCCTACCATGCCAAAAACGTTTACTGGTTGGTGGTAGGACTAAAAACAGTTACCATCATAGCGTAAATACCTACACCAGGATGCGGCATTTGAGAGCTATGTCGTACTGATGACTGGAAGGAGTGAGACAGTTGTAAGATGCATCCCCATCCCCGTATGACCAGCAGTTCGTGTTGCTGTGGCCCGCCCAATGGGAATGAGGGATCAGAAACTATTGGGCACGAAAAAAGTAAGTTACCCTCCACCCTTTGGTGCTGATGGGACTATCTTTCTCACTGGTTACAAAACAAACAGACTCAAATCTAAGACTTCGAAAAGAGTCGAGTATGATACGCCTAAAACAAATGAGTTAGAGGCACTGCGGTCACGCAAAACGAATTCTTTTTCTCTTCTAGATACCTTGCAGAAATAACTTTCATGATATAGAAAGTCGTGAAGTATCATCCACCTCCACACTTTCGACAGCATACAAAACCCAACTAAGCATGACCTACCTTCCTTATCTTTATCTCCTTCCTTGCCTTTACTTTTTGAAAACAGCAGTAAACCCTTTATAGTTTCCTCAACTCCCACTCTGCAATCGTTCTTAACGATGAGCCAGAAAAAACACCATTTTTGATCTCTCAAAACCAGGCTGCCAATTTCGCATTGGATTTTTCAACATCCGAACCCTACACCGGCTGAGACATCAGACGTCTCTTTTAGAAACTTTAAGATTTCAAGCCATGAATGTGCTATTCTTCTAAGACATGCATGCAGAACCGAAGTTTGGTCATTAACAGTATGGGGTATCTGCAAACCGCTTCACTTAGGCTCATGAAGTAAACTGAATAGAAGGAGACTATGGTTAGTGAGATCATCAAAAATGAAGGCTCTCCGATATCGTCTCAATACAGGTGACTGAAACGTTGGATGGAAAACTGAAGAACAACCACGCTTCGGTTTCCTTGTCTCAAGCTCAGACGTAAATTCGACGCTGATGTCAGTGGTCCAACTATCCTCGAAGTTGAGAAGGTTATTTTGAAGCTGAAACAATGCGAGTCAGCAGAAGCTGAAGAATTGCCACCAGAAGCTTTCATCGATGGAGGTATGAAATTAATGAGTGGAGTAATGGAGGTACTAGCTACTGTATGGGAATCAGACTGGTTTAAATCATGAATAACTCCAGTTGATAGGAAAGGAGAGAAGTCTTCATATGACAAAAGAAGGCAGGTCAATTAGATCATATCTAAGATCTTCGGGTTCATTTTATGCAACGCCCAGCCTGACCTGAGTGACAGCGAACTCGAGAGAACAAGGTAAGTTGTTGACTACAGCGAACAGGTACTGATGGAACTTTCGCATTTCCCCAGGTCTTAGTCTTGAGACAAAGGCATAATTAGCAGCACTTGGTGCTAAGAGTAATATGTGACCTGAAGTTGGTAGTTGACTCCGCTGAGTGGGAAATCTTATTGCAGTGTTTATCTCTGAAAAGAAATTCCCTACTACTGACTTTATACTCGATGCTCTTGCGCCTAATGCATGACAACTGATGTGTGTTATCACTGAAAAAAGGAGTGAAATGGTTAAGTACGTTAACTGCATCACTTTTGTGAGTGGTTGGATCAATCCTGAAATGTGGTCGACGGAATTTCAACAGGAAAACAACAAGACCGAAGTTTTTTCCTTGTGCACACCACATGACTATGCAACACAACTATCGAAGTCGAGTAGAAATGAAAGGTTTCAGGTATTCAACTTTTGTTGGATGTGCAGCATCAGCTAAGTGCTATGTAACCAACACGCGGGTGAAAAGGTGATTAGGTGCAGTCTTAAATAAAAGGTAGTCAGTTGATATGGCTGTGAATCATCATCGACGGAAGTAACTGGGACATGTGTTACGTGTACCGAATTACTGTTGATCAATGTGTGCTGTTGGCTGTAGTGGATCTGTTCGGGAAAAGCTATTGGTGACTAAACTAAATCTTGAAGCCTTCGACTGTTGGTCTGAGCTGTGTAAGGAAATGTCAGCTTTTTAGTTGATGTTCAAGATACAACCCAAATCGGCGGTTAAAACTGTTTGTGATATGTTTCAAAATGAGTCACAATGGCGAATATGAACCTACATCTTATCTTCATCTCAACCATTAAATCAAATTTCTGAGTGCCAATATTCACTTGCTAGTTCACTGACATCAAGCGAAAGAATAGATTCATTTGTACTGCTGTGTTCAACTCTGAAGTGAGTGTACTAACATCTGATTTTTCCAGCTTTATTAGTTCAATCCAAAAAGCATACAGCTCTCCCATGCAGCTGAAACCAAAATAGTCAATAAATTCATGGACTCATAACTCAATTCAAACATCCTTGATCTTTCTTTGGTCATTCCCCCATATCATCTGCCCACCAAAAATAAATGTTATTGTCATAAAGTAAAGAAAAACATACTGTGGCATCATATATGCATCTTTTGAAGGTCATTCAGACACCTTATCAGCGCTACATGGGGTTAAGTCCAATCAAACCTAAACCAACTTTTTTATACAAGTATAGCAAGAGTGATGCAACTCAACAGAGAAGGGAGTGATTTGTATGCTCAACTAATTCATTTACTACTGACAAACTAAGCATTAGCAGAAACTTGTAGTGAAAGATGGGTATTCGAGAAGAGTATCAATTCAAAATGAAACGTCGTTGAATAAGTTATTCTGGTTTTTTTTTAATTTAGACGTTCTAATGAATAATTTATTAACATAAACCGAACGATTTTAACCTGTTGTCATATATAAAAATACGTTTATGAAACATTCAAAAATATTGTCTAGAAGAAATTTCTCTACACTGCAGTAAACCCGTTCAAATCCCATTATAAGAGCAAAGCATAGCTCCACTGTAGTGATAGTTAGCACGCATTAAAACATTTATAAGAGGACAATCTAAATTGCAACGACAGTAAAATGTAAACACAATAGTCTTTTCAGAATCATAAACTACGCTAATGTAATTTAGTAAGCGCGCTGACCTGTGAAATCTATACCGAGGTGACACATAATACTTTTTAAGAGCCCAGAAAAGCACATGATTATATTATTTACAAAATAGAAAATTAACTCACGCAACAGTAAAGTCCGATTATTGATAGACGAAAACCGATCAAATATAGGTCCTTCAGTTAAAACCACGTAAGGGCATCCTGTATAATAGAAGTAATTACTTGTTTAAAAAGGAAATATATCATATTGTAAGACGTAGTAGCCTAGAAGTGACACAGCAAACATCAACTGAAGTGCCAGACATAACCTCTCAGCCAAATGTGACTACATGAAGAACAACCATGTACACTATCCACAATCACTTTAGATTTTGACATGGAACACAGTTTGTTACGCATTGCTTCAACTGATCTATTAGATATAGAAAACAGTAGAAAAGCACTATTTACTGGATTGTTTTGAACACAATTTGTTATACATAATTACCTTGATATAACCCAGATCACAAGAGGGTTCGAACTGGAGGTTCCAGAACTCTACTGACCTCCAATTATCACCCAGTAACAATAACATTTGTTTGTCGAATCACAACTATCTCAGAAAGTCTCATTAAGAAATCCGTTTACTAATAACTTATTTATTGAAATCAGTAACTTTTCCTGTCGATGCCAGAAAATTCCTACTAGAATATCTGCGAAACAAATCAAATGCACAAGCACTTCTTTCCAGTTAACTCCATATAACTGACTTGAAGCTAATAATGTAGGTTTCTTTTAAAAACGCAATATAAAAAATTGACCTGACGGAGACAGTCCAGTTTGTGAGAAACTATTAGCTTCTAAAAAAGATATTATAAGGATGAAAAATGATTACGCAAGTTTGAATAACTGCACTCACTAGAATTGAGAGTTAGAATAGACTGTTACTGAACAGGTAAGTCATATAATTACAATAATAATGATAAAAATACCAAAGAGTAGGAAGGAATATGTGTCAACTGATCAACTTTTTACACTCGTTACCAGTTACTTATAGAAAGTGAGGTCTTTGCGCGTAGTTTAAGAGTGGTGAATTAAGTTATGTGGATGGTCAGACCAAAGAAGCAGGTTGTTGAAAACTTTTTCTAACACATGTTCGGTTTGTTGGGAAGTTACCGGTCAAGTTAACTAGTATGTAGGAGTCAGATATGATCCCATCTAACTGGTCTCAAGCATTGAATATACGAGTTCTCAAGAACAGAAGAGAAGCCTTTTTGTGATAACCATAGGGGAATCAGCCTGACGAACGTGATGTTCAAGATTCGAGGTTTTATAACCATTAGACGTCTGAGTTGAACTCGGGAACAGTGAACCCGGGGAAACCAGGCAGGTTTTAGACCTAATCGTGGGTGTATCAACCAGATAATCACTCCGTCAGGTTTTGAAACACAGGCACACTTGCCGACTCCCGACACTGGGTGTATTTGTTGGGATTAAGGTGCCATTTGAACTCGTTGACCAGCAGGTCGTATGGCAGTGCCTCTCACTGAAATGGGCACTGAGTAAGTACAATATTCTGTGATAGTTATGTTTAATGAACACTGGAAAAGTGCAGTCTTGTGGGCGTAATGAGTGGTAGTTTGGATTTTAGATGCGTTTCTCACCATCTGAATGCAAATTATTGCTCCAGGACTGTTCTTCAGTGGTGTACCAGCTAAGCATCGGAAGTGAAGTGAATCAGTGCGATGAACACCACTTACCTGGGAAGTCAGACTAGCCCTAGTGTGTCACTGTCCGACGAAATCTCTGCGTGGATACACAAGGGTAGACGGACTTTTTTAAACTACGCCTTCTCTGGTGCCGCCGAGATACCCCACTATTTATTAAGGGTCAAGTGTACTGCGCTGCACTCTGCTCTAATCTAATATGTAGCTAGGAAACATGGCCATTAAAGCTAGAGGGAATGACCACCGCTACCTTCGTAGCACTGCTCGTGTGTTCTCGTGTCACCATGTGAGAAATGCAGAAGTCAGATACATAATTCTAGGGAGAAGAGGAAAGTTAGTTGAGGTGGTCGTGAACCTCCATTGGCTGAGATGGTTGGGACACGTGCTACGCATACCTAGTCGCCGTTAGCCCCATTCCTCGATTTTAACTGAATTAAGTGGAGGCCGGACAAAGCCTTAGAAGGGGGTGAAGACTAGAAAATGGTATTGCATGAAGTCTTTAACTGTTGGTCTGGGTCATATCGAGAGATGGAGACCAGCCGGTTGAGATCCACGCGACAATAGAAACCAATGGTTGGAAACTAGTTGATATGACTCAGAATCGATGTGAGTGGCGCAGATGTATCTATACAATATCCTGATGTTAATCGCTATGCTGAATTCAGCATTATTTCATACCTCCACCTTATTTACTACTTTCAATTGATTCCTCTTAGTTTCATCTCTCTGATTGCTTTCTTACTTGACGCACTGACATACGTGGCAAATTAGAGCGTTGTGCAGTAATTTCTGATCCTATGTTGATATTAACGATGATCTGTCTATTGATAAACTCTTCATACGCATGCCGTAACCAAAATAATATGAAAGTATGGGCTAACGATACCAAAACACTTTGATGACCACAGGTATGAATCGCCATTTGCTATTCTACCACATTAAAAAAATAACCGGCAGAACTGTCGTTCCTGAGCGACCGCCAAGTGACTTTGATCCCCCCCCTCAATAAGGAAGCAGTTGTTTCTTTCAAGTTTTTAACCGAGAAACGACAGATTACAGTACATACGGGTTTTTGACGTTTAGGAACTTATCTAGGTCTTCGATTTTTTTCTGCATAAAGTAAAAGTAGACAAAATTAAGATATTCACCCATGTAAGGAACATCAAACCACCTGAGGTGATAAGGACGTAAATAAGCCTTTAGATGATCTCTTATTTTCTCTAAATTATTTGTATGCACCTCATAGGAATAGTTAAGAATTAGTTTAAGGATTTAAAAAAGAAAATAGGTTCGTGACATTGGATATCAGAAAAGGATTAATAGATATTGAAGTAAAAAACTTGAAAAACAAGCCGAAAAAGCATCAAACAAACTGCGAGTAGGACCTCTTTTCAGCGGCGGTACTGATAGAGTCAGGTCTAGCGGTATGCAATATTATACTGAACCATACTTCATAGGAGAATTCTTGTCTATAATTTTTCCCCGTTATAAAAAGTGTTAGTACATGAAAAAACCTTAGTTATTAAATAGTGGGAGAAGCTTATATGAAAAATAATTCCTTTCGATCCGTTCGAAATTATTATCATTATTGTTCATAAAGTTATCGATAAAAAGTGCTAACTTGCAGTAGTCCAAAGGTTTCTAGAGTAACCGCAGTCACCTTCAACTTGGTTTTTTACCTCAAGATTCTTTGGTGGTCGCTAAAGCACAGAAAAACTCTACAGTTCTACCAAATAACCCTTTACATATACATCTTTGGTAGAGGTAAACAACCGAATAGTTCATAATAAACGCAGACAACTGACATTAGGTACGACATCTGATCAGTACTAATAGGTTACAGGTTCGTATTAGGTTAGACTAAGGCAAGACACAGGAAGTTGTAACGGCAACCAACCAGGTGTCTATGAAGGATGAGTGACAAATACCTGAAGAACACTCGTTTGCTAGTGGATTTACTATTCTCACCAAAATTTCCCTGGAGATATTGTGAAGGCATAATTATTAATTTCGTCCTCTGCTTTGAAGTTGTAACCACCAGGTTGGTGTTTCGAGACGTGAGTTCAGTGAAGTATGAATAGGCTATCTGAAACAGTGTGAACATAAAGAAACGTTAAGTTCAACATCCAACACCAAAATTACGAGTAAGGGAGACTGGTAGCCTATAATTTTTCGCAACTAGTTACACACGGGAAAAACTCAAAAAGAGGGTCAAACACCAGGAGAGGTATGGAGTGGTGTTGTATATCCCATCATTTTGCTCCGCGTTTGAGTGCGAAAATTTTCCCATGACCCACTGGTTCACGTCAAGAGGTTAGAGCTGATCAGCTCTAGACTTCCTAATCAACAATTTTGTTGGATCAAGTAGGTAAACGTTAAACCTAGAGTTGGACCATGAATCTTATGTGAGGTCAGACACAGTGCACATGGGCCAAATGCCGGGCCACTGTTTTAGTCCAGCCGAAAGCATGGTTAAAAGAGTTGGTTGTAGGGCCAACAATCAGTACATGGGGCTAGACGTAGGAAAATGTTGCAAAACCCTACACCTGGCCTCGTGTTTATCCCAACTTTTTCTATATCGCGGAAGTAATGCGGGCGAATGCGTAAATAATGAGGCGAATGGCGTTAATATTGCGAGCGAGGCGTAAGTAATAGGAATTGTGCTCAAAAATTTTCCCTGGGCCCCTGAAATAAGGCGGGAATTGTGAGTAAATAAGGCTGCGTTTACGCATGCACGCTAAGTTATTCTACAAGTGCGAAAATTGTGCGGGTAGCCCGTAAAATCCGCTTATTTAACACATTTCAGCATTCCTAATCAATGCATTGACCTGCATTATTTCCGCATTCGCACGCATTATTTCAGCATTCGCGTTTGACTATATATGAGGTGAGTGGCCAAACATTCCCCTATTTGGACTGAAGAAAGTTAGCTCACTGAAAAAAGAAATAGACTAATACGAAGATTAAAACAAAGATTATTAAAAAGATTGGTGTAGCTGTCACCTTCCTATCCTCATATTTGCGAATATATCCTCATGAGGATAGATTCAGAATTCTGGTTTACTAAGAACTCACCATAGCTGGACAGAAATTTCTCCAGATTATCTATGAAGTCATTATATTCATATTCATCTGCAATTTAATATACAGAGACAACAAGCAAGTAACCTGATAATGAATGCAAATTGGAAGGAACACAGTGAGCCTTTCCCAGTTCAAAAACTAGATCACCGACGACGGAAGAAAACTCATGGTCTTTCTCTAAAACAACCTTCCAATCACAGTTAACACTGATAAATATCAACTGAAATAAATGAACTACCCGATAGCTTTGAGGTAACCCACAAGGTCACTCTTCGACTTCTTGGTCATTTTTCAAATAAGGCAGAACTGGATCTCCGTCTCAAACTTCAAACTTAGTGTCACAGGATTAATGAGCAATGATCTCTTGTTTTCTACAACTGGCTTGTGGGGACGGTTTTTTTGTTCCAAACGCTAATTGGTTTCCATGGTTTACACAAACCAGAAAGGGTAAAGATCATATTTTAATTAATTATTCAGCCCGCCATTGGTAGTGCTGCTACCAATGATCCGTAAGATGATGGGTGGATGGCCTTTGAGTGCGGACCGTCTTTACGCCGGCACTCTTAGTGTTCGTCTAATCTTTTGAAAGTACCCGAAGAAGGGTCTGTCACAACATTTTGGGAAGGCAGCTCCAATTTGGTTTTCCAACTAAAGCTTACGAGCGATCGGTTAGGCAGAAGATTGTAGGTGATAGAGTACACCCTTGCACTTCCCTGCTATGTCCTCAGGATCGCTTCACCTTAGTAGGAAGGAAAAGACGAGATAGGAACAGTCCATAACCATATCTTAAAATCACTTTTGACACCTAAATCCCTACACTGAGGTAGGATAAGGAGAACAAGCTCAGCTCCTTGAGTAGTTCCCCATTGTTCAGGCTAGCTGTCACATGGATCGTGCGAGCAGTCGTCGTCTGAACCCTTTCTAAAGGGCCTAAGTCACTCTCGAAGCAGAGACTCTCAAGCTGCTTATACTTTTCTATTTGGAATGCAACAAAACTGTATTTCAGTTGGTGAATATATTGCCACGCACCACGCTAAAAGTTATATTGAGTGCAAAGCGTCCTAAAACTCGATCCCACTTAAGAGTAGTCGACAGTCAGCTGTGATATTCGTATCAGAACTCCCGATTATTCCGCAGTTATTATGGATCAATGCTTAGAACAGTGGCATACCACTCAAAATGCAGCTGTTGTCGACTGCATGCCCTATGCGCTTCGTTGTGCACTCATCTGAGTTGACAGGTACGGCTAATGATTCTTTCTGAAGTTCTTTCCCCATGTTACTCGGAGTATTCTTTCTTTGGATTGGTTATGCTCCTTTTTCCGGGCCCTAGAAACTGAAAAGAACACCTGAGATCTGTAAAGTGCATGATCCATTTCCTGAAGGTTTTACACGCCTCTGTTATGATGTCTTTAAAAAGGGCTCAAGGCTCACCCAAAGTTCTGCGACACAGATATTTTCCATCGTCTCATATATTTTCATGTGAGCACTTACTGAGGGGAACCATTAACGGCGGTCGATTATCTTTGCTTGTTCAGTTTCCTTGCATTACGGATAAGAACTATGACCATTCCAAATAAATAACATTTTCCAACTACACAGTCATAAAAGTCAAAAACCGTCGTTCACGTTGTCTAAACGGAATCTGTGAGGTTTGATCCTTAACTTTCATAAGTAGGTTTTCTTCCGGTATCGGCGATTAACGTTGTCCGTGAGAGACAGATGCCTTCAAGTGCTCCATGCGTATTCTACGATCTCTAGTCGAACGAGCCAATGAGAGGGCCAAACACAAATTCTCTCACCAATTTGACAGTTTATATATCCTTACTAAGAGGTGGTATGCATGGATCTCTCTCATGTCACTGGCGTTCCCTACTCCTAAGTGGTGGGCTCCGGAGCTAGGCCTCTGATTCAAGCCCAAGAGGGATGTGCCAGACAGAGGAGTGGGTGATTTAAATATTTCGAGTGCGATAATCGGAAAATAGAGTTTGGAGTAACTACGCACTTTCGCCAGGCTTTGCGATTACGTTTACAAATTATTCGGCGTGGTCTTTTGATACCGACATGGTTAAATAGAAGATAACGGTAAACGCGATCATAAAAAGATCAAGATCTCTGAAGGCTTACATATTATCAGTGGCCAATCCTTGTAGGAGTGTCAGTGAAATATGTGTGCTCATGTATAAGGGGAAGTAAAAATTGCTGTCGCGTAGTTATTGGATGAATGTTGAAATTCCTGATCAGTTATTCAACCAGGAGCAAACAATAAACCCAAAATGATAAGACTACAAACAGAGATAATATTCACATCTATCCGGGTGACCGGGAATCAAGTTACCGCAACTGTGTCTGTGTCCAAACGGAAGACCATGGGAAGGATAAAGAACGAACAAACATCTTTTGAATGCGTAAAGTAAGATCAGAAATTTTAATCGCTCTAGCTTCTGCCGTGCTTAGCAATCAAAGTCGTGCAGACGCAGAGTATTGTGATGCACTTTGTTAACAATAGTAAATGCAGAGGTTTTTCCAATCTTATATTCAGGATCTGCTAGGATTTCACTGTTCTTTCGCATGACCACGCTAGACTGTGTTCAACGAAACGGTTACGAGCTCATCATCCTCTACCCAAGTCACCATCTCCGCGACAGCAGTTACGTTCATAAACGAACGTTGACGTGGCCAGGTTGGGAAGCCCATCCTCCAATTGCATCGGCATCATACAGCGGGTAGTATGATGACGAAAAAGGTTTTTCCACCAGATTTCTGGGTTTCAGTGTCTTTGTTTCCGCAACTGCATCTTCTCTGAACGCTAAGGTTAGATACAATCATATCTTCGGTGTCATCGGAAGACGCTTTTCCCCAGCTGTTTTCGTCGTTACAGTCCCCACGAATTGTTCAGGATAGCCGTTCTTGTTTAAGTTCTTCATTATTCGTATAAGTTTAAGTCTTGCTGGCTCGAAGCAACATTGAATGGATCGAATTCCTTCAGAAAGCAAAGGGAAAAGTGATCAGAAACGCGTATACTGATCCATCCATGATTCCTTACGACATATACTGCGTCTGATACTGAGATCCGTCTGTCTTGATGGCGAAATATCCAGAAATGGCTGACATTCAGCCCTTTCCGCCTCACTTGTGAACTCGATTTCTGAAAGAGCACTGATGAATATACCCGGCAGAATCTCATAACCAGTATTTTTTGTATGTAATGAATGTGTCATTCACGTATCTATAACAGAAGGACGGTTTGTCTGTCATGCTGCAGGGCGATCCACTTTTAATTTTGCCATAGACATGTCTAGAAAAGGATACAACGGTGGACCCAATGCCACACCGTCCATCTGACGGTGAATTCATTCGTTAAACCAAAACCGAACATTCGTCGTACAACGAAGAAGCAGCTCTCGCAAGGTTGCAAGCGGAATACCCACCTCAATCCTGTTATCTAGCTGTGAACCTCAAATAAAAGCAATTGCTTCCAAAGGGGAACATTCGTGAACAGGGAAGTAAAAGCCGTAGAAATCAGTGTTCTGATACTAATGCTCTTATCTTCGATGCTTGAAACAAATTCGTAGTTCTCCTTCAAGCTATTTTTAACCACCTTATTTAGCAGCAGTTTCATTGTATCTGCTAAGCATCCTTCTACTTCACGACAGAGCGACGGTGTCTTCGATGATTCTGAAAATACTTAGTTGAATCGGCTATAGCTTAAAGGCGTACAGGTTATCCAACTAGTGTTTGTGCCGTAGTTCACTCGTCTTTTCTGCCTAGCTTTACCCCAAACCCCTTCCAAAATAGCAACATCTCTCTTCCAGTAAGAGGACACAACAAACGAATGATCGTGCGGTTGCGGAAGAAAGAAGTGTCCATACATTGTTTCGAATATGCTTGCAAGTAATTTCCTTTAAGTCTGATGACGAAACTCTGCGATTACACCAGTCTTGTTCTTGTAGTCGATCATTCGATTCGGGACCCGATATTGCCGCGTAATGGTCCGAGTTGTTACGTGCCAAAATACGAATCATCGGGAAAGCGGCAAAACGAAAAATACCATAATTGGTCAGAAGGTACCTAAAAGAAGCACAAAGTCACTTAAAGAGAAGAAGAGATAATGATGATGATTGATACTAAGCTAATAAATGGGCGAATCTGCTACACTGACTATGATCCCGATCCATTTCCTTTAGAGTCACCGGCCACTGAAATGTGGGCCCTAACCACGAACCCTGCATTTCCCTGCATGGTAGAGATTCGCAATCAAAAACTTCACTTTTTGTTGGGTTGTTTCGGCTTTACCTCCAATATATTTCAACCAACTTCAGTCGACACTGTTCCACCTAAAAATCAATTTCCTTCTCTAAGCCTGTTGCACCTACTGTTTATGTGTTTGTTACTTTCCGGCACACATTTCTGCGTCTTTTTACTCTCAATAGAGCTACTTGTTCTTGTGTAATATCACCATGCTCCCTTCTTCATTGTTGATTCAGCCATTGACCAAATGTAATCGTTTTTTATCTCTCTGTCAAAGACGATGAATATTTTCTCCACGGAGATCGGCTAGCGGACCGTCCACTTATTGGGTCATGAGTTAGTGGGAGAAACAACCTACAGGAAAATAAGCGAGATCAACAACACGACAGCCAAAGGAAACTGGCAGCCACAAAACTGTTTGTCATGGCTAGCCACTGAATCCCCCACGGAGACATGCTTATTACTCCCCTTAGAATGAAGTTAGTCCTGATGGTTCTGTTTAGAACGACAATGAAGACTCTAGGAATAAATAACCCAGTTCAGGGAATGCAACACAACTGGGACTGCCCCTCTGAGCCACAAATGTCCTCCATTATCTCAGTTTTACCTAACTTTTAAGTTACACCACTGTGGCAGCTTTTGAAATGCATGACCTCACGTTTGCTAAGAAGTGGGGGAAACTGCTAGGATTTAAGCTTGGTCAACAAACTCTTAGGCGCAGTTGACTACTGAACGGGCGATTACAGTTATACCAGTTGGTAAGCAAACCAATGGTTAACGTCTCAGGAGTTCGCATTCAACCCAAGATGAAAGGGAATTTTCAGTTGTAAGCGTAGAAAAGTAGTAGATTATGTCCTAGTGATCCCCTCGGTAGTGCGACATTTACCGTACTATGCCCTAGTCTTAAAGGAGACACAACACGAACTTTTACGGTGCACAGTCATGTGAACAAGCCACCAATACTACTGACTGACTTCGGTAATGCCCAACAGCAAATAGGCTATCCTAATGCCTTACGCCAAGAATAACGTTTCAGTGGCCAAGCTATGATCCAAGTCTTAAATGACAATGCCTTGAATGTTCAGATAAACTAAAGCAGCATTTAGATCGCCTCGTTGCCCATTTTTCAGCTCATCTATAGTAAAGATTGGTGGAATTCCTCAGCTAAACATTTTAGACGCATGGTCTCTATGTGGCAGTGTGATTTTGTGGTCAAAGTAGATCGTTGACATTCCACCATTTTGTATCTGAGATTAATCTTGAGGAATTCTGGTTCAAGAAGCTATTAATTAATGGGCTGGAGACTGTTATCCATAACGTCCGGTAAAAGGAATGCATGCTTATGGACGGTGGTCAGATGGGACTGGTGTGTATAAGTGGTTCGTGCTTTTGCCGTGCTGGCTTGAGAGACAGAGGTGAAGGCCGGAGTTGACTAGAGTTTTGGCCATGGTCATGACGAAGCGCCTGCCAGATACATTGGAAGATTATGACTTTTAGAGGGTGTGGGGGATGAAATATGCGGTGTTGAAGATATACTTGACTCATCTACTTAGAAAAAAATGCAATCCATGTTGCACTGCATACGAAAGAGTATAAATAAATAAATAAATAAATAAGTGTTTTATTCTCACATTTAAAAAAATTTTAACACGAGAGAAGCCAGTTTATAGGCTTCATCACTTTGGTACATCTCAAAATATCTACAAGACTTGAGCCCTGAGTGGTACAGACGGAATGTCATTCAAAACTCAATTAGAAACTGCCGAATATCCCGCTACTTATGAAACGAACAAAGAAATATTACTTTACAGAGTAAATAGTGTTAAAGTTTAGATAAAAATAAATATTATACTCACACAGAGGGTTTAACGTGAGGGATACCAGTTCACAAGCCCCGTCAAATTCATAATTTTTGAAAGTTTAGTATTAAATAACTCACCTGCAAAGTCATTGGTGTGCATAATTGCATTAAAATTTGCTGAAATTCATGAGATGGGCATGAATTTTCAGCGCCCATCACACAGACAGGTTCCACTATCAATATCAATAGCGCACAGTGTTCAAAGTCAACGTTATAACCAACCAACGTTGTAAGTCCATCCACATAGTTTGCTGATTAGTAATATAACAGTTTATTCCTTAGAACGATCTTCAGTTTTTAGCTATCTTAACCACGAAGGACCCATTTATATAATATGCAGTATCAATGAAGTATCCACAGTTACATAACCAAGGTGTACGTCCATACCAACGCATTTCCGGGTCACCATGTTACGTTTAAAGGTAATATAAATCAATTCCACCAAGAATATTTGTTGCATTGGATTGGTTTAGACATTGAAATAATATGTAGCCCAAATAGCCCAGTATACAGACTTGAAATTGTGCAACGCACAGTACACCATGGCAGGCCTAACGGAATAAGAAGCACTGTCAGTGAATGATGGATAACTTAGTTGTATACCGATATGTTGCTCAGAAGTATTACATTTTTGAATTAAAACCTTCCGGCTGCTGATTGCTTGGAATTTTGGTACTTCATGATCACACGACGACGTCGCTTATCATGTTTAAACCTTTTGCCGCTTGTGGGTCATTCAGATGACGTTGATGTCGAGTTATTTTCGTCTGCCGTGATGGGGTGATCAGCCACAACGTTGTTCCCATTGCATCTGTTGCTTTGCATTGTTCTTTGTGGCGTGTTTCGCGTGGTTGATCCAACCTTATCTTCCTGTATCTCGGTGCTTGTGATTCAGTGGGAAGACTATGGTTAGCTTATGATTCTAAAAGGAGATGACGCCAAGGGAGCTCAACCGGCGTAAAGTTAGTGGACTAGGATGCGCTGGAAAGTCCTGAGACAGAAGTAAGTGCGAGCGTCTAATTTGTAATAATAATAATGAAATTTTTGGCGCCATGCAGTGAACTCAAGACAAGCGCTACCGGTCTAGAGGCGCTATTATGTTGGTAACAGCTGAAAAGTATGAGACTACTGAGTGCCCTTCAGTATCTCAGAGAACGGCTCACCGAGCTTTATCGGGACACCCTATACCCTTCCTTTCCTTAAGATCACAGTAACTACCCCTCCCCAATCCTGTTTGCGCATATCAAAACACTTACCGGTCCTCAAATGTATAATGGAGTCACCATCTCTAAGGCATTCATGATACAGGTCAAGCTCGAACAAGAGGAATGCACCACACAGAGCTTAAAAGGTATCCTATAAGCTCAGTACTGAACCGTGTGGTCCCTTATTCCCCGTGTCCCCCTTAGATACTCTGGCCCTCAATACTGGTTCGCGAAATTCTGAGATGACTTACTCCATCTCTCATGTCTCTGCATTTCTCTCTTGTTCGATATGTAGATTATGACCGCGGATCATACCAGCTTACACTCGGAGTGGAAATATACTTCAAACTTCCATACAACAAGTCAGGCGATCGTTTTTTACCGCCTGGAGGTGCGAAAACAGAAGACAACTCATCCTGGGCTTCGACTGCAGATAACCACTCCCCTAGAAAGTAACTAAAGTGACGTCATATGGTGCGCCGGCCTAGAAGACTTATCAAGTCGTTAAATAATGAAAACCAATAATTCTTCCTTGTAATATGACAGCGGTGGCTTGGTAGAATTGCACTTCCGTCCCAATTTATTGAAATGAATCTGTTTGCAACATTATGGGCCCAAACAGCTGCTTCACTGTGCATGACACCATACCACACTAGGCCCAAATTTCCCCCCAGTCCGACCCAGTATTTGACTCTAGCTCCGCATTCTGTCTGTAGACGGCACAAAATTACTGAACACTCAGGTGTTTTCAGCCTCACCTGTGCCCAACAGTTCCTGTGCAGTGTACTCTAGCTGGTTACATGACTCAATATTGCCAGGATGCTGCTCATACTGAGTGATTGTACCCGTATTAATTTTCACTGCTGCTGTTTAACGAAGTGGCTTTTAATCAATATCTGTAACCGGCAATATCCAAAAAATTGCTTACACCGGAAGACCTAATATGGGAGCGACAATCTGTTCTTTCTAAACTTTCTCAGCTTCACTGAGAAAGTAATATTCAGATGTCCCCTACAAAAAAGGCATATGTTCGTGTAATTCGTTATTCCAGGTGTATTATTGTTATCCTCGGGTTATGAAGTGAGCAGGAATTCATAACCTTCCAGTAAATAGATGGCTCTCCTATTATTTCCACCATCCACAGGTGGCATCAAATAAGCAAACAAATGCTTCGTTCTCACATCAAGAGTTTAAAATGAGAGAAGCCAGCTCACAAGCATCATAAAGTCAATAATGGTAAAGAAATCTCCATCAGCTGAGCTGTCCTGAATGATGCGGAAGGTATCGCATCAGGGCTCATCATGATACCAAGTGACGGCAAGTTATAAAAAGAACAGAAAAATATCACTTCACAGTACACACGGACTGCTTATGAGTTCCGGTTGTCTCCACTCACCAGTTTTCCAAGATAAAGTGACGCAAAAATAGTAAAACATCCAACGTTTGCATCAAATGTGACCTGGACAGTTAACCTCACAGTATAGTTCCATGTTTCGTCTGATAAGTGTTTATCTTAACATCAGTTCACATGTTTATAGCATCATTAGCCAGCAGAAACTCGCTCCATCGATTCCCGATAGCAGTAAGTACTGGCATAACCATATAATCCACGTAAATATATAAGGCCTTGCAGTTCCCGCTAGCAGTATGAACCTACTCAGCAATACAGATGTAATCTATCAGAATTTTCTGTTGCAGTAAAAGGAAACAAACATTTGAAGGACTGTTATCCAACGGTGGCAGAGCTTTGCACACAGAATTATCAAGAAGGTGTGTCGACTGTTAATCGTCTCTTACCGGACGGAGTCGAATGATATGAAGAAAGGAGAAGTTTGTTTGCGAACATGTTTCACTTTGAGTCACTAGGTGAGTTCATTCCTTAGATTTAGTTTGTCCAGATTTTCGCTGCCATTATGACCGTTCAGAGCCTTAGATCATTTATTATGGTTGGGTTTACGTGGGTAGTAGCATCTTAGATGTTGGTAACTGGACGAGTTTGCTGTGAAACTTTACAGAAAGTTGAAAATCAGTACGGGAAAACCAGTTGACGAATTCTTTCAGTGGTTTCTGGTATCAATTGCGAAGTAGTATATCAGCAGGCTAACAAATTCGGTCAAAATTATGCTCAAGATTTTCTCTTCAAACCCGAGGTGAAAAGAGAGGAAGGGAAGGAAAGCACTAGCAGAAACAGGAGAGTGATGTACTGCACTAAGCGAAATTGGCAAGAGAGAAGTTCCTATCTTCTTACAGACACTCGAGCTATATGTACACTTTAATTCACCCATATAAAAATGGCATGATTTTTCTACGCAAAATTCGTACGGGTTTTTGGATATACCTTGTTTATTTGTAGACGCATGGGTAAAACTGACTCTGCATCAAGGTGATACACACCTTACTAATGTGTACTTTACTGACTACACAACCTAAGCAGCCGAACGCCACGTGCAATGATGTTGAGACCCATTTAGAAAGAAGTACTTGAGATTGATGATGGGCTTACTTTACACATTTAGGGGTCCTGGTATGTTCTCGTTGGCCCAGGAAGCGTATATAGTGACCGAACGAGTGATAGACTCATCACCTGTGAGGAGATTATTAAGTGAGGAACGAAAGACAGATAATGAGCCTGCAGTATGTATTTCCTCGGGAAGTTTATTCTAGATGTGAGAGAACTTGTTGGGGAAGAAATTACCTCATACATTGGTCTCACAACACTGTTTTAGCTGATTGTTTGTGATTACATATATTGTAGGTGGGTGTTACGACTATTTTAATTCCTGGATCGCAAGAGTGTATTTGCTTACAAAGTAGTTTATAATAAAGTATAAGATTGATTCTAAGTCGCCTCTTCCAGAGAGGTTCCGGCCCTGACATGTTGCATCTGGAGATGTAGTCAGTGGTGCAGTCAGCTCCTAGTGTAAAGTGGTGTTGTACCCCTTCGATTTTTAGTTTGTCATCTATTCCAAAGCTGTTGGTGACAGACTAGCAGCATTCTAGAAATGGACGGATGCATGCTTTGTAGAGTAGGACCCTTGATTCAGCACTATAAAAGTTGCCAATGATGCATCCTAGGAGTCTGTGTGATTTGCAGTCCATGCAATCTTCTACGTTCCCGTCATAAGTAACCAACATATTTGGCCCTAGCAAATAGTTCTGTACTACTCTTGACGAACACCTATTTTAACACTGACAGCAAAGAACTCACTTCCGCTATTTAGTGAATTAGTAAGTAACCACCAAACCTTAAAATCCATGCAACTATCTAAATGTAGGCACTTCTGGCTCTTCAGGTGTTATAGTTCTCAGCAATGTAAATCCGTTCAACCAGAAATGGACGTTTCGGTTCGCAGAAGTGAACGTTCGGCGCGATATCGTCTAAATGGTGATGTGTTACGTATGGACCTAAGTGATGTTTTATACTGAAGCACGAGGCACTATTGAAGGATTACATTCGACACAGTTCTTGCCCCTTACTTATTGGGGACACACACGATAATACATTAGAAGATCTGTAATGTAGAAATACCGCATATAAGTTGCCTTGAGGTCACTAGGCTAGTGGTTGCCCAGGTTCAATTGTTTATTTGGGCTTTCTCTGCCATGATGGCCATTCAGAAATATTGTGCCATTCAGTTAAGAAGAGGTTCGGTATAAATATATATTAGTTTGAGGGGTGTTTTTAAGCCGGTGAGTTTGGTGTTAACATTTTCAGAGAGCAACAAAACGTTGGAAGCTTACCAGCAGAAAACCTCTTTCGGTATTTTATAAGCTAAATACTTACTTCATCAAGTCTATGTTTTTATTACAACTGGATGGCGATCTTCTTTTTAAGCTGATACTAGAAAATTAAAAGGCGAAAGGGCGTGAGGGAACGGGGAAGACTACACAAAGCATGACAATTGTTGGAACATGGAAGTTCTTATCCTTACGAACCAATCTGAACGCCATGAGCACTTTAACTCAATCATGAAAACCAACTTAAATATTTTCCAGGTCCCCATATATGCATTGTTTAGAAGCAAATCTGAAAGGAAGTCTGGGTGGAGTGAGTAGATAGGATGTAGAAAGTTGGTCAGTAGTTTCATTATTACTGGCTTGACTGCCACTGTACGAACAGAACAAACGACGGAATAAAGCAAACCACAGGAAGAGAGAAGAGCCCATGGATACCACGGGAGTGGGTCCTTTGTAGTCATTAGGGCAATAAATATAATGATCTGCGTTGAGATGGTAGCTTACCCACGCAAAATATCAAACTATGAGTGCAGACCAACCGTGCTGATCATTAGTAACGAAATATTCGAATGCTACATTGTCTTAACAGCAGTGAAAACAGTCTAAACTCCTGAATGCTACCAATGTGCCGAAGGAAGGCACATCCCTGGCCGTTTCCCAGCTTTCTAATAATTTCGATGTTGTGGTATGCTTCACTCGGTTAGGGCCATGCAATAGTTGCATTTTCAGAAGGCAGTGATATTTAGACACCAGTAAATCAGCGGCTGTCATGTTAAGTTTATTAAATAAGAATAAATACATTATTATATGTGTGCTTGGAATTTCTCTGTTTATTGCTACATTCACGGGGTAAGCTTTGCCGTGCATTTCAGTTGAGTGGTCAGATACTTTTAGCAACGTTTCATCTTTATGCTAATGTGAGGTATTCAATTTGTATTACCAACTGTTCTTGGTTGGTGGGGAAATTACTGATGTGCATAGCAACGTAAATTCGAGACATGTCACTGAAACGCTCCGTAAAAACATATATGTGTATAAATATCCATACAAGCTAGGGAACTGCTACCCTCTTTCTGGCGCTCTGCAGCCATTGGAAAGCATTTGTTCAGTTAATGACTGGACAGCGTCATCGAAATGCAGGCTATGATTTCTACTGGAAAGTAATTCATATTGGAGAGGACTCAAGTGCAAAGAACCCACCGTGAAGTGATATTTTGAAAGCTACAGCTTTGATTCAGCAAACCTTGGTAAATTTCCTACCATTTAGAAATAGGATTTTGCGTGAAACTGAAAAACTATTGCATATTTTCTAATCTGCCTCAAACAGAGTAAGTGCGGGTTATGAGATGTACATCTTGACATCCAATCCGTTTGACGCTTATATTCAAGTAGACTGGATATAAAGCATCCATGAACAACTTCGACTTCCAACTTCTGTGCAAACTTAACTAAGAATAAAGGGATACTATTCGGTAATGGGTCTTGAAAATGTTTTGTAGAACAGGAGTTAAGTGTCTCGATCATGTTAGCCCTCGATTGAGTGTCGCAGTAAAATCTTTGATTCATAAGAATAGATGACGAAGTATTGTGAATTTTAAAGCCACCCCAACGTCTTAGCCCTTTTTCAGTGACCGCCTGAAGTCTAGGAAGATTTGCAAGTCAGTCAGTTGAATGTTGAAAAAGTGGCACCAGACCATAGGCACCAGAGCAAAAGGAAGTTGGTTGCAGCTCCCGATCGAAGGTCGAGCCCAGGTTCTAATAACTTACCATTATGAACCAAGTGATTAAAGTGGAGTAACTTTGGCACTGTATGTATGCCACTGACAAAATGTTGAACGCCGAGGGCGCTCAACTACGATAAAAGTGACTGGCTATGGTCGTTAAGCCACAGATCCTGTCCAAATGTAAGAGGCTTTTGGCTGGGGTATGGGTTGACTCGCCATCACAAGTTGCCTGGTTTCGGGGACAGCCGTTCAGGCAACGACAAATAATCGACTCTGTTAAATGGCCTGCGAAAACTGAAATAACAACTAGGTACTGGATGTCCTTGACCACGTCCAGTGGTCATAAATTCAAAGAGGTCACAAGGATAGGTCCCATATGGCCGTTACCTTGAAAACGTTTCGGTGCCTGGTGAAGATAATACTGCCACTTAGCATTTGTAATTGTTTTCCTTGGCAATTTTCGGAACGATTCTAGGTGCAACTGACCGGGTATTTATTAGTTAACCTTCAGCGTCACACATTTCAAACGTCATTTATGTCTCATATATGAAATTAAGTGTAGCGCCGAGAAAAATATCAAGTTCAATTTGAGTTGCAGTGATGAAGTGCCTGCTCACTTGGGGTTGTTTATGGCTTTATTAATCTCCAGGAACACACCTGAGTGAGTTGAGGGCAGGTAGATTTTTATACGGGGACAGAGGCATATGCGTGAGTGGGCAGGCCATTCCAGCTTTTTAGATGGTAAATTTCGTGGCAGTACGGGGTTACTCTTTTGGGAAACACTGTATTGTCGAGAAGTGGTCACATATAATCTCCATTTCAGTCCTACTGATGTCAGTGAGGATTTTAAGGTGGTGTGGGTTTTCGAAGTTTTTAGTTAAATCCTCTGTTCTTTTGACGCTTGGATTTCCAGGTGGTTGGGTACGCATTTGTCGTGGTCCATTTCCTCCATAACTCACTGATATCTTCTTATTGCTACTATCTGAAATTTTCCCATGAAAAAGCCGTGCGTGGCCACTGTACGTTTGTGGTAGAAAATAGTTCACAGATTAAAAGGCCCTATTATGTCCACAGTTTTATGGCAACATCGGTGGCGCTTGCTGTGAAACAGTCGTATAATCGGAATCCGAGCCGTCTCTTAAATTCAATGGAGTGTTTGTTTCGCATGTAAACCGCTGCATATCTGAGCGTATTTCCAATATGCAATATCTTTTTAACGAGCTTGTGTAAACCAGTCGATTCCTTCGAGCCCGCTTCTTGGTCTCGTGGAACGGCTCCAGATCTTTGACGGATTCCGATGCGGTAGGTCCAGCCGCTCGTCTGCTATAGCTCTGATTTACAGAACAGGAAGTTAAGTGTTGGTTTGTTTGCCTTTGACTGTGGTGCAGTTGGTTTCTTCAGATGTCGAGTCGCCAGACAGCTGTTCGGACCGGTCGCCAGAGAGGGTTAGGGATAGTGAAGAGAAAACCTGGGAAGTGTTTATGTGAGTAAAAGAAAGGAGGAGAAGCGAACTAACGGAGTAATCTACTTACACCCAAGCAGGGTGAGCAGGGGTGCAAAGGTATGGAGAACTTGGGTAAGTCTGGCCAACTTATAGGAAGTGGAAAGGGTGGAAAGGGCTTAAATGATTACAACAGAAAGAAAACTGGTTGGGGCGGCTTGACATCACTTCGTGTTCCAGTCATGCATGGGTAGACCGTGAGTCTCTGCATGACTGTCTAGCTTCTTCTTTAAGCCTTCAAGAGTTGGGGCGGAGACCACTTCCGCTGGTAGTGCATTCCAGTACCTGCAGACTCGGAGGGAGAAGGACTGTGAACGCACATGCTTTTTTGACCTTTGGTGGGGTATTCCCTCAGGGTTTCCCCGAGAATCTCCGTAGTGGTCACTCAGTAGGACTCCTCTGTTTGGGTGACTTGGGTTACTCATTATTTTGTAAGCCATTATTAAGTCGCCACGTATCCTTCGATAGCTAAGTATAGACCTAGGTCTTTCAGTCTATCCTCATATGGTTTTCGTTGCATCCCAGCAATCCCCTTTGTGGCTCGCCTCTGGACTTTCTCCAGTAGGTTCGCGCCTCTTTTCAGCTGTGGTGGAGCGAAGACGTTGTGGACCTCTAAGTGGGGCCGTGTGTAAGCCTGTAGAGCTTCAGAAAGAGCTCGGGGTGAGGGCACCCAGTTGTCTACGCACAAAGTGTAGTACCCCATATGCTTTTGAGACACTACCTGGGTAATTGGAACTGGTGTCCAGTTTCTCCGTCACCGTTAGACCCAGGTCTTTTTCTACTGTAGTGTGGGATAGACGTGAACCACAGAGATAGTAGGATGTTTTCTGGGGATCAGGAGTGCGGAAAAACATGGACCGGCACTTATCCAGATTAAATGCCAGTTCGTTATATTTCCCCATTCCTCTAGTGTTCTGAGGTCCTTCTGTAATGCCATAGATTCCGCTTCGCAAGTTATTGCCCTCCATAACTTGACATCATCAGCGTATAGGAGAATCGGGGAGCTGATATGTTGCGGCAAGTCATCACGAACAGTAGGAACAACAGGGGCCCAAGATTGCTCCTTGTGAGACACCGGATGAGGATGTTCTCCAAGTTGAGTAGACCCTGTTGACTTTCGTGCAGAACTCCCTGTTGTCTAAGTAGTTCTGCAGCCACGATAGCACCTGGCTGCGAATACCTAACCCAGCTATCGTATTTATTAGTATGGTGTGAGACGGTGTCAAAGGCTTTGGCGAAGTCCAGAAAAACTGCGTGGACCGGGACCTTGAGATCCCAGCATGCTGTCCAGTGATCATGGGCCGTCAGGAGGTTGGAGGCACAGGACCTACCCTTCCGGAAGCCATGTTGAGCGTCACTGAGTGCTTGTTTTTGTCCAGATGTTCCCTGATACGGTCGTCCACCACACTTTCCACTGCTTTTGATATTACTGGTAGAAGTGCTATGGGTCTGAAGCAGTTGAGATTCTGTCTCCTCCTTGAAGACGGGAGAAAGGATAGCCCGTTTCCACTCTCGTGGGAGCTATCGCTCATCCAAGGAGTGTTGGAAGAGGTTGCAGAGTGGGCCACTTAGGGTACTTGCACATTTTTTCAGCACAGATGGGCGGATGTCACCGCCCTGGGGATTTTCCCACGCATAGCCTTAGTAGCTTGTCGAGAACAGCAGAGCTAGTTATCTGTATTTCATGTAACTCAGCAGCATCGGGTGACGTTGGGGGGGGCTGTTCGTGCAGTTGGTATGCGCACTTTCTTGATGGAATGTTGAGCTGTGCGTCAAATGCGGTGCTCAGCAATCTCCCGTCCAGAGAGGGTTTCTCCTTTCGGACCTTTTATGACACATGCTCCTTGGCTTGTCGATTTACTCTTTGCCATGAATCAGTAAAGGTTTTTAGGGTTTACCTCAAGCCTTTGGCGAGGTTGGACTAGAACGACCTCCTGTCTCCCCGCACCCTTCTATTGCTTTGATTCCGTGAAGTCGTGTATGCATCATGGTCGTCTTGTTCTCTGGAGAGTTTCAGTGTGTGCCATGCCCCATCTTGGCTTTTAGAAGGCGCTCAGTGCCCCGTTTTAGCCATGACGTTCGCTTTCTGGTTGTTGTTACTGCCAAAGGGACGTTTCGCAAGATGGCTGCCTTAATGATATTTTTTGCCGTTTCCAGTGCTGGTCGATCGATAAGGAACACCAATCCACTGGTCGCGAAGCTGTTGAAAGGCTTTTGTTCACACCTTCGTAATTTGCCTTGTTGTAACATGGGTAATTACGAGGTCCCTCCCATGATGGTTCTTCACTAATTACCAGGTCGAACATTGCCGTAGAGTGATCACTACTTCCAAGAGGGGTTTGCACCTGGACGTTTTCAACCAGAGGGGGATCACTAGTCAGCAGGTAATCCAGCTTAGATGGTTTACCATCTAACCCCCAGCGGGTGTTGTCGCCGATATTTCTTGCAGTCCAGCCATTTGGATGGCGTTTAGCAGGTTACAGTCGGACTTCCGGCTAGAGGTAGTGACACCTGCTCTAGGCTGAGGGTTGGAGCGTTGAAGTCGCCAGCTATTAAAATCTGGTCGTACCTATAGTTGACACTGTGGATATTGCTTGGAGTTTTTGGTTGTGTTCCAGGTTCTATTAGGGGACCTATAGATTCCTCCAACTAGGAATTTGGTGTTTGACCGTGAAGTGGCACCAGATAGAGTCTGGGAGCTCTGTCAGTGTGTCAGTGGTTTGTTCACTTCTGAACCATTTGTTCACGTATATTGCAACCCCCTTCCGTCCCCTGTTCTCTGTCTCTCCTAAACAGAATCATATCATCTATGTTAACTTCGGTGTCAATTATGTCTGGTGACAACCACGTTTTGTCAGGATCATGATTTCGGGGCGAGGTCGAGACAGAGGGATCGGAGCTCTGGCATTTTACTTCGGAGTCCTTTCACGTTGGTGTAGAGACACTTGGATGTGTTTCTCGTAACGTGAGATGTCTCTGAGTTAACTAGTGGCACTGGTTTGGATGTGGGGGTTTCTACCAACTGGCCAGTTCCAGTGGAACTGGCCCGGTTAAGTTTTTTCCCTCGTCGACTGGTGCATTCGGTGTTGGGTGGAGGTTTCTGGTCTGACTCTCAACATTTCGGTTTAGGGTTACGGTGGCCTGAGCACAGGGCTTAACTGCTGTCTGTTGTTGTCGCAGTGTTCTCGGTCTGCTTTCACAGCAGCGAACGTTACCGCTTATGGTGCTCTTGACTTTGTACCACGTCTTCAGCACTCTGGTGAGTACTTCTGGAGATACGAAGTTGCCAGTCATTAGTCTAGGTGGGGTCATGGTTGTCAGATGCAGGGGGCGTGGTGGTCTGCTAATTGTCGCAGCTGCAACCCCGCTCAGCTCCATCCGAGCCAATAACCACTCCTATTGTTTGACGTCGTGTGTGTACTTCTCACCTGGGGTACCGGTCACCATTTCAGGCATTCCATGTACGACCATGGTTGTGGGTTTTAGTGGACCAGCTGCTTCTCGAGATGTCCTTCTTGACACCCATGATCGGTCAGGTCTGTCTCTAATGTTGGACGATCTGTTGATGACCAGGGTGTGTGACAGTAGGGGGAACTTTTCAGTATCTCTAGTTGAGCCCAGAGTCACTCCCATCAGCTAAGACTTTCTTGCGGGTGAGTGGGTGCCCTTGTATAGTCGACACAGTTTTGCCTCGAGAACGCCCAGACCTAGCATGTCGCAGGGGGAGTCCCACTGCCGCCTGTCAAACTTTTCCTTGTGTTCCGAAAGGCCATCGTCACGGGCAGGAACGTGAAACGGAATGACAGAGCTAGATGGGTCACTGATGTCAATGTCATCCGATCCTACAGGTGCGTTTTCACGGTTGCTTCGGGTTTCTTCCTCCACCTTGGTCCATCCTCTATGTTGTCCACTGGTTGCTGCTTCTGGTGTGGCTCCAAAGCTTGAGGTGGATGCAGTTGCCGTTGGTGTAGGCAGTCTTTTGTTTAGCTTAGAACCTCTCAGGTTTTTGACCTTCAGTAGGTCATTGCCAAAATCGTCTGGAGAGTGAATATCCTCTGTGATAGTGGTTTGGACGGATACTTGCTTTTTGATTACTGGAGATTTATCGGTTACTCTAGGTAAGCCTGAGGCTAGGTGCGGTCTCAGACGGCACTGTGGGCAAATCCACCAAAACCACCTGCACGGGTGACGCGTCATAAAGCTATAGTACTGATGTGGCACTTCTTTGTCACATCGGCAGTGCACCCATCTGTTGCAGCTGTTGCACTCAAAGGCAGCATCACTTTTAGTAGCAGTGAGAGCACGTGTGTGGAGGTTGTTATCATGTCCATGCGAATTTTCCAGACTTCGTTGCCTCACTCTTTGACGTTTCCGCCCAGTATTTCTCACTGGGGGATTGGGGTGGGCTCGGGGAGTAGCATGGGGCTCTGTGTTTACTTGACTAGGTAAAGTGACGTTTACAGTGCCGGGAGGACTGGTTGCACGACTAACCTCAAGTGTTGCAAGCCGTGATTGTGACCGACTGGGAGAGGTGGACTTGGGTGGTGCGTTCGTATCCTCAGTTGCTTTCTTTGCCATGCTTGGTGTCTCGTGGCTCCAGCCCTAGTAACTACTGAGAATGAGGTGGTCAGTGACTGTGGCGAGATTGTACTTAAGGCATTTCTACCGCTTGCCTTTTTCGGGGTCAGCACACTTTTACCACGCATATTAACATCAATAAACAGATGAAGATAAAAGGAGTAGAGCAATGAAAATGCACAGCAAGTAAACAGAAGACCTTCTACCCTACCCTCAATTGTCTGTTCCTGCAACTCCGTCGAAGCTCAGAAACTACAAAGTCCTGGACGCAGAAGTTAGTGAGATATATTTTGCTGCAGATACAGCAACCTGAGATATGACAGTTGGTCGAGACAGCTAGACCTACCACACAGTTGTCCGCTTGGAGCGTAATGGTGGTGATGAAGTCAGCAGGGGTACTTTCTGCAGCAAGATTTTTGCAGAAACGTTGAATGAGGAGTTAAAAGCTCCTAGTGGATAGTCAAAAATGTGGAGTCTGTCGAGATGGATGGGGACAAGCGAAAACAGGTCACTACTCAAGTAGCACGCGCCAAGTTTTCTCATCAAGAAGTTGGGTCTGGTAACTGAATACACCCGCTCATTTCCCACTACTGCGATTGTGTTTCTTAACCCATAGGAAGTTTTGTCCATGAACCACCTATCTATGCACGCAAAGTAAGCTGGCCTGTCAAGAGGCTTAGACAACAGTATCAGGTTTACTCTAAGCCTTCATCGCCTTAGTGGTTCAAGTCGTAGGATGCTGAATCTGGCGGCATACTTTGCGTCATCATCCGTATTCAGTATTCTCGTTGTAAAATAGCTCCGCACGCCTCCGGCTTTGAGTATATCTGTGACCCGCATACAGCCCTAGGTAAATGAGCAATATTTTGGCAGTAGTCGGACACATGTTTTGTAAAGGATTACTCCGCATTCTGTAACATAGAAATTTTAAAATGAAACACCTACCAGTTTGCGTGATTTCAACACCCATATGGATATGTGCTGAGGGAAGGTTACATCGTGGGAACATCGCAGCCCCAAGTCTTGCATACACCTTAGTTTTGGGGCGAATGTCCGGTTATCGTTAAGTTTAGTTCAGGTGCACAGTCACACATGTATAAATAGCCACATTTTTCCACATCAAATTCGGGCCACCAAATATGCGTTTCCATGCTGCAACATACCTTAGTTCCTCCTGCGTGGAGTTAATACCTACGGAAAAGTCACCTCTGAAGCACGTGTATACTACTTCCAGGTCATCCATATCAGAAATAGCCTATCTAACCCGGGGTATTCACACATATTATTGATGCATATAGTGAAGTTGGGTGGGCCCAAGACGCTGCCCTGACCGACTACACTAGTTACTGATTTAGGCTTTAGGACGTCGACCCCACCTCTTTTATTCGACAACAGTTACACAACAAGAATTTTTAGCAAAATTAAGAGTGAATTTCAGATCTGAAGAGGACTAGGCCCATTGATAAGCTAGATGTGCGAGACCCCCTCGAATCCGTTAGTATTACCACAAGCTTTACCCGATCCCTTTTGCAGGTGACTTCGTTGAAAGTGTGAAGGCTTGTGGTGCATGATCTTGTCTCCAGAAAGCGATGTTGTAGCTAGTCTCGTAGGTAGTCTGACACTTGGTTTTCAGTCCCCTCCATGCTCCGTAAGATGACTACGGCCACGCCAACTGGCCTGTGAGTGTCAATCCTGGTCTTCACCCCTGACTTGTGTTTTGGCAATACATATACGTGGCCTTTCCACCCGCCAAGATAAGTCCCAAAAATCTAATGAGGGGGTAAATATTTTGAGCAATAAGGCTGCCATACCCGTGCCGGCCACCCTGTAAATTACTGAAGATATCTTGCCTGTCTCATGGTCAACATTTGTTTTGGTATTTTAATCGTTGTGTTACTTACACCAAATTCCATGCCACCCGTCGTACTACTACTTGTGCCGGCCAGTTCGATGTCAGGAGCAGGAGGTATGTTAGTACTACTAGGAAACTACTCACAGAGAAGTTCACAAATTCCCTATGCGTCGTGATAGGCCGTACCCTCATGCCCCAATTGGCCTGTGATGATGATGATAATACATTTCATGCAATACGAGCTGCAAGAAAACAAATCGGTTAACACGTATGGTCACTTTGGTAGCATAGGCTCATTGTTATGTTAGGTAACGAGCAATGGATTAAATATCATTATTCAGGTCACACTGGAGATGAGTTTGAAAATAAAACGTTAATGTTTCGTAGACGGTGAAGAATTTAATAGCTAAACACCAACACAACTGTTCAGTAGATCAGAGCAAGTTCAGCTCGAAGTTAGGAATTGTTCAGCCATTGTTTGAAGCACAGAATATTTTCGGGGCGGTGCGGTGGTACAGCCGTAACCTTGAACCTTATGCATTGCTCATCAAGTTTTGATGACACGATGTACGCTAACGACTGTGGCTACCAGGATTCCATATGAATGAGGGATTGATCAGTTAACCTGAAAAATGAGTGAAAAAAGAAAATATGGGGTTAAACCGGAAACAGAGGCACAAAAGTACTACGCAGGAGTGTATCAGTCGTGACATATGAAGGTGGGTTAATCGTACCGACTACCAACTGAATGGTCTTCCGTAATGTTTTGCTTCCGCAGGTGCAGCAGAGGTTGTTTCGTCTTGGGCAAACTGTCAGGGGCCTCATGATCTATGTGTCCCTTCATTTGGTGTCTTTCTTGAAGCGGAAGTAATTTTTGACGGTGGAGACATAGTTCTTATCGCCGAATACGACTTCGGGCCTGATGAAACTAGCTGCCAGCCTGTTGCTTGATATGGTTTGCATATCTACTACGTTGTTGTTAGCCTGACCTGAACGTTGCGTCATACAGTTCGACCGTTTTGTGACAGGGTCAGAAGGAGTATATACTCATATCTTAGTAGGGAGAGACAGAATTTAGAACATTCTCAACCAGCTAAATGCATCGAAGTCAGAATATCATTACTACTCCGCGTTAAGTTTGCGATACTGTCTGCGAGCGTTAAAAGGGAAAAGAAGGCTTATTGTCCCAGGGAACCTTTTAAATTCTTCGGTCAAGGCGGAGGTCCTGAAGTCGCGGTAATATGGATGAACGCTTCCTTGTTAAATTGTTGTCAGTTTCAGATTAGCAGTGCTGTGGAATATCCCCCAGCCAATTACCTCTCCGCAGGACCTCAGAACGCCTTGCTGTAGTCGCAAAGTTTGATTCGTCGTAAAGGTGGAGCTTGTTTCGGGCAGCCAGCTGAACGGGTCGGTAACGTATACAGTACTATTTTGTGATGCATTCCTGTAAAATTTGAGCCCAGTTTTAGTGTTTTGCGGAGACATCAGGTTCGTTACGTTGTTAAAGTAATAGTAATTCATGATTATCAGGAAGCGCTCGAAGTGCTGAAGACCTTTCTATATCTAACTGAAACAGTAAACCAATCTTCTTATTTTCCGATAAATTACGATCGGAACCTGTTAGAGGGGAAGATCGACACCATCTAAACGGGCGGGCACGGAATATACAAGCGTGAGTTTCATTAAAATATTTGTAATTCCATTTTACTTGTGTTCATTAGTTTTCAGCGTGCAAGCGCATGCCAAGTTGTTGAGGCAAAACCACTGTGTGGCGCGCAACGAGGATCTAATCTAAACACTTCTGAAGTCCTCGGCGAAATCAACCAAATTCAGGACACGTTGTTAAGAAATGATTGCAGATTCGGTTCCAGGCGGACTGTGTGAAGAACTGTTTTTTTATCTTAAATTATATCCACAAAATTTGGCTAAAAACCTTCATTTTTTGCGGCTGATACAGGTTCTTGCCGAGATGAAATACTGTGGTGATGCCAGTTGAAAGAAGAACTGCAGTATGGTGGCGTAAAAAAATTGAGTGGAGTCAGGCAAAATGATCGATCTCTGTTTTCTAACACATTACAGGAGCAAAAATTAAAGTACATGCAACCCGTTCTGTATCCCCCTTGTCTATTCTATCGCCATATCTTCCTCTCTACCTTCGTTCTCATTACTTCCCTATGTGGCGTTATCTTCCATAAAAGCTAATATCTTGGCTGTCGTTTTGGGACACTGCATCGAGTAATTTTGTGATCACCACATTGAGCGGCCGATACGTATCATGAACATCGCCTGGTTAACTAGCTCATTAGTTACTAGCCGGTCCTGGCCCCGGGTAAAGGGTGGAGGTTGGGCGTAAGGCTAGCAACCCTACCCGGTAAAACCAATTCAGCCGTTGAGAAAACTTCAAAGCACAAACAAAATATAAAAGACAATATTATCCCTCACTGGAATCGGAGAGGCGAAATGACGCCAGTCGGTGAAAGCCTTCAGGAAGCCAGTCGGCCCATGTGTCATCCCTCAATGAAATCGAAAGTAAGACTAAGGACATGGAATGTCTGAACCATGTTTGAACCCAGCAAGGCAGCCCAGATTGCAAAAGTGATGAGAAGGTATCATACTGAAGTGTTTGAAATTTGGAATGGGTGTGGACTCCAAACTGTTAACTGGAGAATCAACAATCCACTAATATTTTGTCGTCCAGACGACAACCACGAGCACACGGAGGGAGTAGCTATCATGATGTCCCCAAGAGCAACAAAGGCTCTCATGAAGTGGGGACAAATCTCCTCCATGATCAGGATCACGACAGCAATGCTGAACTCAAAAGGAAGGAAATTCACAAGCGTACAATGCTGCACTACGAACCTACAAATAATGCAGGGCAAGAAAGAAAGGAGGAATTCTACAGACAACTGCAATCAACACTGGATAAGATCTCAGTTGGTGATATCAAAACTCTGATAGGCGACATGAATGCCAGGCTGGGAGCGGACATCACAGAAGAGAACTAACCGTCGGTCGAGAAGCGCTAGGTGAAATGAACGAGAACGGAGAATTGTTTGCAGAATTCTGCGGGTTCAGCGGTTTGGCGATTGGAGGTACTGTGTTCAAGCACAGGGATATCCACAAAGCGACATGGATTTCACCAGACACCAGGACATACGACGCTGAAAATCAGGTCGACTTCATCTCAATCTCAAGAAGATGGAGACACAGCCTACTGGACACAAGGTCAAGAAGAGGAGCAGATGTTGGTTCAGACCACTCATTATCTAGCGCCAGGAACCTTCCAGATCAAGTTGAAAGCCTTCAAGGAAGCTGGCGATAGACTTCAATTCAAGTACAACACTCGGAAACTGAAGGAAGAAACTACAAGGGACATCTTCACGTCAACCATCAAGACAAAATGGGAGATACTAAGTAACATCCCTGAAGAAACCTGTGTGGAAGAACACTGGAAGTCTTTGAAAGAGATGTGAAAAGAAACCTGCACAGCCGTATTAGGAGGGAGGAAGAAAGAAGATAGGGAGTAGATCTCGGTGGACACATGGAAGCTGACAGGGGAGAGAAGGATGGTGAAGCTGAAGATAATCCAGTGCAAGGATGCTCAACGACATGAGAATCTGAGTATAGTACATAAAACGCTGGACAAAGGGGTGAAGAAGAGTGCATGCAAAGACAAAAGACACTTCTACGACACACTGGCAAGTGAAGCAGAACAGGCTGCTCGCAGGAGAAATAGAGACCTGACAACATTGTTCCAAATAACCTGGTTACTATCTGGGAAGAGATTAACACAGATGAAACCAATAAAAGATGATGAAGGAAATCTAATTACGAAAGAAGAGAAACAAAGGAAACGATGGGCTGACCACTTCAGGAAGCTCTTAAATCGACCACCACCTGCACTTCGTCCAGAAATACCACGAGCAGTTCAGCCGCAGAACCACTAGTGAACACAAGCCCTCTTACTAAAATCGAAATCCTGAACGCCATAAAGCTACTGAAATACAGGAAAGCAGCAGGGCCAGATGGAATCCGCCAGAAGCACTGAGGGCAGACGCAGAGACAACGGCGAACATGCTCACATCACTATTGCAGAGGGTCTTGAAGGAAGGAAAGGTGTCTGCAGATTGGAAGAGGGGCTATCTTGTCAAACTTCCAAGGAAGGGTGACCTTAGTATATGCAAGAACTGTCGCGGAATCACGCTCCTGTCCCTGTCCACCCTGGCAAAATATTAAGCCGCATCATTTTGGAGAGACTGAAGGATGCACTGGATTCAAAACTACGACTAGAACGGCTGGCTGGCTGGATTCAGGAAGAACAAATCATGTGCGGACCAAAATCGCAACGCTACTCTACGCATCACCATTGAACAGAGTATAGAATGACAGTCAGCTCTCCACTCAAATTCGTCGAATTTGAGAAGGCCTTCGACAGCGTCAACCAACAAGCAATTTGTCAGGCAGTTGCTTAAACACTACGGAATACCACCAGTCTTGATCAACCTGATTCAACAACTGTATGAAGACGCCACATGCCAAGTAATTGACAGTGGTAAGCTCAGTGGTGCTGTTGAAGTGAAGACAGGAGTAAGACAAGGCTGTCTACTATCACCGATCATCTTCGTGATTGTGGTGGACTGGACTGGACTGGATCATGCAACAACCAGTGAGGAGGGAGAAGAGGGGGATACACTGGCTAGATTGGGGGAAATATCCTAGAAGATTTGGATTTCGCCGATGACTTGTGTCTAATGTCACACAAACTTGAAGATCTACAGGCGAAAACGAACAAGTTGATACAAGAGGTGAGGCGAGGCGATGCAGGGCAGCAAAGACGGGACTCCAAGTGAATATAGAGAAGACAGAGGTGCTGAAGAAACCCAACCAACAACCTCACCACCAACAACAACAAGCTTCAATCATTACCAGTGGGAGAAACTTAAAAGGAAGTGGCCTCCTTCACCTATCTAGGAAGCACTGTTTCAACTACACGCAGCGGCACAGACGAAGATATAAAAGCCAGAATCGGAAAAACAGCGAGACGGGCGTTCATTAGCCCGAAAACAGTGTGGAGATCTTCTGCACTCCACTCAGCATGTGGAACAACATACTGATTTTCAACACTAATCCCAGTCAAGTCAGCGCTCCGGTATGGTTCACAGACTTGACGTGTTACGAAAGGCATTTCCAACAAACTACAGTCATTCATCAACAACTGCCTACACTGGCTCGTTACTGAAGATCAGATGGCCAGAATAAAAGGAATAAGCAACAAGGAAGTCTGTCTGGCTGGCTGGCTGGCTGCTGGCTGGCTGGCGACGAACCGACCAAGAAGCTATCGCTGAGCAGATATGCATTGGAAGGAAGTGGAGATGGATTGGGCGCACACTGAGAAGGCCGACTGGGGATATCACGAGTCAGGTCCTCTAGTGGTACCCAGATGGGAAGAGACGAGTTGGGTGTCCGAGGTGAGGGTGACACGGAGGAGATGGTGCGAGGAAGAAATGAGAGCTTGTGGGCTGTCGTGGAGCCAGGTTCAAAGGTTTGCAGAGAAGAGAGTGGAGTGGAGACGTGGTAGTGAATCCCTATGTTCCATTAGGAACCCAAGGGACAAATAATAAATATTAAAAAATTATATCATGACTGATTCATTTCCACGTGGCACTTTTTCGCGTGTTTCAAGTTTGGCCCGGTGCTCACTTTTACGGTTCATTTTTAGGTCTACTTGGTCAGTCCTTTCCTCATATTAGATCCTGGTTATCGTAATTGTCAACACATATCATACCATCAGGTCCTCAAACAGAACGTATAGGACTTGAAGCCACAGCTGTTTCGCCAGACTCATATCCAGAGGCACCTGATGGCTCAAACAATGGCCGAATAACTTTTAATTTCGAGCTGAACTCGCCTTAGTTTACAAACAATGGTTTTGGCGTCTGTGTATTTCATTCTTTGTTGTCTGAGGAACAACGCCATATCTTTAAACTTATCTCTCAAGCAACCGTTTCTGATGTAATATGCTTTACTGTCCACAACAATGAATCAACGTTACCATACTGATTATAAATGTAAGGCAGCTAGTTTTCATGTAACTTATAATCTGGGAGAAATATGTATTATTAGTATTCACTAATCTCAAGATTATCGAGATTCTGCTAACCATCACCTTGTCATGGGGAAAGGGAGACAAAAAACCTGGTTGATGACGATAATGGATTGTCGTCAACCGAAAAGCTTTGGTGGAGGATTGAAAGCCCCGATCGCATAACAAACAGTTGAAATAGTGATGGCCCAACGCACATAGTCAGTGATATATTTTGCGGTATTTCTTCATTCACTTATCGTGTCTCCCACTCGAAACCGTTGTGGAGTTAGTCTACAGTTTAACGTGTCGAACGCTTTTCAGAAATACGGATAATTTGTTTTCATTAGACTTAATCTCCGCTTCACACCATCAACGCTTTCGCATTACGTGAGTGATTAAATCTGGGATAGTGTCGTCAGTCTAAGAGTACCAGATTCGCAGCGATTCATTCAATACTGTAAATATGTGTTTATTCAAAGTTTCGGTGACGCTCAAGTGGTCCTAGGTGGCAAATTTGCCATAGATACGTTTACCAGCTCTAGAACCAGTCACTGAATGTGGTCTTACCGACTTTTCATAAGTGTTATGCGTCAACTCTATATCTCTAAAGAATAGGTCCTTTATGAAATTTCGGTGAGATACAAATTCTAAGGAGCAGTAACTATCGACTGAAGAAACATTTTTTATATTTCGGGGTACTGATAAGGCCATTCGATGTGTATTTTGTGGGTGTTTTGTGCTTGTGGATTAGACTGAAGAAACTTGGAGGATAACATAAGATGCAGACAGAAACCAGTTTAAGATTTCACCTAAACGTAATGCGAAACTGCCAGCGCTTCAGTGAACATAAGCACTGTCCGCATGCCTGCTTTATCGGCTAAAGTAGAGTTGCTCCCGCCACATATTTACCATGTTGAATTAAGAACGTTATAATACCATCAGCGCCAGGGGCATATTTTTAAGATATATAATATGGTTGCAAAAGGGTACGATGTCTGTGGAAGTGCTTCCATTAATACCCAGTATCGCTCCCGAAAACCACGGGGCGTCTAGTTGAAAATCGAGGACCAGGGCCAAGAATGTAACTATGGACGTCAAATGTCAGCAGAACTGGTGAGTAAAAACAACAACGTCCAGGGCAAAATCATTCAGGCCCGTTGTACGGGCTCCACTTCATGCAAGAATATCGACCAAAGGCACATTATTTATTGGTGTACTTGCCATATTCATGTGTGCCACTTAAGTCCAGGACCATCACCTACTTGTTTACTAAAATGGGTGAACAAGGGACAGATAGGCGGTCTGGAAACAGTTCGCAGCCAAAATCAGGAGCTCAGCCTTCAAAAGAGTAAACCAGACGAACTGCCGATCAACGTTGATACACAGATTGATCAGGAAGCTAAAGAAAGTCTGAGAGAATAGACATAATGACAGGAAAAGGAAGTAGGCGAAAAATTATGGAAGAAAGTGCAACCCAAACAATAGTGGATTGATGGGTACTAGAGTCACGTGACAGACCAAATTTGTCGGTGTTTGGAGATAACCGTATTGGACGTTGATAAATATTTCCTTCCCCAGCTTACAGTCGCGTAAAACATGAAGTGTAACATTTCTCGCACAAGTTTACGGCAATTCGGCTTATTTGTGTTTCATGTGATACCTGACTAACTTTGCCACTACAGTATTCACGAAAGCCAAAGTAATCTCGTATCCTTTTTTATGTGACAGACACCATCATCAACTTTGTGAATTTGCCACACTTTTCATCGTTGTTTGACCATGTTTTATGTAAAACAGTTGTGATCGGTAATTGGCCTCTGTTGTTCTCACAGCTTAAAACAAAAACAACATATATATCTGTGTAAAATTGGAAATGCTGTTCCATGTTGAGGCAACTGTTTTATAACTTTGCGTCGAGGATGCGCCCGTCTTGTTCCTGTTACAGTTCATGAGTCGTCCGTTGTCCACTTTTGTTACATATCTGTAGAGCCATATGCTCTTGTCATGAATTACTCAAGCCTACAGAACCATACCAAAGATGAACTTCCGCGAGAACATATTTGAACTTGGTGCCCGAAAAACAAAATAATGCAAACTCAAGGGAACGCTTGAAAGAGATGATAATAAATAATAAAAATCAGCGTGGTATCCAGCGTATACGACACAAAATACCCATCTGAAATGCCCCAGTTCCTGGCAAAATGGGCAGCTTTATTAGATCTAATCGTCCACTGTAGTAAGGGGGTGGAGTATTTTCATCGTTTCATTACACAGCCTTTCAATACGTTACGATAAACGCGCTTAGAACTTGAAACATAGGTTGTCTTTTGTATTCTACTTTTTAGGCAAAATGCAATCAGTATGACAGTTACATTATCCCTAGATTTTGAAAGCAAACTGATCACTGAAGATAAAATTCACAATCCATACAACTCCATAGTTCTATTGAATCTTAGGATCCTGAGTTAGAATGACTCTTGAGCCTGTTGAATGTAAAGCCATTATCCAGCAAACAGTCCTTCAGACTGTTGTGGTCGGCGAACAAAACTGTACTCTTAATCTTATTGATAGGTAATCATCAGCTTTTTGACCATCCTACCAGGATGTTTTGCTCTTGTCACAAAGCTAGATTCTTACCACGGCTGCCCTTGGTTGCGACGCCATCTGCAAAAACGAGCGATCACTTGATTTTAAAATTGTTTCGGCGGTATATAGTAGGGAGATAGTGAAGACGAGGAGGGTGTTCCACGATAAATTTACAAAACTTCCGCCCTCATTATAGGAGGTTTGAAAAAGAACCATTTGGAGTTCCTTGGTTGTCGAAGGGTCCTTGCTACTGTTCTGTCGACGAAAAGAGTCTTTACGCTGGATCATCGATTTTCGTTTACCTTCGCATCAGTCAGGATTTTTCGAGAACCAAATAAACTTTGTCCGTTCACAGAGGTAAGAATCTCAGTTAGCCCTTTGCTTCTGACCTCTCAGAGAGTTTCTTAATGCAGCCCTTCACCTCTGCTTCGCTTCCGCAGCCATCTACTTTACCGAAATTCTTGCTTCAAGAACTTTTTAACAAGCCCCTCCTCCAATAGGTAGTTGAAGAGTTGCTGCACTGAATTTCTGCTTTGGCTTAAGGTGCTTATACGATTCTGTTTTAAACGATATACTTCATACTGCGTGGGAGTGCACACATAATTCTAGTCCCAACTTTCTCGTCCGACTATCACAACACTTGAGCCTAGTTTCTCATGTTATCTGCAGACAACGCAAACTTACTGAACATTTGCATGCTTTCAGCCTCATTTATGTTTAACATCTGACATGTAAAATGCTCTCACTGATTATTTGAATCAGAGCAAGTGGAGAGCACTGAGAGGTATTCGCCACTGCCGGGCTACCGCACATACTGAGTGGTGTTACAGGTGTCACATTCACTTTTGTTGTGTAGTAAGATGGTATTTACCTAAAATTTGTCAATAGTACTATTCAAACCATCTCACACTAGAGCAGACTGTAAATGACTTGACAAGTTATGCTCTCTAGATTTTCTCTGCTTCCCTGGGGACAATAATACCCAGATACTGCCTTTAAAATGGCATATGTCAGTATCATTTACAATTCGAAGCAAATTATTTTCATTGCGTACCAATGAAAATCTTCCTCGGAGTACATAGCTTCGTCACATGTATAGATTCTTTTAGGGGTGCATCACATCTACTACTCACTGAAACCTCCTGTTACTCGTAGAAACTTGAAAAAATGAGTTGTACTAGTTTTCTATCTAATGTGAATATTTCTTGCGAGACTAACTTATAAAGAAACAAATACTTGCAAAGACATAGATGAAAACGTTTGTTGCCTCTAATTTAACACATTAATTACTCTCATATTTTATATAAATCTCATATGTTGTTTGTCGAAACATTTAATAAAATTGTGTTTATACGGACCGGAAAACATCTCTGAGTTTAAGCGCGGTGGTTCGTCCGCTTCAAAACATCAGCTGATTGATGGAGGTACCTTTTGGCAATACATCTCTTGATTTACTTGAAGGTTTTCATGTCAGAGAGGCATGTCAACATAATACACAAGTCGGAAATTTTCAGATGGTAAACCCTACATTTTCTCCAATGTATTCGTCTTTGGGGCATTCTGTGAATTCAGTAAACAGCGATGGCTTTAAAAAGGAGTATGCCTACGGTGCAGAATTGCCAGGACAAGTCATTCCTCCTTTTACGGCAACTAACTTTGGTCCACAAAACCCTGTCCCCACTTCCATAAGTTCTACTTCTGTTACGTACTCACCTGGGGTTTTCCCCCATCCTTGTATTAGTGAGACCTCTCCATGTTCTGCCTCACCTTCTACGTCGATTGATTTGCAGGATTACACATTTACTCCATCCGTTAAGAGAAGACCACGTGGGTGGAGTGTTAAGCAGAGAGCTACAACGAGTACGCGTAGTTTCGATGACCAACCTGTATCCTTAAGCACTAAAGACTCACAAGTCAGCTCTTCAGATTGTAACTCGGACTGCAGTGTTGTGACTGGATCGTCTGACAAGACAAGAGCTATGAATAAAGATGACCGGTATATCCAGCGTAGGTTGAAGAATAATTTGGCAGCCAAACGTTCGAGGGATAACCGTAAGCGTCGCGAAGATACAATAGCGTCGCATGCTAGATTTCTTGAGCGCTCTAACATAATTTTGCAAGCCCAAGTGTTAGCTCTAAAAAAAGAAGTTTGCTCATTACGTGGCATACCATACGACCCAAATTACAAGGTACAGGTTCTCAATGACAATTATTTATCTTCCTGTCAAGCCCTTTCTCAGTCAACTATTTCTTGTGTATTTCCAAATGAATATCTCGCACCATCTTTTTCTCTGGTAGCACGTTCAAATCAGTTGTGTGATCCCATAGTCCCATATCCTCCAATAACTGAGTTTTCTGGGAGTTGCAGGTGAAAGTTTATTTATTTAGTTTTGTATGTGTCATACGCAGAGCTTTCTACTTATTCATTTTGATAGCGATCTTTATAAATGGCTTGACTTTTCTCAGACGGCAAGTGTAATGTTGCATATTTGTTAACAACATTTTGCATTTTTGTACAATTCACTTAGTGTATTTAATTTTTTAGTTTTGCTCTAGCTTATGAAACGTTTATTTGCTCAACTCACTACTATTTATATTGTGCTTTTATATATAGATTACTTTCTTAGCTATAAAAGTATGGTTTTGGTTTATTCGGGTGTTGCGAGTGTACTTGACAAATGTGTCTATTAAGTTTTGGTTGATTTCATGCTGTGCTACCAAAGTAGAATGTTCGCTTTCCAGGCTTTAGTTGACACGAAGTGTTGACAGTCTTGCCTACAATTCGTTATCGTTACCAGCTGAGACTTATCTAAACTGGTACGAATGTGTCATACCGTCTAACTTTTTTCTTAGGTGAAAAATATGTAGAGAGAACCACAAGATAAAAATTAGTGTTGGGTTTTTTAAGCTATTACTTGTGAACACTGCTTTCTCTCGTACATTACTTGTTAGATTCAAGCCCAAGTTGTATCGGTTGGCCACTATTTTGTGTGTACTATATGTCAACTGAAGTAAGCATTCACAGTACGTTTGAAAGCTCAATACGAGCAATCAGAAGTTCATTCCTACTTTTAGCAGGTTAAGACATGAGGTTTTTACTCATTTGTTGTCAGTCAGTACCGAAATGTGGCCTGCTGTTACTTAGAATTCGTTCGTTACAACATGACAGAAAGACGAAGCAAAATGACGAGTCGTGGTAAATGTCATAATCTTAAGGATAGCAGTTGAAGTCAATACCGAAATGTGATATAACGGTTAGGATAAAGATAAACTGTAGACGCATCAGCACCACTGCGATGTATCCTGACTATCCATTTCAATTCTTGTATATACCTGAATTAAAAGTTTACATTTCCACACAGCTCAGAACAAGAGCCGGTTACTCCGTCAATTGGTGCTGCACTTTAGTCTGACTGCCCTTAGTTTTTTCTAGCCTAACTATTATTAGGCTAACACACCACGCGGATTCGCACTTATTTGTCGGTGTGACTACCTAGTACTGTTTGCGTTCATGTGGCGTGCCGTAAACTACTATTAGGGTAGGCATATAACCTGGTGATGGAGTTAATCAGTACAACTTGCTTAAATAAAATGAAATAAGTTTTAGCTCACTGGATGCTATATCTACAACTCCTAGTTTCTACTCAGAGGAGTCCGTAAACAAGATTTTAACACTGCACTGGGATTATTCCGCTTGATGCACTCAACTGGAATGTGTTTAATCCATCCTTGCAGACCTTCGTTGGCAACCCGATTATCTGTTTGTGGGTTGATCTATTCAAAATATCATGGTTGTATTTCCACTGAAAATTGTTAGCAATGGACTGCCTCCAAGCTATAAAAAATATTGGGCACTGAAAACCTGTTGTTTTCGGCCGTATGAATACATCTTGACCTCACTCACGAAGTAGGTTTTATTTTGCATATTTTCCATTTGTGAATGACACTTGGTTGGAAAATCTTGATAGTACTGTCATTTTATACCCTAAAGCATTATGAGTTAAAAATGAACTCCCTACTTCAATAGTTGTTATGTACTTTACAGTGACAAACTAACCAAGAACAGGATATTTTGGGACATCTTCAGTGCCTCCACTCCAAACCGAACTTCAATCGTTCTTGGCTAGTAAGAAATGTCTTCATTATTATCTGAGCTCACTGAGGTAAATTTGCATCGTAGATTGGGATTTGTCCAAGGTAACAAACCAAGTTTTTCTTCGCCTGCCTCGTAATTCCATCAGTAGACAAATATCTGGTTTCTCTGCTTAGTTCCCTAGACTTCACTTAGGAGGGTACTTCCTTTCACTTTCAATGTTAAATAGCTTTATTGACTCCAAACTTAATTTTATAATTCGACTTAGTTATTACTTACAGCTATGCACATTAAGTGAGTTGTTTTGGTGCCGTTGCACTCGTCAGTTAAAAAAAAGAGAGATAATGACTGCATTAATAACTTACATTTTTTATCAAAAGCGTATAAACCATTGTAGTATACGTGTGACTCGTTTGCTTAAATATTCGACTTTCAAGCAAAGGGTCCCTGGTTAAGATCCCGCACCACGTGTTTCGACCTGGACTATTGTAGGTGCCCCACACGGTTTAAGTTAACTGTAGTGTTTAAAGAGTATTATTTTGAACCAGTCATATCTAAGCGAGGTGCTACTTGTTTTGTGATGCTGGTGATAGTAAGTGGTGGGCTGTATGCCTAGACTTGTTACTGCAGAAATAACCCACCCGACTTTTCGAATGGGCACAGTGATATGAATTTCAACTTCTGTGTACATCAAATTCCTCAAGGTTTCAGACATTGATGAGATGCTATAATAACAAGGTAAATCAAGCATCATCTCTTCTCAGTTGCTCTAATGCTTGTTTACACATAGTCAGGCTACCTAGAGGCCTCTGAATTTGATACTGAACTAGGCTCACAGTACTCTATTCCACAGAATGTATCAGTTTCATTTTACCTACGGAGATTATTTGGCCCGAATTCTCTGAAGCTCCTATGAATCCTAGTCTTGACTTGTTAACATTAGCAATATTTACCTTACCTGTGTGCTAACTGCATTCGACTTTTTCGTCTGGTTTTAATACTAAAAGGATTATCGTGTATCTGCTTTACTTAAAATGCCAGTGCAAGTGGTCAGCTGATGTAGAATTTATTTTGCTGATGTCTGTTTTGGTCAAATTTGAACTCCTGGCCAACGTGTACACCAAGATTTTGCTTATTATGCTCTAGTAACCATATTTCTTAACCTAAAGGCGACATTCGGCTGTGTCTTGGTAGTGTCTGACTGTGAAGGGAATATTGCTGGCACTAGTGGTCATCGGAGGGAAACATCTTACTGCTTTCACACCCCATCCAATTAGCAGCAGTATGACTTCGCCTTCAAACCTCCATCATAGTGTAATAAGTTGACACTACGACAGTAACTGATTTTTGTCTTACCAGCAGAACTTTCTGGTATAGTAGGACCTCGATGCAACAAGCGTCTCATCAGCAGAGCTCGTTGGGTTATTTTGATATGCAAGCCGGACTACCACATCAAGGTAGCAGCTATCTGTCGGGTCACAACCACTACATTACTCTGACTGCCATTGATCTCATGCGTCAGTGAGTTTCACAAGTTGTATGGTCACTGAAGAGTTACTTATTTTGTGTTTATATTGCTACATAGTGACTCAGTTCTGTCTATCATTTTGCACTGCGATCGCTGTCCTAGGGGGCTCATCATCGCGGTGCATTTCGACCTTTTTTTTCAATAGAATCAGTTGTCACTAAGCAATTCATGACTTTTTCCTTCTTGCTGGCACTTATCGGTTTGGTGTATCTGCAACTTCAATGTGCATAATAATATATTTGCTTTATTCCGTACCATATTTATGTTTACAATACAGAATTCTCAGCGTGTGTTATTACATCAACTTACCCATTGTACAACATTTTTAAAACACTAGGAATGGTTCTGTTTGACAATATATAATAAGGAATAACGAATAACAGGACTATTGAACTGTTTACTGACTTCAAGGACATGATAACTATTCGCTATCACACAGTTGGTTGATAAGACTATGTCTAACAAGATTTCCTTTACCCAATAAACAAGCTAAATAAGGTATGATTGAATTTTTGCTTGTGCATGCATAAAGCTTAATATATTTCCTTCTTGTCTTCGCAGACGACAGACATGAAGAGAGGTGCGGATGCAGAGGATGCTTGTCAACAAATAATATATTTTTAGCTTGTAGTCTACAAGAGTTCAGATGCCTATCCATAACCACATTTATCAGCTCGGTTAAAGGTGTGCTACTTGCTCTACTAACAGCTTTCAAAATCCTATACAATACAACGTCTTTTTTCTGTAGTCCAGGAATAAGAGAGACAATAAGTAGGTGTAGGTAAAACAGGAATTAATGAAACGTAAGAGTTGAGGCTGAGTTATGCCGACAGTTTGAGTTCCCTAATATAAAAGGTCGAGCGAAGGATTTCCCAGAAATCAGTAAGATATGAGGAGACCAAAAAAGATCAAAAGAAAGGCGTAAGCCAAGATGGACCACGCTTGCTACATTCTCTGTAACAGAGCCATCTACAAGACAAGAGTCTGACATTGAAGCAGTGTCCAAATGTCTTGTCCATCTTTTAAGCTAAAACTAACCATCTGACACTTGGAGGGATTGAGTGTGTGGCCATTTAAGGAAGACCAGTAACCAATTTCCTTTAAGAAGCTATTAAACTGAGAACAATCAGAAGAGACGGTCGGCATGAATACTGTCGGGTCATCCGGATACTTAGGTCATGCAAAAATAAAGAGAAAAGGAAAGGAGAAAGAACAGCACCTTGGCACACCGGCCCCATTAAGCAGCAAAGTAGAGCGTTTCCCTCAGTATAGAATGTACTATCTTCTCTCAGGAAAGTATGAATCAAGCCATTTTACAATCCAGGACTCAATTTGAGTAATGGCAAGCTTGTTTAATAAGAGGGGCTTAGGGGTAGAGTCAAAGGCAGAAGTATAATTTACGAAGGAAGATCTGATACACTTATCACCTTTGTCCAGACTGGTGATAATATTATGATGTGAAACAACTGCAGCATCTAAGGTGCTCGTTTTCACTTTGTAGGCAAATTGATTTGGATCTCTGAAAGCCTGCAAAGGAGTTTCAAGTGCACGAAGCAACAGTTTTTTCCATTATTTTTAGGAATGGTGAAGAAATTACAATCGGTTGGAATTTCACTTTAGCTGCAGCAGATGTAGAATTAGGTACCGGAACTATTTTAATTTCTTTCCAGATGATTGGTACGTCGTTTCAAGCAAAAGACTCATTAAAAATATTTGTAAATAGATGGCATAGAATACCAACACATTTTATGAAAAGAATATCTGGCATGCCATCTGGTACGGGACATTGCTAAAGTTTTAGTGATTTCAGACATTTGAACACCTCTGTTTCATTAAATTTCGGGAAATTGCATTCCGTTATACGTGAAGAACTAGATAAGACAACATTCGCAGGTTTACGTATGAATGACTCGTGTAGTGTGCACATGTCGCAGGTTTCATTTCTGAGTTTTCTCTTTCCAGTAAGATCATTAAAAAGTCTCCATATACTAGGAGGGGTTTTTACATGGCGTAAGTTTAAGCGTTTTATTTTAGACTTAATCAGGCAGTTAAGTCGCTTAACACCGACATTTTCCTTCGATTTGTACAGTTTTTCTCTTTGTAGTCGTTTTAAATGCGAAGAAGAAAGTCTATTAAATTTAGGAAAAATTATTTTAGCTGGGCAGCAAATATCAAAGTAAGACTTAAGATAGCATGTAACAGGATCGATTGTATCATCCAGAGGATCATTTCTAAGTATTTCCCAATCTGTGTTCTCCACATGCATCTGAGTTTATGGATGTTTTCATACGTAAAACTCCTATGTATAATCTCCTTAGATTGATATTTAAAAGTATTTTTCTGCACCTTGCCGTTTATTTTTGGCAGAACACGTATAATACAGTGATCTGACTTCAGCAGTGGTGCACGCTTTCGAGTTTCATATGTTCCAGGTTCATTCACGAAGACTAAGTCTAATGTGACATTAAAGCGAGTGTTTAGAAATTGACCAGGTTACTGTGACCAAGGGAATACATGAAGCTGAAATCACAAGAGTCAGAATAAACATAGACAACAGGCAATGAACCAGACATTATCGGAGCAGCAAATTCCATGGATTTGTCAGCGAATCTGGATAATTCAGAATAGCTGCAACCAGGAGTGACATAAACGTTTGTGATGTAAATGAATTCATATTTATCTAAGTCTCGGACGACACTTAACAGTCATACAGTCTATATAGTTATTAAAATAGGCGAAGCATACATAATTTGATGAACCCTACTGAGTATTAATGAAGGTGGCTATACCGTCACCACACTTTTCGTTGAATTACGTCGATCCTGGCGAAACAACTTGAAACCGTTTAAAGAAACTAGATTGTCGTCATACAGGTTATGCAACCAAGTTTCTTGTGATGTTATTAAACAAGCATTGCAATAAATATTAGAACACAGAAGCATTGTAAATAGTCTACCTTATCCAGTAAGGATCTGCAGTTCGAGTTGAGTATTTCAGGTAGTGTCGTTTGATGTGGTTTAGTTCGCTTTAAAGCGTCTTGCCACCCACCATGATATTTTTTCTTAGTCACATTTTCTAAATTCATAGTGGTAGGTTGATAAATTTTTAAGAGTTCGCGTACGATGCATTTGGTTGATGAGAAACGGTTTCATAACGTTTTTACTAATTCCCCCTCAAGGTTTCAAAAAGGTTACGTATTTACGGCCTTTTCACCTAGCATGACTATGTCATCTACATATTCTAGATATCCTAAGGAGTCCCTTCTGACGAGTTCACTTCTGGTATTCAGACAATAAGCAGGACTGGATGTCCATAAGTAAACCAGTGGAGCTTTAGCCAACTGGTTTAGGCAGTCGACTTTTAGCCACTGGGCTGGAACTCAAAAGTGCCACCTAGGTGCTTTCCTGTCTCTCTTAGGTTTCCCTCTTGTGCACTGAAATCTCCGTCTACAATAATCACATCTGAACGTTTAGTTTTCAGTAGGAGGCTGAGATGTTTTCAGCAGAACTCTTCTGAACTGTAGCCAGTGGGTGCGTGAGCAGAGATTACAAAGTGACAACATCGATTGTCACCTCTGTTTTTAGTCGTCAATGGACAGCACCCATGCGACTGTTGAGTGGGATGTAGCCAAGTACTGCACTTTCCACCTCAGAACTTAATCCTATTCCTACACCTGTACGTCACAAGAACCAGCCGAGAAACTTGGAGAGTAGATTTTTCAGATACTTCACACCAATTGGATGAGGTTGCGTAGTTAACCCCACTTGAGTCCTGTGTACGTGCCACACAAGTATGTCACGCTTCCATGACCCAAGGTGCTAGAGTTTTGGCTAGTGAAGCTTTTTCGCCGATTTAACGGAAGGTGCATTGTGAAGCGTCTTTTTAAGACACGAGGAATTCCATTCTTTAAACTCAGATCGCTATCAAGAGCTGGGAGAAATTCAAGATAATTAGAAGTATCTGTCGAGAGACATAAAGGGGAATTAGAGGGTGTAGATGTGAAAGGTTGGTAATAATATGAGACGATCTGAAAGCTAACAGAGTTCTTATAGCAGCTGGCACTTCCTGGTTCCACGCACAGTGGTACGTTACTTCTCTGTGTTAGTAGTAGTGATCTACGATCGCAGAATCCGGAGAACATTCACTTGAAACTGGTCACACAACATGCTTCTAGAAGTTTGGGAACTGAGCTTGTTTTGAATTGAACTTAAAAACCAGACCATCTGCACCTGAAGACCCCAGGACAGGGGTTGTGGGCTACTTTGGAGGCCGATGTCTTCTAACCCCCCCCTTCCCATAGGGAAGGCAACATCGGCATGGACTATCGTTCGTCGGCGGGAAACGCCTTAGTTCTATGACGGCTTAGCCAACAGTATGACTCGAGCTGCCACTAAGCTGTAGCAATTCGTACTATAACGGCAACTGGTTTTTACATGACCACCATCCAACCGACCATTTCAGTACGGTAGGACTTCAAGAAACAGACTTTCCAGCTGGCATAGAGATTTGGATCATTGTGATTCGGCAAGCCTGACAATTATGTCAACATAGAAGCCATGTGTTGGGATAAGAAGCGAAGTTATATCCATGAGAAATTTGTGTATTGTCAAAAGAATCAATTTATTGTAAATATATTTATAATAAATTAAGAAGCGAAATGTTTGCAGAATACAACAAAGCAGTCGTACTTTTGTGCATTGTCTTCATCGACATAGAAATCAGCACGGGACTCGTCTTGTAAATACTTCGCATCTTTGATTCATTTATTTTCCATAAGCGGAGCGAAAAAAATTAACCATAGCGTACAGCTTGCATCGGCTAGGTAAGTACATGCGAATTTCATCTGGTTGGCTGTGGCTGGTACTTTTGACTAAATCACATTTTGAACTCATCAGATGCACGTATCTGCAGTGTCCACATCCTTTGTAATGTAATGATCATTTAATCTGTATCGTCATGTTTTTCTCTTATTACTTCTCAAAGGAGAATTAGTTATCTTTAAGTACCAATGATGTGGTGCGTAAAGTACACCTATATCATGGTTTTACCCCGAGCCGACTGTAACAGTATGAGTTGTAATGATTCTGAAGGTATATCAATTGAGTTTCACGAAGTTTTTTATCGCGTTCAATAGGTCTCTATGGATCAGTATAAATCTGTTTTTCGTCACCTATCAATTGATACCACCCGCGACACTAGAAGAAAATCTTCGGCCCGTTACAGATAACTAACACTAGGAAACCTTGCAAAAACGGTGAATAGTTTGACTCACTACATTTCTGATTAGTAATCGCACCATATGTAGTGTGTGGAGTTATTTGAAGCATGTGATAGTCTTAAAGTCATGATAAAATTACCAACGCAAAACCGTGTACACAATGAGTGAAGAGGCTAATTCAGTGGTCTTCAGCAGACGGCTATTAAAATTACATAAGTGACAAAAACGAGCCATTATTATTTCAGAATTTTGAAGCCGGACTGTAAGGATATGATTTCCTTTCGTCGACTTGAAAACATAGTAGTCATGGTGATATATTTCAGCATATTATTTTATTCCTCTCTAGTTTCCATCTAAAGTGATGTGCTTCATACGGCTTTAGTCTTAGGCAGGCGAGATAAAGTGGCATCACCTCAGTTCGCTGACAAGTCTAAGCTTTTGGGTACCGATTTATAGGAGGAAGCTACTAGTAGACTGCCTGCCAATTATGCTCAAAAGATGTAGAGAGTAATCCTAGTGCACGAGTTACACACATTTTTCTATAATCAAGACAATTGATCAGTGAAAGTGATAAAGCCGAAGGAGAGTAAAGGCAGTGCCAGTCAGCCGCTTCCAAATTGTTGAGATGAAATTATTTCCTAGCAATATGACCAAATCACTTATACAAGCAAGACAACAAATAGCAGCCTATAGATGAGAAAGTGTTAGCTATACTGTAGCCAAGTGATAAGTATCCTCTTATTATATCGGACTAAAGCAACCAGTCTAGAGAAATACAATCTTCTGAAATTTTTAACTTCTTAAGTGACGTCAGCATAAGGAAGTAAATGAAGTGCAATCTCATTAAAGGTTCTGTTTATTAAGACGTTATAGATACCTCAACCGGTAGAAAAGTCCGACTCTAAGTGAGATAACACAAATTGTTTGGTAAAGTTCGTCTCTGTAGTTCTGAAGACCACTTCAACCATAGCATCTGAGGAAAGTATGGAACTAATGTAGATGGCATGGCAAATATACAAGAGACGATAGTGACTAACGAGGTTTGCCACTACATGAAACAACTCTTGAGTAACTAAAGTATCAGGAGTTCATCAATCACATAGTATCCATTAGCTGTAGATGTTGAAATTATTCTGAGATATGCAATATAAGGATTGCAGAAAAAAGGGAAATTAGGCTTTTCTATGCTGGTACACAAATGATTTATGTTCATATCAGTGAAAATGCTATCGTGAGAATAGGGAAAATAAGATCTTTAAAAAGCTTCTGCTTACGAATTCATATTGTTTGAGGGCTACCAAGTCGTTAGTAGCAGGTTGACTAATTTTGTTGCCTCCAGGATTATTCTGTATTGCAGTTCAGGGACAATAAGTATCAGTGGAAACTGGACTTAGATTGCAAACAACACTGTCCAAAAAAAATTGTTATTTCGCTATTTCTGGGCATTCGTACATCATCAACACCTGATATGCATAAAAGATGATAATATTCTGAAGGGTTTACAACACAAGTCTATAGGGTGCCCCGATCACTTAGTGTTTCACTGCTTTTTCATATGTGGAAACCAGTTACTTTTGTCTGTTTGACCTAGCAAGATTCCCGTAGAACGGGAAGTACCTTTCCGTCTCTGTTGAATAGCTCTTCAGGCAGAGACCAAACGTTTCACTAGGCAATGTTTCTTTTCTGTAGCTTCAAGCCAAATAAATCACCAGTCAAATTTCGAAAGACTTTTCAATATAGTGTTGAGTAACGTGATCATACTGAGATAACAACACTGAACATGCTGCTGAAATCACAGCTATCAATTAGAAATATATGGAATGTAAAAAGTATTCAACTGGCTGAAGATGATTTATGTGACCATAAAAGCTAAAACTGTTCAATTGGAAATTGTATTCAACATAGAGAATTAGTAAGTCAGTGACCTTTATAAAGTGATTGTCATCAGGAATTGACATCAACTGGAGGATCATCAAAAACTGTGGACAGGCTGTTTCTCCGATAATGGAGCATGCTCGAAATCTTAAGTTTCCAAGGCAACCTATGTACTATTCAACCAGTAAGTCAGAATTTAATTACTGACAATTTGCTATTTTTATCAATTCATTGTACTGCGTGATCGTGATGTGCAGTACTGTGGGTGGGTATTTGTTTCTCACAGAGGAATCGAATGACCCCCAAAGTAAGAAATAAAGGTATGAACTAGCACCAATAAGTAATGTCATGCTATTTAATCCTCAGAGCTGATTAAATATAGCTGATAAAGTAATCCCAGAGCAAAATGAATAAGTAACTGAGTATGCTTATAAAGCCAGAGATACTAATACCCTTTTACTGATTCGAATGAGTGGCATACATAATAGTAGTCGGAGAGCTTACAAGTGAATTGTCGAGTCTGAAAGTCAACTTCTGCTAAACTGAATAAGATAAACTTTCTCGATGATAATTGATATCACGCTTTGCAATCCTTGTGAGTTGATGCGAACTATGGCCTGAATTACTTTGCATTTTAACATAAATATCCAGAGCATTTCCGGTTAGCGAAAAAATTGGTAAACAGTAGATATTAGGCAGACACTCCAGGGAATTTAGAAAATTATTTTTCCCCACCACGTACAGACACCAGTTGGAGAACTATGGGATTTCTGGTAGTACTAGACAGCTGTTCCGTTTAGTGTGGAACTATTCAGCACTGCACACGTAGAACCCTATCAGGAATCGAGAACTGAACCTTCAGTTTTTGCAGCAAGCGATAGTTCATACCTTCCCACTTCCGTCTATTCATGGATGTGCATTCTGAGGAGTCACATGCTACGGTGAAACCGGGTTTCCAATGGTTCTCCAACTGACGCCATTTCGTGATGAATGCCACCATGAAGTCAGTATGTCCCCACAAACTGAACTCTTAATTTATGTAGAGATTTCCCGTCAATATTCCCTACATTCTAGTGATTTTCAACTGTAGCTTCAAAAGGATCTATTACACAAAAGTGCTAAGAGGCAGAAGGACTGTAGACAGTGAATAATAACTGGTTTTATTTTCCTGCCTCTGTCAGGTGGATCGAGAAGGATGCTCACATTCATCAGTAAATTATCATGGAATTAACTATTAGCATGGCTTTTCTGTACTTGAAAATTTACTGTTCATTTGGATAACGAACAGTTAGGTTTTCTTTATCTTGTAGTTCAGTCCTCAAAATCAACACCCAGAGACCGTAAATGCCATGAATCGAAACTGATAATAACACAGTAAGTTCAATTACTTACCATTTTCTTTTGGAGACTGAGCCTTTTTTCATCTGCAACCCCTTCACTAGTAATCACTTTCTCTGTTTTGCCAAAGGGAGCTATTTTGGTTGACATTCTAACTCGTTATAACTTTTTAATCATCTTGGTGACTAGCAGTGGTATCCAGGATTCGTCAGATGGATGTACCTGCACCCCAGTGAGTGACGTCGTTCCCACACAGACTCGAACCCAGTGCCCATCGATTATGGATTATAACTTCCCTATCTTACTACTCATATTACTCCAGCTTCATAGAATTAAAAATGACATGCCATTTTGAATCACATTCATTGCTTACTAATACGGCTTAATCGCATTCTACGGACTAGGTTTTTGCATGACTAATCCTTTACTGATGCAGAAGATGTGTACAAAAATCTCCAAAAGAGGAAACTCGTTTACTTTCAAAATGAACTCATCATTTCAATTCTGTTGTTTCAGCTATCAATACAAAATCACCTGGGGTACCATGGATATACATCTGTAAAGTCGATCCACAACCAAAGAAAATATCATAATCCCCAAGCCATTAGACATTGAAGGATGCAGTCGCAAACGTGTTGATTTATCACTGGTCTAGTCTTATGTGATGATCAAGTTCCGTTGACCATTCTACAATGTAGCCACCGGGCTAGGAAAGTCACCACCACGATGCACTTGGAGAGATGGTAGTTGAATGTAAGCGATCCGCAGGAACGCTGTACACAAGTTTCGTGCTTGTTGCCACTCCCCAGCAAGAAGTATCTTCAATCTTGACAAAAATGATATCCCACCAAGCGCATCAGTCACAGACGTTACCACTGACATATTGGGGTAGTTTCTGGCCTTTTCCTGACGGGTCCCGAAAACACGAAACCTAGATCTAGGGCTCCCTGCTAATTGCCTTCACCACAGTCGCAAATGTTATGGCTAAATCAATCAGGTTGTGTCTCTATTACACCTCTGAATGAAAACACCATGCCTTTTATGGAACATGAAGGAATTAAAGGTGTCAATAATCACTGTGTTGTAACAGATTTAAGAACCTTTCATAAATTTTTTTCAATCGACTTAATATCACCAAAATAGCCATTTCATATTCCCTTCCCATCATTTTTGACAGAAATATTGTTACATTGTCTTCCATGTCTTTGTATATACAAACAACCTGCCATAGATTTTTTCAGAAACTTAATTAACCGAAGAATGTTCTTCGAAACTTTGTTTAGACAAAAGATTCATTATATTCACCAATGGTTTCTTTCAACTGTACTCTTGAAAAAAAATTGACATTTTAATACTAATGATGTAGTAAGATATGTACCTGCATACTTGTCAAACAAAAATTAATGAATCTGAAATCTCTGATTTCAGAATGTGTCATCATAATCCTTTCAAATGGGTCTACGTCGTGGAGTGACATCAGTCAAAGAAAGTAGGACCACTGGTTAGCTGTGTTTTTCCTCGTTTGGGGCTCTTCGGTAGCCAACACTCACAACACCATGATGGGTAGAGTCCGGGTTTGTCAGTGAGCAGGTTACCATCCAGCCAGTGATCCACATTTTCCTGTTGCCTTCAATCCATCAAATACCGCAAACTGGATACCACGTTATTGGTGAGCATTGAAAAAGTGAATCATTGAACTTCATACATCATTGTAATTCTATCAAGATGTGAAACCTATTTAGGTCATAAAATGTAATCAGAAAGAGAATGTATCATCCCGTAAGAGCTTTGCAAACTGAATTAATTAGAATTACATCTTTGCCCTAACATAAAAGAATTTTGTCATCCTCAGACACTGAAAAGTTAAATGCTCCCGATTCAACAGCTCTAGTTAACACAGAAGTCAGATTATGAGCTTTCTGCAAACGACTTCAGACCACTAGACACTATCAGTCTTATTCCCTTACTACTTAGCTATCTCTCCTTTATCTCCATGTTTAGTTTCGGTAGTGTTCAAGTTAATCAATATCACTCTGACTTATCTTTCCAGATATACGTGACTTTCTAGATCCATATAAACAGACAGTGAAGTAGTTCACTGTTTCCACTATTTACTTGGTAGTGCGAGTACATTTACCAATAGATTTCAACTCAATTTCGGACTTCTACACTATCAAACTAAGAAGTTAATGAATTCATTTGACCAATTAAATATCAGCGAATACTTTGATTTGTAGCTGTCAACGAAAGAATGATGAAGCAATCTCAAAAACACATCGTTTCGTCAAGTTATCTCAATATTTAAATCCTTATAAGAATGAATAGTTTTCTGTCAATCAGTCTCAAGTACCAGTCATCAGAAGATTATGTGTGTGTGATTGTACAGCTTGAGAGTCAGTAAAAAGTAACTCCTTGCTGAATTTTTTTTGTTTTATGACTCACTGAGGATTTTCAAAATAAGGAAACGCTACAGCGACCCAAGGACGGTAAAGGAACTGGATGGATTTTTACTTTGCTCCATCTAGCTTGCTATTGGGAAAACAAAGATTCAGGTTATACGAGAATACTCAGGTAGACAGGAGTATCCAGAGCTGAATTGAAAGGCACATCGATGCAGCCCTATCCAGCGAAATTACAGAACATTCAAGCGTTATTGGATGAATCATATAGATTTTACCCAATCGCGTGTGTATGAATTAAAGAGAAATTTTGACTTTCGATCAGTTATTGTTGAGGATCTCAAACCAGATCGATGTCAATCTCCCGAAGAGTATGCCAAAGTGGTAACAGAAAAACAGCTACTAATGAAAGACACTTCCAGAGTAACCCTGGGAATTATGCACCTAACTTATCGCACAAAGAACTGCCAACATGACAACAACAGACGCTTTTTCAGCTCTAAATTTCTGTATTCTATCCTCAAACATCAGTGAACTTAATTTTGAAGTAAACTCCGGTCTCAAAAATCAAGCTTAAGGTTTATTACCAGCATCCAAAGAAAGCCTACCCACTTCAATTCAACAGTAATTGATAGCTGTCACAAGCTTATAAACATCTCAGTTAAAGATCATCCTATATTGACCTAAGAAACACCGCAAAAAACCTAAAGAATTGACGACCCATAAGGAGATTATACTCACACGATCCAGTAAAGGCGCAGTTGTTGCACTGATCATTCACGATAATTGCATCGATGACATTTTCACTGTTACATCTGATGAGAGGAGATTCATACAGAGTGTCATTTGAAAAAAATAGGACGGAACAAGTTTTTTAAAAAATTAACGAACACTCTTCAAAAATTCAAGACAGACTCTTTCATTCTTTCTGAATTATTTAAATCTTTTCTTCATATTGGATCAAATATTCAACGATTATATGGACTGTAGAAGGTACACAGGTAGGACCCACCTCTTTGCTCAGTCCTTGACATGGTAGGTTCGCCGTACCACTACATTACTCAATGGTTCGATAAACATCTTCAGTCAAACTGAAGGTATCTTCCTTCATTCATTCTGTGACTGTTTTAATTTTGTCAACTATTTTGATGATGTTAATTGTTCTGATAAAGGCATGTTCCATCTATGTATATATATAGTCTCATTCACTACGGATATTTCACCAGCTGAGATAGCATATTGCATATATGAATGCATTCATTCTAACAGATTAAGTATCGGAGCATCTTGTTAAGATGCAGCTTCAATGTCCAATCCACCGTGAACAACGAAACTTACACTGTAAAAATGAATGTCATAGCTGTGAGTTCACAACTAGACCATTAGATTGCAGACTTTTCTACGTTGAAGCTTAGAAACGCAAACTTGTGCAGACAGATATACCATAACGAATTTTATAAAAGATACATAGATGACACATCTATCATAAATAATGATATAGATAATTTAGAAAATATTCTACTTTTTTTCAACGGCTGTCATCCGGTAATCTAGTTCACACTGAACAAGAAATCACATTCGAAAATACATTTTTTTTAGATGGAAAACTGACAAGACGCTGAAAAAATGGATCCAGAGAAAGCCTATGAGTGAAAAACAGTCCACTCGACTATGTATTTAGAGTCTCTAGACACAAAACAGAATCTGATCTGTTGTTTATGCGATACAATCCTTAAAGTCTTCAGCCCTGGTGCCACTGACGAAAGAGAAATACCCCCAAAATTCCTCTGGTTGAAAACAGCATTCTTGAGCGTTTCATCATGCAAACCATAAAACCAAAACTGGTCAGACAGAATAAACCTATAGTTCCTGTAAATCTGGTTTTCTTGAATCTACAATGGAAACTCGTCCGTAGGAATACTAAACGTCATTTAACTTCTTCGTTAAGAAAAACCGTTTGGTACTAAACTGCGACCCATTTCCTCAACACAACAAATCATATGGCTATGTGTAATCGATAAGCAACAGCGGTCAGCCTCCTCAACATGCTTACATCACTTCACCTACTCTTCTCCACAAAAGTATGTCAGCCGTATTCAGTGTCTATTTCTAAGCGTTCAGTGGAACATGTACAATCTTCGCTTTTTATGGGAGAAAGATGATCCTCTCACAGTTCAATTTCACAACATTTTCATCCATTCTGGACGTCAGGTAAACCTACAAACTAACTCTGGAATCTCGCTGAAGGCTAAGGCTATGCAAGTAAAGTGTCTTCAAACTTTACGAGCCATCGCGATTTCCATTTCAAAGCGTGAACTGTGTACACCAAAGAAGTTTGCTCAGTCATTACACTCAGTGTGGGTTTGACCTGTGTGAAAATGTAACCCTTGTAAAGTGTTTCTTCTTTGCTTTGCATGCTCTCACTACCTTATCCTGTCTTCCCTCCTTATGACACACCCCTCCACATTACCAGTGTGATTTTGGATTGTTCGACTGTACTGAATTCTTCCGGGTGTATCCATCATATCATCCAACCGAGTTACTTAGTCTTGTTCCACATTTCGGTAAATATTTGCTTTCACACTACATAATTCCTTGTTGAATATTTACATCTTCAATCAAAACTGAATGTTGTTAAAATGCTTTTCAAAATATTCCTTTCATGCTGTCTAGTCTGTTATATCTATATATGTATATACATGTGATCTTTCATCTTGAGAATGAGTCACCGTATGGAGTAACTGTCCACTGAATTCCTTACATTTATTCACTCATTCGACGTTTTCAAATTGAAAGAAGTCTTATTCAACTCTCTACTCTCCATCCAACAGGGACGTGTCATCTTATAACGCTAGTCACACAGACGTGCAAACCAGGTGCTTGCCTCAAAAAGTACACACATGTTATGCCATTCACGGTGATTACACTCATCAACGAAATCCTCACAGAACACACACACACACACTATGAGTACATTCAAATTCCCCTCATGTGAGAGTAGGAGGTGGTCACTTCAACACTGTCCTTAGTTCCACATTAACTTGTTCCTTTCCAATCTACTGGACGACATTACAAACACAGTTTATTGTCCATAGTCATATGAAATGCAGCATCACAAGCCTCACACTCCCTTCGACACTCACACTACCACTCATTCCTTTGTGGATGGATCTCCACAAATCTAGTTTATTTGAGTCACTTCAAAGGCCACTCGAATGACTGCTGAAATAATCAATCACGTTTGAGTATTTCGGTTGAGAAGGTGGGTTTTCATGAGATGAGGAGACGTGATTAGTTGGTTGAGTGGCATTCGAATTCACTCGATTTATTTCCTTTCTACACCACACCACAACACACCACACTAACAATGTGCTCTTTGTTTTCAAATCACTATGCTGTCACCCTAGCCTAATTCATACATAAAAGTGAGGATAGAACTCCTCCACCTATCACCTGATTAGCATAGTGATAAGACCTACGACCAAATGACGCACGTTCGAACCAGTGAAGGAACTCCACCATCCTCACGAATACAAACACACTGCACTGATGAGTGCCCACTAGCACAGTGCCTAGCTCAGTCAATTCCTCTTGACTATTCACTCTCAACATAGTGCACTCTTGGTGGCATTGGATAAGACAGTTGTCTAGTCTATATTGCAAAAGACAGGAATCTCGTCAGCTTGCCTGAATCCAAACTTATCATTTTTATCACTAGACACCTGTTTGTAAAAACAAGCTTGTCATCACTCTCAAACCGATCGCCAAATCAATTAAGCCATCATGTGATCAAAACCCCCCCCCCTCCCCCACTTCATCAAATAACAATCTATTCTCACACTTGTACACAACTGTCCATCATCGATCCAACTGTTCTCACCAGTTAACTAAACAGAAAGAAAGGATGGTCATTTGATTACGTCACCTGTTATCACTAGAGGTCAGTCAGACTAAATGTCTCTAACACCCGCTTCACATGTAACAGTCTGAAACAGCCAGCCCGACTAAAATGAAAGATTAGTTAAGGTAATACAGTGACTTGGTGAATTCCCCCTCCCTCCCTCCCATCATCAATTACTTCTCTCCACTTCCACGTTCAACTCTCAAGTTGACAAATTCTCTACACTCATTCTCACTGCTTCACCTCACTTCAATTTACTCCAACTGTCCGTCAGGCAGAAACAAGCACGACATATCTACCTGCAAAATGCACATGTCTCTAGACTAACCTATTCCTTTGGGATTGACTGGAAAACTTGAGTATGCTTTACCTGACCATCACTTGAAAATGTGGAATACTGAGTGGTGAAAAATATTTCCGTTTGGATTTCACATCATCACTGATGTACAGCGCCTGAGGTGACTACTTACTCAAAACTATTTTGACTCATGTCAAAAGGAGAATGAGAAAATGTTAACAGTTTCGATATAATCGAAGAGTGATTGAGAAGCAGACAAGACTAGGCATCTATTTCTGAGGAGAATAACGCATTTAATTAAGGCACACACATTCACACTGTTTATTACACTGGAAATCGCAGTCTAAAGATATCCTGTTGAGTACATCACCATCCACTTATTGGCACCCCAAATCGAACTCCACTTACAACATACAGCTAGCCTTATCATCTATGCGCATCAATACATCCTACTCTGATTGATTCACTTCTGATATCACATTACTCACTGCCATCAGAACTTCTACATATCCATGTGAAGTAGAGTAGTGATGAGCAATAGATTCTGTTTGGTGATCCATCCAATATGAACTTATCACAGACGAATAGCAATCACAAGCAGAACAGTCTAAACTACGCACAGGACAGCCAGTGAGATTTGTTCAAGAATTCCAGTGAGCAGCAGTATTTACAAAACCTGAACAGGTCATTCGTCGAATTGAGTAGATTTCTGAAAAATATCACTGCAGGATGTTACAAATGACGAGTACCTTCCAATACTTAATCATTTGTCTACTGAAGTTGACATGCCATTGTCAGTCAACTCTGAAATCTCCCACTCGGAAGCATAGTTCGAAATTCTTCTCACTCCACATATTCTGAATTGAACGGAACTGCATGGTGCATAACGAATTCAGGATTTCGGACACAAACATATGGATAGATGTCCCTGGAGTATTATACTCTGGAGGCAATATACTTAGTCTGTGTTGGATAGTGACTCTAAGAATATGCACACCGCAATTCAGTCGTCTTCTTTTGTGATCAAATTGTCAATAGCCTCCTTCGAAGTGATTAACATCCTACTAATGGCGGAAAAATTTTCACAAAATTATTCCTCAACTGCCCCACATCGATGGCAGCAATCGATAGGAAGTTATGAAATTAATCTCTGTTTCTTTTGTCACTCATGAGTAAGACGCCTTTGTAACCGTTACGAAATTCATTCAAGACTTAACTCACGACTAGACAAAATGGCATTGTTTATTTACTCCCCAATCAACTCAATTCCATTGATGCATACACACACACACACACATCGAATGTAGTTGTAGTTGATCGAGACATGAGTCCTCCATTATGCATTGCTAAATGACATGACTAGTTGTAATTTCATCACATCAGACAGTTGTGCTCATTAGCTGAATCAAAGTTATCGGATTACTGTTCAACCGTTTCCCTTGTCTTCAGTCGAAATAATTGCCGATTAGAACAGATGAATATGAAGTAGACATCTGAAGTGTGTGAGTAAATCAACTACACTCATCTGCTTACTGTGCAATGCAGTTTGGCACGCGTGTGCACACACACTTGCATGTTAACGCTTGAATAGTTCATCTTGCCTTGGCAATATGTTTCATATAGCTGTTCCACTCGAATTATTGACACTAGCAGTAGTGTTGGAGATGATATGTGTTGCATTGTGAACACGTTGATTTCCAAATAACATCATGGTGAATTTTCGCAATTAGGTGAAATCATTTTGTGAGTGACTGTCATTTCGATATTGTGGGATTTGTAGAACCCATAATCTGATATCTACTATGCATTAAATTTGTTCAGTTGACAAATGACATTTGTTCTCGGGTGTTTACTCTGACTAATCTGAAAGAGTATGACCAATCATCAATGTATCTAATTCACTGTCACTGTAGGTCGGTTAATCATGTGCTGAAACATTCAGTGACACCAACTGAAAGAAACAAGATAAAGATAGGTATGAAGAATGAAACAAGTTTGAAATAGTTGAACACTTTGTATCACTTATAACCTCCAGCTGTCCTTCAAATAAAGCATTCTATGCAACCTCTTCACCACGACAATTGAAAGCTCATAGTGCTATTCACAAATGCCAGGATACAACAGTCGTGTAACAGATCATCTAAGTCCCACTAACTTCCATTCAGTTATGACAAGTTTAGCTCATTACTTTATTCACCAACACCATTCACCCTACCTATTTGTCAATGTTGGTCACAGGTGGGAGTACAAAATAGAGATTACTACAGTAAGCTGTGCAAACAGAGTGGAGTTGTGGCTTAATGGGATGTCGTGGGTTCGAAGCCCAACAACCAGTAGGTTGTATCATTAGCCGTCACATAGTCGGTGTAACTCATTGCCTGATGCACGAATGTGTGTATGGTTGCTGAATGGAATGAGATTTCTCTCCATGTATGACCACTCAGTGGTTTTCATAGGACATTCCTGATTCCAAGAAAGGCTGAAAATAAGTTATACTTAATTAGTCACTCTGGAATCATTCAAACTGCTTGTTTACTGGTTTAACGGAAAAAACGGTTACCATTTGTAAGCATTCTAGATAATGTGTGGTGAAAGACAGAACAAAATAAGAACAGTCATTTTTTCGATACAATAAGAGACAATCACGTCTAATGCTGAAACTCGGATTTTGGCTTGTCTGACTGAAGTGTCTCAAACAAGATAAAATCCGAAACCTGCAGTCTACTACAGGGCAGTATAAGGTGTTAATTGAGGATTATGAAGATTGTCAGTGGAGGTTATTTAGTTAGTGAGTTATGTACATAAGATGTCGAGGTATAGTACTAGCTAATGTCTACTGAATGAATGAACAGTTGTCATTGGTGATCAGTGACTAGAACGAGACAAAGGTGTTAGTCTTTACTCGCGATGAAACAGGTCTTCAGTGCTTGGAGGTTTTGGATAGTTGTCCAACTGTGACAAATCCATGGCGAAACACACTTCGAAATCATTTAATACACACATATAAACGACTCCATTCTTAAACACCGAGTATTTCTTCTGTAGACTTGTTGATAATCTCAGGATGAGTGATGAAATTATTACTTATGATCACGCTTTAGATAGCGAGCTAAAGAGCATTTCGAATTTTCATCCCCATCAATTGTTTGTCCCACTTCAGTATTTTTTGAAACAATCGGGCGAACTGCACTGAAAGCTTGTAAAGTAAGCAGCCTCACCATTCAATGCTCGAGAGTGGTTTTCTCACTTCAGCAAGTATGATTTATCTTACATTTGACCTGTATTTGTGTAGGAGTGTTTGATTCATCTGACACCATGTTGATCAACCTATAAGATTCAATTACTATCCAAAACTTTGCTTCATCCAGTTGTATTATGTGAATGCCATAACCACTTAATTTATGATATACGGTAGCTTCGAAACATCTTCACACGGTATTACATTAGTTTCGGACATTCACTAACTTGGCTAGTTATTCAGTACTAACACGCATAAACAACTACACATACGCAGACACAAAAGTCAACTGGTCCCGAAAATCACGTTTTCTCACCTATTCACAATTTTCTAAATGTGACATTATTGTTTATCTAGTCAAATTTGTCTTCAAGACGTTGATCAATTTAGAAGTGTGATTGAATCACGTCACACTTTTATAACTTGGTCTAGTTCTGTTTTGGTTCGAGTAATCAAAAGATGACAAGTTTTAAAGTCAACAGAAATCAACAACAAATGATTATTCTCTACCTAATTTTGTTCAACGACCTTCGACCTATGGTGTAAATATTTATCATTTCAATATATGATTAAAAATCTTTCATAAATTGATAAATCAATATTTATTGAGTTTTATTATTATTATTATTTATTGTATTATACAATTTAGGATGTCTAACAAGGTGGGAGATGAGGTGTAGTAGTAGTAGTAGTAGTAGTAGTAGTAGTAGTAGTAGTAGTAGTAGTAGTAGTAGTAGTAGTAGTAGTAGTAGTATTCAGGGTAGGATAACGAAAAGATTTATTATTCATTAATTATTCAAATTTGACCACCAAACACACATATATAAGCTGTCTACGTTTGTTCATTGCTAGTAAAACATAGTTCAGTAGAGGCATCATTGTTAATGGGTAAAATCGAACGTACCATCTCACTCTGATCAACTTAGACTTGTTTTGAAATGTGATAAAATAGTTAATAGAAGGATACGTTAAGAAATTCGCATTGATCTGTTACACAACAGACAAACATCAACAATACAAGAATAGAATGAAATGAGCTCATTTCATTTCACTACCTTTCATCAACTACAAACAGCCCACAATCGAAATGAAGTTTTTTCGTAGTAATGATGATATAACATATTTTAAATAGCTAGAAATAAGTAGAGATTTGAAATCGAGGATCAACAATAAGACAGTAAGTCGAAGAAACACAGGATTGATAATCTCAAGTCTCAGTCAAAATCAATTACAATTTATATCTCATGACAGAAAATTCTGGAGCCTTGGAAAAAAAAAGCGGGGAGGGGGGGGAGACAGCAAACAGACAGGAGTGTAAAAGGAGGGTTTGTTAAAGAGCTAGCAGGTTACGCAATTACGTAAAAAACTACAAAGTTGTCAGGCTGAGTGAATAAAAGTCGGTAAATAATTAATGAAGAGATGATACAATCAAAGAAAGAAAGACTATATGCATGAATATGTAAAGAAAGATGAATTATAGTCACTTCCTAAGTACGTAGGTCAGGTTGAAAATATTTGAAAGCTAGCGCTTCTATAGAAAACCATAATAACCATGGCGTTCTTTGTTTCTTGATCATCCTGAGGGATTGAGAAGCATCTATTTAATGTCGTGTTCCCATCAGGCGCCTGGCGATTGTGCTGGTAAAGGCCTTGCTACATAAACACAAATTTCTGGGAATTTGCTAATAAAACTGAGTAGATGCTCTTTTTTTGGTTCTTCCTATCTACTTGCTTCCATAATCAAAGGTGAAGGGATATACGCAGTTGGAGGTGAGGTGAGCTGTTTAATTTCGACTGTGTTATTAAGCATACTTTATTGTCACCTGAGAAACCTAAAGGAATTAGCCTCCTTCACCTATCTAGGAAGCACTGTTTCAACTACACGCAGCGGCACAGACGAGAACGTCAAAGCCAGTCAGCATCGGAAAAGCAAGACAGGCGTTCATTAACCTGAAAACAGTGTGGAGATCTTCTGCACTTTACTCAGCATGTGGAACAACATACTGATTTTCAACACTAATCCAGTCAAGTCAGTGCTCCGGTATGGTTCACAGACTTGACGTGTTACGAAAGGCATTTCCAACAAACTACAGTCATTCATCAACAACTGCCTACACTGGCTCGTTACTGAAGATCAGATGGCCAGAATGATAAGAATAAGCAACAAGGAAGTCTGGCTGGCTATCTGGCTGGCGACGAACCGACCAAGAAGCTATCGCTGAGCAGATATGCATTGGAAGGAAGTGGAGGAAGTGGGCATACACTGAGAAGGCCGACTGGGGACATCATGAGTCAGGTCCTCTAGTGGTACCCAGATGGGAAGAGACGAGTTGGGTGTCCGAGGTGAGGGTGACACGGAGGAGATGGTGCGAGGAAGAAATGAGAGCTTGTGGGCTGTCGTGGCGCCAGGTTGAAAGGTTTGCAGAGAAGAGAGTGGAGTGGAGACGTGGTAGTGAATCCCTATGTTCCATTAGGAACCCAAGGGACAAATAATAATAATAAATCGTCAACTGAGAAGAGTCTCGTGGCAAAGAAGCTCCTTTCAGTGCAGTTTTATCCTCCTGTCTATTATTTCAGATGTCTCATCATCATCAGGATAATGAAGAAACAAAGAATACCATATTTATTACGGTTTTCTGTAGAAGCGCTAGTCATCAAACATTTTCAACCTGACCTATGTACTCAAAAAGTGACTTTAATTAACCTTTCTTTACATATGTATGTATGTATTTTGTAAACTTCAGGATCAAAATTTGATATGATAGAGTTGAATAAGTTGAGCATTGGATTGGATTATAAATGAAATATGTTTTGTAAAATTCCAATGAAGTAGAAAATAAATTTCTGACGTTTCGCGACTTCGTGAAAATCGCTTCTTCAGAGAATGTACGTATGTAGTCTTTCCTTGATTCCATCATCTCTTCATTGGTTACTTGCTGACTGTCAACCTAGCAACTATTAAACAGACCCTTTTTTTAAGCTTCTTTTTCCAAGGCTCCAGAATTTCTGTCATGAGATATAAATTGTAATTGATTTTGACTGAGACTTGAGATTATCAATCCTGTGTTTCTTCGACTTACTGTCTTATTGTTGATCCTCGATTTCAAATCTCTACTTATTTCTAGCTATTTAAAATATGTTATATCATCATTACTACGAAAAAACTTCATTTCGATTGTGGGCTGTTTGTAGTTGATGAAAGGTAGTGAAATGAAATGAGCTCATTTTATTCTGCAATTGTCTTTGCTCTTACACTTTCCAGATATAAGATATCACTCATCACATACCGCAGTTTTTATCCATCAACAATGGTGCAGTTGCTTAATGGTATTAAGTTTGTTGGTAAAGCACTCGATTGGTATTTTGAATAAGCGAATAAAACAATTTTCCATTTGGGACCATTTATCAGCCAAGGTTACCTTAAGTGCACGGAATTACCCATCATTATTTTACCTTTTGGTGGCTAACATTTAATCGACTCAACCTAGGAGTTATCGCAAACCGCACCAAAGATGATTACTCGTGCTTTATCACTGATGGAACCATTTAACTATATAACTAGTTGGCCAGCTACTAAGATGGATATGGCGTTAGCAATCTATATTCAAACTAACCGTATCAAAATGAGTAGGCAATTTGGGAAACAAGAATAGGGAACAATTTCATCTGGTACAACGAAATGAATGACCAAAGCAATTTAGTTGTCTGTATTTGGTCATGAGCTGCACCTACTACGTGAATGCTAATGTTGCTTGCTAGCTGTTTGCCTAAACTTCTCTAGTTCACAAAAAGTTCGAGATCGTCACTTATTGGTTGAAAGTCAACAGTCTAAGTCGGCCATCGACAGATTCACATACACACGTAAATGTCAGAAAATTGTCCCTGTTGTTAATAAGAAAACTAACGAGCACCTATGTTACTGGGTGGTGATTGAAGGTGAAGTAAAAATTTGGACCGCAGCCGGTTTCGAACCAGAGACCGACAGGTTTTCGGCTCGGTGTTGGCAAAGCCCGTTTTTGTCGATTGTGTGTGTGTGTGTGTATGTACCCGTGATTTACGTGAATGATTCGACGTTTTAACAGTAGCACTGAAATTCAGGATCCACATTTAATCCTATTTAGAACTACTCCTGGTAGATGTACCTGCATCTCACTCTAAGTGATATTCTCCCGCGAACTCGAGCCCAGCAACGATAGCTTTAAATGTCTGATTGTCGTCCACTAGACAACTGGGTTTTGACAGCCACCTGTTGTGCAACAGCTGTCAGTTGTTGTTCACTCACTCCTGCAACTTCTTCCTGACTATTGTAATCAGTCAAATCAACTGTTCTCTGTTGGGATATAGAATCTTCAGGCAGTATTATTGTATCTGTCCAAGAAGTATTCAATACCAACGGAAACCAATCAGTTTGGTCAGTGGAATTATTGACAAGAAATTACAAGTATAAGTAAATAACAGTTACGAGGCTTTATCGTTTTTCTGCTGCTGCAGGAAATCAATTAGGAGCTTTTACTGTGAAACTGTGCTTCTAAACACTCATCAGTAAAACATATCTACAATTTTGATAGAAAAGATGCACTTCCTGGCCGCAGGAAATTAAATTCACACCACTCATCATCGCTGTCAAATGCCTCAATGCTGAGGTAATCCGTCTGGAGCTTAACGAAGTTTCATCACCAGACCTTCTGGGAAAACGTATCCTAAAAGTATACATTCCAGTTTAGCATAAAAGTAAAATTAACTATTTCTCACATAGGCGGCATTTGGGAAAGTATACATAAAATAGGCTATTGGCACGCAACTGGGAATCGTAAGTCGGTAAAAGCCAGTCAAAACCATTTGGATCCATTGTGACAATGATGGACAGAGTCTGGCAGTGGAATCCAAGAAGTATGTCTTGCCCTATTTGGAACTCATCAACTGGATGTACCCTCCTACCAGTGAGTGTTGTCCCCAGCTGGTGAGTTCCAAATCGGGCGAAACGCGTGTCCTAGGTTTCGCTACTAACCACTGTCTATAGTTAACATCAGTAGTGAGAATACCGGAAATATCCAGACATCAACACAACACCCCATATGCCAATTTGGGGCCAGTCAGTGACGGTGATTCACAAGTTACAACACCAAAACATTCGCATCCACGCCAAGGTTCAGTCGGCCACTGACGCAAGAGAAATGACTTCACTCCTCTTACAGATAAAGCAAGAAACGCTCCCAGGCATTTTTTTTCTGTATCTTCAGATCAGATTTGAACTCAGTCTTGGAGTGGTACTTTGCATATGGGTAGTGACGAACTCATCCTCAAAATTCTCAAATTTCCACTTGGTATGTGTGTATGCGTGCGTGTATGAATGTATAAGAAAGACTCCTTTTCCCAACATAACCCAATAGGATTATGTCTTCGGTGTATTGTAAATTTAGCATTCATTTTCATGTGAGAAGAAAAGTCAGCTCAGTAGAGGAAGACCCCATAAACAGGTCTACAATAAAGTTAATTCAAAATGGTAGCATACTTCTTTGATGAACGTGCAACGTAGGCTACTCACTGGATACCCAACTGGTTGCCTCAGATAGGCTACAAATATCTCAGCTTAAAGCCTTCACAGGGTTTTGTACCTATCAGACATTCATCCACGAGTCGTCTCTACTGAGGGATTCGAATGCTACGTCAAAGTCAAGATCTATAGCTAGTGTAAGGTACTCTTAAGGATAACTATGCTTCATTATCTTACAACTGTTAGAAATATGATCTGTATACTGGTGACTAGTTCAGAAACTGACTGGTTTTTAAGAGTCAGTAGTCCCTAAATCCAATCAGGTCGCTGATGATTAAGAAGGTAGAGTTTTAGACAATATGTTGGTTATGGTGACTCCTGTATGGTTATCGTCTGATAATGAAATCAGTTTAGTCCCTAATCTTGAACCACCATCCTTTAATACCTGTGGTCCAAATCCATAAAGACCTGCTGGCATTTTCGCTTCAGCTTATATACAGTCTTTTCAACTTCACCAAGTAGTAGAAGCCCCATCTCAATGTTCGATCGTAGCTACAGCTAGACCGCAGGCAGTCACACAGTAGAATGACGACAGGTGAACTGTCACTCAAAGCGTTCTACTCATCGTCCAGTTGTCTTGTTTGATCATGTATTGCTAACCTATCTTCCTGTACAATCGCCTAATTAGATACTGATTTTTTCACCTCAGCTCCTCTAATAAGTTCAACACCTGTCTACTGTGGTCTACCACCACTACATTCTTCATCGATTTGTTCTTTTTTGTTCTTCTCTGCTCAGGGTTATTGCATTGACGTTTTCCCACTCTCCATTTAGATCGATCCCACTCGAAACCTCCAGAGTATACTGTCGTATGTCAACTAATTCATAGTAAGCTTCTAAGACCCACTATATGTTGGTCTTCTCTATCAGGAAGTCAATTTAAGACTTCAAGCAAACTGCATACGGCAACAGAGTTCCCCAGGATGAGGAAAATTACCATGTTCTGATGATTATCTACCAATTCCCCCTTTAAAAGCATTCTTAGCATCATCACAATTGCAGCTAGCTCTGAAGGCTTTTAGTTGTGGTTATCCTAAGTCAGTTTAGTTGCAGACATGCACGTCCTCTCATCAATGAATGAAAACTGTCGAGGCACTTACATCACAATTACTGACAGTTCACCACCGATCCTCTGTAGTAATAAATGATAGCGGTGTGTATCTTTATGTCTTAAGTTTGTACTGACCAGAAATAGGTGGTTATCGGAGCATATTTATGGCAGGTAGTTGCCGTTATCCATTCATTCTACTGGAATTTCAAAATTATCACTTAAATGCCTTTTTGTCTACCTTAGCCTTCTCTGATTGTGCATTGGCACCACGTGGTACGAAAACTTTCGGCTTTCAGTAGGAGACTGGGAAGTTCTCAATAGGACTCATCTTTCACTTCATCCTAACTGAAGTCAATGGTGCTTTGACAGAGATTACAAGGAGACAATGGCATGAGTCACAACCGTACGTAGTTCTAGCTCTACTGTTGAGTTGAACACTGCATAAAATACTGCTGATTGGGATCTAGGCGAAGGGTGAGTCTCGTAGACTCATTATATCGGTCAGGTGAGGTCAAGTAGATAACCGTACTTAGGTGTTACTGAGGCTCTTGCAAATTCCCACACTCGTCCATGCCCCTAGAGGTAAGCGTTTAAGCTAGCAAAGCTTGTTGTCTAATTTGGCGAAGAGTTTAGACACTGGAATCTGCTGTATGTATTTTGATGCTCTGTGTCTGAAGACCAAGGACACTACTCTCCGAACTCACATCATTATCATGAGATAAAGAGCTACAAACAGTTAAAGATACTATGTAATTATTAGGGGAAATACGCGGAAAATTCAGAAAACAGTGAATCATAAGGTTGATGGTGGTTAGAGGAGAACTGAGTGCTGAAAATGGTAGGAAGATAGTTGACATTTAATGACTGACCACAGCTTGGAAAGTTATTTCTTCTCGAGGTACCTACAAAGGAAGGTGGGCTAGTAAGGATCTTTTAACTGGCCTAGTCACGTTTCCACAGAATCCAAAAGACTTCTACATGAAAGCATTAGCATATAGCCTTTTCCAAAGTCTTGGACTTAATTTTGTTACTTTCACTCTTACCATCAGTATTGGAAATGGATCCGTTAATTAAGGATTGTGCTGTATTTGGGTCAAGACTTTCTAACCCCTCCTTCCGATATAGAGAAAACACAATCAGTACAGAATTTGAAACATCCATAAGCATTATACCTCTGCTATCACATTCCGTATGGTCAGTAGTACGACTTAGCTCTCAAACTTCCACCATAGTGGGAATTATTTGCACCATATTGGCAACTGTTTTCGGTTTTATCACTGTTCAACAGACCTTTCTGGCATAACAGAACCTCAAGATACAATCGTTCTTGTTTGCATATCTCGTTAAGTTATCGTGATATGTAAGCCTAACTAACACGTAAAGATAAAAGCTTTTGGACAGGTCCTCAGGTCACTAATGTACTTAACTAACGCCTGACAGTCACGAAGGTATTCATTGAGAAATATGCCTAAATGTACAATTGCCTTGAAAGTTTGATAATCGCGCTGTTGCTTCATTCAATCCTTATCTTGAGAAAATACCCTAAAATCACCTATTTATTAAACTAAGGTAACTATGGTTAAGATTTAGAACAAAAACCAACCTATTGGAAACTGGAAATCAAGTTCCGGTTTGTGAATTCTTAAGTCAGTGCACTATTGCCTAGTATTTCTATGTCTGTGTATGCGTAAGGAATTCACCTAATGTGCACCCGGAATTTCCCTTTGGATACGGCTAATGAAATTTTACGAAAGAAATCTGAATTTCTCTTCACATGAAATAAAAATTATCGCTGAAATCATTCGAAATCATCACTGTGGTGACTGGTCATTTAAAGTACTGACTTTTTGACTTCAATCAAGATTTATTAATGAATCATCGATGAAACCTAAATTTCTGGTAAGAAGGAGAAACACCTTGATTGTTACTGATGTCAGTGCAGTGATGACACCTATTTTGGAAATGGTTGTCTTCCAGTAATCATCCGCTTTTCATAAGCAAATTGTTTAGACTGGATTTCTTGAAATCCTAATGAAAAGGCATGAATTTAAGGAAGCAGTTAATTGGAAAACTAAGGGTACACACCTTCAGCCGACAGAGCATGATAGTTGGACTTTACTGTGAATGAGTACAATTCCGAAAATATAACTCACTTTAATTTCAATCTGCTGGATGGACAGGTAATATATTCACCTACACTTAAAAACATCTGACTTGATTCATTATAAATCACTCATACTTGCATAACCGAGTTGTTATACTGAACTGAGATGAACAATCTCTGTCAACATTATGGACTCCTGTGTGGATGCCTCGACAGGTGACAAGTTCAAACAGGACGAAATGTCCATCCTGAATTCCATTATTAAATATAACCAAGTAAATAAACTATAAGGCTGACGGTGCATAAAGCCAAAGATAGGATGAAAAAGACACTCATTTGTCAAACTTGAAATCACTGGTGAAAGTAACATCTAAAAATCAAAATGTTATACAACGAAGTAGGCAATTATGTTAAGTGCGAAAAATTACAAAAAAAAATTGAACCTTTTCATTGTGATTTAATTAATGGGTGAATTGAAAGGTGTTGTTAAATAGCCAGGTGACAACACTGATTACGTAATAACTGGAAAATATGAAATAAATAAATATATATATATATATATATATATATATATATATATATATATATATGAATAACAACTTGAAATATTTCCAAATCTCCACAACCCCCTCAAAAAATTTAAATATAAAATAAACAGACAAAAGGGTTAATTCAGTTGTTGATTTGTAAACATTTATTGATTTGAAGGTGATTGAAATCCCTTAGAGAAATGTTGGAAACTTAGAAACAGTAGACATTGATTATGAGTATAAGTGATAACCTTAAGTAAATAAGCATTCTATTCTGTTAAGTGAATCTCAACGGTATGCACCTGTTTAAATGGGTGAATATGTGGATCAAGAGGGAAAATGAATGGTCGTTCGTCAAAAATAGCCTAAAATACTTGGGGAAACCAGAAGAGTAACAAGGGCTTCAACATAGAGACTGTTGTTAGATACCGAAGAGCAAACAATTTCACATTGTCTTGTCTCGAGTGTTGATCGACTTCCATCGATCATATTTGCAATGTGGCAACCAAGCTAGGAAGCTCATCAACACGGTGCACATTAGTAGATGTAAGTTGGTTGGAGGCGATAGATAGGACGCACTGGATCTAGGTTTCAAGCTTGTTAGCGGCCATCAGCAAAGAGCATCTACAACCTCGACAGAAGTGATGTCCCACCTGAGATATGAACCCGCGTCATCCAGTTTTGCAGTCAGCTATGTTATCTGCAATTTTCTAAATGTAGCAGTCCGTACTGCGTTTTTCTATCTTTTGCTTCTTCACGAAAAATGATGCCGACTCTTTTTGGCACGAATTCTGTCTGTATGTATAAATATGATCCGTTTGCTTATCATTACCAAGTTGGAGCGTTAAATTCATGTGTAAGTTGATAGATAGCATGTTGTCATCCTTTTTGAACTTAGATAAGCTGGATTCAGAAAACAAGATATGATACTGGTATACAGAAATCGGTCTCTTAATCCTTACTAGTAGGACTGTCGAGCTCTTAACAACTACGCTTACCGATGGCCCACTATATTTTACTGAGAGATGTTAGCAATCCTTTGATCTGGATTCTGTATACGATAACGGACAAGGAAGCTCACATTGTCACTCAGTACTGAAGTTAGAGACTGTATTACCAGGGTGCTGAAGTACTGACTAAGATCGAATCCTGTCAATGGACTGCTTACCTTATGATAGCCAATCTAGCCGTCAACTCCTAAAATCTTAGCACCAAGATTGCATAGTCTAGCGCTACATGAACCCAATCATGATTTGAATGTCTTATGAGTAACTCTTGCAAATTCAGCACTTAACACAGTGAGGAACACAAGTCCTCTTAATATTGCAGATGCACCTTTCTGAAGAGTGTAAAAAAGTATGATATCCAGTTCCTAAACCTTCATCTGAATGTCTCTTAAACTGCCAATAATATTGCAGTGGCAACTGCATTTGTACAGCTCTTTTTGAACGAAGATATAACTATGTAAATGTAGAATTCGAATTCAATTCACGTCCATGAATGAAGTTCAAAAATAAAAAAAACCATTACGGTTGCTACTTTTTTTCTCAAAATTCACTTTGAAACCCTTACATACTTGTTGATCAAACCATCCAAGATAGTATCTGTATACCAGACTCAGAAGAGCAACAGCTAGGTATACTGAAGGTTGCTGTTGTCTTTTTAGTTCAGCTCAATTCGGGATGGCATGAGATGACTTGCCATCATGGAATGCAGTTAACATGACATAAAAGATTGATCCTATCAAAAGTTATCATAATAGTCAGCGACTTCAGCGTCCGCCGACATCAGGCCAAAGATGGATCCGGAAGATCATACTGCTATAAGCTATCGTTAGAGAGGATTGGTGAAGGATATCGTTTTTCTTAGAGTACATTCTTGAACTACGATCATGCGTTAGCACATGCATGATTGAACCTTACTGGTAACAGGAAAAGAACGGCATTGAAGCTTGTTGTTAGTCTACTGGAAGATGAAAATGTCAAGCGCATGTTTAGAGAAGAGTTTGAGGACTATTTATGTAAACATTGCAGCGATTCTTATTCTAATGAAGTATGACGTGATATTTAGCCCCCTACAGAAATAAAGGCTATGACATTTAGTAATCTATGTTCAGAGTTTCCATAAGTCCATTAATTTCCGTAACCCCATCCGAACTGATTCATACAAGAAAACTGATTACAGCTAGCTGTCAATTCGTGATATAGGACAACCGTCGCTCAAGATCTTCAGTTGGCAACCGTTTCTTTTCTGAATGCTTGACCCCATAGGGTGCGTACCGCTGAGGAGCCCTTTTATAAGACGAAACGGCTGCCCAGTGATCCCAGGTTTTCAACGGTTTCCAAATGATGTCAGTCTGCGATGAATACCATCTCGAGAAGACTTGTCATGAACGCTGGTGTTCAAATAAGCATGAATACATTAAAAAATTGGGTTATTTAGCAGAATGAATGAACTCATCCATCTTAACTAAAAAGGAAGGAGATTTCTCCTCTTCCCCGCCTAATTATGCAGGAAGTTCAGTAAGTTGTATAGCTTTGTGTGAAGCTGTAGTGACAATAATTCCTAGGAAGATATTGGGACATTTGTCGATTGGAAAATGAAGGTGAACTTTGGTTTGGATTGTGGTAGAGTGAAGATGTCTGCAGATACCTTGTACTGTCCAAAATCTTGAGTTTAACCTTTGCATGTTATCTGAAAGACTCTCTGGTTGATCGAAGTTTCGTGAGATAAGAGGCTTGCATTTCAGTCAGACACAGTCCCAACCATAGAGTTTTCTCCGCCCACTTAATTCTTTTGACGTTTTCACTGACGACGTGAGTCGGAATTGAAACACTAAATAATAATGACAATAATTATCATTAATATGAATATATTTTTATTCCAAACAACATGCTTGATACAGCATTCAATTCTCAGCATGTAATAATTTAACAAATTTACTCCCAAGACAATATTTTCAAGCAAAATGATTATGGCATCTGAATGATGCTCACAATAACAGCATCAAAGGTAATAAAGTGTATCAGCCGGTTGATGCTGGGTTAACGTAAGGCTTTTAGTGGTGATGGTGGTTCATTCAACTAGTAGAAGAATGTAGTAGTCAAGATATCCGAAGAATAGAAATAGGATGAATTTTTTTGCATTCAAAAGTCCATTTCCGTCTAATATGATATCTGTCTTTCGAAAACGACTATTTTAGAACACTAAAAATCACCAACAGTATATGAAACGTTTATAGGACATAACTGATAGTTTAAACAAACTGAAAGAGAAATTGGACATAGTATATCATGTGGAAAATTTCATTGGTAGCCCAAAATTCAAGCAGACCGCCAACAACTTTACTGTGGAAAACCTACTTTCAGCTAAGTTTCATGTATTCGAAAATATTTTTCACCTAGAAATAGCCAATTCGAATCTCATGAAATTCTTTTAACCTATAGAATATCATACTCTTATCAGCAGGTCATTTAGGCCAAAGTGACGTATACTCATGTTCATATTCTGTGTGTCAGTATCACAGGTTCAATTGTACGTCACTTAGGTTGCTTCCGTTTTGCAGATGTGGCTAGTTAATGGTATTTTAACAAAATCTAACCTATCAGAGTCACACCTGTATTACTCAAGTCTCAATAATCATTCCTGTTGAGCAGATAGACCAAAATGTTTCTTCTGCTACAGTTGTATGAGTAGCTGAATACGCTCACGTGTGAAATGGTCATCTGACCTTCATTTGTTCAATCAATTAATAATTTATGTCTATGACCCCTGAACTATGAACACCTATCGTTGTGCACTTTCGGTTTCAATCTAATGGATTTTTTTTAAAGAATTGTATACCGTTGATTTTATTCGACTGCAAAACAGTCAACCCCCTGAAGTAATGGATATATATTTCCTGCATTAGTAATTTCCAGTATACGCATAATCATACTTGTTATAATACTGATAACAGTCTTGTGAATAAAGAAACAACTTCTGACTCCACAGGTTCCGAGTTTGTGTTAGCGATTGGATAACAGTGAGTGCAAATATATCGAGCTGATAAGTTCTGAATTCTACGGCTAGTCACCAGCAAGGAAATAAAATGAAAAAGATATCAACACAATGTCAAGAAATCTGTTAATGGACCACATGTATCAATAGAAATCAACCATTTTGGTCCAATGAATTGAGTAACATGAAATTATGATTTCAAGTCAACTTTATGACAGTAAACTGTGATCCTATATGGGGATGATTATGGTCTGAAAGTACATCATACAAGTGAGCTAAATTATCATGGAAGTTGATAGGATTGTAAAGTGATAGTGAAACTTATGAAGATTAGTTTGGAGGGTAAAGGCGAGAAAACAAGATTACTTATTGATTTCTTCCGAGCCTTTAACAACCTGATGACAAATTAAGTTGATCAGCCTGTAGCATTTCGTAACGTAGCAATCAAAAAATAGAAGGAAGAAAGATAGACGGATTCCTGTTTTATCGGTATAATGAGTAACTACTAAACTTCGTAATTTTGACATTACAGATCATCGGATGGTGAACAGCTAACAAGAATTGGACAGTGATACGGTATTACAATCCATTACACAGTGGGTATAGCAGAGAACTTGGTGCTTAAACTAGAACATAGTTATACTTAAAAATACTTTCACATGTACTGGACACATGCTGAACTAATCCCCTATAAATTTTATTATTCACTAACTAAACTTTTATTGAACTTGGAGATTTGTAGAGAACCAACTGCCTTTAAAGCAGTTTCTGTCACAGATTTCCATTAATTTGAGAAGCATTGCAAGCTATATAGCAATGGACGAATGTTTTATTGTAGTTTGCGACTTCTTATCAGCGCCAACCAGTGGCGAAGCAGCTTTAGATATTGTAGCGTAACACACTTCCCCAAAATCAATAGCCTAGGTTTGACGACTTCGACATTGATGCTGACCTTGATAGTTTAACTGGACTCGCTAAGCTGAAGGCACCCGGTCAAGCATCCTCGCCATTTGGCACGCTGTCGTGTTACGTTGCATTGCTCGTATTTGACTCTGTAGCCAGTCAGTTGGAACGCATCGGTATTTTGGCACAACTATCCAAACATACTATTCCATCCGACTACTCTATCGTGTTCTTCCTTGGTCTCGTATTCGTGGGTATATAACAAGTTCGAATAATTAGTGATTGGTCTTTGCGTCTGTCAAGTTCGCACCAGGACGAATCCTAAAATATCTCTCTAGCAAACATGTTATTTACAAACATACAATACCAAATGTTTAAAGATCAAAACTGGGCTATCAATTTGCACGGTTCATAATGAAATTTTAGACGCCTAACTATGGAGTCAACAAGAGTTTAATGGACTTACTAAAATATCTTACTGAGCAACACTAGCAATGGTTAGAAAGAATCCATGCTTATCTGTAGTTTCTGCTAGCCTTATCAAAGTTATCTAAACAATGAACAGCCATTTTGTTTGTTCAGAGTTAAGTGTAGCGTTGATGTTCTCAAACGTATTCACTTCACTGAGCCTGATCATTTCAATCAACTTCGATCAACCCCAGCTGCAATATAGAAAAATAGCGGTCTAGCGTTTAGACCACTTTCATGAAGACCGTGATATCTGCAAACTAGTCTGACTCCTTCCTGTTTACTACTAACCACGTTTTTCAGTAGTATGAACATTCATTCCGTTAATTTCTTCCCTTAAATATGAAATTTTTCTTGAAGTCTGCGTATAAATGTCTGAACCCGTGTCTTTTAAACATATCATTCACGAATTCTAACCATCTTAGTTTCACCTCAAACGTAGCTTAGTTCATCTCTAACAATTTATATACAGATGCCGAAAATCTTTGAAGTTTTATAAACATCACGGTAAACTGTATCCAGCATGCCTAATCAACTTACAAGTTGCAGTTTGCCACTATGACTGAAGTCCTCCATTAGCTGAATAGCAAACTGCGGATGCAGCTGCACTGTCTTTTAATTCGACAGATAAATACTACTTGGATATGAGTAGTAACAAACAGAAATCCTGGATTTATAGTGTTACACAAGTTTTGAATGTCCATGATGTTGGTAATAGGGAAGCTTTTGTTATATTGAATGGCCCAACTCGATGGTTAAATGATGTCCAACTTGGTTTCCACTCATTGTCTAGCACGCTAGCATGTTATTTAGCAAGTGCAGTAACTTTAGACTTGACTCCTTTTGACTTCTAGGGCTTGTACAACTGAAGACACTAAAGCCATAACGAAATAGTTGTACAGTAGTGCTTTTATCTGTAATATATGTCGTTCTTACTTGATAATGGTACATCCAAGACAAATATACTTAACTTCAAACTATAAAGAGGTATGAAGCAGGTGATTTTAAAGGCTACCCTGGTAGCAATCGAAACAACTAATTAGGTTTCTTCATTTCGGATGGAAAAACAAATTTTCATAAAACAGAGAATTTCGATTGGTTATTTCAAATGTTGCTAGGGTGGCATTTAAAGTCGCTCTATAAAGGCTAAACTTAAAGATATACCCAGCCGGCAAATATTCTGGGGGCACTCTGAAATTTTTGGGCAAAAGATGGAGGGAAAATCGTTGGACTTATTGCAGACATTGCATCCTCGTTATCGAAATTGTCATAATTGTCAAAGTGTACCCAAAGCTTAGCCCAATAGTTCTGAAGTCCACACAAATATTAAAAAAAACCCCAAAATTCCACTAATTCGTAATTTTACCATCTAGCATTAATTACAAACGTCCAGAATTTCACAATAATGTCTCAAGTGCTTAAAACAACAGACATGACAGTTATTTGCAAAATAACTATAAAGCTACACACGATCTACGTACGTACAAATTATTTTAAAGGGTAAATATTCTCATGACTAATTATGTTAAGAACTACAAATATAAGGAATGAAACAATATATAACACAAAACGAGAATTTATTTGTGCATTTCCGATAATTTATATGTATTTATTTTTCCCTTGCGTTCCTAGTATAACTTAAGTAGCACGCCTCCATTCCACCCTCTTCTCTGCAGCCTTTTCAACATGGCACCACGACTGTCCACAAGCTTTCATTTCCTCCTTAAATGATTTCTTCCATGTCACCCTCACCTCGGAAGCCCAAATCGTCGTTTCCCTTTGGATTCCACTCGAGGGCCTGGCCTAACAAAGTCTGGCGAGTGATGTCCCCAGTCGACCTTCTCAGTGTATGCCCAATCCAATCCATCTCCACCTTCTTCTACATATTTGTTGGGCGATAGGTTCTTGGTTGGTTTACTTCCACACTTCCTTGTTGCTTATTCTTACTATTCTGGCCATCTGAGCTTCAGTATTCAGCATAAGCAGGTGTTGATGAATGTCTGTTGTTTGTTGGAAGGAAATGCTTTTCGTGACACGCCAACTCTCTCAACCATCACATAGAAGCACTGACTTGAGGGAATTGGTGTTGACAATCCGGATGATGTTCACGCTTTGTACTGATTGGAGTGCAGTAGATCTCCACACTGATTATTTCAGATTGATGAAAGCCTGCCTTGCTTTCCCGATCCTGACTGGCTTTGACATCCTCGTCTGTGCCATCACCGCCTGCAGCTGAAACGATGCTGTCTGGACAGGTAGGTGAAAGAGACTACTTACTTTAAGTTTCTCGCATTAATATTAGTTGATGCTTGTTGGTGGTGGTGGTGGCAACGTTGGTTAGGTATCTTCAACACCTCTGTCTTCTCTGCACTCATTTGAAGTCCTGTCTTCGCTGCCCTGCATCGCCTCGCCTCACCTCACCTCTTGTATCAACTTGTTCGTTTTCGCCTGTAGATCTTCAAGTTTGTGTGACATTAGACACAAGTCATCGGCGAAATCCAAATCTTCTAGGATATTTTCCCCAGTCTAGCCAGCATATCCCCCTCTTCTCCCTCCTCACTGGTTGTTGCATGATCCCGTCCAGTCGAGTCGAGTCGAGTCGAGTCGAGTCGAGTCGAGTCCACTCCACTCCACTCCATTCCACTCCACTCCACTCCACTCCACTCCACTCCACTCCACTCCACTCCACCACAATCACGAAGATGATCGATGATAGTAGACAGCCTTGTCTTACTCCTGTCTTCACTTCAACAGCACCACTGAGCTTACCACTGTCAATTACTTGGCATGGGCGTCTTCATACAGTTGTTGAATCAGGTTGATCAAGACTGGTGGTATTCCGTAGTGTTTAAGCAACTGCCTGACAAATTACTTGTTGGTTGACGCTGTCGAAGACCTTTTCAAAGTCGATGAATTTGAGGTTGAGTTGAGTTGAGTTGACTGCCATTCTATACTGTGTTCTATGATGATGCGTAGAGTAGCGTAGCGTTGTAATTTGATCCGATAATAGTGAGTTCTGATCACACGTTAACCCGTGTTCTCCATATTCTCCGGGGAAGACAATACGGGTGTGCTTTTAGAGTACTCCGACGTACAGCCATCCACATCCGCATTCAATAATTAAGACAGCTTTATTGGTTTAGAAAGCAAACATGACAGCACCTCACGGTAAGGCCTTTTTCCTCGTAACCGAAGTTAATCACGGCTGTTGTCAAGTCTTTTTTGGGTGCTGGAAACTATTCTTTCATCATTAACCCCTTCATTTACACTGCCATGCCTGTGATAGTCGTAGATGACACCTGTAAAAACTTAAAGACAACTGATTTATTACGACGTTTGCGATCATTCGTTTTTCAAATGGTCCTTTCCTGGCAGTTTATGACCATAATAATAAAACTAATATTCTTACATCTTTGATACCCTTGTTTACGGCATCTCCAGTCATCAGTCCATGCTTTAGTATTAACGTGGCTTCCAGGATAATCTCAGTCACTTACCTCTAACGCATCATAGTCAAAACTATTTTGGGGTTCATATATCACGTCCGTGCCTAAATAAAGGATTGCACAAACATAACATGTTCATCAATAAGATCCCCATATTACAGTAGTTTGAAAAAATACAATATGGCTATAAACTGGAAGTCTGAATATACAAAGCATGTCACTTACTCTCACATCTGGTGCAAGTGGACATTGTACGCCATTAAACTGGTGTATTAAAAGTATGTTCTTCCAGGTAGAATGCTCTTAAACATTAATAACTTAGAATGAAGCATTATAGTCCATCCTGCAATACTATAACAGCACTCGAGATGAGGTAGAAGTATGCCCTATACGACAGCGTTACAACTTCAAGGTCATTAGGCAACTTTGGGTTTTGCCCCGATTTTTGGTAGTTTACCCAATTTTTCCGAATCTTCGTAAATCCACCCAAATTACCCCAAGTGTCTGCATTGCACTCAAAGTTTTGCATATTAGGCAATAAGACAGGTAGTAAGTAGTGTACGTGAACAGAACTTGCATGTGTGGATGCTTAGTCACAGTATGCACAAAATCTGTAACTTTGTCAACCTCTTGAAGACTGTAACATTGCGAAATATAATTTAGCTTGGAGGTGTAACTAAGAGTTCCAAACTGCGCCCGAAGTTGATTATAGGAATTACCCTAAGTGTTTGCAGGCTGAGTAGTTACACTTTCTAATCAGTGTATGTATTTTCCTAAGCCCAAATAGCCATTTTTATGGAGTAACTGAAACTTACTTTGACTTAAGCTCACCTAAAATGTGGTACAAATTAAAGTATAACAACATTTCAGTGGAATTATCGTCTATGATGTTTCGCTAAAAACGATCTGTTCGTCGTTAGTTCCCAGTAGTTTACACAACCTAGATGATGGTAAGCAATATTTACATGCTTGATTACAGCATACATATAGAGTCACTTAGATATTATGATTGGATGACTTCATATGGTTCATGGATTCAAAGTTTATGAACTGTAAGAAAAGGTTTGGTTTTACAGTGTCCGTTAATTTGATTACAATGACTGATCAATCTTAGGGAAGATGAATACTGTAATAAAGTGATAAATAGTTGGGTAAATAGTCGAGTAATGCATCATATGGTGTTGTCTAACTAATCGAGTTGTCATTTTACGCTTCAGTGTTCAGCTGACAGGTGAATATTATTCCTCTCAACAAAGAACAAAACCTAAAGTTAGGTATGTTTTTTTCATAGGAACTACTAGTTATCGCCTTCCATACATCTATAAAACACAATTCCTCCCTCTTCTTTGACTTATGTAGACGGTTAGAAATAGTAGAAGGCAGTGATATATGGAACCATTGACTGGTATACCATAGAAGGTGATTCATCTTGTGTAACGTGAAAGTGGGTAAAATGTTGAAAAATCATTGGAATAGTTTTAACATAGAGCTCTTTAGTGAAGTATTTGGCATGCTATCTTGATGTTCTGTATCCATTTTCTGGGCAGTGTGAAGGTTAAAAAGGCAACTATACTTATAACTGGTCGTTTACCGACCTTATTGTTATTCTTGACTTTCTGATGTTTCATGTTCATTCATTGTTCTGTTTCAGTCACACCTGTTCATAACGTTTATGAATCTAAAGTATGGTATACGTGTGTAATCAGTTGGGCAGGAGTGTGTTCTGCGAATTTCTGTTCATTTATGAAAGCAATAATTTAATCAACAATCTTCCGTTGGCTAGCTAAATTATCAAGTTTGTACGCCAGATTCAGCATAAATCAAACTTTACCAAGTATTTTTCATTAGTGAATGATATCTTCTAGGAGTTCTGAACGGCTTTTTCGTCTTAGTTCAGGACTATTTGTCAATAAACACCCTAAACCCCTCAAGCGATCAAGCCCGTGACTATCAATTGTTATGGTGAGGGTGCTGACCATATATGATGAAGACTACTCTGAAATTAATCAGTCCCTTTAAACCATCAGCGCTCATTAGAGACTTTCTTCGAGTTAGAATCTTTGAGGTTCCGATGAGAATTCTTGACCTGAAGAGTCGACTAAGTTTAGCGTGGGTAGGATACGAACTGATGACATTGGATGACGGCCACTCCATATTGTGAACTGTAGAAGTTGAAGATAATAGATCCAATGGTCAACTAAAACAACCTGACAATCCATATAATAGTCTTCTAATACTTTCACGTTTTAAGTAATTTTCCAGGGAATATCATTCTGTGATGAAAATTATTTTGAAATCAGTCATCCCTCAGAAACCATTAACTGAAATTGAAGTCTGCATGATATCATATTTATCCCCTATACAAGTGTCACACGCACACACACTAAAAATGAATACATGAGTAGAAAAATTACCCGTGACACTTCATGAATAAAACGTATTCTGATCACAGTTGGTGGTCATTTTAAAGTTAGCCATAGTGAGTAAATATCGAATAACAAATTAAAACAATTTAAAAAAAACTTATTATTTCGTTTCTAATAGATTGCATTACATGCAGACCTTCAAAGTGTTAACAAAGACACCTGTAATCTAGAAGTAGTATTCATCATGGGCTGACATCAGTTGGGGAACCGTTGAAAACCTGGGAGCACTGGACAGCTGTTTCGTCCTAGTATAGGACTCCTCAGCAGTACGCACCCACGACCCGACTAGGGGTCGAACTCAGGACCTTCAGGTTCCACGACGAACGCGTTAACCATTCAGCCACTGGGTCGGTTCCCAGTGGTTCACAATTTCCAACTTTTTTCAGTTCACGGCATAGCGTGACTGTCACCTAAGGTCTTCAGTTAGCATCCACTTCACTTCCGACTGGTTGACCCCACAGGTTACTGCTGAGGAGTCCCACACTAGGACGAAACGGCTGTCCAGTGCTCCCAGATCTTCAATGGTTCCCCAACTGATGTCAGTCTATGATGAATACTGCTTCTAAATTAAAAATCCCCATTCATCTAAAAAAAACACCTGTAGTCATCAGTGTTCAGTGTTCCCTAACAGGTGTAAACTGTTTATGATGTGTGTCAACTATTTTAAGGCTGTAAACTGAGTAAATTATGAGACTGAATTTTAAGGTTGGCAAGGAATCCATCAGTTTCAGGGAGGTCATTACTGTAGGTCGACATTATTCACAGAACCATTTAGGATATGGATCTGGTTTGCAACTCTTCAGCAGTATGTGCTGAAGACTCGAAACCAAGTTCACCTTTTACTCAACGACCACGCTACCACTCAGCCAGTGGGTTGGAATTCAACAGTTCACACTTTTCTCCTTCGCTCATTTTGTGGCATAGTACGACTGTGATTCGATTATAATGACCAGTATTTGTCATCACACCTGACTTGGTTGACAGTGCAGGTCACAACTCCTCACTGGGACTTCAGGTATTCAATCTTAATACCAGTCACTACCCAGCATCGAATTGTTGACCTGTATGGTTGGATTTAATGGGGAATGCTCACCTGCAGCATATATATTACGAATTGTCAGAGGTAGGAAAATTAAGGCCAAAAGATTCTGATCCAGTGGTTGGGTGGTCACGTGATCGTTGCGTAACGTGCAGGTTTCAGGTTCCACCCATCATGAAGTAGGTGATATGAACTGCTGAGAAGTCCCGCACTAAAAGAGGCAGTAGTTCAGTGCTACTGACGTCAGTCTATGGTGAGAAATTCTTTGGAAAATGGACATGAATGGTCACAATATGGAATCCATCAGAGACGGAAGTTACATCAGGGTGTTGATTGATTGGTTGAAGAATCTACTCACTTATGTAGAAGTCTCCAGTTGGCTGCTGAGCACAAATCCAATGGTCGTGAGTAAAACTAACACCTTTGTCTCGTTCTAGTCACTGATCACCAATGACAACTGTTCATTCATTCAGTAGACATTAGCTAGTACTATACCTCGACATCTTATGTACATAACTCACTAACTAAATAACCTCCACTGACAATCTTCATAATCCTCAATTAACACCTTATACTGCCCTGTAGTAGACTGCAGGTTTCGGATTTTATCTTGTTTGAGACACTTCAGTCAGACAAGCCAAAATCCGAGTTTCAGCATTAGACGTGATTGTCTCTTATTGTATCGAAAAAATGACTGTTCTTATTTTGTTCTGTCTTTCACCACACATTATCTAGAATGCTTACAAATGGTAACCGTTTTTTCCGTTAAACCAGTAAACAAGCAGTTTGAATGATTCCAGAGTGACTACTTAAGCATAACTTATTTTCAGCCTTTCTTGGAATCAGGAATGTCCTATGAAAACCACTGAGTGGTCATACATGGAGAGAAATCTCATTCCATTCAGCAACCATACACACATTCGTGCATCAGGCAATGAGTTACACCGACTATGTGACGGCTAATGATACAACCTACTGGTTGTTGGGCTTCGAACCCACGACATCCCATTAAGCCACAACTCCACTCTGTTTGCACAGCTTACTGTAGTAATCTCTATTTTGTACTCCCACCTGTGACCAACATTGACAAATAGGTAGGGTGAATGGTGTTGGTGAATAAAGTAATGAGCTAAACTTGTCATAACTGAATGGAAGTTAGTGGGACTTAGATGATCTGTTACACGACTGTTGTATCCTGGCATTTGTGAATAGCACTATGAGCTTTCAATTGTCGTGGTGAAGAGGTTGCATAGAATGCTTTATTTGAAGGACAGCTGGAGGTTATAAGTGATACAAAGTGTTCAACTATTTCAAACCTGTTTCATTCTTCATACCTATCTTCTTGTTTGTTTCAACTGATGTCGCTGCTTTAAACGTGATGAAGATTCCGTGGCCTGCAGAGTTTAAGGAACGAGACATCAAGGTCTTTCTCAGGGACTTCGAGTCGGTCGCGGAGCTGGTGGTTGTTCAGGATCCAGGAGCGAAGGTGGTGGTACTTGGCACGTTGCTGAGGAGTAGAGCGGAAGCAGCATATGACGGCGTGGAACGTGGAGAAGCGAAGGAGACTTGGCAGAGAATGGTTGGATGACTGGAAGCGGAGTTTGACAGCCCACCGGACAGGGACCTGGCGATGCTGCAGTTCCGGAGCACGAAATTTCGAATAGACGAAGATCCGCTGGTAATGGCTGTGAAGTTGACAAAACTAGCTTGACGAGCATCTTCCACGTTGGATGACGACTCCCAAGAACAGTTGCTGGCTGCATAGTCAACCGAAATTGTGCCTCGAATGCCATTGCCCACCAGTTACGACTAATCAACACGGCCCACCGCATGGATATTAGTGAGATGGCCAAGGTGGCCAGACAGCTGATGGGTTCAAAAGTAGTTGCAGTGGAGTCACCAGAGGCAAATAACTGGAAAAACCAATCGACAACCTTCAGGAAGAGGTGGCTGAAGTTCGAATGAATGTCAACAAACGGAGTAAATGCTTTGCCTGAGGAAAACCTGGACACCGGAGAAGAATTTGTCCTGAGAGGAGAAAAGAAAACGTTTTGAACGATATAATATGAGTTATGTTTTTCCAACTAGGCTAGTTATTGTGGGAGCCATAGATGGAGGTTCTGTGTGTGCTAGAATGCGAATAAATGATCGAGAGATTATACGTCTAATAGATATGGGGACGGTAGTCCCGCTAATAGATAAGAGTCAGCCTCACAAGATAAGACCATGTGCGCTGACGGTCCACACGGTTGGGGGACATGCATTAGAAATTCCAGGCTTATCAGATTGCGTCGTCGAGATCGGAAGTCAGAAAATTAGATTTCCATTCATTATGACCACGCGTCTACAACGGCCAACCCTAGGTGCTGATTCTTTGAGAGAACTGGTTTCAGTTATTAACACGAGAACAGGAATAGTGGAGACGAGGTACGGGTTGGTCACCAGGCAGGAAAACAGCGAGGTAGCAGAGACTAAGGTATCAAGAGCACCACACCAAGAAGCGCCAAACATCATGAAGTTGTAAACATCCAGGCCATAGTTGTTACGAATGTCTTGAAAGAAGTTGTTGTTAAATAAAAATCCGAATATTCTGCTGAAGAAGGTGTGGCATACACAGCGAAACGTTCAGAAAAATCTTGCTTTCCATTTTCTTAACACGCTAGGATTATATCAAAACTTACCTATATAGTGAGTCATGAAGTTGGTTAAGAAATACGCAGACTGCTCACGGGAGATGGAGACCCCTACGGATACTGTGACAAGGTTCAGCATGAAATTCCAGTGACAAGTCAAGCGATGACAACATTTATAACATGGCAAATACCATGTCACTCGCAAGAAGAAGTTGGGCTCCAGGTTCAGGAAATGCTAAACGAAGGTATTATTGAAGACCCTGATAGCCCATACAGTTCACCAGTGCTTTTGGTAAGAAAGTCCGATGAGAAATATAGATTCTGCTTTGACTTCCGTAAGTTAAATAGCATAACGCAGCTGAAGCCGTGTGCCGTGCCTGCGGTATATGAAACACTGGATCGTTTGCAGGACTCAAAAGTATTTACAGTTCTGGACCTCCGCTCAGGCTACTGGCAGCTACCAATAAAAGAAGGCGATAAGAAGAAAACAGTATTTATTGTGGGCAAGAACCAATACCAGTTCAGGCGAATGCCATTCGGTCTGGAAGTCACGCCATTTACATTTAGACGGTTGATGATTTTGTTGCTGAAGAATTAAGAAAACGTAGAGGTGTACGGCGATGGATTGGTGGTGTAGAGTTGGACGGAAGCAGAGCATCTAGAACACCTGGAAGCTGTTTTAAGACGCATTGACGAGTTTGGACTTCGCATCAATAAGACAAAATCTCAGGCAGCCAAGAAGAGTGTTACATTGTTGGGACATGAAGTTAGAAACGGTGAAATAAAACCATTACCTGAGAAGATTCTGACGGTTAAAATCATTCCAGTGCGGATTCCAAGAGGAAACTGCGATAGTTCTTGGGTAGAGCAGGATTCCACAGTTGGTTCCTCAAAGAGTTCAGTGAGGTGGCAGCACCTTTATATAAGCTACTTGACAACCCGGAATTTTTGTGGACGGATAAGGCACAGAAAACGTTTGATCGCATCAAGGAACTCCTGAGTGACCAGGAAATGACTTTAGAACTACCAATACCCGGGAGGCCATTCATCGTATCCACCGATGCAAGTGATTATGGAATAGGCGCAGTTCTGAGACAGACTGAAGGAGTAGTGCAGTATGCCAACCGTGTTCTGACACCCGCAGAACAGAAATATTCCACAGATGAAAAGGAATATCTGGCGACTTTTGGGCTCTTGAGAAACGGAGATCGTACCTCCTCAGTCAACGATTCCATATTGAAACTGACCACAAACCTATACAGTGGCTTAAGATAGCGAGAGACCCCAGAGGAAAATTATCACGTTGTATGTTACGACTGAAAGAGTACGATTTCACACCCCGCCATGTGGCAGGGAAAGAAAACTGGTTGGCAGACTTCCTATCAAGATCAGACAGAGAAAATGAACTACCGGAGATCGCATACGGTGTACATACAGTGGAACGTGACCCATCAAGACTTATTCACCTTCAGAAGTTGGACCCTACACTTAAAGAAGTGATAAAAGCCATGACTGAAGGAACGGAGACACAAACGTCTGTGAGAAATAAAGGGTTGAGAACATTGTTGATGCAGAAAGATCGCCTACGGATGAATACTTATGGAATGCTGACGTGGTGAGAAAACGACGGAAGCAGGTTGGCAGTGATTCCGAAATTTCTACGCAACAAAATCATACAAGAATTCCACCAGTTAGCTCATACAGGTGTCTCATGGACAGTCGACCTTCTCAGACAAAGTGCATACTGGTCAGGTATGAGAGATGTTGCCAAACACGTGCTGGGTTTTCCTCACTGTCAACTGATGAAAGGTGATCGGTATGTATGGCTGCTACTGCAATCGATTCCAGTAGCAGCGGTTGGTGACCTGTGGTCTGTAGACGTAATGGGACCATTTCCGCAGACGTCTAGTGGTAACCAATACCCGTTGGTGATGACGAAGCATGCTACACGATGCGTAGACGCCGTCGCAATTCCGGATCAACGCGCGAAGACAGTGACCGTAGCGGTGATGCGGCATATTGTCGCAGATCGCGGTGTGCCGAAGATGATACTGACCGACCAAGGTCCTTCTTTTGAGATTGAAGAAGTCAAATCCTGTTTGGAGCAGCTTAATATCAAGAAGATAAGAACAACGCCGTACCACCCGCAGACTAACGGTTTGACAGAACGGAATAACCGTACACTGAAGGAGTGGCTAGCTTCGAAAGGAGGAAATTAGGAGACGGAACTGCCGTTAGTATTATTAGCTCATCGTGCCTCGGTACAAGGAACAACCAAGAAGTCGGCGTTCCAGTTAATGTATGGCAGGAAACCACGGCTTCCAATAAATAGTAAGACCTGGCCCCATCAACAGCCATGGAACATGACTAGGTTGAGAAATGAGCGGAAACAGGCAATCAGAAATGTGGAACAGAAACAGAAAGCTGATGCTGAAAAATCTGAGCAGAGAGAAGGAGGCAAATGGAAACCATTTGAGATTGGAGATCAGGTGAAATGTAAAGAACGAGGATATACGTCAGGAGGTGAGTATGGCAGAAGGAAACTACTTCCGAAGTGGGAAGGACCATACATCATTACCGAGAGACGCTGTTCAATTTATACCATCAAACAAGGGAACAAAGAGAAAAGAGTAAACGCCAGCCTACTTCAAAAATGGAAGCGGTTGGAAAAAGGCGAAACTTTTCATGAACACCAAGAAGATGAACACAGTTGCAAGTCCTAAATTTTGACGCGGAGACGAGTGTAGTGGGCGTTGCTGATGAGAATGGATGTAAGTAGTATATATTGAGTGGGTGGCAGATATCATAGAGAAATACCAGCAATGAGTAAGGATTCCGCCTAAAGAAACACAAGAAACAAGTCAGGCGTATGAAGAGCAAATTAAGAGAGAAGCAGACGGGGAAATGAAGCACTATTTGCAAACAACGCTATTACTGCAAGGTTAACCATATTTAACGACTACTGTCCCACTCGTTGACAGTATACGTTACATTCTTCACATTTACCTTCGTCTTGTTTCTTTCAATTGGTGTTACTGAATTTTTCAGCACATGATTAACCGACCTACAGTGACAGTGAATTAGATACATTGATGATTGGTCATACTCTTTCAGATTAGTCAGAGTAAACACCCGAGAACAAATGTCATTTGTCAACTGAACAAATTTAATGCATAGTAGATATCAGATTATGGGTTCTACAAATCCCACAATATCGAAATGACAGTCACTCACAAAATGATTTCACCTAATTGCGAAAATTCACCATGATGTTATTTGGAAATCAACGTGTTCACAATGCAACACATATCATCTCCAACACTACTGCTAGTGTCAATAATTCGAGTGGAACAGCTATATGAAACATATTGCCAAGGCAAGATGAACTATTCAAGCGTTAACATGCAAGTGTGTGTGCACACGCGTGCCAAACTGCATTGCACAGTAAGCAGATGAGTGTAGTTGATTTACTCACACACTTCAGATGTCTACTTCATATTCATCTGTTCTAATCGGCAATTATTTCGACTGAAGACAAGGGAAACGGTTGAACAGTAATCCGATAACTTTGATTCAGCTAATGAGCACAACTGTCTGATGTGATGAAATTACAACTAGTCATGTCATTTAGCAATGCATAATGGAGGACTCATGTCTCGATCAACTACAACTACATTCGATGTGTGTGTGTGCATGCATCAATGGAATTGAGTTGATTGGGGAGTAAATAAACAATGCCATTTTGTCTAGTCGTGAGTTAAGTCTTGAATGAATTTCGTAACGGTTACAAAGGCGTCTTACTCATGAGTGACAAAAGAAACAGAGATTAATTTCATAACTTCCTATCGATTGCTGCCATCGATGTGGGGCAGTTGAGGAATAATTTTGTGAAAATTTTTCCGCCATTAGTAGGATGTTAATCACTTCGAAGGAGGCTATTGACAATTTGATCACAAAAGAAGACGACTGAATTGCGGTGTGCATATTCTTAGAGTCACTATCCAACACAGACTAAGTATATTGCCTCCAGAGTATAATACTCCAGGGACATCTATCCATATGTTTGTGTCCGAAATCCTGAATTCGTTATGCACCATGCAGTTCCGTTCAATTCAGAATATGTGGAGTGAGAAGAATTTCGAACTATGCTTCCGAGTGGGAGATTTCAGAGTTGACTGACAATGGCATGTCAACTTCAGTAGACAAATGATTAAGTATTGGAAGGTACTCGTCATTTGTAACATCCTGCAGTGATATTTTTCAGAAATCTACTCAATTGACGAATGACCTGTTCAGGTTTTGTAAATACTGCTGCTCACTGGAATTCTTGAACAAATCTCACTGGCTGTCCTGCGCGTAGTTTAGACTGTTCTGCTTGTGATTGCTATTCGTCTGTGATAAGTTCATATTGGATGGATCACCAAACAGAATCTATTGCTCATCACTACTCTACTTCACATGGATATGTAGAAGTTCTGATGGCAGTGAGTAATGTGATATCAGAAGTGAATCAATCAGAGTAGGATGTATTGATGCGCATAGATGATAAGGCTAGCTGTATGTTGTAAGTGGAGTTCGATTTGGGGTGCCAATAAGTGGATGGTGATGTACTCAACAGGATATCTTTAGACTGCGATTTCCAGTGTAATTATTATTATTATTATTATTATTATTATTATTATTAGTCCCTTGGGTTCCTAGTGGAACATAGGGCTTCAGTAGCACGCCTCCAGTGACCTCTGTTCTCTGAGATCTTTTGAACCTGGTCCCACGACAGCCCAGAAGCTCTCATTTCCTGCTCGCACGACCTCCTCCATGTCACCCTCACCTCGGACTCCCAACTCGTCGCTTCCCATGGGGATTCCACTCGAGGGCCTGACGCGTGATGTCCTCAGTCGGCCTTCTCAGTGCATGGCCAATCCATCTCCACTTCTTCCTGCATATTTGTTGCGTGATAGGTTCTTGGTTGGTTCGTTCCCAGAGTTCCTTGTTGCTTATTTTTTCTGGCCATCTGATCTTCAGCAGCGAGCGTAAGCAGTTGTTGATGAATGTCTGTAGTTTATTGGAAATACCTTTCGTGACGCGCCAAGTCTCTGAGCCATACAAGAGCACTGACTTGACGTTGGTGTTGAAAATCCGTATCTTGTTCCGCATGCTGAGTGCAGAAGATCTCCACACTGGTTTCAGGCTAATGAACGCCTGTCTTGCTTTTCCGATTCTGACTTTGACGTCCTCGTCCGTCCCGCCTGTAGTTGAAACAGTGCTTCCTAGATAAGTGAAGGAGGTTACTTCCTTTAAGTTTCTCCCGTTGACAGTGATTGGAGTTTGTTGTTGTTGATGGTGGTGGTGCGGTATCTTCATCACTTCTGTCTTCTCTATATTCACCTGAAGTCCCGTCTTCGCTGCCTCTTCTATCAACTTGTTAGTTTTTGCCTGCAGATCTTCAAGTTTATGTGACATTAGGCATAAGTCATCGGCGAAATCCAAGTCTTCTAGGTTCTTTTCCGTCGTCCAGTGTATCCCCCTCTTCTCGCTGCCTACTGTTTGCTGCATGATCCAGTCCACCACAATAAGGAATATCATGGGGGATAGTAGGCAACCTTGTTTCACTCCTGTCTTCACTTCAAAGGCATCACTGAGCTTCCCATTGTGGATTACTTGGCATGTGGCATCTTCATATAGTTGTTGAATGAGGCGGATAAAGGTTTGCGGTACTCCGTAGTATTGAAGCAGTTTCCAAATTACTTCTCGGTCGACGCTGTCAAAGGCCTTCTCAAAGTCGATGAAGTTGAGGTAGAGAGCTGATTGCCATTCTATGCTCTGTTCTATGATGATACGAAGCGTTGCAATTTGGTCTGCACATGATTTGTACTTCCTGAAGCCTGCCTGTTCCGGTCGTAGTTTTGAATCCAGTGCATCTTTAAGCCTCTCCAGGATGATGCGGCTTAATATTTTACTTGGGGTGGACAGGAGAGTGATTCCGCGCCAGTTCTTGCAAGCACTGAGGTCTCCCTTCTTCGGCAGTTTGACAAGGTAACCCTTCTTCCAATCGTCAGGTACCTTCTCTTCCTTCCACACCTTCTGCAATAGTGGTGTGAGCATGTCCGCTGTTGTCTCTGCATCTGTTCTCAGTGCTTCTGGCGGTATTCCATCTGGTCCTGCTGCTTTCCCGCATTTCAGTAGCTTTATGGCGTTCAGGACTTCCATTTTCGTTGGGGGATTAATGTTCACTTGTAGTTCAGCGGCTGCAGGTGGTATTTCTGGACGAAGTGCAGGTGGTGGTCGATTCAAGAGCTTCTTGAAGTGGTCGGCCCATCGTTTCCTCTGTTTCTCTTCTTTTAATTAAATTTCCTTCTTCATCTTTTATTGGTTTCATCTGTGTTGGTCTCTTCCCTGATAGCAACCTGGTTATTTGATACAATGTCGTCAGGTCTCTCTTACCTGCAGCCTGTTCTGCTTCACTTGCCAGTGTTTCGTAGAAGTGTCTTTTGTCTTTGCGTGCACTCTTCTTCACTTCTTTGTCCAGTGTTTTATACATTGTGCTCAGTTCCTCTTGTCGTTGAGCATCCTTGCACTGGTTTATCTTCTGCTTCACCATCCTCTTCTCCGCTCTATCAGCTTCCAGGTATCCGTCGAGATCCATTCCTTGTCTTCTTTCTTCTTCCTTCCTAATACTGTTGTGCAGGTTTCTTTCCACATAGCTTTCAAAGACTTCCAGTGTTCTTCCACACAGGTTTCTTCAGGGATGTTGTTGGATATCTCCCATTTTGTCTTGATGGCTGACTTGAAGATCTCCTTTGTAGTTTCATCCTTCAGTTTCCGAGTGTTGTACTTGAATTGAGGTCTATCACCAGCTTCCTTGAAGGCTTTTAACTTGATTTGGAAGGTTCCTTGCACTAGATAGTGGTCTGAACCTACATCTGCTCCTCTTCTTGACCTTGTGTTAAGTAGACTGCGTCTCCATTTTCTTGAGATTGAGATAAAGTCGATTTGATTTTTAGTGTGTCCATCTGGTGAAATCCATGTCGCTTTGTGGATATCTTTGTGCCTGAACACACTGCCTCCAATCACCAAATCGTTGAATGCGCAGAATTCTGCAAACAATTCTCCATTCTCATTCATTTCACCTAGTGCCTCTCGACCCATGGTTAGTTCTCTTCCCGTGTTGTCCCCTCCCAGTTTGGCATTCATGTCGCCCATCAGAATTTTGATATCGCCAACTGACGTCTTGTCCAGTGTTGATTGAAGTTGTCTGTAGAAATCCTCCTTTTTCTCTTGCTCTGCATTATTTGTAGGTGCATAACATTGTATGATTGTGACCTTTCTTCCTTTTGAGTTGAATCTTGCTGTCATGATCCTGGAGGAGATTGGTTCCCACTGCATGAGAGCCTTCGATGCTCTTGAGGACATCATGATAGCCACTCCATAACTCAGTGTGCTCGTGGTTGGCGTCTGGGTGACCGGAGTAGATTATTGATTCTCCAGTTGACAGTTTGGAGAGTCCACTCCCATTCCATCTGCTTTCGCAAATCCCAAGCACTTCGATGTTATACCTTCTCATCTCCCTTGCAATCTGGGCTGCCTTACTGGGTTCAAACATCGTGCGGACATTCCATGTCCCCACGTTTACTTTCGCTTTCATCGAGAGAAGACACATCGGCCAATTGGCCTCCCGAAGGCTTTCACTAACTGGCGTCATTTCGCCTCTCCGATTCCAGCGGGGAATAAGTCTGTTTTCATTTTTTATATTTTGTTTGTGCTTTGAAGTTTCTTTAGCGGTTAGATTTGTTTTACGGGGTAGGGTTGCTAGCCCTATGCCCAACCTTCCCTCTTTACCCGGGCTTAGGACCGGCTAGTAACTAGTATACTAGTTAACCAGTGTAATAAACAGTGTGAATGTGTGTGCCTTAATTAAATGCGTTATTCTCCTCAGAAATAGATGCCTAGTCTTGTCTGCTTCTCAATCACTCTTCGATTATATCGAAACTGTTAACATTTTCTCATTCTCCTTTTGACATGAGTCAAAATAGTTTTGAGTAAGTAGTCACCTCAGGCGCTGTACATCAGTGATGATGTGAAATCCAAACGGAAATATTTTTCACCACTCAGTATTCCACATTTTCAAGTGATGGTCAGGTAAAGCATACTCAAGTTTTCCAGTCAATCCCAAAGGAATAGGTTAGTCTAGAGACATGTGCATTTTGCAGGTAGATATGTCGTGCTTGTTTCTGCCTGACGGACAGTTGGAGTAAATTGAAGTGAGGTGAAGCAGTGAGAATGAGTGTAGAGAATTTGTCAACTTGAGAGTTGAACGTGGAAGTGGAGAGAAGTAATTGATGATGGGAGGGAGGGAGGGGGAATTCACCAAGTCACTGTATTACCTTAACTAATCTTTCATTTTAGTCGGGCTGGCTGTTTCAGACTGTTACATGTGAAGCGGGTGTTAGAGACATTTAGTCTGACTGACCTCTAGTGATAACAGGTGACGTAATCAAATGACCATCCTTTCTTTCTGTTTAGTTAACTGGTGAGAACAGTTGGATCGATGATGGACAGTTGTGTACAAGTGTGAGAATAGATTGTTATTTGATGAAGTGGGGGAGGGGGGGGGGGTTTTGATCACATGATGGCTTAATTGATTTGGCGATCGGTTTGAGAGTGATGACAAGCTTGTTTTTACAAACAGGTGTCTAGTGATAAAAATGATAAGTTTGGATTCAGGCAAGCTGACGAGATTCCTGTCTTTTGCAATATAGACTAGACAACTGTCTTATCCAATGCCACCAAGAGTGCACTATGTTGAGAGTGAATAGTCAAGAGGAATTGACTGAGCTAGGCACTGTGCTAGTGGGCACTCATCAGTGCAGTGTGTTTGTATTCGTGAGGATGGTGGAGTTCCTTCACTGGTTCGAACGTGCGTCATTTGATCGTAGGTCTTATCACTATGCTAATCAGGTGATAGGTGGAGGAGTTCTATCCTCACTTTTATGTATGAATTAGGCTAGGGTGACAGCATAGTGATTTGAAAACAAAGAGCACATTGTTAGTGTGGTGTGTTGTGGTGTGGTGTAGAAAGGAAATAAATCGAGTGAATTCGAATGCCACTCAACCAACTAATCACGTCTCCTCATCTCATGAAAACCCACCTTCTCAACCGAAATACTCAAACGTGATTGATTATTTCAGCAGTCATTCGAGTGGCCTTTGAAGTGACTCAAATAAACTAGATTTGTGGAGATCCATCCACAAAGGAATGAGTGGTAGTGTGAGTGTCGAAGGGAGTGTGAGGCTTGTGATGCTGCATTTCATATGACTATGGACAATAAACTGTGTTTGTAATGTCGTCCAGTAGATTGGAAAGGAACAAGTTAATGTGGAACTAAGGACAGTGTTGAAGTGACCACCTCCTACTCTCACATGAGGGGAATTTGAATGTACTCATAGTGTGTGTGTGTGTGTTCTGTGAGGATTTCGTTGATGAGTGTAATCACCGTGAATGGCATAACATGTGTGTACTTTTTGAGGCAAGCACCTGGTTTGCACGTCTGTGTGACTAGCGTTATAAGATGACACGTCCCTGTTGGATGGAGAGTAGAGAGTTGAATAAGACTTCTTTCAATTTGAAAACGTCGAATGAGTGAATAAATGTAAGGAATTCAGTGGACAGTTACTCCATACGGTGACTCATTCTCAAGATGAAAGATCACATGTATATACATATATAGATATAACAGACTAGACAGCATGAAAGGAATATTTTGAAAAGCATTTTAACAACATTCAGTTTTGATTGAAGATGTAAATATTCAACAAGGAATTATGTAGTGTGAAAGCAAATATTTACCGAAGTGTGGAACAAGACTAAGTAACTCGGTTGGATGACATGATGGATACACCCGGAAGAATTCAGTACAGTCGAACAATCCAAAATCCCACTGGTAATGTGGAGGGGTGTGTCATAAGGAGGGAAGACAGGATAAGGTAGTGAGAGCATGCAAAGCAAAGAAGAAACACTTTACAAGGGTTACATTTTCACACAGGTCAAACCCACACTGAGTGTAATGACTGAGCAAACTTCTTTGGTGTACACAGTTCACGCTTTGAAATGGAAATCGCGATGGCTCGTAAAGTTTGAAGACACTTTACTTGCATAGCCTTAGCCTTCAGCGAGATTCCAGAGTTAGTTTGTAGGTTTACCTGACGTCCAGAATGGATGAAAATGTTGTGAAATTGAACTGTGAGAGGATCATCTTTCTCCCATAAGAAGCGAAGATTGTACATGTTCCACTGAACGCTTAGAAATAGACACTGAATACGGCTGACATACTTTTGTGGAGAAGAGTAGGTGAAGTGATGTAAGCATGTTGAGGAGGCTGACCGCTGTTGCTTATCGATTACACATAGCCATATGATTTGTTGTGTTGAGGAAATGGGTCATAGTTTAGTACCAAAATAGTTTCTCTCAGTGAAAAGGACAAATAAATTCTCATAGGATATAGAAGCTTTTTATGACACACTTGAAGACTACAGCGCTTACATCCCAGCTTGCATGACCGACAGATTGTTATCTATTTCATGCTGTGATATCAAACTCAATCATTCACTCAAACAAAATGTCAAAGTCGTTTCAGTTAACCTCTGAAGCCGTCAACAAAACCAAACCTTAGCTATCCCGCTTGAAATTCAACATGCATGAAGGTGCACAATTACTCAACATCGCTACGGAATTTTTCTATCTGTCTATTAATCTATCTGTCCATAATGAACATGTTGCACGCAACACACCATAAATTTCTTACTACTTCATGTTACTTTTCAGTAGTAGAACTTTAATCACATAAATTCTTACTTATGACCAAACCAACCAAATGTCATGGCAAATTCCTGACTGCACACATGAGACTGAATATTTAAAACTCATTGTTGAACCAGCAACTGTCCATCCCTCGCCTACATAAACACCTTTCTTGTGGATGGAAGGAATTAGCTATGAGTTAATTATGAACAGAGTGAAGCTGAAATACACTGCTTGACATGTGAATTGAATTTTTCAGATTTCACCTTTATTTGTCAGCCCTAAGCAAAGCATATCTAGTATCTTGTGGTCTGTAGTGACTCCCCACTGAATATCCTTTCAATCAGAAAACAACCTCTCAATTAACTGGTGTTTTTCATGAACCGAAAAGTCCATCCTAGAGTATTACTAATCCGCATAAATTTCAGTCAGTTGTGTCGATGAAGTTGTGGAGATCAGAGTAAAAGAAGTGCTGCCTGAACCGTGTTTTGTGCTAACCGATACTTATCAACAAAGTAAGCTTTCCCACTGACCAAGACTCATGTTGTCACAGAAAGGTTAAAATGTGTCAGTTCATGCTTTTCTACTTGGGAAAATAGCCCGTCGATGTGAGAGTTAACGTCACTGTGAGGGTATAACTGCCGAAAATTTAGAAATGTGTCGTGATGATATATATATGTATATAAAAGTTTTAGAGACCATTGCAGAAGTTACGCTGCAAAGAACAGATACTACACATGATCTTAGCTCAGAAAGCCGAGAAGCGATAAATACACTGTGACCAGATCCCACACCTACCCATCAATCATATACCTAAAACGCCTCACACTCATTGCGCACATGGCATCGTCAACATACCACACACCCGTTACTCTAAAGGCCAACTTAGAAAGAGTTGAAACAACTAACTAGACTAATCTGTTTACTTCAAATCTGCCTTTTTTTGGCAAAGTGAATAAGCTTAATTGGTTGTTGATGTCGTTGCTAGGCTTGCCTTCAATGTCGCCCATGTCATATAGTTGCTCATGATCATCGGCTGTCTGCATCAAACCCGGTATCTACGTTTGTGAAGGGAGAGTGGAGAAGTTTGTCTATGAGTACTGCTGGAATATTAAAGCCTTGGATGCGGTTCCCTTGGTGCAAACAGTAACTGCATACTGTGCTTCTGCTGCTTGTCAGCTTGTCCTAAGTGTTTATTCATAACGATTTTCACTTCTTTAAGTAACTCTGTAGACTGAATAATGTTCACTGTGGTTACTTTTTCCAGGAAGATATATCATTTTCAATTTATCAGGGATGCCTATATCCTGTATATTCCATACTTACCGTTTGTATGTATTTGAACTGCTTTTCTTCGCGCTGTTTTCGTCTAGCACGAGTCATACTTCATATTACCGGCTAGTGGTCTGATTGGCTTTTTCTCCTTTATATGCACTAATTATTCCTTGCCTTTCAAGGTTACTGTATACTGTTTAAATAGGGTCCAATTTTACGAATGAACGTTTTAAGTCTGCGATACCACCAACTCATCTGATTTGCAATATTTTGGTTTCTCTTTACGAATCAGTCCTGTTGAATCGTCTCAATCCTTGACTACCAATCGTTGAGCATTTTCGTACATTATCGCAACTTATCACCACAACACAAGGTTATGAATTGCCGATAATTTTTCGATATATGGATAACACAGACGAAGTCTTTTGAAATTGTAGAGGGGTCACTGTGCAAAACAGTTGTAAACTCATGAATTTATATAGCTTAAACAACAAGTTTCACAGAAGTAATTCCTGTGGTAAATATGTTTATACTGATCTGAGTTACTCTACATCTAACAGATTATAAATGTTAAGAATACCAGTGATTTTCAGTTCTACTACCTTTTTCTATGTTGCAGTCCATGGGTACCAACGGAGGAGACAACTCCAACCATTTGAACTCCAGATAATTTTCGAGGACTAGATCTTGACAACAGTTCAAGGTGTCAATCAGTCGAAGTGGAGTTAGTTATCGAAACGCTGACATGCTTTCTACCGAACTCTGAGTGTCATCGTTTCAACTCAGAAAATGCTGTGATAGCAGATACTGAATGTTAAGTATATTTCGCGTTTTCTTTCACTCGTCATTTCAGTATTATCATCTTCCAATCAGATTCGTGTATCGATCCAACCCATTTAAGAAAGGCTGGGTCAGTTTATGGTGATGTATTTAGCTCTCTTATCCTCAATTCAATATATCGTCTGAATAAATACATATGATGATAAAGCAAACCATAAATGCGAATAAACGCAATATACAGAATTATGCTTTCCATGTACTGGGTCCTTTCAAAAAATCACCTCGTATTATAAGACCAACGATACAGCGTTATCATCACGTCAAGACCGATTTTTCACACCGGAGAAATCACAGCGACGTAAACACATTCATCTCACGATGGGGAGTGGATTTAATCTGAACCGTACGAGATTCTATCCTATAAACTAAGGCTACTCTAGAAGACTTTATTCTGAGGAGAAACTCGAAAAAGAGTTGAAGATAATTGAGAAGAGCTTACACACCTATGGTGACTCATAGAAAATCAAGCGCTATAAAGGGGAACCGAAGCGTAGTTGAGAAAAACAACTTGTCTTACAACTAGTGGCTTCAGAGATGATGAAATCGATAGGGAAAATAGAGACTGACTGAATGGTTTACTGAAGACCACATATACTGCCGCCAAACTATTCTGCTTCTATCAGTAAGATTTTAAAGTTAACCAGTAATTCTTCATACCAACCAGTTGTGTATTAGTAGCCGCAATCACTCCATTAAAATACCTCTATTCAACATACCGTTGACTGGTAGCTGATTCAACAAACCCAACATCATTGGCTTCTAACTTACACAATCCAAATATGTGAATGCTAACTCACATGAGAAATGACTGACAATGGCAATCGCACAACCAACCACCTTCTCAGATCTAAACCAATTTCCAGTCAACTGAGTTAGTATACTGGATGGATGGGCAGGTGCAATGTAGGATGAATACTCATATTCCTCTCATTCAAATAACAGTGAAATCCAGTAGCTCAGTCAACAGACCATAGTGTTACTAATTCATAGCCTACATGCAACTGTCATCATTGAGGAAATCGCTTCAACAAACAAGGCACTTCTCTCACTGTCTTCTCAATTAAATAAACATTCTCATCGATTTACAAAGCTTGCGCGGCATAAATATCACCTCGTGAACGGCACAACTCAGTCATCTGTAGGCCAATTAACCAAAACAATTTACAAATATGAGCTCTGTCGACTCATCATCTGTATGTGTATGCTACCAGAAATCGATATTGTCGGTGTAACAACTAGTATTTTCGATTATCAGATAAACAATCAATAATAAGAATAACAATAGTGATCGGGAGAGCTCGAGTTTCGTCAATTGAATATTCCAGTGTCAGTACAGGTAATGGGAATAGGACTGATTATCGAGTCAATGTTCATCTTGGTTCAGTTTCATGACTGGCAGTACATGAGGCTAGTCATCGTCGGAGTGTCTAACTCCCCCTACTGCACATTTATTTGTTTCATTCACCATTCAGTGAGTGGTTGACTGGCAGCATGTGTTTCTAGGACTAGCATACAGCTTATTTTCACTCGATTGTTAGGAATCTCATGTTTATAGGAGTAGAACGTGGGCGCTTTTCTAGATTGCAATTCCATTTTAGTCTGCTTATCAAGAGTACCACACAGTGAAGGAGTATCATTTACTCGATAACACTTCGGACACAATTTATTCTCCATATTCATATCAGGTAACTCCACAACCTTGAAACACAGTTTATATAGTCCTAATTTTCTCTCCTTCTTTGTAGTGACAAGGGTAGTTGAGTTTGGCATGTTTTCCATGTCGGAGTTAGGTGTAGAATCATTTCTATCACAAGTACTCCGTGTTGATTCCATCTCTTATTTTTTAATATTGTCACTGTATCACACCCTGTTGTGTGATTGTGTGTAATCGCGTCGATTCCGCAGCCATAACCGAGCTTTCCTCTAAATTATCTCATTGTGCTCTGTTATTCTAATTGACCCTAGTCGACTACTACTTGTCCTATGCATTTAATCTCGTAATCATTCGAAGGGATTTGGTTAACCAAATTATTTCACCAAATAGGATCTACAGGATGTTTCAACTTATACAGCTTGCTTCTAAGCCAGTTTCTTGGTTAAAATTCCACTTTAATCTCAGCCTTATCAAGAATTCTTCATAATGCTTCTGAGGTCCCCTCTCTCTACAATAACACAGTAGAGGCTTTGAATTCTCTCTCTCAACCTGTCACCGTGATTATTAATAATTACACCTGTGTTACTACGACTGTTGCTGTTGCTGCTGCTGCTACTGCTACTGTTGTTGCTAATATTTATCTTTCGATTTCTTATGGATTTATTTATCAATTTAGGTGGGTTATTATTGAGATGCAAGTTATTCTTGATGTGTCTACTCACTTGTCATAGATTTTCTGGTCTACTGGTAAGCCTTTTTCACCCTATCACATAGGCATTCAACTAAACCTACTTTAACTGAGACGGGTTGGGTGAGGGGATTCGAAGTCTAAGTACCGATTCCCGTAGACAGTGAATAACACTGTTTCTCTATGTGACATTTCTATCTAATAAACAGACTGAAATGGAACCTGGTGTTTAGATATACTGATGTATCATGGTTGAATGAAGAATAACATTGTCTCCACATGAATATTGATGTTCACATTGGTGTTGAACTATCTACAGAATGAAACTCCATGTCACTGGAAAATTTTCTTTCGCTTAAACATTTTTTCGGTGTAGAGTATGTTCATATGATTTGGTAAAGTATTAAGCCTACGATATTCATGGTTGTTATGCGTGGATCCACAGTTTCGTACATCTGTCAATTCGCGTTTGGTGTTATTGCCATCTATTGTAATCGATGGGTATCCATCCTCATTCTCTCTCACCTTGATTGCACCCACTGGCTGTGACATCCCGTTAGATCTAAGGGAAATCCATCTCTGAACATCTTACTGACAAGCATCGGATTCATCAACTGTGTATTCAGCAAAATCGCTTGTGATAATAACCACTCAATGATGGCAGTCAATTATAATTGTGCTTTGTTGTGAATTGACGGTAAGTGGATTATGTATACTCTTGAATTCCAACCCAACGGTTGAATGGCAAAGTGCCCACTGCTAGATCTGAAGATCATTGGCTAAAGCATTTACACCGTTGCGTGTGCGAACTGCTTAGTAGTGCCAAACTAAGACAAAACAAATGCCCATTGTCTTCCGGTTTAGTGTTTCGCCAACTTATGTCAGTCCGGGAGAATAACCAACCGAAAACTAATCAATCTCAACAAAACATTAATTCCAACAAAATATTCCTCGAAATCTTGCATTATTCTGATAACCTACTACTCACACTATTGAGTAGCGTGTTTCATCGTCTAATAAAAACTTCGCGCTAAACTGTTCCACCTTATCATCGTAATAAATTGACTTCGAACAGAAATTCAACCAGTACTACTATTCATCCCTGTGAAAAATACTGGCTTAGAGGTAACACTTTTCAGGGGATTTTTTAGCTTCAGCCTGATCAGCTGTCTGTAACTACAATACAAAAAAAAAACACCAACACTTCGAAGTTGTTCTTTATCGCTGATAATTCTGTTGGTCTTCACAAAAGCTATTCTGTTGAACAAGGAACTAACCTACCTACACATCTTCCTCCTATGGCCTTTGTTAGATTTCTATCGATTGTAATGTTTGACAGAATCACTCTCTCCGTTAGCATCTGAGTTCTTATGAGCACGTCTGCATATTGCCTGGAGATGATTTTTGACTTAAATTGATTTGTGATGGCTAGTGTGGGGTGGGAATCTGGAGCGAGAAACACTACTCACTGAGATTCAGGTAGATCCAACTAATTTGCTCCGTATAAAATGAAATGTGTCCCCTTAAATTCCACCACTAGCCATCACCAAAAAAATGCGTTGTAGTATTCAAATATTTATTTACATAGCCATTTAGACTGCTGAAGAGTTGCAGTCAGGTAGAAAGTTTACTAAAGGGATTACCAAAGACACAATAGTATTGCGTAGACTTATACTTTAAGAAACCTCACAACTGATGATTCTCAAGCTGGGAACAGGGATACATGGAGCTTGTGTTAAGCATTATACTTACTTAGGAATGATGATTTTGAATCTAACAACTACTCTGTTGCTTTGTATTACGATAAAAACTAATGACCGACTTATTTAGCAGTCCCATACTATTCATGGATGGACTGAGGGCTTTGTGTTAGAACTGTCGTGTGAGACTGAGTAGGATGGTGGCCTGTTTTCTTGGGAACTCAGCTTTCCGGCAGATTTTTTCAGGCTTTCCATTCTGTCCGCTTTAACTTTTGATGGGGTAGTGTCATCTCATAGGCCTTTACAAATTAAAAGTGGCCTATGTCATAAACCTATTTCCAACGGATCACTAGGTATTAATAAGAAATCTGAAGTGAAAGTCAAACACGCAGATAACTGGTCAAAGAAAAGACACCTACACCGGTTAGCTACAGTTCTTCAATTTGAATCGTATTTACGTCAGATTTATCTATATAAAGAGGAATCAAAGAATCGGCAGAAATCTAAAACGATAAGAAGAGGTAGTCTATGTGAAATATGTCATCCATAAGCACAATGCATTGTGAACAATCAGGTCAAACACTTACTTTTCATGTATATTGATAGGCCTTTCAAAATATTATCAGAACTATCAAGGTCACTCCTTCCAAACAGACAATTCTACAGTACCTCCGTGTATACCGAGTAGAAGGCAGCGCCAGTATCGAGAAACACGGTAATGGTTGGCATGTAATATTTGTGACTGCATTCAAGCATCTAAGGAGGGTGAACACATGATCCAGGCATCCAATACCTGAATGAAAACCAAACGTGCTCCTCAAGGATGAGTCTATCAAGCATTTCTGAAAGCGCGCAAATTATAATATGACAGCAAATAATGTTTTAGTCACCACCGGTAGCAGACTGATACTTTAACAGTCATCATACATATACTACGTAGACCCTTTCTACTGGGTGAGTACAACAATGGCTTCATTTCAGAGTCATGAAATAGTACCAATCTACCAAACAATCTAGTCACTTCCTTGATGATGATCCCATCTCCATCCTTATAAAGAGAAGGAGGTCTTGTGAAACTTATTTACTGAACGATCATAAATTCTTCACAAATTTGAAAGTCCCTAGGTCATGAATTCACGCTGATAACTCCAGAATCAGGAGGAATCAGTTGTCCACACCCTTCTGATTTCAAATAATTTTCCAGATGCCACCAGTTTTTATGATGTAAACCATCTTCAAATAAACTAACTCCTTTGACAATTATAAACAAAATCCCCGCTGTATCAAGGTGTAACCTTGAGCTTTTTAAGATCCTTTTCTGTTAACAGTGTTAAAAGATGCACCTTAGGACTATTGATTTCAGATATGATCCGCATACTGCTTTATTATCCTTATCAGCATGTTCGTCTCGCGCCATGGTTGTATCGTATGAAATGACATGTTACCAGGCTTCTTAACACAAAAAATTATTACGCTTTTTGGAGTGATGAATATTTAAACTGCGTTAGTCGTTATGCATGTCTAGTTTAAGGAACATTTGAATATCATGTCATCTGCCCTTGACAGTGAGACCTGATTGAAAAATAGGCGTACTTAGCATCCATTAGGTACGACAGTGATAAGGAAGTTCAATGAAGTGAAAATATGCCATCTGAAAACTGTTGAACTCCTAAATCAGGGGAAAGTAGCCGTTGAAGATGAAAGAGAATGAGAGTATAAAATGGTGGAAACAAGCTTGCCTATCTTCCTTAGTTTTGGTGATTCCCTTTGGAAAAAGATGATTACTACTAGTCAGACTATCTTCATTAGTCCTAACCTACCGGGTTTTGAGTATACTATCGCCTTCTACATCATGCTTTTTGAAGAGTCATGAGAGTGAGTATGCTCTAATTTAGTATTTGGAAGGAAGGTTTATCTCTGACAGAAGAGTAGAAAGGCAGATCAATGACTTCCAACCGAATGATTGAATCACAACCGGCTTACCTTAAGATCTGATCGTTTATGATGTTTCTCCCGATATGTAGTCTTGGGTGCAGCCTGCTGTTGAGTTTCAACCGGTACACACTTTATACTTTTCATCAATCCTCTCTAAGTAATGTCAACCCATGGTACAAACTATCTTCGAATCCCCTTCCTTTACATATATATCTACATGATTCATTGTCATATTCGTTGACGCCACAAACGTATTACTCTTGCGACATCTGTCATGTATTATTTTCCATTGATTTGCTTGTTAAATGTTATTGATTAGTGTACTCATCGACTGACTTTTAAAATTTAAAAATAATTACATTTTACAGTTGTACATAACATTAGTTAGAGTGACGAGCTTGCTAGTCATTTCAGTAACCCTTATAACTGATTATAAAATGTCTATCACATTCATGTTTAAGTGAAAACAAAAAATTAACTTTTTATAGTGAAAACAAATAAAACTAGGCTATTTGTACTGATAACATTCCATTGTACACACATTCCAATAATCAACACTGAACACTCAGATATTTTTGTTGACTCATTGGAATAAGTCTACAAAACATAACTTTCGTAAATGATAAATGTATGCATAGGTCGATGAATAATCGATAAACAGATATAATGGATCATGAAGACTTTTATTTTGTTGGGTTACATACATTGTTAGTTTCAAGTTGATCCGCTAGTTATGAAATATACACTGTGTAATTCAAGGTCAAATGACAGTATCCAGAAATTATACTGAGTTAATCAATTACAGTCCATACATACTGTAATGCGGAAGATCTAACATGATACATCCCTGCTGCTAGTATACCAATAGGAAGAAGGTAATTAGGAACGTCAAACAGGTATGACACGCCAAAGTATTGCTCACCAATGAATGAGAATGAGAATGTAAGCAGTTTGTAGTAAGTGTGCCTCTAATATGCAAAGTCCCTACCTACTTCAATGTTCAATGGGATTATATAACGGAGAGTTGAGGTAAGAACTAACAAAGTTAGTGATCCGAGTCGTATTAGATTCTTTTGATACCCTATAGGACAGAGAAAATTAATGTTTAAACGTCTTATATAGCACTAGTAAAGAGAGATACCAAGGGTGCAGACTCAATTCTGATCTCTGTTTTCTATCAGAAGTCATTCTAGGCTTGCTTATAACACTCTAATTAATATCTGTGCAAATTATACTAAGAGATGGCATAGTCCCTCTTATGCTTTACAACTGACACGTCTAATAAAGTTGTTGGTCCATCCAATTTGGCAACCAGGGTGATACCTGTTGGAATAGGGTCAAATGTGACCTTTCTGTATCAATTTATTTATCTCCAGGCTTTTTATGAAATGAAAAGTAAACTGATTTATTCGTTCTTCTGAATTCTTAATTCAGAGAGTATAGCGAAAACTGGTTACTATCTGATGGAAAAAAAGTGTTTGTAATCGCATCACAATACAGATAAAAATGCCACCTAGTACTCATGCCATCATCAATCACAGAAAAGGACTTAATTGTCTCACTAGAGGATGACGGATACACTTTATCCACCTTATATGAAAGTTTTAAATCTATAGGCAGCACAATTACTCGGATAAATATGGCCTACCAGAAATACACAAACCTGAAATGCCTCCTCACCCTATCCTAGACATAACCAACTCACCTTATCATATTATTGCTAAATGATTAGTACAACTGCTTCAACTTTTGCAAAATACAGCATAAAGACACCTTTCAGTTTGTAGAAAAAGTAAAACAAATCCATGAGATGGTTTGATGTCATATCTTTGTTCACCAATATCTCTGTAATAAAAAATTGTGGATTAAATCCAAAAAGAGAGTAGACATTGACACGTTTGATTGTTAATTTCAAGGAACTATTGCTAAAATGCACAATAACTGTCCAGTGCATCTTCAACAGTAATCTGTACAAACAAGTTGACGGAGTGGCTATACAATCTTCATTAGGTCGAATATTTGCAGATATATTTCTAGGCAAAATTAAAAAATGGTCCTTTGAAAGATTGAATTGCCAATATACAGTTGAACTGTTGATATACATATGATGATAAGTGCCAATACAGTAATTCTATTCTAAAGTATTTCAATACCACTCATCCATCATTTCATTTTTCTTATGAAAATGAAAACAATGATTCGATACATTTTCTCCATGTACTCATGAAAAAATAAATGGCTCTATACTGAGAAATATGTGTATAGAAAACTGACATCTAAGACGCAGCATACACACTTCCGCAGCTTCGTCTCGATGAAGTACAGATGTTATATAATTAGGTGCCTGCCATTTAGAATAAGATCGATTTGCTCCAACGAGTGTATGGTAAAAGAACTACTATGTTTACATGATATTCTAAGTGAAAACGGATATCCGGATAAGTTCACCAATGCTAACATCAGTTACAGTGGTCCTATACGAGAACTGATGACAGTAGAGATAAAGTCTTTGTTTCTATGTTTACAATTCAAGAGAGACGCTGCAAATGACATAGCTAGAACAGTCAACTGGACGTTTTATGTAGGTCGACTCTGCTTATCGTTCAGAAGCCGGCAAATTCTGAATCCGAGATTAAAGTATAACCTACCTGGTCTTAGCTCTTCATCCAGGATATTTCACTTTGACTGTTCCTATGGAACTAGTTACATAGGGCGTACGATTAGGCAGATACGAGAGCATTCATCAACTTGGTTCGGAAAGAACGAAGTGACAGTGAGGAAAAGTTCAGTCCTACCACACTTAGTAGACACATGGTATCATATAGATGCTACTAAAGCCTTCAATGTAATTCATCGTATTCCAAAAAGGATACCATCTGTAGCTCACCAACGCCTTGTCAACATAACGGAGGTTGTCACCATAAGGTTGTTCAAACTTGAACAGGAAGAGCATGTTCAATTGTGATTCCTCTCTCAACCCTCAGTAAACTAAATGATACGTAGCGACAAAAGGCAGCCAATAGGAGAGTTTTCAAGCAGTGATCAGATCATGTTCAGGTCATGATTTGTGCATGCGCTGACATGAGGACCTGATTGGAGGAATTCGACCTCGTACAAGAAATCTGATTGGTCCATTTGTGGCTTCACTTTCTGAGAGTTTTGTAACTTCATATATATCATGTATTTATCTAATAAAGACTGTTGTCGCTGTTCCTGCAGTCACAGGCCGTCTTTGTCCTCTGATTTTACGCGGCTCAGTGAAGCAGAAGGTACTGAGGGAGGTCAGTCGTAAAGGTATTCGGTTGAGGTGTCTATTGAGTCTCACCATTCATTATACCCACGAGCGCAACCCCACCACTCGGTCACAGCACTAAAGGTCACTCCTGTCTTCTTTATTGATTGCCTTTCCGTTCACTGTCATATCATTCATCTGAATATATGTCATCCGAATAGTGACAACTTTAAAAAAGATTTGCTTACGACCCCCAAGTCTCACTTTATTTTCAGAATGTAATTGCCCTTCACTTGGCTTGATTTCATGCTGTACAAATGGATTTTATAATTGTAGAATCTGAAGAGAATTTATTGGAAAGAATATTCTTCGTTCAGATTGTTGCCCTTTCATATGAGTGTTGTGGGAATCTTTAAATATTCGAATTCGCACAGTGTTGGTCATGTTTAACTCAAGTATTCACTAAGACTTGCTGACCAGTAATATATTTAAAAATACCAGTGAAATAATTGATTCATTCAGTCATTCAAGAGTATCACACTTATCATCCAACTGAATAATTCTTGAACACTGCTTTAAAGGGATTCAGGTTCTTCGTAAAGAAGATACCGATCTGGACTTTGCCAGTAAGCCCCTCCAGACTTTGCTCCACCCCAATGACCGGTGAAGTAATCAATTAGGTTTCTGTATCTCCGCTAGCAAGACAGTTTTTTTTCATCGAATAAGTAGACCTATTTTGTTATTTCAGTAGAGTGGTCTTTATAATCACTCATGTAATTCCTAGGAGAAAAGGCCTTCCACAAACTTAAGATTATACGCGTAATTAACTCAAAGACTCTGTAACTCAGCTTAGTGTTGAAAGAGAAATATGTTTGTATATTGATGAATTGTTCGAAAACGATGTCGTGTATTATTGATTCTGCTATTGTTTCATTGACTATTTTAACCCATATCCGGTTTAACACAATGGAGTTAATTGGTTAAACTTTTAACGGCTAATTTATCTTCTGTGGTTTGACAAGTTGGTCAATACTTGAGAAGGATTTTAGGAACAAGACATAAGCGAACAATATTGTTTTCAATTAGATCCTCTTCAGGCTTTACTCTAATACAAATAGCCTAATATACATGAAATCATACCAATCATGTAGGTTTATCGGTCATTGTAATCAATGTTTTATAAACAACGATGGTGATAATAATACAAATTATGATAAAAGTGATAACGTTGACTAAAGCACATACAATATAGATGACAGTGATGATAAGAACCAAGAAAGCAGTATGAAAATGTAGACACTCCTTTAATCAAACCGGGTCAAAGGCTAGTGAAAATAAAAGTTACGTAACACTGAAGTACGAGGTAAGTGGATAAACAAAGCCTAGACAAATACACTAAGCATATGAAAGGGGTGATGAATAAGAAGGCGGTAGAGAAAAAAACTCAATGATAAAGTTATGAATTGAGTATTCCCTGGTCAAGAGAAAGATAAGGGATGTAAGAACTGCTTATAGATACAAAGACTAGGATTATTGGCTGGAATTCCCACACCTTCTGATATGTGTAAAAGATGAAAGATGAGGAGGTATGCGGTGAATAATTGTGAAAGCATTGTTCTTATCTACTAAATGACCACTATCAACGAGGTGAGACAAAACCGAGCTTCTAGTGGATTTTATATGTCCCTTCCTCAACCATAAAGGCAGATGTTCAGCAACTCAGCTGTTACGTTGTCTAGTAGTACGCCCTATACTAGCTTTCTTCACAGCAGCAGCTAAACATGTAAATACACATAGAAATGGCAAAACTAGATACCTTGTCTTTTGTCTGAACAGTAACAATTGGTCTATTGGAAAATGATAGACAAAGTTGTGTGGCGTAGAAGGTCTTCTTAATGGATCTAGAGACTCTCTGATATAAAACTTCTCCGCCTACATCTCCATTAAATTCTAATTTGATGAACAATGGTTTCTTTGGTATGAGGATAATTCCAGGTTTGTCCATATGTCTTTTTATGAAACTGTTAGCATAGCCCGTTTTGACCAATGAATTACGAGTATATCCTAACTCCTTCTGTACTAGATCATCCGAACATGTTCTTCTTGTTCTGTTAGTGAGGCATTTAACCAAGTTTGCTTTACACCGAATTGGTACATGACTAAGAAAATGTGTGTACTGACTTATAGATGTGATCTTCCTGTAAACACATATGCTGAGTGAACTATCTTCTCTTCTGTTTAGCAAGACATTGAAGAAGTGCAGTTTACTAGCATTGATCACATTAACCGACAAACTTACATGATTGGTTTGATTATATATATATATATATATATATATATATATATATATATATATATATATATATATACTAGTATTACAGTATTAGTATAGTATAGTATTAGTATTATAGTAAAGCCTGAAGAGGATTTAATTGAAAACAATAGTGTTCGCTTATATGTCTCGCACTATTTCTTTTTTGATTACTATTTGTCCGATTCATCTCCACTTTCTTCTGCGTATTTGTTGGTCAATGGATTCTTGGTTGGTTAGTTCCCAGTCGCAGTGACTTTCTTGTCACTTATTCTTATCATTCTGGCCATCTCATCTCATCTCATCTCCATCTTCACTGCCAGTATCGAGTGAGTGTAGGCGGCAGCTGTTGATGACGTATGTCTGTAGTTCGTTGGAAGGAAATGCTCTTCGTAAGACGCCAACTCTCTCAACCATCACATAGAAGCATTGACTTGACTGGGTTAGTGTTGAGAATTTGGATGTTGTTCACGCTTCATGCTTTATGCTGAGTGTAGTGCACTGCACTGCAGTGGAGTGGAGTGCAGTGGATCACCACACTGATTATTTCAGATTAATGAAGGCCTGTCTTGTTTTCCCAATCTTTGCTTAGACGTCCTCATCTGTGCTGCCGAATAGGTAGGTAGGTAGGTGGTAGGCGAGAGAGACAAATTGCCTTAGATTTCTCCCTTTGATGGTGATTGGTGACTGGTGCTTGTTGTTGTTGTTGGTGGTGGTGGTGGTGATGGTTGGGTATCTTCATCACCTACCTCTGTCTTCTCTACGTTCACCTGAATGCAGTCCCGTCTTCCTTCGCCACCTCACCTCACCTCGCGTAGCCCCTTCTGACAACTTGTTAGTTTTCGCTTGTAGATCTTCGAGTTTGTGCGACAAGACATTAGACATAAACCAGCATCATAATCATCATCATCATCATCATCGTTGGGGAAATCCAAATCTTCCTCTAGGGTGTTTTCATCCATCCAGCCAGCGTATATCCCTCTTCTGTCTCTTCCCACAGTTGTCTTCTGCATCATCCAGTCCAGTCCAGTCAAATCAACCACAATCAGGAAGATCATCGGTGATGATAGTAGGTGGCAACCTTGTCTACCTCCTGTCTCCACTTCAAACACATTACTGAGCTTTCCATTGTGAATCACTTGGCACCACTCAGCATCATGTAGCATATATCTGCTGTTGAATGAGGTTGATATAGTTTTGTGACAGTGAAACCGTAGTGTTGAAGCAGCTGCCTGCCAAAATAGTTCTCGGTCGACGCCTCGTTAGAAGGCCTTTTCAGGGTCGATGAAGTTGAGGTAAGGTGAAGAGTTGAGTTCGATTCTATGTTCTTTTGTATGATGATGCGTAGTGTAGTGTTGCAATTTGATCCGCACATGATTTGATCTTCGTGAAGCCAGCCAGCCTCTTCCGTTGATAATTCTGAATGCAGAGCATTTTAAAGTCTCTCTAGAATGATGTAGCTTACTATTTTGCTTGGTGTGGACAGTGGTGGAGCATGCTTCCGCTCTAGTTCTTGCAAAGATTTAGGTCGGGTTTGTTTGGGAGTTTGACAAGGTAGGCCTTCTCTCACTCACCAGGTACCTTTCCTTCCTTCCTACCAAACCGTATGCAATAGTGGTGTACTCGCTCTAATTTACATGATGTGAATTTTTAGAAAATGTTTTCTCACTTGTTAGTGAATGTTGAAGGTTCATTATAATTTCATAGCAACAAGTCAGCTGGAAGACACGTCTGGATTTTAAAATGTAGTATTTTTAGACTCTAGTAATTGCAAGCAAATGTTAGGATTACAGGAAATATTTTTTTAGAATGTGAATCTTAGTGAATGACCTGAATTCTGATAAAATTTGATGTATTGAGCAGTTTCCTTTATTCAACTGAAGACAGGAAATCTTGTTATAATTTAAAGTGCCTGGGAAGATGATCCTTTCTGTTAGTTGGTTGGAGGCAATCAACAGGAAGCCCTGGACCTAGGTTTCGTGCTTTTTGGCACTCGTCAGCAAGGCGTATCTGCAACGTGGACGGGACTGATGTCCCGCTCGAGATTTAAACCCGCGTCACCCAGTGCTGTAGTCAGCGACTTTACCACTGAGCTATTCGGGCCTGACTACAACACTGGGTGACGCGGGTTTGAATCTCAAGCGGGACATCAGTTCCATCCAGGTTGCAAATACACCGTGCTGACGAGTGCTAAAAAGCACAAAACCTAGGTCCAGGGCTTCCTGTCGATCGCCTCCAACCAACTAACATCTACTAATGTGCACAGTGATGCTTAGCTTCCTAGCTTGGTTGTAACATTGCAAATATGATCGATAGAATTCGGTCTGCACTCAGGACTAGACAACATGAAATTGGTTGCACTCCCGTGACCAATCAATGTATGATCCATTCTATTTAGAGTAGACAAATGAAGCAAATGAATATCTCCTACTCAAATACAAAGAGATATTGATTCAATCTCTCCAGTGACTCATCAAAGTTCGGCTGAGTTTTAAACCTTCAGACGAGCGAGGATATTCACTCTTTGTCGATGTACAGCATAACTGATTTTATACAGTACAGTAAGTTACAATTCAAGTAGGTGGTGAACAATATCATCAGTATGACCATGTTAAGGTTTATGAAAATGCTGAGATTCTTTGAACCCTAAAGTAATAATATGCCATACCACGTAATTTAGTGAAAATGCAATCATAAACCACTTTAGCATACATACAGAAATAAGAAAAAATACAGTGTTTTTATGGTAGTTGTAAGTATCTCGTAAATGAAAAAAGGATTTTCAACACTCACATACATCCAAAGGTGGTGTTTGATCTCGTTCAAAGAGAATACATTAAGAGGTCAAAAGTCAATCAGAAAACAACCTTAAAAAATTAAACAGAAAATAAATTACAACACATACCTCGGAAGTGATGCTAAAATGGTGGGTGAATTCATATGTACTTTAAAATGGTTGGTATCCTTGCTTTCTAGCAGAAGACTTTCAGAAACAATCATAAAATTCTTGAAATCCTATGACATCAGTTTTAATAAACTGTACAGCTGCTGTTTGCAGACAATGATATTATTATAACAGCAGGAATACAGAGGATAGTTGTGTTGATCCTGATATGCACTAATGCACTTCCGTTGGAGGTGACTTCGTGGACATTGGTGTCTTCAGTGTCTGACCATTTGATGCAAGTCACATTTTGCTACTTCACCACGAATGAATTTACAGAACTCTATTCAAAGAACCATGGAAGTTACTGACATTAAAATAGGAAAGAGAATGAACCTGGACTCATATCTTAGGGAAGCATCTTCTTAATGACTTCCTACTTAAACGGTGTTCGCTTTACTAATATAAGAGCAAAACTTGGGCACTGTGGTCGATTGTAATTCTATTTTATTCTGTTTATTAGAAATATCACACAGTGAAACAGTAGCATTTACTGGACAACGTTTCGGACATATCATATCACCTGATATGAATATGGACAAAAAATTGTGTCCGAAACGTTATCCAGTAAATGCTACTGTTTCACTTGGTGTTTGCTTTATCCTCACATTCTGCTTCCACTGTAAAAGAAGCCATATCTCAGTAAGTGATTGGTCTCCGTGGTAATCAATTTAGTAGATTTCTTCCTGGGCACTTAAAGGTGGACAACTTAATCACCATTTCAGTGAAGTCAATGAGTTGGATAGCTTAATCGTCAAGCTTTCATTATTATCTTTCTCGACGAAACTACCGGCAATAACCTCCAGTTGAAGCAGTTTAGAGCAGACGCTCTTCTTTCTGAACCCAGTTAGAAAATAAAGGGATAGCATAACTATAATGGTAATGGTGGATAGTGTCTGGCAGTGAAATTCAGGATACGCATTTCGTCCTATTTGGGACTCGTCAGCTAGATGCATCTGCCTCTCAGTCAGTGATGTTGTTCCCACCCGGACTCGGGCGAGATCGCACCAAACGCTAGAGCCTAATCCACTACACCATCGAGCCACGATAGCCACTTCTTGTGCTACGGATATCGTTTTAGTGTTATTGCTTGTATTATACCTTCATTATCATAATTATAACGCAGATGATATCGAGGCCTCCTCACAGGAACCTATAGGCCAATAGAGACCGGTCAATTAGGCCCAATCAACGACGGTATAATACAAGCAATTATACTATATAATATTTTCGATCATAGCAGCCAGATTGTTCCACTGGAATATTATTGAGGGGGGGTATCTTTTTTCAAATTTTTGTTCAATTTTCTCAAATTCAAAGTGTTCTCCGTCACTTCTTAAATTTTCCAACCTGGATTGACATAATTTGTACTCTGATTCACTTAGAATATTGATGATTAGTGTTTGTTATGACTACTTTGATTGAGAGACCATAGAAAACCGCACTGACTTTAAAGGTCACCCTAGCAACAACTGAAGAAGCAATCAGGCTTCCTTATTTCATGTTAATCTGCCTTTCTAGCTAAAATGAGGAAACCTAATTGGTTGTTTCCTTCGCTGATATGGTGGCATATAAAGGAGTGACTTTTAGGGCCATCCAAACAGCTGCCAAAATAGCCATCCAGGTTGCGATATTTTGACTGGGAAGACAATTTTTCATAGAACAGAGAAACGTGATTGGTTGCTTCATCAGTTGCTAGGGTAACCTTTAAAATCAGGGGTGATTTAAAGGTCAGCCTAGCAGTTGACGTGACAGGCAGTTGCATTCCTTTATTTTATGGAAAAGTGCCTTCCCAGGTGGGATACCGAAGCCTGATTGGTCTATTCAGCAGTTGCTAGGGTGACCTTTAAAGTCAATGGGAATCAGAGCTCTAAATTCACTCCGGAAAATGAGTGACTGTAAAGGCCACCCTGGCAACAACTGAGATAACCAGTCAGTTTTCGGTATTCCAGTTAGAAAGATAATTTTTCATCAAGTACTGCGGTTGTTTGAATAGCCTTTAAAATGGCTCTCATGTCCAATATACGATATTTACCGAATACCAAAGTTTAATCGGCTGTCACTCATTTAAATGTTATCGATCGATAAAATTTAGCAGCTGTTATATTGCTGACTAATCGATTGTTCTTATAATTGTTCTTATAATTATGTGCTTATCGATCATCTTTGAATTTCTACGTGATATGGGGTTTACAACACAGTCAATTAAGAGAATCCAGTCAGGTAATTAATATTGGTCAACCAAAGTATGAGAGGCCCGAACAGCAAATATGTTATAATATTGGGTTATGAATCCAAGTTACTGACAAGCAGGTTCATGGCAAGATTTAGACCAGAGGTTCACAGGTAACTGTAGGTGAGTTGAAACTCAATCGACACTTGAATCTCTCATTTCAGGCAGAAGAGCTCCCGAAGCCCTCGAGATCAAGTCTTGACGTTACCTAGATTTTAATTTTGTCTGTAATCATCGCCCAATATCAATAATACCATTCTATTGAAACCACTACTCCCCTAGATGGTTTCATTGATTATTGTGAGGACAGGAAATCAATAAAGTAAATTTAGTGGCCTTGACTTAATCAGAATAAATCAACAAAACTAGATAGTGTTATGACTAGCGATTGATCGATTTAAAATTGCCGATTGAATACACCTTAATGTTAAAAATCATCTGATTTTTATTTTGAATAAAAAAACAAATATATGGGGAAATAAGAACCATTCCTGAGTAAAAGTGTACCCATAAAAGTTTTAGACATTTAAATTTTCGAAAGAATATATTAAAAAGTTGAAGTCATAAGTAGTTTAAAAGATCCTTATTTTACAACGCTTCTTCGTATAGACTTAGTAATTAATCTGTATTCACTTACTCAGAAGAAATTCAACCGTGCTGCTGATGTTGTCTAAGTATAATCGTTTAGTAGGAAGACTCCTGGAGTATTTAAAGTTGTTGCTCATTGTAGACTGACATCAGGTGGAGGAACAAAGGAGACCTGGGAGCACTGGACAGCTGTTTCATCCTAGTGTGGGAATCCTCAGCAGTGGGCACCCATGACCCCCCAGGGATCGAACCCGCGACCTTCAGGTTCCGTGGCTAACACGTTCCCATTGAGCCACTGGGTCAGGTTTCAATGGACGGAACAGCTGCCTCCTTTGTTCCTCCAACTGATGTCATTCTACGATGAGCAACAACTTGAAACATTTCCAAATCCCCACAACTCCTGGAGTAGTTGTACCACTCAGTTCTACTTACAACCTTGGGAAAATGGATGGTGTTTGAGACATTAGAAAATGTACCACTTGGTATAACTGGACATGACTGAATCACGGTTTTCATATTTTATCATGAATTTCTTTTAACCATCTAACATTGGTCAAATTATACCGTGATGCTGTCTATAGATCACCAAATTCAGTGAGGACTTAAGAGCGGTTACTAAATTGTGCAAGTAAGCCATGTTTCAGTAATAGCGTGACTAATGACTCGGTGCAATTTCCTTACCTGAATGATGAGTTATGTCAGAGACATCATGTGTGTTGTTGTCACCTTCCATGATGGCTGAAGGAAGGAGATTGGTTCACCAAATATATATATATATGTAATGTATATATATATATATAATGTCAAGGTTGACGCGTGAAATAATAAACATTGACTAAAAAGTACTGTTAATAATTTCATCGAAAAAAGTGGTGTGCATTGAAAAGTCATCATTGGAATAATTAGCAGGTTCATTCATATGGTTAGTTTTCACCACATCCACATTCATATATATATATATATATATATATATATATATATATATATATATATATATATATATATATATATATATGATATCTCATTTTCAAAAATAAATCGATCAGTAGACAGACACGTATATCAGAGGTGGTTTAAGTGCACAGACACACATTAATAAAAAGGATATATGCACGAGAATGTGCACGCATTGACTAACACCTACACGTGAAGAGTAACTGCTCTGATATACATATACATATGCACGCACACGCACACGTACAGTGTGAATAGAGGATGAGCTAATCTCAGTAATATTATAATTGTGTTAATATTGTTTTAAACTACTCAATCAATAACTGCGTAAGCAGAAAAAAAGAAGTTACAAGAGCACAAACGCAATAGAGACAACATATGACAAGCGTTGAAGAATGTATCTTCCTATCGTTAATAGGTTGCAATTCTGCTATTGTGTATAGAACTCAAGCGTTGAAAAAGAAAGACTACAGAGTGATAATAATCCAATTAAACACAGTCTGTACAAACGACACAATTATTATCATTATTACTGGCGGTCGTATTAACAGCAGTGGTCACAGTGACAAGTAGTTGTAAGAAAATTCAGTAGACCTTGGGAGTGTATTAGTTTCATAAAGAAGAATTTTAAAAGGTAAGCACTTCTTTTCACTTATTTTTTGCATATTTTGGGAAAATGCTACCTATGGATTCATTTAAAATGTATTTTTTGAAACTGAATATAATTAACCAGAAGATTATTACTAACTAAAGCAAACTGAGAAAAATTGAGAACAAGTACCATTTAAATTTCTGTTCAACTGCTTAATCGTACCGTACCCACCTTGGGTTCAATCCCATATGAAGTCATGCGTGCACACTGTTAAGTATTCCTAAACTAGAAAGAAATAACTCTGCTGTCCTCGCATTTTCTACTAAATGGTTATATAGTTGAAGTCAGCCGTCAATTTGAATATGGCTTATTGAGGCGGTACTTCAAAACTCCCAGTACTAACTGTTGAATAAGGCATAGAGTAAGTGTTTAAATCCGTAATAAGACGAAAAAGAGAGGTGGATACATATGACTGCAGACTAGCATTAGACATGCATGCTTGACTTAAAGAGGATGATAGAAAGGTATGTCTTACGAAAAGGTGTCTAGAATACAGGGACTTAGGACTATTGTATCACGTGTGTGCATTTAGACATAGTCTCTTCTTTCTATTGATTTTCTTGAAACCTGATCAAAAGTCTTCAGTCATCATTGGAGGTGAGCTTAACAGCTAGCTACATCATTTACCACTTACCATTTCAAGCTGAAAACCAATTAAGTCATGGTAGATACGCTGATATAAAGAAATAAAAAGAAACTATAACGCTTTCATGGTTATGTTTGGAAATCACTTTCTATCACGCATCAACCTCAGTTATAGAAATGTTGAGAGAAATCCGTCAACCCAGTTATACGGGAGGTCAACCACAGCTCGAATACCTCAGTGGTAAGGTCTCTCATTGTATTTTGGTGATACAGGTTCGCGTCTGTACACAACCATCACTTTCTTCATCAAGGTCGTAGATATACACTGCTCAAAAAAGTCAACAAGTTCAAAATGTGTGTAGCCCAGAACTTCCTCTCCTGAAAAAGGCATTCAGCACTTACTGGTTGTCGAGTTAGTCTTGTTCCCGTGATGGTAAAGTAAATCTGCGAGTTTTTCTGCATGTTTCCGTGTTCTATTGCCCGAAGTAATTACTGGCTTTTTTTATTAGTTATATACCTCTATCTTCTCCAGTGATGTACTCCTGTTAATTAAGAAATTTAATCCGTCTTCTGCGCTGAAGGCTGTAGATTGACAGTCATGAATCTGTCAGATTTATTGTATTTTCGATTCCAAAGGTTCCTTCTTAGTTTGAAAATTACCCATGGGATTGGTTGCTATTCAGCGACTAATATGCGGAGTAAGCCAACGTCTTCCAAGATTCACCCATTGATCAGACAGGAAACCGATGGCCTCATTTTTCTCTCTTGTAGACTAAGTAAGTTTCTCAGTAGGTTTCAATTCATAAATCTGAAAGAAATACATGATTTCAATGGCTTCCTACTCAAGTTGTCAATGACATTTCTTCCAAGGAAATCAACCTGTCTACACTGTTTTCTGACACATATCAGCTCACCTTTCGCTTATAACTCAAAAGTTTCATTTATGAGCACATTATCCTCTTTCTGTTCATCTTACAGGGGATAAAACATTCAACCAAAAGTCACATAGTTCGCTTGTTATGGATACATTGTGAATTTTGTTGTCACTTTTAATATCTTTTTGATGTTCTGAGAAATCTGACACCTGACTAGGGTAATCTTATTGCCTAATGGGTAGCTCATTCCACCATCATGTCACACTAACTGGTACATCGGAAGCACATACTGATGGGTTATAGAAGAGCAATCAATTGCATGCTGTTCTAGTCATAAATTCTGACAGACTTATATCGGTCATTTTGCAGTGTAGCCACCCAGCTACCAGGCTTACCATGGTGGAGCCCTCTGACGAGTGTTAGTTGGTTGGAGGCAGTCAGCAGGGGAGGTCAGTCCCCTCTAGGTTGCAGATATACCCTGCTGACGAGTCCCAAAAAGAACGAAACCTAGGTCAAGCAGGGCTTCCTACCGACTGCCACCATCGAACTAACATCTGTCAAAGTGCATCGCGATGCTGAACTACTTAGTGTGGTATATCCACTGCAAAATAATCGATAGAACTGGATTAGCACATACGACTAAATAATATGAAGTTGGTTGCCCTCCAGTGACCTACAGCAGGCCAGTTGTTTCCAGAATAGCTCAGTGGTAGCATCTCTGACTGCAAGAGTGGGTTACGCGAGTTCAAATCTCTGGCTGGACGTCAGTTTCATAAAGGCTGCGGACTCCCTCTAAAGAACGAAACCTAGGTCAAGAAGGGCTTCCCGCCAGATGCCTTCGTCAGACTGACATTGGAAATATGTTTGGGGTCTATAATCGTGCTGGAAAGAATACGGAGAACAGACGTCAGATAATTGGATCAGTAGGTTGTTTTAACTGAATTTTACCATAAATGAGATCAATCGAAATTGAAAATTATCTCAGTCCCAATTGAAGAGTGTACAAATGTCTTGACGTTTCCAGTCAACATACTACTTACTATGTGATTTCATAAAGAAATACAGTAAACAGAATGTTTCTACGATAAAACTATCCGCAGCGATATTCAAGGAATAAGTTAGTCACTGATGAAGGTGTACGTCTGTTAAACTCAACGAATTTTTAAATACACGTTTTATAGAAGACCTGGAATGAAAGGTATGTGACATTCCGTATCCACTTAGTTGGTATCACATCACAACGGAGATATATTTTAGTTAGTTAGTTGGATGTATCCATCAAGAAAAACTGGTCTGTAAGAAATGCTTTGAATTCAGCTCTGTTTGGGAATCAAAGTTATTCGGCACAACCAATAAACCTAGTGCCTCAGTGATAACGTGATGACCGCTGAACCTGAAGGCCTTGAGTTGGATCCCTGGCAGAGTGCTCACCGGTAAGGAGTCCCATACTGGAGAGAAACACCAGGTGTCAAGAGCTCCTAGGTTTCTAATGTTTCTCAAACTGGCCTCAGTTCATGGTGAATACCAGTCTGAAATCAATAAATAAATTCCCATAAACCTCTCAATTGTATCTTATTTTTGTTTGGAATCTTTCAACAGTCAGCATCTACAACTCTATTGGGATTTAGGTAAGATTGGTCAGATGTTGTGACACGCGTTCAGCCTCTGCATTGAAATTGATCTAGTCCGTGAAAATCGAGGCAACTAATTTCTACCGGGTGATGATTGAAGGTGAGGTGAAAATCTGGACTGCGGCCAGATTCGAACCAGCGACCACCATGTTACCTGCCCAGTATAAATAGTAGTCAGTCAAACGACAGCTATCTTAGATAGTTAAATGATAACAACTAATTTCATGGTTTTTGTATTCGAATTAGTGATTGCCTTCTCCACTTGTAATTCGAAAATGTAAACTATCATAACCAATCTAGACGACATTGTCACCCCAAAGTCTAGAAAGAAGTGAGCTATTGGATTTCGTGTGAAATATACCCATCAGGATATGAAAGAAGAACAAGTATTTCAGCAAAGAGTCTCTTTTTTCGGCGATTTCATTTTCAAAGTTGTACAATCGCAAATTTATATATTTTCCTAGCGTAAGGATTTGATAGGTAAAAGTGGTTTGTCAAGCATGGCAACACAAATAGTGTCAATTTTACGAGCTCTAATTAAAATCAAAAAATCAAAAAAACTGTGATGGACAAGGAGTTTTGTAACATAAGGATATAATTGGAAACTGAATTGTGATCAGACAGAGCATAGCAACAAGGAAGGAAGAGTAGCGAATTACTTAAGAAGTGAATAGTGTCAAAACAGAAAAATGTTAAGAAAACGGTGGTGGAGGAGATTTAGAAGACTGAAAACTAAGACCATGAAAGGAGAAGGGGTTGAACAATCTTCTTCTGGGTACACAGTTCAGGTTTCTCCATATGGATGGCAAGAGCTTCGGCGATGTAGAGAATACGAAGACATACCACCTTTGGAAGGTCTCTTTTTACTTTGTAGATGATTTTGAACGAGGAGGTTTTTGAGATAGTGTGATTCACGTTCGCGATATGTTCAACTATAGCGTTTCTTATCGCTCTAATGTTACCTCTTTGTAACTGCGTGGGATAGTGCTGTAGAACTCTTTTGGATAACAGTCGCACCGAACGACCTATATACCTGGCCCTACATGGGTAGGTGAACTGATATATTCACAAAGAAGTGGTCAGATGTGGAAGTTTCTCCTTTGTGTTTTTAGAAATCGTTGGACGACAAGAGAATACTAGTTTCAGCGCTGATCCAAAGAATGTTCTCCCTAGAGCGTTTGATATTCTCCTTTTTAGAGTCTTAGAGGGAGGATCACTTTGAAGTTTAGATTCATATAGAGTATCTTTTTTGGCACGGTGATAAAGTTCTCTTTGAGAAGTTCAAGCTTAATGTTTTTCTCTATAAAGTGTGGCGTGAATCCGTTTTCAATCCTTACACTGGAAAAATGTATAAATCTGCGATTGTACAACTTTGAAAATGAAATAACCGAAAAAAAAGACTTCGCTGAAATATTTCTCGTTCTTCTTTCATTTAAGAAATGTCACTTGTATCAATTTGATTTCAGTCGAATTGATGATGATTATATTTTGACATGACAAAAATGTCACCAAATGTTCACTCCTGAGGTGTAAACAACTAGCTATGAGTTAGTTGTGTGCACCAGTAAGATGTTGACTGTGGAATTCACTGATGACTAGTTGGAAGTGATTTGTTTATCGCCTATGCATTGGAACCATTCAGAAAACTAAGGTAACATCAAAGTACAACATTCAGTCTGTCCTTAAATGATGAAAAAAGTTACTGTCTTGTGAATTTTCGACTAGGATTTCTGCTTGTTTTCACTCACCGAAAGCCAATAAATAGTATATAGCTCGTGTGACATAACTTGTGACCTTCTGTGTAGAATTATAACGTGAAAGTATTAAGATACAAGTTTGATGATTGACGTCTAGATATATAGGTGACTGCTTTAATAACTACTACTTTGTCACTTATGATGGATGGTGGCTAGCAGTGGAATTCGGGACATGCGTTTCGTCTTATTTGGCGCTCATTAGCTGGATGCACCTGCCTCCCAGTGAGTGATATTGTCCCCTTCAAAGCTCAAACCCGGGGTTTATGACTTCAGACGCCACAGCGTTATCCACTAAGCAACTAAGTCACGATATGCATTTCTTGTGCAACGGGTAATACAAGTAACAAAATATTACTTAGTTACTTTCTAGAGCTGTCGTCTAACCATTAATCAGGAGTGAGTTGTCTAACACACGTATACACTGTATCCAGGTTAGAAACAATGATCACAGGTACTCGTATACT